>OX352477.1:2642456-3842456 GCA_947093115.1 Brenthis daphne | reverse complement strand
CAGGTTTTTTAAGCTTTAAAAAATATATTTATAATACCTTTGCTAATATTTATAAATCTTAATATTAATAAAATAACATATACTCTTATTTACTAAGTGTTTTTAATAATTATATTCAAAATATTTTCAAAATAACTCAACGTCACAGCCGTCGGTCGGTACATTTGTCGGCAAGTATAAAGGGATAGGTTGCTTTGAGACGCCGCGCCAGTGCAGTTGTTTGATTTGCCGTGAACGTTTCTTTTGATTGTTTTAATTTAAATTATCCTTTGAAATGGTTGATCATAGCAATCAGATGACGTACAAGTTGTTGGAGCTTATGCAGAAGACCGGCTACTCCATAGCCCAGGAAAATGGTCAGCGAAAATTCGGGCCGCCCCCAGACTGGGTGGGACCTCCACCACAAAAAGGCTGCGAAGTGTTCATCGGGAAGCTACCACGAGAGGTATTTGAAGATGAACTTGTACCACTGTTTTCGCGAGCTGGTAAAATATATGAATTGCGTCTCATGATGGACTTTTCGGGGTCCAATCGTGGGTACGCTTTCGTTACATATACAACTCGAACAGAAGCTACGGCTGCTGTGAAACTATTGAACGGGTACGAGATTCGTCCAAGAAGACATATCGGTGTCGTCAAATCTGTAGACAACTGCCGCCTTTTCGTGGGCAATATACCGAAGACAAAAACGCAAGAAGAAGTTCTGGCGGAACTCTCAAAACAAGTTTCTGGCATCGTTGACGTTATTCTGTACCAGAATTGCTTTGATCGCAAGCTGAACAGAGGTTTTGCGTTTGTGGAATTCCTGTCTCACCGAGCGGCGGCCATGGCTCGACGGGCGCTCGTGCCGGGCTGCGTTAAGCTATGGGACCAGGAGGTGATGGTGGACTGGGCAGAACCGGAGCCAGACATAGATGACGAGCAAATGAGAACGGTGCGTATCTTATCTTTATAAAATAGCTAGCGTTCTTTGTTTACTTTTTTAAACTTTGGTATCTAACAGTTTTTCCTTATCGAGCTTGCGCGCGATTTGTTTACAAACGTGTCGTTTAAATTGGAGTGTGTTATGTTACAGTAAACTTTTATTTATATTCGATTGGACGGCTCTTAGAATCTCAATTTTACTAGGTACTTTCTCTGAATTTCAGGTGAAAGTTTTGTATGTACGTAATTTTGAAATTCGTACAACACCCGACACAATACAAAAAGTTTTTGAGAACGCGATAAATAATAAAATCGAGCGTGTAAAGAAAATTTATGACTATGCTTTTATTCATTTTTACGAGAGAGAACACGCTGAAATAGCTATGGCGAAGTTACAAAACGCGGATATTGACGGTAGTAATATAGAGATACGCTGGGCGAAGCCTGTGGATCGCGATTTGTATCGCATACAGAAACTTAATAGAGGCAATGCGAAGTTTAACAATGGCTTTGATCTGACTCAAACATTGTTACTTTATAAACAGCACCTAGAGAAAAAAGAATACGCGAACAGCCCGAAGGATGAAGGTATTGGGTCTGCACATGCTGGTGAGAGCCCATGCTACTCTCCTTGTGACATGAAACCACTGGCTTGCACATACAGCTTTCAAGACAATTATACATTGGCTCCAGCTAAGCTTGAGTCAATGTGTAAAAGGTATGGGATTTTGTAAAATAAATTCGCATTGCTTTTTACTTTCTACAGAAAATTAATTGTTATTTCGTTAACAGGTATATGTGGTCACAACCGATATATAACTATCAAAAAGTAGTGGATGCAACAAGCGAACTGTGGATATGTAGTGTGGAGTTGCCACAAATTGGTTTGCCATTGCTAACAGTCCCGCAACGAATTGGGCCTCTTATCACAAGGCCTTGTTTCTCGACCCAGCAAGCTCATGTGGAAGCTGCTGAGATTGCTCTAAACACGTTAAAGGTACTAACTTACTTTTTAACCAGTTGTTTGACTTTATGTAATTAGTTTCACCAGATTTTTTGATTTCAGATGCTAAGAGTCGACCTGATTCAGCAATCTACTCCAGCTCCACCTTTTTACTCTTCATTATCTCCAATGCAGAATTATGTGAGACTACCTTATGATTATACGACAATGTATCAACCATCTCCACCTGTTCTGCCAGTACAGACTGTATGGCGCACAATTTAAATACTACAATTTTATATTATTATAGTTACTTGTTGAAATCTATTCTATATTGTTGAAGCAATAAGAATAGATTTTATTTTTGCTTTCTATAAACTTGGTGTTTAAATAACAACAGTTGCATACAATATTTTTTATTGTTGTGGTGTTGTTTCTAAGTACCATATAGTTACAAATGTTACTTTTTTTTAACTTTTGCTGTTATCTAGTTTAAAAGACTTTATTTCTTTTCATTACTATGACCTTATTTTTGACTATAGGCTATTAGACTTTCAATCATTAAATCTTAGTGGTCAGTTATGTTTATGACAACTTTATTAATTAATATATTTTTCCTAGTAGATTTACTTCTAAATGTTGATTTTATTTATTTTTAAGACTTACTCATAGAACAGATTTACCTATGTAAATCTGCATTATCAGTGCTTACTTGTGCTTATATTTTAATATAATCAGAGATAATGCACTGATAAATTCATATTTGTTTCTCTTTTCGACATAATTACTGTGACAATAAATATTAAACTGGTTATAAATTGTTTTATTTCCCGTTATAAGTAAATTTATACAATTAACTAAAATCGGAGGAATTTGCTAGTTCTGGACACTGGCGAATAGGTATACACGAATCATTACTACTTTTCCTCAGAAAACCTGGTTTGCATCTACATCCGGGTTCGCATGGGGGGTCGCTAGCACACTTGAATTTTGCTACAAGTGAAAAACAGCTATCGGGTGGACAGGTTTGTTTACATACTTGATATTCCTCATTAATACCGCAGCCAAAATAACCTGAAAGGAACAAATCTGTTAATTCAAGAGTTTCGTTTCGTGAACTCTTGTCAGATCGCAGATGACAGATACCTAGAGTTATTTTGTCTATGATTATAGTGTCTAAAATTGGTGAATAATATTAATTATATACGTATATAGTAATCACATTTATTAATAAGATATTTACTTGGGTATCTTAATGATTATAGATTACACCCTTAAAGCAGTTATTCTCAACCTGCGGCCCGTTCTCATCTGGATGATGTTATAAAGATAGCATGTAGCGCCAAACTAGATCTTATTGCATTAAAACATAAACAGATGTTCTTTACGCACCTATTGATACATACTTGTAGATGAAGCGGTTGAATAGTGAGGTACCTATGTAAATCTATGTAGTAATAGTGTTGCTTTACATTTATATTTTTTTAAATAATAGTAAATTAAAATTATATATTATTCTCTTTAACTTTTCGTATTGATGCAAGATGACTATTATTAAAGGTCGATCTCAGAAGTAGGTCAGGCAGGCCAAGTAAAATTCAGTGTAACAGGACACAGTTTTTATTATTTTATACAGAATCAAAGTAACGCCTCAAACGACATTTCAAAAAGGAATGACGCATCACGCATTATTTTAAAAGTCATGAAAACAAAATACAACGCTGCTCCCGCCCTTTTTCCACTCAAGATGACAACGTCAGAAAACTTAAAGAAGTATTTTATATCAGTATGACAACAGAAATAATAAAATAATGAATCTACAATAAATAATACATATAAGTCCTATTTTGTATAATTAATAATTTATATTATTTTTAGTATAACACTATTTAATAAAAGTTTCTAAAAAAATTGTAATTATAATAATAATCCAAATTATTATTTATTATCCAAGATTTTTTCGGTCTGGAGCGGTCCCTCAACGTGACGTGCTTTTTTTAGAATTATTGATACATACTTAGGGATGTATTTGCAGAAATTTGGTTATTTTTCCCCACTTTCACCCCCACAACTTTTAAACGGCTCGACCGATTTTTATCAAACATTTCTAAGAACACTCTCACATAAGTCACCTTTAATACAAAAAAATAATAATATTCAAATCGCTTCATCCGTTCGGGAGCTATGATGCCACAGACAGACGGACACTTCAAACTTATAACACCCCTCTTTTTGCGTCGGGGGTTAAAAATTTTATATTCAACGTTTGATATTACATTAGTACTAGTGACTCATCCTCACTTCGTTTGGGTTCATCCCTAGGTACTTTATAACCGTTAGTGTGGAATAGATAGACTACATTATACTATACATACATTATTGTGTACAAAATTGTTTTTCACAATTTTTTCAGTTTTTGTCTTTTGGGAATAAATGACATCCATTTTCTTTGCGTCCTTTTAATTGCATTTTAAATAATATGAAAAAAAACCATCCACGCTATAGAGCTTTTCAATATATACTGAGGGCCAAAGTGATCACGACATCTGCCCCCCATAACCCATTCCAATATTGATAAAATGACCCAGAACTAAAAGTAAACGCCATCGTTAAGTTTATGTTATACAATCAATTTGACTGTATTAGAATTAGACGTTGTTCCACTCAAGAAAACAATGACAAAATAGATGAGAAATAGCATAAATAATCCCAACAGTAAAGTAAATTTTACATTAATTGGGAGTAATTAATAAATTTAACAATAAGAGGTATGCCTGCTTATTTTCTTCTGCGTAGTCATTGGGTTGTGGTTTATGTTAAAAATATATAGTACTTTTTTTAAAACCTTTTTATTTTTTTTATTTACACAATAGATTTATTTTAACTTGATCTAGAATGAGCATAGCTGAAAGCTCGTGCTCCATTTGATCCTGAAATTTAAAATATTAGTATTTGAGTCATTGGTATTATATTATGGTAACAATGAATTACTAAGTTACGAATAAAAATTTTAGGAAGTAAATATTTCTTAACCTGTATTGGTATAAGTGATGGTAGAAACAAAATCGCCATTTGCTCCTGCTCCTAAAAGTATTTAGTAAGTTATTTTTCTCAAAATTTTAAAAGGTGCGAATGTAAAAGTGGTGATTCGCAATTATTGATGACACTGGCCAATTGGCACACAAATTTTATTTTTGTTTCGTGCATAATCATTTGCACAATAACACATATCGTTACATATAATATTTTTGATAGGACAATTTGTCTGGTTTTGTTTGTGAAGATCTGCACATACATTATCACAAGCACTGCCGCAGCTAAAATATTCATTTGGGCCAGAGCACCTATCTAAAATTCAGATACATAATAAATAAGACATTAATACCTTTTGAAATTTTAATTGCACTTAAATATTTTGTTTACCTCTATGTTCAAATATTTAATTCCTTTTAATATTAATAAAATGTTTTGAAAAAACTTAAATATTTATACAATGTTTTCTTTTTAATATCTTACCACATATTTCATTTGATACACATTCTCCGTTAATACTTCGGTAAAAATTTGTGTTACAAACACATTTTAATTGGCATCTCTTATTATTTTGTAAACAATTATTTATAAATTGTATGTCTTTATTTTTACAAGTGTTTTCTGGAGGACAATCTTTTGTGCATTTCAAAGATTCATTACGTCCAGAACATTGTAAATCTAAAATAGGAATAATTTTAATAGTGGCTGAAGAGGTATCCTTGATAGTGTGTAATATATAATAGGTGAAATAGATCATTATTATGCAATCGGACATATTTTACATTTATCAGAGCAGAGCTATCGATATATGGACCACTGTAAATACAGTGCATAAATAGCTTTAACAATAATAAGTGTGGCAAGTACAAGTAGTAAACGTCAATACGGAGTTATTATTGACATTTACGTAATATTCCTTTGCTTGTGACATTGACATTTGACATATGCAATTTGCAAAAAAAATACTAGTGTCTAGGACCGATGTTATTTTTGATGGTTATATTTACTAATAGTGTTTAAAACTTATATTATTCGTGTTTAAACTAAGTTATGACGTAAATATTTTATTAAAAAGGACCTACATAATGTGGCGAAGAAATATTTTACGATCTTTTGATTTAATAGAACCAATAAAGAATAGCAAGTCCATCATTTCTGTTTCTCAAAGTAGGAAATTTCAACTTTTATTAAGACACGCTCAGAAAGCCAGCTATGCACCGAGTGTTAATAATACACATAAATTTGATAAAAACCATGGTATTGAGCTATCTGTTTCATCCCAATCGAATTCCTTTACATATAGAACTCATACTTGTGGGGAACTAAGACCAGAACATGTAGGGCAAAAAGTAACATTATGTGGCTGGGTACAATATGTGAGACTGTCAAAATTTTTATTAATTAGAGACTCGTATGGCCTTATACAATGTGTTATTGATAATTCAAGTGTAAATATTAATGAAATATCCTTAGAGACAATTGTAAAAATTAAAGGTACAGTAGAAGCAAGACCAATAGATATGATTAATTCAGAAATGGCAACAGGACAAATTGAAGTGGTTGTTGAAAATCTAGAAATATTGAACAGAGTTGAAAAGCTGCCATTTAATTTAAGAAATTATCAAAAACCAAAGGAACAATTAAGGATGCAACATCGGTACATAGACCTAAGGTTTCCAGAAATGCAAAAAAACTTAAGACAGAGATCCTTATGCTTACACAATATGCGAAGATTTCTTGTAGAAAAGCATAACTTTGTAGAAGTAGAAACACCAACTTTATTCTGTCGAACACCAGGGGGAGCCAGAGAATTTATTGTACCTACTCATTTTTCAGGGTTATTCTATTCCTTAGTGCAAAGCCCTCAACAATTTAAACAGATGCTAATGGTTGGTGGTATAGATAGATACTTTCAAGTGGCAAGATGCTATAGAGATGAAACAACAAGACCAGATAGACAGCCAGAGTTTACACAACTTGATATAGAATTATCATTCACAAACTTAGATGGTGTTCTTAATATGATTGAGAGCTTACTACAAGAAACATTAGAAGATATCGAAAAACTACCTTTTAAAAGAATGTCATATAAAGATGCTTTGGAAAACTATGGGTCAGATAAACCCAATCTTACTTATGAATTGAAGTTGAAAAACATTAGTCATTTCTTTCAACAAATGGAATTAGGTTCAGCTGCTTTTGCATTACCATATTCTAGTTTAATTGGAAAGCTTACTGCTAAATATAAGGGAAAAATTAATGACCTAAGGAAAAAATATAATGTAAGTGTAACTCTTAATGAGAACATATCAAAACAATTTGGAATAGATGTAAGTAAGCAATTAAAAAGCTTATTTGGTGATGATAATGACATCATTATTACCTTAGGTAATCATGAGAATGCGAGCATGTGTTTAGGTGATATAAGAGAAATGTTAGCACCGTTACTAGAATCAAAAGAATTGTTGGTTATGAAAAAGTCTATGGAACCATTATGGGTCATTGATTTTCCATTATTTACACAAGGGGAGAATGGCCTAGAGACTTGCCATCATCCATTTACCGCTCCACATCCAGATGATCTGCATTTATTAGATTCAGAACCATTGAAAGTTCGGTCACTTGCTTATGATATAGTTGTAAATGGTAATGAGGTTGGTGGTGGATCTGTTAGAATACACAATTCACAATTACAAGAAAAAGTACTTAATATGTTAAATATAGATTCTAGTAAATTGGCACATTTTATAGATGCTTTAAAAAGTGGTTGTCCTCCACATGCGGGGATAGCATTAGGCATTGATAGATTAATGGCAATAGCTTGTAAAGCTGAATCAATTAGAGATGTTATGGCTTTTCCCAAAACACATGAAGGCAAAGATCCATTGTCAGGCGCACCCAATGAAATTAGTGATGATGACAAAAAATATTACCACATTAAAAGTATTGATAACAAATCTGTTTGATGATAAACATTATCCAATATGTGTATATAAACAATATGTATGTGATTTTTAAATTAAAATTGTGTTAGGCTATAAATGTACATACATTTTTTTTTATTTTGTAACCTTTATAAGCATCTTGACAATGTGAATAAAATCGTACTTGATTTTAACGTTGCAATAATTAGTTCATATTTTACTAGCAACACACTCGCTTCGCTCGGGTTCATCCCCAGGTTCGTTTTAATGGCTGGTATGGAATAGATAGACTATATATTATATGATAATGATATAGCCTTCCTCAATAAACGGACTATCTAATAGAAAAATAATTTTTCAAAACTGATTAGTAGTTTCTGAGATTAGCGCGTTCAAACAAACAAACTCTGCCTTTTTATAATATTATAAGTATAGATTTATATAAATCATACAATACTATACTATTTATATATTGTGTTAACGCAAATTCATAAAAGCGTTAAATTGTTATTAAAATAAGGATTTTTTTACGCATTTCCCATTCGTCCGTCACACAGGTAAAGTCCAGTTTTCAAGGTTATGGTAAATAATAATTTATTAAAGGTAATTTTAAAACCAGATTCTGCTGTACACAAATTCGAACTTTGAACTTTTTATATATTTTTATGTCATTATTAAGTTTAATTTTTAAATAATTATTTATTTGAAACAGCACTGCAATACGTACGCTGTATTAATTGTACTTGCGCTACTCTTTAATAATTAACTAAATTACTTATAACTTATAAGTACCATTATAAATTATTTATATTAAGCGTAGATCGATTTGTTATAACACAATGTAACGAGAATATACGTATTTATTATTAATTCTCTTTATGTATGTACGTATAACTTTAATTATTTTAACTTCTAATTTTTACACGATTGCGGCGAAACCCGGGACGGTTATGTGTTTGACATGTATGGATGTTAATGTATGTATATCCGACTCTGTGTTCCCTTATAATTACTAAACAGCTTAACCGATTTTAATGATTTTAATACGTCGTTAGATTCATCTTGATAACGTGAGTGTCATATATATATATCACAAAAAATCAAAATGGCGGAACCTAGGCGCCAATATGTGTCTTGAAAAGATTTTTTTTGCCCGAATCAATCGAATGGGATATCAAAATACAAATTTTTAAGAGGCGATTACAAAAGTATATACATCTTGCTCTCATTTTTTAGATTACTTTTTATCGTTTTTTTGTATACATATAATAAAATAGTAACTAAGCCGAATCTATACATTAAATATTTTTTGGAAAATATTATTGAAATAGGTATTATTATCGATACAGATGCCAAATCTATAGTTTTTACAATTTTTGTGTCTGTCTGTTTGTTATCGCATCACGGAAAAACCACTAGAGGGATTTTGATGAAATTTGATATAATAATAGCTGGTTATCCGGGTCAACATATAGGATACTTTTTACTGCGGGAAAAGATCTCTTTCTATTAATCTATGTAAAATCTAAGAATTTGGTTTTGTGTCATCTGAACGCGGGCGGAGCCGCGGGCAATGCTAGTTTAATATAAAAATTGCTTACCGGCAGATTTAGTTTCGCACAAATACAAAACAAAAGATGATAAAAATAAAACCAAAACCGCGTTCATGTTTACTATGAGGTACTCAACGAGTTTCTAAATGTGTTTGTTTTGATTCTATTTATATATTATTACTCGATCTACAGAGGAGGGGCAAGGGACTTTACTGCTAACTGCTAAGTAATAAGCTGAGCTTTTATATAACTACGCAGATATAAAGTAACTAGCGACTCAACCTCGCTCCGCTCGGGTTCGTCCCTAGTTACGTTTTAACTTTTAACGTTTAGTATAGATTTCTCAAAGATCAGATATTTTCCCGTAGTAAAAATCTGTCTAGTGGTTTTCTCGTTATGCGGTTACAGACAGACAAGAATTTTAAAAACTATAGTATCCATAATAATGACTACATATTTAATATAATAAGATTTTCCAAAAAATATTTAATGTACAGATTCGCCTCACTTAAAATTTTATTATATGTATAGATATATTTTAAAATTGTAAATAACAATCAATATAGTTATAGGAAATTGAACTTAATTTTTCTGTTTGAAAATTTGTGCATGTGTATTCACCCGATTGTGATGAAACTTTTTCGATTTTTGCACGACGATTTTGATTGTGCACGTCCGTGTATCTGATAGTAGCACTAACGCTAGACAGAGGGAGCGCAAGTCGCGTTTAAATAATCTAAAACAAAAGGCTATTTACTAATAATTTATATGTATGTATGTACAGATTCTGGTTTTTGGCGTATGTAATTTTCATCGAAAGGTTTTATTTTAATTTGTAGCCTACTTTCTGAGTTAGATAAAAAAGCTATGCTTCATACGTGTTACTTGATCGATTATACGTAAAGATACAAGTTGGGTTTTTAGTTGTTGCTCTAAATAATAGAACATGCTTTTGTGTTCATAGCAGAAGCTCCGAGTAAAAGTTAAAAAAAATATTTTAGTAATAATACACTGTATCATGTACCTACCTAATATTGTGTGAGAGTTGCATTAAGTAATTAACTCACTTGCTTGCTAACTTGTAAACTAATTAACTGGCAAATTATATGTATATTGTATATGTATATAATCGAATCTGGAAGTCGACGTTAACTTACTTTTAAAACATGTCTTGTCGATGCGACCCTTTGTATGTATGTGAATTTTGTATAATAATGAGTCGGCCATGACCGTCCGTCATCAGTCTGACTGTCCGTTTGTCACAGCTGTTTTACGCAGACATTTACTATTTTAATAGTGAAATTTGAATGTAGGTGACTCTGGTGAATTTAAAAATAGGGGTGGCCCTTAATGATTGTAACTGAGAAGTGCAAGGGATAAAAACAATTAAGAGCGCGTTTAAATTTGTAGAGTAGGTATACTTGGATACTGTCATGTTTAATAAAAAACGAACTAAAAATATGGTCAATATCCTAAACATTGTTACCTCAGAAAAGTTTTAAAAAGTCAAGTGAATCAACATAACAAAAAATATATTAGTTCAATAAGTGCGAGAACGTTTTGTACTAGAAGTTGAGTAAGGTTATAGTGTATCGTACAAAATTGCAAGTTGAGCAGAGTAAATATAACCCTTATCTATAGTGATATTATAAAGAGGCAGAGTTTGTTTGTTTGTTTGTTTGTTTGTTGGTTTGTTTGTTTGAAGGTACTAATCTCAGAAACTACTAATCTGTTTTGAAAATTTTTTTTGCATTAGATAGCCCGTTTATTGAGGAAGGCCGAAGGCTATATATAGGTTAGATATCATGATGCTACTACAGAAGGTAACGAAGCAGTCATATAATATATTATATATACGAACGAAGCAAGGGTAAGCTGCTAGTTTTAATATAAAGGCATTTTGTATGTATGAAAGATTTTAATTATACATACTAGGTATATTATATTGATATAATGATAATACAGAAATAAACAAGTTAATGCATGTTTCACTTTAAAACTCGTTACATAAATTGCTATTATAAATGTATTTTAGTTATATCTATCTATTCTAAGTCTATTCTAAGTGTATGTTAGTTACATCTATCTATTATAAATGTATTTTAGATATATCTGATAGAGCTTTGGGATTCCCCGATATTTATCAATGAGGAAACTTACTTGTGTGTGGGTAGCCTTTTATAGTTTTAGGCTTCATATCACAAATAAAATAGTACCTAATTTTTTTTTTTGAAAATTGTATGTATATATGGATTGTTTTATATTTTTAATATTTTTGATGACACCTAGATTCGAGAGTGTTGTTTCGCGTACAGACCATTCATCTTCACGTTTAAAGGAATCGAACATGTGACCACAAGCTTAATAAAAGTGGACATTTAGTCTTACGCGCTGAATTTTATAATTTAAGATCTTTTCTATAGAAATAATAAATAGTTAACTTTTAGAGAAATGTTACAAAATATTATAGGCGTTGTAATCCTTTAGGAATCTGCGCAATACCTGTGATAATGTCTTTTTTTTTAAACATCTTGAACATTTATTACATATCGGATAATATTGTGTGCCATTTATTTTATTATTTAACTAATTAAGTGTTTGCTAAATATTAACCGACGATAAGTATGAAATATGTAATGAATTTATTTCAATAAATCCTTCTTATTTGATATACTTACTCGCAATCGAAACTCTTGAGATATGTTTATTACATCGTGCGTATGGCACACATATACCGTCTTTCCTCCAATAGTTCTTTTTGCATCTGCAATCCGGTTGACAAGGCACCACTATGCCGATGCGGCCTATTATAGGACATTTTCCGGTTGGGGTAGCTTGGCTGCAGTCATCCGTAGGACAGGCAGGAGGACAGGGGTTATATTCTTCGTGAGGCCCTCTGCATCGGAATGGAGCTTTATGAAATACAAATAAATATGTGCATAAATGTTTTTATTATCGATTGAAGCATTATACAATATATTTAATATGTATTTTTTTAATTTGGAATTATCTACTACGTACACAAGTATCAGTTGTATGATACGTATATGTATAAATATATAATCTTTCTATTGTCTCTTTATTTGGTATTCGCGTCCCTTTCATCTTATTACTATTTTCTTACATCTAAAGGTTGCCTGGAAGAAATCGCTCTTTTAGCGATCTTGTACCTTCTTCTATATTATACTTATTGTATATTTTATTTTTCTCTTTGTAGGTGTACAATAAAAAGAAATTCATTCATTCATTCATCCGTTGGTCTAGTAGCGAAAATGGTTGATGGTGCGTTCGAGTCCCGGGTCGGGCCTAAATTATCTTATTCCGTAAGGGACTAAATTACTGGGGTATGAGAGAAAATACTTAGTAGAAGCTAGAAGTTTGAAAGCTGTCGGTGTGACTTGGAGAGAATATTAAGCTGCCTTATCTTTTACCGTCTTATCGGAATAGAGTAGAGTTATAAGAATAGAGAGTGTACTTCTGTATGCGCATACAGTTGTGCACTAAAAAATTTTTACTAATAATTTCTAATGTTGTAGGGGGTAATCTCTGGATCTACTGAACCGATTTAGATGAAATTTGGTAAGAAGATAGTTTGAGACCCTGGAAAGGCTAAAGGATACTTTTTATCTCAGAAACTGTCCATTAAGGGGGTGAAGATGGGGATGAAAGTTTGTATGTGAAATGAAGCTAGATACGAACCCGATCAAAGCGAGGGAGAGGCGCTAGTTATAATATTATAAAATACAACATATGATGATATGACAATCAAAGAAAGTAATATTCCCATATTTTTTACTTTTAATGATTTAACATTTATTATAGTATATTAGAAAAATGTGAATTATCATAAAATATTATTGATAGGGTACTCTAACATTGAAAAAACCGACACATAAAGCTATATAAATTATATAACTATAAAAAATCACTTACGACATTTTGCGGTTTGGATACAAGTCCCGTTAGTGGCGCGGCTGTAATTAAATCTGCATTTGCACGCCGAGGTGCGACACACGTCGGGCCTTATTAAAGGACAATAATTTTGCGTTTGTCCCGGCTTTGTTGGGCAGCTGTCGAATGGACAGTCTGTGGTGCATTTAACTTCTACTTCATTTTGCGGGCAAATAATTCCATATACTAATATAAAAAATATAATAAATGTTAAAATACTTAATAAAATTTATACATAATCTTAATAAGTACATGTGTAGGTACTGATTTAGACAAATTATTGTTTTGTATGAATGACTTTCTGCGGTCGTTCTGTGGAAGCTATTTGCTTTTTTATAATATACTAGCAGAACCCGCGGCTTCGCTCGCGCTAAAACTACAAAAAAAATCTTAAAAAGGTAGTTTCATACAAACTTTCATTGTCTATTTTACCCCCTTATAGAAAGAATTTATAAAAATGCTAAAATACCTATTTATTTAATTTTATTGAAGAGCATTAATGCTGTTGCAAATAATTCTGATCATAAATATTTTTTGGATTGTATTATAACGTGTTTTCCTGTGGGAATTAGATAATCTCCCGCGGTAAAGAGTAGCCTATGTCACTCTCCAGCCCTCTAAATATCTCCACACAAAAAATCACGTCAATCCGTCTCTCCATTTCGACGTGAAAGAAGGACAAACAAACACACTTTCACATTTATAATATTAAAGTATATAGTATATATTAATTATCCTAAATTAAAACATGATTATTATTAGTAGGTATTGATGAATATCTACGTATAACACAGTATTCCCCGTGGCTCTGCCCGCGTAGTTAGTTGTACCTATGTGTTTAATCCCACAAACTGGCAAATTCAAAGAAATAAAAAAAACGAAAATCACATAATTTAATGTAACTATCTACTAATGTATATTAATTTGTTTCGTTTGTTGATATTTAAAAATAACACAAATAAATGCTTTGGGCTTATAAAAAAAATATTAATAAAATCCATTACAATAACTTTAACAAATGTTATAATAAGTTCTTACCTGTGTACACAAAAAGTAAATAAAACAAAACTGTACTAATATATAAGAAAGAGGCAATTGCCATTTTAATAATTCTACTGTATCTATTTGAACGTATAACAATATTTCTTTATGTTAGTCGTGCATGTACTTCATTATGAACGTTGACCGTTGATTCACCGCCCTGGTTAGGACCGCCATTGACAGCACATAGATGTCTAATAGGTATATTTAAACGAGCAATTCTTGTATATATGTAATCTGAATCTCGGAAACGGCTCCAACGATTTTCATGAAATTTAGTATACGAGAGGTTTCGGGGGCGATAAATCGATCTAGATTAGTTTTATGTCTGGGAAAACGCGTGTTTTCGATTTTTCATGCGGTTTTGTTTCGCACTATTCCACGCTAACTCGCACGCTAGGACATAACCATAAGCATCGTGGTCAAGCAGCCAAGGCGTAAGTTTGACAACCACAGGTGTCGGGGTTCGTGTCCCGGTCGGATACAAAGTTTTTACTTTTGTTTTTTTTTGTATTTATTCAAATGTTTGTTTTTTTTTTAAATGTTTTTTTGACCAAAAACTCCGAGTGTAGCTCAGTAGCCCAGGTACTTATAATTAAATCGGAAAACATAACGTTTAGTAAAGATTTCTCAAAAATGAGATATTTTCCCGAAGTAAAAAGTATCCTATTTGTTGGCCCGGTTAACCAGGTATCGTTATAACAAATTTCATCAAAATCTGTCCAGTGGGTTTTCTCGTGATGCGTTTCCACTTCCCAGACCGACAGATAAATATATTCTGGCTATTCTATAACTATTCGGCCTCTGTACCGATAATAATGTTTATTCCAATAAGATGTTCCAAAAAATATTTAAGTAATGTACAGATTCAACTCAAAATTTTATTATATGTATAGATTCATTAAAAAATAAAAAAAAACCTGACTGCGTAAGTGCGAACCAAAAGTATGGAAACAAAAAATAGGTCGTATTATGCACACGAAAACATACTTAGGTACTTACCTATACCAAATCTCGCAACAAATGTAAAATTTTATTTTACAATTTGTTATCCCAAATTATATTTCAACATAATATATGAGATGTACCTATGGGCTATGTATATATTTTTGTTTGACTTGGCATCAAGCAATGGTTTTTTAGCCATCATAAGGAATTTTCATACATATCATGTAAAAATCACTCAAATCCTTTGCAAGCTCGATATTGCTATGTGAATAGCCGTCTTTAGATAATAACCTTATATTTTATTGGAATACTTATGGGGATTTCGTGACAGAAGTGTAAACAAGTAAAAATATTCCTAAACAGGAAAATTCGTGATCACGATTTTGTTTTGAAAATCAGTGGAAGTCGATCATATTAATCATATTCATCATTCGTGAAGTCGTACCATTTATTTGTTTGTACTAAAATGCATAACTGGTCGTCAAATTGTTCTCATCTCTTTAGTGCCGCTTTTTACGCATTCAAACTTCCGATCGCTACTAAACTTTACAAGATCACCTGCTGGTCTAATCTGAAGATTTCGTGGAAATTTCATCAAAATCGATCCAGCCAACAACCTCCAGCTTCTTGGAGTCCATAGGGAAGTCACATCTATTTTTATATACTACATAAAGGACTACGGCTAGTTAAAAATAAGAAGAGAGAGAACAGTGAGTGTGTGTATTGTGTCGGTGTGTGTTCCTAAGATAGTATTAGCTAGAGCAATCCTATCATCTGGGTCGGTTAATACGTCTTTTGGTCGTCCATGTCTGTCTGTAATGTCACCTACAGGGTCATGGGTCGCGGGTTCGAGTCCCGCCGGGGGCATTCATTTGTGTGATGAGTACGAATGTTTGTACTCCAATCATGGGTGTTTACTGTTTATATTTATAATATGTATGTATTTAAAGTTATATATGTTTAGTATATCAACTATCTGGTATCCATAACACAAACCTAGAAGCTTTCCATGGAACTACATGGTGCACTGTGTTAATGTCCCAAAATAATATTTATATTATAAGATTCGCCGCGTTAATAACTGGTTAGTGTGTTGTGATACTTTTAGGAAGTTGTTAATGGATATTGTTTTCATATATCCCTAATGGTCTAACTGTAGATTTTTATGTAGGTCCGTCGTTCACATGAACCAGGGGCTGCCCGTGGCTATGCGTGTGAAACTGGTAATACGTTATAGACAAAAAAATAAGGTGTGCCGGGTCACATCGCCGTTGGTTTAACGTAAAACGTCTATTTCAGCGAGTCGCATTTAGTGTTAAAGATTGGAATGAAAATATAATTGACTTCGTTCTAATTGTTTTAATACTATACTGACACTGAATAGGTAGTGTATATAAAGGTCTTTTTGTGCGTATTTTTAAACAAATGAGTTTTTGAGTTATGAATATTTTTTCTGAATTTTTGAGAATTTTTAAACTGAACAACTTAAAAAAGTTCTAAAAAAAGTAGAAGACATTTTGAAGATTTTTTTCGCAACTGAATCTTTATGAGTAGGTACTTGTATGCTTAAAATAATCAGCTTCATAACTTTGAGGGAAATTATGAAAATATGTTGGTGTAAAGTGAAAAATTTACGTTCGGTGAATGAAAGTCAAATTTTCAACTTTAAATTAACAATTTAAACAGATAACTTCATGGTTCCTAAGTAGGTCTCAAAAGTTTTTCAAACTCTCAACATTCATAATCATTAAAAAAATTAGTACCTACTGAATATTCTACTTTGGCTACAATCAGCGTTCAAAGATAGCGACGTGGAAAATACTAAAAAAAATTTTTTTGGCCATTTTATAATTCCTAAGGTTAATTCGTTTGTTAACTAACCATAAACCAAATCATTCAAAAAACTCCAAATTTTTAAATCTTAGCTTTCGTGCAGTCATTTTTGGTTTATTTTTTTTTATTTTTGGGGTGGACCACACTTATCACTTATGTTACTGACATGAGAATTTTATATATTAGATTTGAAAGGAAAATATCATTAAAAAAATCAAAAGGTTTGTTTTGAGCTATTTTGGTTTTAATTCTATTAAGACTTGTTTGGTCTGAGGGAACCTCCTACAGGATTCTTCGTTTCTCAAACACAGATAGATGCTTCGAGAGTCAAGTGATGGTCCACTGTGGCGGGTGGCTGCATCCCGTTGACCAATCATCATCTATGCCTCGCAGGTAGAGCTTATATCGGCCCTACCTACAAGCTAACCTTGGTCATATATTTATCACCCACTCTATCGGAAAGTCCTCGAGTGATGATTCAACCTCCTAACTGACCTTAAGGAGTGCCTGTCGGGATAAGTATCATTTGGATAGATGGTGAAGGAACTAAGGATAAGGGTACATATTTAATAAGCCACAATGAGTATTGAAACTCACTGAGACTAACCGTGAATAGGTAACAAGTAACAACCAAGGTGTCGATCTATGAAGAATCCTCTAAGAGGACCGTCAGTTTTATTTTGAAACTTGTATATAAGTGCATGTTCACTAGAAATTTTGCTAGCGCGTTTCGGGCTTGAAACTTTGCATGGTATTTTCTTAGTTGTGATCAAAATATATGAAATTTGTTTTTTAATAAACAAATTATTACTTTATTATCTTTCAGATTAGAATTACCTAAAATTATAATTATCAATAGTTTTTGAAATTTAAGGACTTTAAACATAAATCTTCTAAGATTTCTGATTGGTTGAAAGCAATTCCGTCACAGCAAACGTCACAGGGATTCCCCGTACCGAGCTGTTATAAAAATGCGTTAACCAAACGAAATAAGGAATGTGACATTTCATGCTATGCACATAAAGTATAAATTTGAATAGAATATTAGAAGTAGAGACATAGCATCAAATTCATAATAGGTACAGTTATAATACAAATACAATGTAAGTTGGAAGTTGTAACCTATAACTACTAGTATAGTATTATATGATCTGTGGTATAACTAGCCCTGGCTTTTATTCTAAAGAACATGGGTTTTATTCCTTCAGCGTGATTGTTAATATCTTGTTTGGTCAACAAGTGTTTCTAAACACGTATGTATAGGTTTCATTACGATTGTACTTAAAATAAAGTAAGATAAATAGTTATATTTATTCGATGATATTAAGTTTATATTATCTAGTTTATGAATAAGTTTTATTTGTGTAAATTATTATCTCAGTCTAATATTAATGAATATTTAAAAAATATCGTGACTACTATTATAAATGCGAAACTTTGTATGTGTCCGTATGGTTGTTACTTCTTCACGCTGAAACGGTTGGACGGATTAAGATGAAATTTAGTACACAGAGTATAATAGAGTACCTGGAGTAAAACAGGCTATAGGTAACTGTAGGAGAGATGTTGTAAGTTAAAATATTTTCACGTCTTGACTGTCTGTATAGCACCGAGAATGAGTAATAAATTAAAATATAATATCTGCACATGTAATCTGAATTTTTTTAATAGGTACATATAAGCAGACTCTCTTGATTTTGCTGTCTTCGCGCTTGTACCATAGCATTACTCGCAAAAGCTCGATCATCGCTGCCCTTTAAATTGAGCTGAAAATGATTAAATATCAAATATCTGTAACAATCTACACCAAATTTTAAGAAGGAATTCCCTCTTCATTTTTAAAACAATAAGCGTTTAAAATTAATTTTAAGGAAGCGTAAAGTTAAAAAATAAATAACTAATAAACAACTGTTTCGTTTTAGTGAAGTCTTTATAATTATTCTGACTATCCATCTACTTAATTGTGCATCACTTATAAATGCCTGGACAGATTTCAGTAAGGCTTTATGTTTATCGCAGTGGCGTAACAATAGGGTGGCAGAGAGTGTAATATGACTCGAGGAGGGCCCCTGCCGTAGAAGCCGTGAGCACATGAAAAACCAAACATTTAGTATATATAGTAAAAAATATTAATTTTGTATTTAATCAATATATTTTTGGTATTCGTATACTCAAGACTTGACCTTTGTTCCAGCCACGCTACAGGGAACTTAGACAAGATGTCATTCTACAATAGTAGAAGATTGGAACTTCATAGAATAAACTTGTCATATCCAAAAAAATATATATGTTATGTTGGGACATTAACACACACCACCATCTAGTTCCATGGTAAGCTACGAGGCTTGTGTTATGGATACCAGATAGTTGATACACTACACATATATAGCTTTAAATACATACATATTATAAATATAAACACCCATGACTAGAGTACAAACATTCGTGCTCATCACACAATGAATGCCCCCAGCGGGACTCGAACCCGCGACCGCTGGCACATCAAGTAGGGTCACTACACACTGAGCCAAACGTGTCGTCATAATAATATTTCTATCATCTTCAACGACTGTAGAGTGATTTCTTTCTAAGCTCCTAGATTCAAATAGCAAAGCTACAGGACCTGGTTTGGTCTGTAAATTATAGTTTATGATGTATAAAATATATTACTTACGACATTCTTCATAAGGTACACAAGTTTCATCATTTCTATAGAAACCTTCGATACATCTACATGAAGGAGTGCAGCTCACAACGAAAAGTATAGGGCAGGTTACATCAAGTAAAGCATTACTGCAGTCGTCAGTTGGGCAGGAAGGCGGGCATGGGTTATAAATTTCATTCTCGGGGCATTCGAATGGAGCTAAAAAAAGATGTATTAAGTTTTAAAATGTTTAACTTTATATTATATTTAGTGTTAATTAGTATAAATTAATATTCCTATCGCTATATATAATTAACTATATATATAGACAGACATACAGACAAGAATTCTAAAAACTATAGATTCGGCCTCTGTATCGATAATAATATCTATTTCAATAAGATTTTCCAAAAAATATTTAATGTACAGATTCGGCTTAGTTACAATTTTATTATATGTATAGATTACATTTGTCATTATAATCGCATACTTTCACTAAGTATTTGTATAAAATTATATTCAAGTTTTAAGTTACTAACAATGCATTTTGCGGTTAGTACCTATAGGCTATAACTATTTGTTAATTTAAAATTAAGAGTAATTCGTAATTATTTATACATATTAATTGTGTGGTAGAAGTAAAAAAGTATCTTTTATCTCTAACTTATTAAAATGAAAAGGGTCAGAATTTTTTTATATGTAAGTGGACATTAGCCACACGCTGTCAATTTCCTCCAATGTTAAAAAAATATGGTTCGGAGATTATCTTATAAATTATAATATAAAACGAAGTCGGGTTTGATACAATATTTATAACTCGAGAACTGCTGGACCGGTTTTTATGATGTTTGTTTTGTTGGATTTGTCTTCACCCCGAATAGCAGAATAACTATTAAAACTTCGGAAAAAATGAAAAAAAAATATATTATGGAATATATTTTTTTTTTCATTTTTTTTCCGTCAAGCGTCAAAACGTACCTACGGAAGAACCTGAGC
The DNA here is from genome assembly GCA_947093115.1 of Brenthis daphne. Classification (NCBI taxonomy): domain Eukaryota; kingdom Metazoa; phylum Arthropoda; class Insecta; order Lepidoptera; family Nymphalidae; genus Brenthis; species Brenthis daphne. Next base: position 3,821,666 of record OX352477.1, on the reverse strand, counting down.
GTAGGGAGGGTGAGTCGCTAGTTCTGAATAAATTCATTATACTAGGTACTTAGTTCTCTACACGTAGAGCTATTATAGAAATATACAAGCAACTAATGATAATACAAACCACTTTAATATTTTTTGTAGGTATCTGGTACCTACTATACTATAATATCATTGAATATAAAAATGTTTTGTGACTTTAAAGAAAGAATTGTCCCCAGTCATTATAAATTATAGAACTCCACTTTCACGTCGAAAAAGAGTGACGGAAAGGAGTGACTTTTTGTGTGAAGATAGTTTGAGGGCTGGAGAGTGACATAGGCTACTTTTTATTGCGGGGGATTATCTCATTCCCACGGAAAAACACGTTATAATGCAGCCCAAAAAATAATTTAGGATCAGAATTACTTGAAACTTGGTATTATGGCTCTTTAATTCGATTAAAATTAAATAAGTACGTGTTTTTTGTATTTTTTCTCAGAAATAGGGTTTTCGATACAGATATAACATATTATTATATTTAAAATTGGGTTTCAATTTTACTAAATTACAAATTTGCAAGAAGTTTGAATTGTGGTATTTTTGAATTATTATTAAAAAAGTTAAACTGACTTCAAAATAATTTCATACTTTTTAAGCTTCATAATTTTTCCTTTAAATCTACATTATTATGTACAAGATATAATTTATATAATAAAAAAAAGAAATGAGACATTTTCCTGTGGTAAAAAGTATCCTATATGTTGACCTGGATAACCAGCTATCACCATACCAAATTTCACCAAAATGCCTCCAGTGGTTTCTCTGTGATGCGGTAACAGACAGACAGACAGACAAAAATTCTAAAAACTATAGATTCGGCCTCTGTATCTGATATAATAATATTGTTTATTTCAATAAGATTTTCCAAAAAATATTTAATGTACAGATTTGGCTTAGTTACAATTTTATTATATGTATAGATTATCATAGTTATTAATGCATTTTGCCCGAAGCTTAGCAGTAAGTGTTACATCAATAAAAAAAAGTATGTGTATCAAATAAAAAAAAACAACAGCTCTATTGGCCATAAATGTAAAAAATATAAATATATATAACTTACGGCAGTCCGTTGTAGGTATACAGGTTCCATTAGAAGCTCGGCGATAATTGAACGCGCACTTACAGGCAGGCGGTGGACAGTCACCAGACTTATCGCAGGGAGCTTCGTCGGAGAAGCGGTCTTTCAGGCAATTATCGTAACTGCAATTCCGTGAACAATTTTCCAATACTTCGTTCGAACCACATGTTTCTTCTGCTAAGAAAAACACTTAAATTTTAATAATTTTACAAGTTCATTTTATTTTTAGTAATAAGAAAGTTACTCTATAAAATTTATTTATTGAACGTTAGTTTTATCTGCATTCCAATTTAACTAATATAATATATTGAATTAAACTTATAAATAAATTGCATATTTAAATGTATGATTAAAATACCATCTAAACTACTTGCTATCTTTCCTTGGTTGTACTCGTATTTATCTAAAATAATATTTACAACTTACCTGAAGACACGCTAATTAAAAGTGATAAGAGGACGTTAATGATCAAAACACACATCATCTCTAACAAGTATATACCGATGGATGGATGCTGGAAAATGTTAACTGATTAGAGTATGAAGTTATGGCTTATATATATATATAATTTTTCTTAGTTTTAGTTACTAGCGCCACCTAGTTGCTCAACTATCAACTAGAGTAAATAAAATAGAGCGAGTACAAATTCTAAGCACTGTTTTCAACGTAGTGCTGCTGTAGATCAACAGATGCCACTTCACGAACATTTAGAAATTAGATGGTAAATGTATAAGAAAATCCTTAAAAAATATTAAAATACGTGGCGTAAATCGACTTTTGGCTGTTACGGAGTCCTTTTATACTTACGAGTTTACGCTTTTTCGAGAAAAACGTAATTAAGAAAGTTTCTCTACATATATATATCTACATATATATATACTTGTTGCATTGTTACGATATTTTAGCTGGTAATTTAATTTTTTACAGAAAAGATCAAGGTCATATATGAAAAGACCACTAAGGATAGAATAATTATTTTTATGTTAAAAGAACTTTAATATAAAGAGTTAATAATTTTGTCTACGGCATGAGCTGCTTTTATAGTATATCAGATTCCCAACAATTATTTTCATCGTAAAATAAGATAGAGTATAATTTGATAATGAATTTTTATATAAACTACATGCTGAAAGAAAATGATATCTTTTTCCATTACGGTCTCATTTCTTCACTTCGAGCGAAAAAATGATGAAGGGGCACATTTTTTGATACGATTTTCTTTTTGATCGTGTGAAGAAAAGAAGATATTATGTAGACGTGATCAGTTTTGCTTCTAAATAGCTTCATAGCCCGAAGCTACGGATGTATCATTGATTTTTGTAATAAACGCTTACTTATATGATAAGTTTTTTGAAGTAGAATTTTTTTTGACAAAAATTTTAATACAAAAATATACTTCTCGTCTTTTTCATGCAGATATGAAGCAACTAATCATGGCAATTATTCTCATAGAGATAGTTTATGGGCCAAACATAACATAGGCAACAGCTCTTGTCACGTCATGTAGTTTCCATGGGTAATTTATTAGTAGCAAAAAGTAAGTTCGGGACGCGCTTGTGCAAAGTAAGAATAAATAAATAAATATGTTGGGACATTTACACACAGCACCATCTAGTTCCATGGTAACCTACGAGGCTTGTGTTATGAACACCAGATAGTTGATACACTACAAATATATAAATTTTAAATACATATATATTATAAATATAAACACCCATGACTGGAGTACAAACATTCGTGCCCGTCACACAAATGAATGCCCCCAGCGGGACTTGAACCCGCGACCGCTGGCACAGAAAGTAGGGTCACTACAAACTGAGCCAAACGAGTAGTGAAGTAAGAAGTGCGTGTCATTTACAAAACATTATTAATGTTGTTACGTTTATAGAAAAACAATTCTACATATGTGTTATTGAACCTTGGGGCAATATTGACAAACACGCAAGCGACTTTGAACTGAAAAATACAACATTTTTTCTAAAACAAAGTAGTTCAAGGTGCCCCATACACTCATCACAAAGATTATATGACACATCAGCAGCGCGGCCCGAGGTTCTACCTTATGTATACACAGAATTATACATATTTATGTCTCTAGCAGCAAAAACAGGACTTTCATATTACCTTACCTAGCTTTTAGACATCTAACATTGGCGCTGTCCGAAAATCGATGAACATGCAAAATTTCAGCCTTATAGGTCAAGTAGGTAATGATCATTCGCTTTTATATATTTATACTAGCAGCCTCACCCTTGCTTCGCTCGGATTCACCTCTAGAAAAACAAATCTTTCCCACGGGAACTGTATATTTTTCCGGAATAAAAAGCTATTATAGATAGCCAATGTGCCATTCCAGACTATAATCTATCTCTGTGCTAAAATTCAGCTAGACTAGCTTTCCTTGTTTATTTATGTATAACTGTTTCTAGGTACTTAAAGTTATTTTAAATCGTAACGTGATATTACATAGTCATTAACCTTCCCCAAGAATGGGATCATCAAATGATTTTTCAAATCTGACGAGTAGGTTCAAAGATTAGCGCGTTCAAAAAATAAACAAACAAAGTTCAGATTTATTATATTAATATATTATTTAGAAAAGTACAAAACTTTATAGACATAGCCGAACAGATGCGTAGAACTGTAACATACGTATATAATGCACGTAGTATGTTGAACTGTTTGGTGGCCTCTGGTACAGGTGTATTTTTTTAAAGACAACAAATTTGGTTTCAGAAATTAATCAAAAATTATTTGAATTTTTAAGACCCATTTAAAGATTTTACCTAAATTGTCCCCTTTTAGTATTTTCACTTACTTACCTTTAGTTTCGCCATACCTTGATAATATACCTATATGTAGACAACATGTAAGTAGAATAAATAATAATATTAATAAACAATTAATTTCCAAAAACCACCTAATTAGATATTTATTTATTAAAAAATATCTATTAAGATTTGAATTTCTGACGTATACTTTATTATTATTCCGAATGACGTGCCACCATTCTTCTTTATGTTGGAGTAAATATTTACTTTTTTATATACATAATTAGCTGCCTATGGTTATATGGTCCCCAGGTGGCGGATAGGGGAATGCCACCCGCTTAGGGCGGCGGGTGGTACCGGAGAAATCCGGCGCGGACCAAATGGCTTGGATGGGGCCGCTCGTCTAGGCCTCGAGCCGAAGACGTTGCGGCCACCGGTGGTGGGACCGCTTGGTCCCACAACCGGATGATGGGTGCCGGTTGCGGGACTGGGGTCGCAGGCCCGCATCCGGCGGAGGGGTAGGCCATGGCGGGAGAGGAGTGCCGGTATTTCGGTGCGCCGTTCTCCCTACCTTCCGCGGCCTAGACGGGGCCGCCACCGTTTGATGGCGGACGCGGTGGGGCTGCAGGGGAAGAGGAGTGTCGGTGTTTCGTTGCCGCTCTCCCTGTCCTCTGCAGCCGATTGGAGGTGGCCCACTTCGGTGGGCGGAGGTTCAGTTTTATGGAGCTGCTCCGGGTACCTCTCTGGTGTAGCAGAGTTGACTGTGGAGCAGCCCCATCGGTGTGGTGGTCAGCCGTTGGCAGACCTGCCGCCGGGGCGCCGTAGTAGTTATGCGCAAGCGATCCTGCGGCGTCCCATTAAGGCGGAGGGGAGGGGAATGTCGGGTTTTAGTGGGTAGTACCGGCTCTTCTAGCCGGTGAGCCCCACATCACCACCTGGGGGATCAGGTGCGTAAATGCATTTCCCGACATAAAAAAAAAAAATGGTTATATTCTCAAGTAAATAGATGCTAATTGCTAATAATATTTACGTAAATAAGTTATTTTATGACGATAATTGAGCATATAATTTCTGTTGAGAACAGATATTTATGGAAATACTAGCATTGCCTGCGGCTCCGCCCGCGTTCAGATGACCGAAAACCAAATTGTTAGATTTTACATATTAGTATACTCTTACAATGCAGTTTTTGTATTTTTTCTGAGAAATGAGATATTTTCCCGCTGTTAAAAGTATCCTATATGTTGACCCGGATAACCAGCTATCATCATACCAAATTTCATCCAAATCTGTCTAGTGGTTTTCTCGTGATGCGGTAACAAACAGACAGACAGACAGACAGACAAAAATTCTAAAAACTATAGATTCGGATTCTGTATCGATAATAATGTCTATTTAAATTAGATTTTCCATAATATATTTTATGTACAGATTCGACTTAGTTAGAATTTTATTATATGTATAGTTTATGTACATTAAATTAGTGTAAAAATAAATAAAAAAATAGTAGGTTTTCACATCGGATGTTTATTTTTTTATATTCGGGCATAACTCCGTCATATATTAGATGGATTTGCAAAATTATTTGTTTGTTCGAAAGAGGTTTGCCAGAAAATACAAATCAAAGCAAAATATCTCATTAGGTATCTATAGTAAATGAAAACCATCATCCAGTTATTTTTACTTTTTAGTGTTTATTTTTGAAGTCGCTTTTAATTATTTTTTTTCTAATACAAAAGAACTGTATTCGTTTCTTTAAGAAAATGGCACATATAAAAATAATGTATAGTCAAATATAAAGGCTTAGGTCACATAAATGGAAAATTTTACAATTACAGCAATAGATGAAGTCTTTGTGAGTGACTGGTGTCTGTACTAGGTAAGAAATAGCCTTTTTTTTTAACGTTGGGAAATGCATTTACGCACGACGTGTGGGACTCACCGGCGTAATACAGCCAATACTACCCACTAGAACCCAACAAAACCTTCCCCCGTCTTAATGGGGCGTCGTAGGATCGCTGACGCATTCAACTACGACGCCCCGACGGCAGGTCTGCCGAAGCAGACCACCACAACCATGGGGTTGCTCCACAGTCCACTCTGCTATCAGAGAAGTACCAGGAGCAACCCGCATGGTACACCGCCCGCCGAAGAGGGCCACCTCCCACCGCCCACCGAAGTGGGCAACCTCCCAGTGCGTTTCTTAGCTTCGCGCCCGGTTGGATTGCCGGGCACTAGGTAAGAAATAGCCTGTATTACATATCACCAGGCACTCACCCTTATTACTGATTATAAAATTATAATATTAAATTAATATAGATATTTAATTAATATAATATTCAAATCTCGGATATCGCACGTCTGATATTTTCATGTGCGAATTATTACCACTTGTCTTACGGTGACGGAAAACATCCTGAGAAAACCCGAACATAGAAAGAAAATAAAGAAAATTGCTCTGAAACCTGTATATCTCTGAGAGAACCTAGCAAGTTTTTGAAACACATGTAAAGTCTGCCAGCCTACACTTGCCAGTGTCGTGGACTATGGTCTGATCCCCCTCGTATTGAAGAGAGGCCCGTGCCCAGCAGTGGGACGTTAAAAAGGGTTGAATACATACATACATATATGAATTATATATTTCTGTCTAAAATATCATTCATATTTGACGCAATGTTGATTTCATTTTACGTTTGAGTAAACATTTGAAATTCAGGTAATGAAGTATACCGTCAAACAATGGATGTATGAACAGCTTTTTCGGTTCTGTTTGCTTTACGCGAATTTATAATATCAGGCCTCTCTCTTTTGTTTTCAGAAGTAGACTAAAGTGATTGGCGGCGGACGAAAATGAAATTTTTAAGTGTGTTTTGTGTTGTGCTATGCGTCCGGTCTGGAGGTTTGTAAAAATACTTAACTTTGAGAATCAGTTCCTTATCTATTATATTATTATTAGCACACTTACAAGAACTAACAAGTAATTTTGTACCTATAGTTATTTAACTTTTCTAAAATAACAAAATTTTACTAAGAAGTTTTTCTAGATATTGTTTGTGTACATTATTTTTATTATTGTGTATTTTTAGAGAATATAATTTATTCACGTTTTAATTTTAGCTTTTTTGCATATACAAAATAATGTTCCGCACATTGACTACGAAAATCAAGAGGCTATCCAATTAAGTGCTCATAAGAACACTGAAATTCCTTTAAATAGCCCTTACGATGACGGGTTTCGTCGGAATCAGCCTATTGAAAGATTTAGTGAACAGTTGAAACCACAGCATAAAGTACGATTTGAATCACAAAGAATTTCTCCTGAATACATAAAATCGCAACAAATCATAAATAAAAATGAACAGCTTTTAAATGAAGAACATCATACCGGTAACCAAGGTGTGCAAGTAATGCATACAAGTCCATATTTTCAAGATAAAACACATCCTAAATATATAAATCCTCCAGTTAGAAGATTCATTGAAGCACAATCTAACCCAAAAGATGTTTCTAAATCCACACTAGAAAATACAAGATTAGAATCACAACGAATTTCCCCAAAATACTTAAATTGGCAACAAAGAAAGAATACTAATGAACAGTTAATTAATCAAGAAGATAGTATCAATCAAAGAGGTCAATATTTTCAACATCAAACATATCCCGATCACATACTTTCAGAATCTAAAACATTTAATGAAGCACAACATATTCCAGAAGAAAACATTTCCGGAAGTAAATTACAATTTTCAGATATACATGAGATAGGCAATGGACATAATGTGCTTTCTCTGAAACCTGTTGATATAGGATCAGTGTTTACTGATTCCAAAAATATAAATACACCGCCAATTAAGCATCTTAATGAGGTGCACCTTATGCCAATGGAAGACACAAAGTTAGAAATGCAAGCAGTTTCTCCTGAATATATAAAGTCATTAATTAACGAAGATAACCCAGAACTAAAGGCTAAATTATCATTGACAAGTCCATATGAGAAAGAAAACAGCGCTAAAGTTGTTAAATATTTAGATAATAAAAAATTTCATACGAAAAATCACTTTGAAGAAGACGAAGTAACATATGAAAATCCTTCTGCGGAAGTTTTATATAGCACACAGCGAGCTTTACCTTATGAAATAGAAGGGCAACAGCTTCCAAACATATCTCAAGGTGAATTTCAATTTTTGATTTTGTAACTTTTAAATTCTACAATAATAGTAAAATCACTGTATATACTCAATATAAATCAACATTTATTAAATGAATGAAGCTATTTTAAATAATATTTTTTGTAAAATAGTTATAAATATTTATTTTATATTTTTAGGTGGTATTAATTTTTATAATAATATAGATATTCAGAAATTAATGCAGCCATCAAAGCGTTACATGGTTATCCATCCTGACGGAAGAGTAGAACACATTGATGAAATTGAAAAAATCACTAAAATACATCCTAATTATGTGATGATTGAATCACAAGATTTTTTAAAACGTGTAGAAGGTAAAGGCGGAATTTCAGGTTTACAAATATCTCAATTATTTGTTAATAATTCACATGATGCAATAGTTAATCAAAAACATAATCAAGCACCCCATCACCTGGCTGATATACCCTCAGGTCAAAAATCACCTCCACAATTCGTCAATAACTTATTACATTCGACAGATAATGATTCTTTAGGAAAATTAATAGTGTCCAATGAACCAAATGTCCATCCAACGCAAGTAAAGACGGTTAAATTATATTCACCAGAAAACAATAATCAACACGACGACAATCAACTTTCGAATAAAGAAAATCTGCATCGATCAAGTAACTTAGTACCAGAATATGAAAAGCATGAGAAAAATATTAAAAACAAACATACTATAACACAGTCTACACCTATCGTAAAAGAAAACGAATTTAAAAGTATCGAGTTAACGTCTGTAAGTCCGAGTGATATGCAGCAAATTCAAACTAAAAATGAACAACAAATAAATGCATATGAGACAGCACTTTTGCCAAGTAGTACAATAGTAACTCTTTCTGAAAAAAATAACGATAATTTCAATAAAACGGTCATAAAAAAAGTAAATATAACGGAAAATACGACATCACCATTTATATACTTGACTTTAAAAGATAATTTGCCTACTTCGCCCCATGAGCGTCAAATTATACTAAATGAAGAAATTGGACAAAATAACTTAAACACTTTACTAGTGCCTAAAACGTCTATGTCAACACCAGCAATCATTACTGAAAAAAACATTAAAAATATGAACGAAATAGCACCGTATCAAAATAGCACCGAACCGCTTCAAAATAGTACTGTAACTATGTTAAACACTACAGTAACAAATACTACTCAAGTATTTTATACAAATCACGAAACATTACAAAATAAAAATCACGAGTTATCAGATACCTCATCTACAATAACAAGACCTGAAATTGGTGTAATTTCAATAAATACAACTGTAACTTCTGTATCCATTCCGAATAAAACTTCATTTTCTTCAAATGATCAGGAAGAGAACACAAATAAAAATGATACGAATATAATGCAAACTTTAAATATAACTTGTAAGTATGTTGAATTTTATTTTAGTAAATATTTATTTTTAAATATACGTTGTTATCAAATATAAAGGCTTAGTTCACATAAATACAGCATATTACAGTAGATATTTAATTAATATATTGGAAACTTTTTAAGAAATATCCGATTTTCATTTTATAAACATAAAATAGATAATAAGTACTTAAATATTTTTTCAGCACCTTCTACTACATCATTATCAAATACAGAAAATACGACGAACAACACTGGCTTTTGGTTTCATGCAGATGAACAATTTTGGCATAACATTATGAGCAATAATGATACGCAAAATCTCTTTTACTTCTTCTTTGTTCCGCCAAAATCTAACATTATGCAAAAGGAAACGAAAACAACATTATATCCTAATGGCACTACAGTTGAAGAAGTTATTGAAACAATCGATGAAGGTAAGGATTCGTGATTTTTTCTTTTGTCTTCCGCCTTCATATACTTTGCTTATGAATTCTTTCGTAATAGAATTATTTGTCTTTCAAAATGTCAGACATTGACTGAGACATCGATAGAGTAAGCAGCTACTTAAATATAGACTGTTTGGTTATAAGGGTGAATTTTTAAAATTGCTTAGGAGAAAAATATCTTAAAAAAATTTATTTACAATAAAGAAAATTACAAATATACTTAATTATATATACAAAACAAATGTACACTTAGTTATTACTGTACAAGTCATGTCCGCGTGGAATAGTGGCAAGAATGCTAGCCGCATTCCGGACGGAACGGAAAAAAATTAAGTTTATAAGTTTGATGATGACATATTACCTCAAGAAAAGGAGGGCTTTTTTATTATATAGGTAACATTGAGATTAAACTAATTATTGATTAAATTAGTGTAAGATAATTATGTTAAAAAATTAATCATTAATGTTAGTTTAATTATTACAGATGGTGTGCCCAGAGTAATACGAACAACAAAGGTGTTTTTAAATAGCACGAGTCCAGATGTATGATTTATTAAAAACATGACGTCATACCATATGGGATTACAATATAAATCTTTAAGTTTAAAATAAATCTAGATTTTATGAAACTTTTACTAACGAAATAGAGCCTGCGGGGTTGCCGGCATACATTTTCATTTAGATAATATTGGACAATGGTTTTTTCACCGCAGCGCGTAGAGTAATAAAAAAATTTATAAGTAGAGTTAAAAATAATCACCTAAAAATAAAATAACAATCTTAAATAACTTTGTTAAGGAATATAGAAGCAAGAACAGTATTCTCGAGACATTGTAAGTGTATACGTACATGGTAAGGGTGTATTTTAATAAGAATTTTATGATGGCTTGGAAAACTTAAGTATCTATACCATAAATACATATTTAATTACCTGCTACGAGTTTTTGTTAAAAGTGAAAAGTTAGTCTCTATATAACTCACTAAAGTAAATAAAGTATTATCCTTATATGAATATCGTAGGAAAATAAATAAAAATATAATTTCCATTATGATAACTCGAGCGTATTGTTTTACGAATTGTTAATTCAAATAACACTTGTTAAAACAAGAAAAGTGTTTTAAGTCCCTTTACTTCTTTAGAAGTAAAGTTAAGAATTTATCAAACGATTCGGTATATCTAGTATTTTTACTAGTAGTCATTATTATTGTATTTTAAACAGTATCTAATAAATATTTAGTAAATATCTATACATATAATAAAATTATAGAGGTCAAATGTCTGCAAAAAAATGCTAAAACCGAGTCAGGGGGATGTATGAAGAGAAATAGAACAAATCCAGATTTTTTTGTTTCTGTCTGTTTGTACGGGTTAATCTCCGAAACTGTTGGACCAATCTAAGTGAAATTTTGCATGGTGGTACCTTATATACCGCCGTCAACATTTTAGATATTCTTCATCCCGGAAAAGTAAAGAGTTCCCGTGGTATAGTTAAAAACTATAGTAACTTATACAGCGTAGTACACACAAAAACTACTGATTGGATTTTAATGCAATAATATAGTTCATACATCATAATAATAAATAGGCTACTTTTATCCCGGAGAAATGTACGGTTCCCGTGGGATAGATTTGTTTTTGTTTTACGCTAGTCAAAGTGTATAAATAAAGTAATAAAATTTGCTTAAAGTAGGTGCTGATCGTGCCAAAAGATAAATACATACATATTACAACATATACTAGAGACCCTACTTCACTCGAGTGTATCTGAAGGTGACAAACAGTATGCCTATAGTTTACACCAGGTCATTTAGGTCAGGTCTTCAGTCTATCTATATAATAAATTTCATCCAAATTCGTCATGGCCTTTTAGCGTAGTAGTAACAAACACACACACACACACACACGCACACACATTTATATACATATATGTACATATTTCACAATTATTAATATTATAAGTCTAATTATTATTAGTATTATAAATAAATAAATGGATATTAAAATTGTAACATGCTGTCCTTGCAGGTATAGACATGATCATTGTACAAGCAAATAGATAAAAGTATTCAAAAGTGTGTTGTAGTTTTCTTTTATATACCAAATAACTATAATATTGCAAAGTATATTGAAAAAATATTCCACCTATATAAGAGATAACCTTAACAGTATATATATTTCACATCCAATAGAATTATTTCTGATATTTAATAAAATAGAGGCTAGAAGAAAATGTAAGACAACTTGGCAAATCCTTTCTGAGATAAAATAAGTTGCTGTGTAGGACTGACGATAAATTATATGGCTCGTGCTTGTTGAATGGCTGTCTTAGGTAACAAGGAGAAGGCGGGTCGGTTATATTGCAGTGTCACGCGATAATCAGCTGGGAACGTTTCCTTTAACGCCAAATATAAAGAAAGTAAATCTATTGCAAAGCCTACCCAATAAATTGCCTGAAAATCGAAAAGTTTCATGATATAATATAAAAAATAAATCTATTAAAAATAAAAAAATAAATCTATTTAATTGCACTTCGATTTTAGGCAATTCATAATTATTTACTTTATAATATATAAAAATATATTATATCTGTCTGTTTATCTAGAATAGGGAAGTTATTTGTAGCAAAAGATAACTCTTGAAATTGTAGGCCCAAGTGCGGTTCACAATCAAAGTTCAATTAAGAGAACCTTTAAGTTCAATTAAGAGAAATTTTAATAGAAATTTTCCAAAAAATACGGCTTAGTTACAATTTTATTATACGTAAGAATTATTATCATGCATCGATTAATAATATGAATAATGAATTATTATTTATTATGATGACCATTATTATTAACAATTATAACAGTTTTAAATTTATTATTAATTTTCAGAGCAATATTAAATGAAAATAATCGATAATTTGCGGATATAGATTAATTTAATCTTTAATTAATTACCTTTCAATATTTATGTTACGATAATAATTATACTCGTAATAGACAAAACTTTACTTACTTTAAAGTATACATTAAATTTTTATTTGAAAAGGGTAAAGTTGAAGAAACTCCACTTGACCACGTATTAAGAAAAGGTTTTGGTTGTCCCTGGTGTACTAAGTATATGAGGTTTGTTCACATACTTCGAAAAGATTTTGAATAAAACTCTTCACAAATAGTGTTAACAATATTTTTAATGGGCTGCCTTCTTGTGAATATCTAATACTAATATTATAAAGAGGTAAATATTGTAAGTTTGTGAGTTTGTTTGTAGGAAGTAGTCTGAGGAATTACTCAACCGATTTAGATGAAATTTGCTATGAAGATAGTTTGAAATCCTGGGAAGGTCATACTATACTTTTTATTCCGGAAATCATCCCTAAAGGGGGTGAAAATGGGGATGAAACTTTGTATTGGCAAGCAAGTTAGGGACGAACCGAACCAAGCGAGGGTGAGTCGCTAGTAAATAATAATATATTTATTTACATTTGTTCCATTAGGTGTGTGCCCGTTGATTCATGTCCTAATGACATGAGATGTCATAAATCTTAATATATAAAATTCCTGTGATGTTAGACTATGATGAACTCCGAAACTATTTATCGGATCTTAACGTATTATTTTCAAAATGTGTGATTTGTTCCAATTTAAAAGATGGACAGTTTTTATATCGATGATTTCCTTTTTTTATTATACATACATAACTCTATGTATGTACATATTCCTATTATATTACATTATATACATTTTAAAACTGATTGATGAGTGATTAAACACCGGTTTCATTTAGTTTAATCTGTTTCAAATAAGAATTAAAAAAATTACAAAACAAAACAAAGAAAAAAAAGTTTTTTTTTTTAAATTAGATATTACTTTGTTTATAGCTATAAATCTGCAAATCGTATCGGGAAATAAATTTTGTTTAATGCTTTGATTTATGGAAACGTCACGAAAGCCATTGTTTTTGTTTAACTATCGCTGTTCGTGTCCTGTTTCCGAAGAGCGATAAAATTCCTTTACATTTCACATTCACTGGTAACAATTCAATTGCACGTTTTAAACATCTAAAGGTATATTTATGATTGATCTTTCGCAAATAACCTTATCTATACATAGAATAAAATTCTAACTAAGTCAAATCTGTACATTAAATATTTTTTGGGAAATCTAATTGAAATAGACATTATTATCGATACAAAGTCCGAATCTATAGTTTTTAGAATTTTTGTCTGTCTGTCTGTCTGTCTATCTTTCTGTCTGTCTGTCTGTTACCGCATCACGAGAAAACCACTGGCCAGATTTTGATGAAATTTGGTATGATGATAACTGGTTGTCCGGGTCAACATATAGGCTTTTTACCGTGGGAAAATATCTCATTTCTGAGAAAAATTACAAAAACATAAAAACTGCATTGTAGGAGTATACTAATATGTAAAACCTAAGAATTAGGTTTTTGGTCATCTGAACGCGGGCGGAGCCGCGGGCAATGCTAGTCTTATTTATATATTTTCTATATTTTCTAGTTACCTACATGTTGTGTTTAAATCACTACCAATTTGGTTAGTATGTGAGTGAAATAATAAAAAACTACTTAAAATAAAATATATGAAAACTGATATTTCAAAAAATTTTACTATTGGGAACTTTTTCATTTTCCGGGATAGCCGGTAACGTAATGCTTATAAGTCTAGACCACAATTGGATGTTTTAATATCTTATCAGAACTGATACTATTATTTATTATATTTACTAATTCTACCTTAAAACTAAGTAAAGAGTAAAATTAACAGCTATTTTGAACTTAGAGTCAGCTTAGTCTACCGTTTAGCACTTAATTATAAAAACAGTCCCTATTATCTTCCATAACGTCACCATTGTAAAGACTATTCTGGTGTTCAGAAAAATAACGGCCCGCATCGGTATCGTTACACTGAATGTATGCTATCATTAAAAGCCCTTTGTTCACCATCAGCGCAGAAATAAGCTGTTTCATTGAAATATAAATGCATTTCAGTACATTTAACAGATAAAGGTCGAATTTCGAATCATAAACCAATACATCCTTATATTTTAAAATTAACTGATGCTGAAATACAAAATTGTAGCTGATATTATTATATTGTGAAAATTCACAATTTTGGGAGTGTATTGAAATTCTTAAATGTCAAAAATTATAGACAATTTAAATCTAATGAACACTTATATATGTATTCAGCCCTTTTTATAATTTATTAAGTTAATGTCCCACTGCCGAGCGTGGGCCTCACTCAACGCGAGTCAGACCATGCTGGCCAAGTGCAGGTTTGTGGACTTTACATGTCTTTGGAAAATTAGTTAGGTCTTCTCAGACATGGGGGTTTCCCTACGATGTTTTCTTTTATCGTAATATAAATTAGTAATCATGTGGTAAACAAATTGCTGTCAAATAATCTTTCGTGATAATTATAATAGTATTTCTTATGGTAAATTAAATTTTTCTTATGGTAATACTTAAGTTACAAATAATAGTGCCGATATCTTCAACCACTATATATTAAATTACAAAATGTATGACTGTATATGTCCTCGGTTCATTCCATGTTAACGATGTCAGCTGTGTGCAAGAATTTTGTAAAGCTCAAGCGAATGTTGTAAAAAATATTTTTTGCTTATCAACAGTATTCAGAGCGTGCACGCTCGCTGATGCCAAATCCGTCTGCACCTATATTTTAAAACGATTTTTCCTTTTTGCTTTACCTTAAACTAAAACGTGAGTGAAAATAGAAGCATACCGGTATAATTACGCAGAAAAAGATTTATATAAAATTTGTTGGTAATTTTCAGGATATCAACTTCTATGCTTTACTGCAATACATCACATATGACTCTGATATCGGAAAACACTGACACACAGACGCAGGAGTAAACAAATTTGATTGTGATTGTGGGGTCTCCTACATCGGAAAAACAAAGAGATCCATTAGAACTCGGGTCAAAGAACACATAGCTGATATGAAGCACCGTCGCAATACAACATCTGCAGTCTGTAAACATAACCAGGACCACCCAAGCTACTACATTCGCTTTTCTACTATAAGTCCACAAATACTTGCGAAAGAGAATCGTTATCGCCCCAGGATGATTCGCGAAGATATTGAAATTAAAAAATATCCAAACATCAAAAGGGAAGATGGCTGGGTACTACCATCATCTTGGGATCCTGTAATAAACATTATATAATCTAACAACAAAATCAAATATAACAGACCAGTAGATGTAGTTAGTTCATAATGTGTGGATCGCAATAATAACATTAATTCTCATTAATTTTTTTTCTATAAAGGTAGCAATAGTGTTGCTTAATATTTTAACTTCTTTTAAATTAAATATAAAACAATAATATTGCTTAGATAAATAATTAATATTTTTATTTTTTTAATATTCTTTATGGTTATACATAATATAATAATAGCAACACTAAATAATATTAGTAATTAATAAAGCTTTTAAAATTTGTAATATTTATAATAATAACAGCTAAAATTAAATAAATAATATTGCTATATTTAATTATAATACTTTTTTTTAACTGTTTAGAAATAAAAATCAACAAATATTGTAAAGTACTTTATTGCCTGATAATCATTTTTGTAAAATAGTGGGTAGGCACTGTCGGTAACAAGTATGTGTTTGAGACGTCTATAACCTTAGTCTCTCCCGTGACCATGATTGCTGTAAAGCATTCGAAACGTCGGGAATGAAAAATGAAATAAAACGAAGAAAAGATAGTTACAATTAAAATGTTAAATATTAGCGTAAATCTAAGAATATATTATATCATACATATTATAAATATAAACACCCATGACTTAATTACAGACATTCTCGCTCATCACACAAACGAATGCCCTCAGCGGGAATCGAACCCGCGACCGCTGGCACAGCAAGTAGTGTCACTACAAACTGAGCCAAACGTATCGCCAAATGATGATCGATTTACATTAATGCTCAATAGAGAGATCTTTCTTTTCAGCGGTTTACCATTTTATCTACCCTAGGACGGACACATCGATTGACTTAAGCTGCGCTATACTTTGGCTGATTCAAACATCTGTAAGATAGATATTGTGATATCCAGACACGCTTCAATTGCGTTATGCTGTACGACCGCACTTATATTCTCCTATAGTTATACATATCGGTCGTTCGGGTTAAAGAGATCTTTTGAAAGTGCTATCTTTTTAGGTCGCTTCTCAGTCAATTTAACCAAGTCTAGATCATAAACCCTTTATAGACTATTTCAAAAAGTGTAAAAGGAAAATAATCTTATGTTATTTTATTTTGTGCTACGCATTCATTTTGATGTCATGACTTCCAAGAAGGAGGAGGTTCTCAATTCGTCGGTATTTTTTTTAACACTTTTAAGCTAAAAATGCTTTGAGATCGTAATTTAAATATTACACGACCCATTTA
Organism: Brenthis daphne; assembly: GCA_947093115.1. Classification (NCBI taxonomy): domain Eukaryota; kingdom Metazoa; phylum Arthropoda; class Insecta; order Lepidoptera; family Nymphalidae; genus Brenthis; species Brenthis daphne. Next base: position 3,804,349 of record OX352477.1, on the reverse strand, counting down.
GTTCATCGTACGTTATTTCTGCAAGAGGTTACGGGGTCGATGCCGCCGGCTTCGTAGGCATACTTCTAATCTTACTCAAGGTAAAATGTAGTATCTTATAAAATTTAAATTACATGTAAAACAATAAAATGTCGTGGTTAAAGTAAAATATTTAATATTTTTTGACAATTATGTGGCAAGCTGGCAATAAAATCTATTAAATAGTGTTAGTAATTTATATTCCTACTAGCGATTTCCTCCGGCTCCGCCCGCATAGTACATTAATCACCAACATATCATATACCTTCTCCGAAACACGCTGCATCTTATGGTATGAGTATTATTCCGATCGGTTCAGTAGTTATAGCAGTATAGCCGAACAAAAAAAAATCGGCTCTCCATTTATTAGTATAGATCATTCGAAAATGGCTGAATGGATTTCTATGAAACTTTTTTGTTGTATAGGTAATACTGAGAATTATTAATAAAGGTAGTTTAAAGGTTGAATTTAATCAGTTGTGTAACTCGTTCGCTCTGTCGCTTTACTAGCTCGTATTTAAGAGCTTACGTTTAGAAATTGCAGATCAAACAGAAACTCTACATTTATACGTAGGTGTAACCCTACTCAGTAACTTATTTATAAAATTCATTCCCTATAGTGTCTCATGTATAAATAATGTTAGGTGATATTTACGCAACATTTCTATGAAGAGAAACGTTGATAATAATAGATCTTTTCATCGTGACCTTATGTTAAATCGGTCATATCTATTTATACACCTTGAATATCCAGCTATCGTTATTACTTATTAATTATATTTTACACTTTTTAGTAAAGTTTAATTTCGATAGTTTCCTCATTTCTTATATTTTACTGTAACTGCCTCGGTAGTGTAGTGGCTAGCATGTACGGCTGCACCCGGAGGTCCTGGGTTCGAGTCTCGGGTCGGGCCAAGTTTAATTATTGAGTCTTCCTGTATAATAAGCCTCAGTAACAGCCCAGAGTTGGGAAGTTGGCGGTGTTTCACCCCCGTGCCTCGCACGTAAAGCCGTCGGTCCTGCGCCTTAACTCTGACTAACTCACGGTGAGAGTTAAGGCGCAGGACCGACGGCTTTACGTGCTCTCCGAGGCACGGGGTTGAAACACCGCCAACTTCCCAACTCCGGGCTGTTACCGAGGCTTAATATACAGAAAGACTATAGGCATAAGCTTATATAGAGGACATTTATTTTAAAACCATGTACCTATAAATATTTATTCACAAACCATATTTTCCCCATGGTTCCGAACACATAATCATTGATGTTTTATTGTTGTCTTAAGGGTCGTAGCTTGGTGTTATTGACATTGCTCAATAAATAGGCTATAAAACGGAGAAATAATTAATAATATTTAAACAAACAAAAAACAAGCTCTATATTATTAGTATAGATAGATGTAGAAGGGAGAAGAAAGAAGAGTAAGTGTTCTGTAGAAGTTCCAGTGAGGAACTATATTATATTTAGCCCTTTTCAACGTCCCACTATTGGGCACGGGTCTCCCTTCAATACGAAAAATATTTAGCCCTTTTCAACGTCCCACTATTGGGCACGGGTCTCCCTTCAATACGAAAAAAATTAGGTCATAGCCCACCACGCTGACTAAGTACGGGTTGGCGGAGGGACACGATAATATACAAAAATAAAGCTACTTTAAATAATAATGTACAAAGTAAATAGCATTACTGATATGAATATCTGCAACTTATTGCTTCTAAATTTCAAAACTTAGCTATTTAGATTGTGGTCCAGAGTTTCGCATAAACTTTAGTATCGGCCTCGACAGTTCAATTTGAGTCCCACTTCGATGTTCTCGGGAGATCAAAATAGTTGAATGTATTCATTTGACTTGCTGCTGGCAATTTACACTGCCTGGAAGTTGCTTTTGAAATTACTATAGTTTGTTAATATTCAATTAAATACGAAATAAGAATCGTACGTCTGTACAACAAGCCTTTTATAACTCTATGTTATTATTTATATACTATGTCTATTATATATATGTCTATAGTAGATGTCTATACATATAATAAAATTGTAACTAAGCCGAATCTGTACATTCAATATTTTTTGGAAAATGTTATTGAAATATACACTACTATCGATACAAGGGGCCGAATCTATTGTTTTTAGAATTTTTGTCTGTCTGTCTGTTATCGCATCACAGAAAAACCACTGGAGGCATTTTTATGAAATTTGGTATGGTGAGAGCTGGTTATCCGGGTCAACATATAGGGTACTTTTTACCGCGGAAAAATGTCTCATTTCTGAGAAAAAATACAAAAACTGCAATGTAAGAGTAATAGGTAAAACGTAAGAATTTGGTTTTTGGTCATCTGAACGCGGGCGGAGCCGCGGGAAATGCTAGTGTAACTATAATCTTTTTCAAGTCCGGCTGATGGGCACAGGCCTCCTCTTAATGCGAGCGGGATCAGGCCATATAGACTACCATACTGAAATGCGAGTTGGAAAACTTTAAAAATTGGTGAGGTTGAGGTTTAGTTTCCTTACGATATGACACCTATCATAGAAACTGGCCATCGTATTAACAATTATTGATTGAGCACTGGATTTTTTTTGCGTAGTGAAGACCTGAAGTGTAAGCCAGCCGCCAGGTGTAAACCAGCTTAGTCAGTAGCCACTTGATTTTCCTAATGTACCTACCACTTGGCTACCACTGTACATATTTTTTTTGTGGTTTTTACGTATATTATTTTTTTATAATTTATTTATATATATAAAATAAGAGTTCTCTTAAGTTAGTTCAATGAAATAACTGAATATATATAGTTTTAATTCATAAGAAGCAATGTCTAGGACCAACAGAATCGATTTACCAGATATAGATAAAGATTACTCGTAAATACTAATTTAATAAAAGGTGCAAAGATTTGAAATCTGGGAGCACATGAAGTCTGCAATACGAAGAAAATGAGAAGGAACGATGTTATTTCAGAGTGACATAAATATAGAAACATGAAAGTGCACTGTCAATTTGTTTAGTAAATAGCAAATCAGCAAAGTATGTACGTGCTTTATATTAATACTAGTTTTTGCACGCTGCTTCTTCCAGGAAAAGCGTTTTAATTTTTTTTTAGAATTTTTTTTTTTTTTTATAGTATTCTGAATTAGTGCTTGACTACGTTCCACCTGATGGTAAGTGGTAACGCAGTCGTAGATGGTAAGTCGCACTAATTCAGTAGCCACCTATTCACTCTTGCCTTTAAGACACCCATGTTGTAATCGGACGGAAACACCGACGCCGGCAGGTTGTTCCAATCCTTAGCCGCACGTATAATGAATGACGTTGCGAAACGCTTCGTCCGGACGGGTGGAATGTCCACGACATAAGGATGGAGACCAGCCGTTCGTCGGGTTGTCCGATGGTAGAAAGGGGATGGAGGAATCAAGCCGTGTAGTTCCTGCGCACACTCTCCGAAATGTAACCTATAGAATACACAAAGGCTGGCAACCCTACGACGGTGATCGAGGCTTTGTAAGTTAGCTTTTACCAGCGTAGGGTCACCAATAAGCCTGAGAGCACGCCTCTCAATTGAGTCTAAGGCTGACAGATGGCACTTTGGGCAAAGTCATGTTTTAAAAAGTTTGAAACTAAATAACACAAGTGAAACTAATGTTCCATGATATTGACAGAAAGTTCTGAGATGCCACAACTAATTTATTTTAGGAATTTTGAGAATTAATAAATTATAATACGGGTTTTGTGTGGGTAGTAAGTACTAGGAGTCATAAAAGCTGTACATTCGTCTACTTCATAGCAGCATAGCTTCATAGATTAAGACAATTTTTATGAAAATCTGTGTAGTAATTTACTCATGAATTTAAGCAATCTGTAAACATTACTTTGCATTTATTAATTTTAGTATGATAGAAAAATAAAAGGGTATTTTAAATTATGTTTTTAAAAATAACGAATATGTTATTGTAAATCGTTGTATGTAAAAGTCAGTCAAGTGAAGTTATATCAATAACTTCAACGTGGGAGAAATAAAGATATATCAATAAGGTGGCCATGTATCAAGAAGATTAATAGCTTGTTGGTCTCGAACAAAATGTTCACAGATAAACAACACCTGATGCCACATTTGAAGAAAGGTCTAAATAAATTAACGGTATATAAAATATATGAAACTTAAGAAATATATGTATTTTCTACTTAAAAATGAATAACTTGTAAATCGTTCAAAGATTTTCTTTTGGGAATAGAAGCAGTATACACGTCACACGTATTCAGCCTTGCAGGAGATTGAAAAGGGTCGTAAAGATTTATTCCCATTTTATCCAAGATGAAAGGTGAGAATTGACGAAAATCAATATTTCTTTAGAGAAAATGAATGAGGTTAAAATATTGTGAAATAGAATATTTTACCATGTTTGTTTTTTGTTGGAATAAATTTACTATTTCTCCCTATGTTTTTTCTTTTTTCGTGTATGACTTTAACTTATGAAGACATACTGTTGATGACGAAACCTATTTAATTTTAATCGGACGAGCACATAACGTGATTCGTATGGTCAATACAAATATTCAATACCTTGCCGGAGCTACAATAACACTTCGCCTACAACGTGATAACTACAATGTAAAAACTAGCATTGCCAGCGGCTCCGCCTGCGTTTAGATGACTAAAACCAAATTCTTAGGTTTTACATATTAGTATACTCTTACATTGCAGTTTTTGTATTTTTTCTCAGAAATGAGATATTTTCCCGCGGTAAAAACTATCCTATATGTTGACCCGGATAACTAACTATCACTATAACAAATTTCATCAAAATCCTTCCAGTGGTTTTTCCGTGATGCGGTAACAGACAGACAGACAAAAATTCTAGAAAACTATAGATCTGGCTTCTGTATCGATAATAATGTTTATTTCAATAAGATTTTCCAAAAAATATTTAATGTACAGATTCGGCTTGGTTACAATTTTATTGTATGTATAGATAAAAAAATAGTAATTACTAAGAAATTATATATTATACAACCTAATATATCTAACAACTTAATATATTTATCGTACCTACTCACATTTTCAATATCTTTACATGCAAATCATGTTACTGGCTCATTTACGCGTATGTAATTGAATTAAATTCGGTGAATCATACCGTAATTATTGGGAAATGTAGCTTAGACGATTCGGGTTTCCAACTTGCTAATTTGGAACTTTCCTGTGAAGTTTTGTATTGGAGACAGTTCCGATTAGATCCTCTTTTAGGAAGGATTTTGGTAAAAGCGGTGGTTAATGCTTTGCTGTTAAATATATTCAGAACTTTTAATTTGTACATTAAAAATAAATAAAAACCGACTTCCAGGCACTAAAATGTAAAAAATAACTAAACGGGGGTTTTCATTAAGAATAGATACTTAATCAGATATTTTAAAAGTCGGTGCGAGTCGACGCAAAGCAAATCTAATATATTTCGATACGTAAAATACATATTTACCTATTAGATATTCATGTCTTACAATATTGTCGGCTGGAACCAACTTTGAAAATATCTGATTAGGTATCTATTCTAAATGAAAGCCCCCGTTTAGTTATTTTTTACATTTTAGTGCCTGGAAGTAGTTTTTTTAAAGTATTTATTTTTCTATTTTTAATGTAGACATATTAAGCAGGTAATTAGTAAGAAGAAAGTTTTTTAATAACATATTCGATTGAACAATATATTTAAGAAATATATTTATTGTTGATTTTTTTTAAAAACCGCTCGACTGATTTCGATAAAATTTATATGGGACCACCTGATAAGTATACCCTTTGAAACAAAAAAATTCCAAATCGGTTCAGGCGTCTTCGAGTAATCGGTGAACATACATAAAAAAAGATTGCGACGAATTGATAACCTCCTCCTTTTTGGAAGTCGGTTAATTATTATTCAACTTACGACTGCCACTTAAGAAGGTATGTGTAACAATAGCATGTTTCATATTTCTTCTTAATAATTTTAACATTTTATGGACAGAAAATAGATTACTCTGACTCGGTATACATTTTTCCTACCAATTTTTATACTTTTATATATTCATTATTCATACATGCTTGGAGGTATGCGTCGGATAAAATAGAAAGATAAAGACTAAATAAGGTTTTAGTACCGTTTGTTACAGAATCCTCACTTTATTGATGTTTATTTCAGCTATTTTTTCCTTCTTCCAGATGGTCAACCATGACAGGGTATTGTGTTGTGTTAAGTGAGTTTTTAATTTTCATGTAACATATTGTAGATAAAAAAGTAAATTTTGGAATAAATGCTAACTAGAAAAGGGAGTATTTTTGAAAGTATAACAAGATTGCCATAAATATTAAAAGGCATAAAAACATCGAACGTGACTTTGTCGAAATCGAAACTGTTGTTTTTGCTAATATAATATTCAATTCACGTATACTTTTATTCTAATATAGAAAAAGCTTTTAGACAAATATTTTTGTATTATGTAATTATAATTAAATATTCGCTGTAATGTACTTAAAAATATTAACAAATTATGAAGAGTAGACGTTTGAAATCTACTATATAAATAAAAACAAACAATTATCTTTCATTTCGTCCGGTATTTTTTGTTTGATATTTCTAAATAAAATTAAAGTATTTTTATTTATTGCTTCGAATAGCATTTCTAATAAGCTATTATTGGTATATAACCTCTTAAAATTTTCTTAACCCTGTTCAGAGCAGAACAAATTTTGAAGCAATATCTATACTAATAAATGGAGAGCCGATTTTTTGTTCGGTTATACTGCGATAACTGCTGAACCGATCGGAATAATACTCATACCATAAGATGCAGCGTGTTTCGGAGAAGGTTTTAGTAAATGAGATATGCAGGCGGAGTCGCAGGAAAATGCTAGTAAGCCTATATAATATGTATGTAGACAAAATATTGGAAAGCTGATATTTGAAATAAGAGTTTCGTATAAAAATACTAAACGTTACCTACTATATCTATAATTTGCTATGTTGAGGTATTCGTCCCTTCAACTGTTTATCCAAGTCGCTTATGTTCCAGCATTGTTATACTGTAATATAAATTACCAGATTATCCCGAAAACAATTGTGCTATAACAATTACAATTAAAAACATACCTATATGTTAGTTATAGATTACACATTTTTAGAAACGTGGATTATGAACCAGTACTTTCGCTTTTACTAAATTACGAGTATTTTTAAATATATATTTTTCTTACGAACTTTTTATAAGTTTTTTTACATAATTTGTAGTTAAATGATCTGTAACCTGAGAGTACCTATATCTCATACTCTACATACCATTTTTCACCTAAATTGGATCTATAAATATTAATAACTAAATGGAATAGTACATGGCTTTATAATTAATTGATATTAAATATAAAATAAAATATTTAATTAATAAATGTAGCAAGATACATTTTGGTAAATTTAACAATAAGAATACGTTAGATTGGTTAAATAAAAGCTAAACTGATAAGTTTATTTTGTATACAATATCTAGCATTCGATCGTGGTATTATTTTTATAACATGTTATTTCTAATAACTACTTCATTTATTATTTGGTGGGTACATCGAGCCCGAGTCAATTTACGATATCAGCTTTCTCCTCTTATGTTTCTCCTCTTGTATACCTATGTCGGAATCGGTTAAGTCGTTACAGTCGGAATTAGTAAGAAACACCCACACTGACTCATAAGCTTTCGGAATTTTATCACATCGTATTTGTGTAGTGTTAGTGTGAAAAATTCTATAATTTTATATAACAAGTCAAATACAAAACATTTTAGTGCCTTTTTCTCCTCTGTTTGCCCACCGATATTTATTTTGTTTGGTAGCTATAAACGAGCAGTGTTATCAATAAAAAAAAAATCATAATTTTATTTTGGAAATATAAGCAGATTAATTCTATTCCATATTATGTATGTATGTATGTATGTATGTTCTCCTGACCGATTCCGGCCACAGCGGCCAATCTCATTGAGACTAGCCAACTGCGCAGGAGATATTATAGTGCACAAGTGTGCACGCAGACACAAGTGCTATTCCTGTCACTCTCATACTCCGGTGGGACGACTACTCGACACGACCGGTGAGAGTTAAGGCGCAAGAACGACGACTTCACGAGGTGCTCTCCGAGGCACGGGGGTGACACACCGCCAATATCCCAACTCCGAACTGTTACTGAGGCTTACTAAGACTCTATAACAAAACTTGGCCCTACCCGGGACTCGAACCCAGGACCTATGGGTGTGCAGCCGTACATGCTAGCCACTACACCAGCGAGGCAGTTTTCCATATTGATATAAAAATTAAATAAAATTCCATATTATATTATGTGTTCCTCAAATTTTTAATAATGGTTCTGGTCTAATTTCGAGCATTGAACGAACACTAATTAATATAAAAGTAACAATGTATTTGATGGTTTATTAGGGTTTTTCTTTTCTTTCCCTACGCAGTAACATCATCAAATTAGCGTGACTTTTCCATAAATAGCCTACGAACTTGCGGGGTCTTTCCAAGAATAGTTTTTACCCCACTACACTAACTGTTTCCCATGAGACATACTGTGTAACTGCAAAAAGTTGCTTGGGAAGCGAGAAGGATCATTAGTCTAATATAATTTCTCTTTGATCAAACCACATTGTGGTTAAGTAATCTGTGTAATGAAATTGAAGCTTTATGATTAATCAATACAGCAATCATGACGCAGAGCGAATAATGCCGAATACGTTTAGGTTTAGACGATTATTAAATTAATTATGTAATCTATACTAATATTATAAAGAGGTAAAGTTTGTGAATTTGTGGGCTTGTAAGTTTGTGAGTTTGTGACGTTGTAGGGGGTAATATCTAGATCTACTGAACCAATTTATATAAAATTTGGCAAGAAGACAGTTTGAGACCCTGGGAAGGACATAGGATCTTTTTAACCTGGAAATCATCCCTTAAAGTGGTAAAAATGAGATGAAAATTTATATGGGGATCAACCTAGGGACGAACCTGAGCGAAGCGAGGGTGAGTCGCTAGTTTAGTATAACTTTATAATAATCGATAAAATGAACGTAAAATATAATAATATCTATTTAACAAATGTATTTTTGTAATAAAATATCTGTAAAATCCGTTTAATATTAGTAAAAACTAGTAATAAGTTAGTATAAGAAGTAGTAATAACTCTACATTCGTTTGAACGAATAATTTATGCCTCTTTGGAGTTATTATTATTTTTAATACAAGCGGCTCACCCTCGCTTCATCAGGTTCGCCTCTAGAAAAACAAAAACAAATTCATCTTACGGGAACCGTATATTTTTCCGGGTTAAAAAGTAGTCTATGTGTTATTCTGATGTATTGCAAAGTTTCATAAAAATCCATTCAGTACTTTTTGCGTGAAAGAGTAACAAACATACATCCATACATAATATTACATATATACATTCTTACAAACTTTCGCGCTTATAATATTAGTAGGATTCTAAAATCAAAAGAAAACATCGATAGTAAATGTTTAACTAAAAACAACCTGATTATCATTTCTCCATTTGATGATATTTATATGAAGACTCGATTTAAAAACCCATTAAAACAGTTCATATATATCTTAAAATGAAAATTTAAACCCTTCTTAAGCCACAATTAAAACCAAAAATCTTCGAAGTCTGTACAGTGATTTCCACGTACTATCAGTGCAAATACTCAAAAATTATCTTTTATCCCATATTGTTATTTCCCATAATGTTGTCCTTTTTCCTTTTAAAGCTTATACTGTCTGTAATTCTATAATACTAGAATACTAAACAATTTCACATTATAATATTATCTGTGTTTTGGCCAGTGGTTGAAATTCGATCATAATCATTATTAAAAGTTAGAGAAAAACATATATAAATAAATAGAATTGATCAATTTTTTTATTACACTAAAGCTCGTCAGTAGCTACAAAATAAAAAAAATCGGTTGAAAAAAAAAGGAGAAAATGGTACTGAATTGTTTTTATCTAACTCTATTAATATATAGATATTGTGTTCAGCCCTTTTTAACGTCTAACTGCTGGTCCCGGGTCTCCCTCCAATACGAACGGGATCAGGCTATAGTCCACCACACTGACCAAGTGCGGGTTGGCGGACTTCAAATCACGAAAACTTGTTAGCTTCTATCAGACATGCAGGTTTCCCCACGATGTTTTTCCTTTACCGTAAGACTAGTGTTAATTATGTTAGAAATAATTCGCACATGAAAATATCTGAGGTGCCAGAACCAGGATTTGAACCCACTTCACTCGGCTACCCAAGCGAACACGTTACCACTGGGATATCACTACTTTATACAGAATAGATATTAGAGCTAATTATAATCCTTAATACCTACATAATGTCTTCTGCCTTAACTTTTTGTATTAATATATCTTAGCTTATTTACAGCGGAATAGGATAATTATCTCCATTACGTAAATAGCCATACGGAAATATAGCTTAAGGAACTAGAAATAGACACCAAAATACCTTGTACTTTGAAAATATTACGTAAATACTTGACTCGCGGAATCCGCGATATATCAAATAAATTTTACGAGTTGCTTACAGCCGTGTGCTGGGGTTGCTGCCATAAAGTTGATACAACTTTGTCAAAGACATTCCGTAAGTAGTGGGTAAACGTTTCAAAGTTATCAGATTTAATACTTGGCGTTCGCATGTTGGACTTGGGCTCAAGTTCGTAAACACATTTACTGTTGCTTGAGTCATGATTCGGAGTCAATTGTTGCGACTTGCGAGGCGACGCTAGCCTGTTTTTATCACACGAAAATATTATAAACTTGTATTGCCCGCGGCTCCGCCCACGTTCAGATGACCAAAAACCAAACAGACGGACGGACGGACGGACAGACAGACAGACAAATTTCTAAAAACTATAGATTCGGCCTCTGTATCGATTATAATGTCTATTTCAATAAGATTTTCCAAAAAATATTTAATGTACAGATTTGACTCAGAATTTTATTATATGTATAGAAGTAGTGACTTATTCTCGCCTTGTTCTAGTGTGTCCCTAGCTACGTACAAATAGCTTTAATAAAGTTTAATAGATCTTTTAAGAGGAATAAATCCATAATAACTAGTCGGCATGACTTTTTTGGGAATCTTCAACTACCATCGTTATATTTCAGCCATGTTCTCTCCTCGCCAACCAATCCTTTTTTTTTTAATTTGTTCTTTCCATTTTCTACCATTCTAGTCATCTTTAACTGGCTGATTTATAAAGTTATCATAATTTGTGCATTTGCGTCGTCAGTGTGGCCAGTGTAATAAAGTAATAACTGTTTTATTATATATTAAAATAGCGAAACCTTATAGTAGTATATTAAAAGCTTTCCTTTTAACTTAATGTTAGATATAGCTAATAGAAAGCTTAAACATCTATTAAGATTGATATACCAATCACCTCGTGTGTCAATAGACCCTATGACCTATAATAGACAGAGCTAATACGAGACATTTAATTTAAATTTTTAAAATGTAAAGACAACGAATCAAAATGCTCGTAAAAGTCTATTTGAATAAAGTATAAATTAGATTTGATTTGATTTAATATACAGTATCAAAGACAACTTTTCTTAAATATACAATTATATATCAAAACGCATTGAAAGATCATCCGCCACGATTAAACGTCTAGACCTAAGCTGAAAGTTTATCAACGTAGGTATTTGTAGAATAACCCAAATATATTTTTTTTTAGCTAAAATATATTTAAAAACTTGTCACTAATACTTTAATAATTTAACACGTTTTTAAGTCAATAAAAAAATGAGTTCTAGGAACTGTATAATTAATAAAAACAAACGAGAAAAGCAGGGGTTTATATATTGCTAATCTATACATATAATAAAATTCTAACTGAGTCGAATCTGTACATTAAATATTTTTTGGAAATTCTTATTGAAATAGTCATTATTATCGATACAAAGGTCGAATCTATAGTTTTTTGAATTTTTGTCTGTCTGTCTGAGAACGCATCACGGGAAAACCACAGGACCGATTTTCATGTTTGGTATGATGATAGCTGGTTATTCGGGTCAACTATATACTTTTTACTGCGGGAAAATATCTGAGAAGAAATTTCTGAGAAATCTATACTAAATGTTAAAACATAAAAAGGGACGAGTGAAGTGAGGGTAAGTCGCTAGTTTCCTATATAATATCAAGTTTTAGAAACTTACACTTAATATTGAAGTATTATGTTGTTATCTCTAGGTATCTTAAATGTCCCAACTGGGTGTCTTCTTATAAATAGTCTCCATTTATACTGTCTCGTTGCTCGTAGCACATCTACGCCGTAGCTCTGTTATTTTATATTTACTATCAAGGGATATTTTAATAAATGGATCGCATATAAATATATTTCATGTAAAGTTTTGTATAATATTTGTTTTAAGTATATGAAATATGTAATACGTAATAATCTTTAACTAGCTTTTGCCCACGGCTCCGCTTGCGTAGTTTAATATGTTCGTTTAAATATATTTGTTTTGCTACAAAATGTCTTAGTGTGATGTTAGATATAAAACTCTCCCATTCAAATAGGCTATAAAATACGAAATCTGAAGTCCATTTTCCTCGGATTAGCGTATTTAAACAAACAAAAAAAAAACGATCTCTTCAGCTTCATAATAATTGACGACACGTTTGGCTCAGTTTGTACTTGCTGAGCCAGCGGTCGCGGGTTCGAGTCCCGCTGAAGGCGTTCATTTGTGTGACGAGCACGAATGTTTGTACTCCAGTCATAGGTATATTTATAATATGTATGTATCTAAAGTTATACATACGTAGTGTATCAACTATCTGGTATCCATAAAACAGGACTCATAGCTTACCGTGGAACTAGATGGTGCTGTGTGTTATTGTCCCAACATATAAACATATAATATCAGTATAAATCGTCAATTACTAAAGATTATGTACTTAAACGAAGCTTATAATTTACAATAACAACGAAATCTTCTAGAGTGATATATTGACTGATTTGTTAAGTTTAGACAATATAGAAATATATTTTAATATGAGTTATATTTCCAATTTATTCAAAATTTAAAAATATAATTATAAAATAGATACTACATAATACAAAATTACAATAGATTGAACTGAACTATTAGAAAATTTTGGAGTCGAGTTATACCGTTATTAACATTTATTATGAAAGTCAATAAGACCTGCCGAATATGATCCCTTATCAAAACTGAACATAAAGTTCATTGGGAGAGATTTGACATAGAGCCTGCCTGTGTGACACTGCGTAATTAATTAGGGTCCCGCAAAAGGTGTCGAGGTCCAGTAGCTGTGACGCAGGCTCCTGCGGCAAAGGCAGTATCCGCCCAACAGCCGACGCGTTTGCCCGCATCCGTTGCGCCGCGATACTGTCAATATCAGACTCCGCGCTCGAAATTTAAACCATATTTTTTTTTCTTTTAGTGACTTACAACTCACAGCTAGTATTGCAGTTGACGACATAAAAAGGCTTTATTTATTTTTAATCTGTAAACTGGCTGAATACCAATTAGCATGCGACTGTCAAATTTCGATTAATTAAAAAAGTTGAAAAGCGTGTAACATCAGTTAAGAGACGACAGATTTGGGGCAGTTTGTCCAAATTTAATTGTTTATTGTTTATATTCGGTTTGGTTTTTTTTAATTTTTTTAAGAGTTAAACGTTACAATTATAAGGTAAATTACAATTTATTACTAGTAGAACTAGAGAGTTATTTTTAATTTTGTAATTATAATGCATTAGACTTTGTATACTCGTATAGGCAATGAACATGTGATAATTTAACAAAATTATCAGTATAGGAGTTAAAAATTACACTTTGTTTACATAAATTATTGTCATAGTATAATCAGTACTATTTAGTAGTCATAATTTTTTAATAATTCGAATTCGAATAATTTAGTTTATTAGTAACAGTTTTAACATTCAGAGCGAGTGAGATTTAAAATTATATTTTTAATGGTACACAAATAACATTTATTTTTAAGGTATTTTAATGATACCATATCTGATATCAGGCTACGTAAAAATGTTCTTCCATAAAATGAAAGAAGCGAGTAACTTAAACACGAAAGAAATAATATTTCTGCATTTTTAATGAGATCCTGACATGAGATTCTAAAAATTGTATTCGTATGATAAGACAGTCATGCAACCTTTGATATATAATTTTTAAAGCTATTTTGTTTAATATTTTTATTTAGATTTCATTTAATGCTGTATTGTACCTACACCGCACTAAATTAGCTTATTTTCTCACTTCTGAAGGGTTTTCTTTTTATTACAGTGGTTATTTTCATGATACTAATTTTTATCCTCATATAGAAAGGATTTATCACCTACATAAGTAAAAACTAAAATTTCCAATGATGTCATATAATATCTACAAAAAAGTATTTTATGTCTAGTATCTAAGTAGTAGGTATATCTTTTCTCACAGCTTAAGGTAATAACTACTAATTTACAAAACACTGTCAAAATTGATTCGACCCTTAAAACAACAGACTGTAACAAACAGACTGACTGACTTACTTCATTTGCAATTGAGAGTTAATTTATGACATGCTAATAATAATAATAAGAATAGCTAAGGATTATAATTTAGTTTAATAGTATTTTTTTATACATTCTTCGTTTTGAGAACGGAGGAGCATGAAAGGCTTGAGTTGCCGGGTTTATTAGAAATAATCATGCTGACACAAGAAAACCTCGTGCGTATAACCTGCGGTTTAAAGTTGGCTTGCCTTTATAGCCAAGCCTTGGCAATGCCGGGAAAATTGGGATGTCCTTGTAATGATAAGAAGTTGCCTCGACCAGTCGGTGGGCACGGATCCGTCGGGTCCACCGGCCGGCGGCTTTGGCGGCCGGGTTACAGTATACTTAGTAATAAGCAAAACACAGTAGGTATAAGCTCTTTAAGTTGTGTCCGGCATAGTCGAACAAATTTTTTTCTGGCCGAAAAATCATGTCATAAAAAGAGGTTAAGGCATAAATAACCGGATAGTTAAAGCACACCCTTCAGCACAAATACGGATTTACTGGAATCACGACGTTGTAGCGAAATCAGGGGCGTTTAGCGTTTTGGCGAATTTCCCTCAGTTCAACACAAAAAAATGGGTCTACAATTCAAAAACACATATTTTATTAAACCTAATCAGTAATTTTATGTACATAGATATCACACATGCTTACCCACGTTAGTTGTTTAGCAGTAGCAATTATATTCGTCGTGTCGCGTGTCACTGGATAAATCATATAAATTATTTAAATAAATAACCTATGTCACCGCGTTTATATTATTCGCGATTAGAGGCAAAGTGGAAAATTGGTGTTACTGTCAGTCGTCGTAGGCATCCGAATAATTATTGTACATACGGAATTGATTGACATCGTTAGCTACGTAGACTATATTCATTATAGATAGAAGAAGAGAGAAATCGGCTAACAGCTTTCGGAATAACTAATTCTTGTCAAAAAATTTGCTGATAGTCTCATAGACCTAACACCTGTATGATTAACATAAAGGTTTCGAGCGGAAATTAACTCATGAAATCTAGCGTAACAGCCTATTATATGTGAATTAGAAACGTGCCGCATGGACGGTCATCAACTTCGTAGTCAACGCTAACACGAGTTTTTTAGTTATCCACAAATTTATTTATTCCACAATAAATAAAATATACACCATCTAAAATAATTTTCTAGTTTCGTTGTTGTTACTCTTACCGTATGTACTTTTATTTGAACTTAATTAAAAATTAAGACTAAAGGTTTCATCGCTTAGTAAACAAGAATCCATGTAATAAGCTATTTGATTAATTTATTAGGTCAATTTTAGCAAAGTACATACCACTGCGCTGATTTGGAGATCTAGCCAGTTGTAGATAAAAGGACTTTTCAAATGTTACGTTTAAATATATACTATTAGCCAAAAGAAGTAGGTACTATATTTTCGGCTTTTTCCGCGGGTTTATTTCGATTTTTAGTTTCCGACATTTCGAATGCTTTACAGCAATCATGGTCACGGCAGAGACTGACCTCTCCGAATCCAAAAAGATTATTTCATTTAAAATGTCAAATATCCACGTTAATCTAAGAAAATATGATAGAAATACAATGCTCTATACTTCTGAATCATTATCTATAGGTACATATAATAAAATTCTAACTAAGCCGAATCTGTACCTTAAATATTTTTTGGAAAATCTTATTGAAATATATATTATATATATATATAGACGCTGTATATATAGTATATAGAATATTATATATATATATACCGCACCACAAAAAAACCACTGGAGGGATTTTGATGAAATTTGGTATGATGATAGCTTGTTATCCGGGTCAGCATATAGGATACTTTTTACTTTTACCGCGGGAAAATATCTCATTTCTGAAAAAAATACAAAAACTGTATTGTAAGAGTATACTAATATGTAAAACCTAAAATTTTGGTTTTTGGTCATCTGAACGCGGGCGGAGCTGCGGGCAATGCTAGTATACATATAAATTTTAAAGATATATTTTATATCCTCTTACAACACTTTTATTTTAGAGTGATCAGTAAATTCCCCAGCACGTAGCGAACCAATAACTGTACGTTCGAAGGATTAATAAAACTGAATGGTTTTTCCAACTAACTGTAAGCCTCTAAAAGCGCTAAAAACTACTATTTCCCTCATGTTTTATTCAATGAAGAATCCGTGAAATCGATGTATAGTATTAGTATGGCGGATTTGGTATTTGTTATTGAATAACTTTATCCAGTAAGTTATAACTTATAAGTAAAAGCAATCTCTCGTATTACACCATATCTATTAGGTATATTTAAAAAAAGTATTTAAAAAGTATTACATTATCTACGTATATATATAAAAACAGGCAAAGACGAAATAGTTCAGTACCTTGTTCTCCTATGTTTGTCAACCAACTTTTTTTTCTAGCTATTGACGAGCTTTAGTGTTGTCAATAAAATAATTTTAGAAACTGTTACTTTTTTTAAATTATAGGCAAAGATAAAACAGTTAAATTCCTTTTTCTCCTGTGTCAACTATTTTCTTTTTTTTTAATTTTGAATGAATTTTCAAAAATGAATTTCACCGCCGGGTGGACACTAGTTATATTAAATACAGAAATAATGATAAAAATTTAATTACGACAATGTACATTGTACATAGCAAATATAGTAACATCACTATTCGTTCTCTACTTTTCGTAACTATAACAGCATTTGTATGGCGGTTTGAAACCTGGTCTACCTAGTAAACAAATTTAAAAGTAACTAATGTGAAACCATTTATCTATATACTTATATAAAATATGTGTACGTCTGTCTGCTCCTCGGTTTTTTGATTTATGTAACGTTTAAATTACTATAATTCATTCAATCGAGATGAAATTTTGATGGGTGTTCTGATTACATAGGCACAAAGGCAGCTAGGTGTCGTGTTTTTGTCACATAATTTTAGATTATATCGATTATAGTATATGTACAGCATTATGTTAGTTATAGTATTATTCACTCGTGTATTTTAAGTGTAAGTATGTACATACATAACTATATGACATTCCATAGACCAGTCAGTAAGCGTTGCTAATTTATGGTCATTTTAAAACGCAAAAAATGTATAATTAGTATGTTAATTCCTCCAAGACCGCGGACACGCCGGCGTGTCAGTTAACAATAGTTTTCTTAGAAATTTACCTGGAGATATTAATCTAATAAAGTACTGCTCTTATTATATTTTATATTATCTTGCAGATGTTATTAAAGATTTGTTTGCTTGATATAAACTTCCGGAAATCAACAACAATAGGAAACGAGAACAGACGAGAATAAGTGTTCGCCCGCAAACTTTAAAAGTTTAATCTAGAAATTAATGGTACTTTAGAAGCTAGATCGAGATTGAACAAGATTAAGCTTAATCATTTTTGTTTCCAAAAAACGTCGTCATAATGGATTTAAATCCGAAAATAATTTAACTTTAACAGAATTTGTACCTTATGGGTACTTTTGCGTAGTCAATTGGACTCCTTTAAAAAGCCTCATAAACTAAAACTTGTTTATATTACCACGAGGCGTACAGTCAATATGCAATGTGTAGGCACAATTTTTTATTATAATACTAGATTTACCCGCAGTTCTACTCGCGTTGTTTATGTATAATTTCTACGCCCCTAAGGGTAATAGCGTTATACTAAAGTAACGTGTTTAAATAAACAAAAACAAAAAAGAACTATTCAGGGTGAATATCACTCTTAAGGCAATAAACACGTTATTATCTTTACATATAATAAAATTGTAACTAAGCCGAATCGGTACATTAAATATTTTTTGGAGAATCTTATTGAAATAGACAGAATCATTATCGATACAGAGGCCGAATCTATAGTTTTTTAAAAAAAGTCTGTCTTCTGTCTATCTGTCTGTTACCGCATCACAAAAAAACCACTGGAGGGATTTTGATGAAATTTGGTATAGTGAGAGCTGGTTATCCGGGTCATATATAGAAAACTTTTTACCGCGGGAAAATATCTCAATTCCGAGAAAAAATACAAAAACTGCATTGTAAGAGTATACCTACTAATATGTAAAATCTAAGAATTTGGTTTTTGGTCATCTGAACAAATACTAGTTATTCTATAATATTTGTTAGGTATATTTTTATCTAAAAAAAAACATGTCGTCTTAAACATCGTAAAAGTTAAATTTAAAATGTATTGTTAACATTTTGAACTAAAATAAAAAGATGAGAAGAAAATATAAAGGTACTTTATACCTTTAATCATGAAGTAGATATCTCTAATATTCCGATATGTCGCGCTCAGGACGACGTGGACACATCTAATATCAGAATAAAATGAACAAGTAGAAAGAAAATGAGACTGCTGACGTTCACATAACATGACCGTGCTACGTTTCTTTATCAACAGTATAGAATATGTACATTGTACAATGTTTAAACTTTTAGTAAATTAAAAGAAATTTAAGTATCGTTGAGTGCTTACCTGCTTGTGGATGTAATCTAGATATTTTATGCTCTAAAATAAAATTTTGGCGATTGATTTTTGGTCAAAATATCACTTTTTGTACATGTGGAATTGAAATTTTATAAATCCATAATTTTTATATGATATTAATGAAAAACGAAATAAATATACTAAATAAGTTTAATTAAAAAGGCAGTGGTAACCCAGTGGTAACTAGTTCCCTTGGAAAACCAAGTGAACCCTATTTAAATCCATGGTTTCGCACCTCTGATATTATCATATGCGAATCAATTTCAACATGATTACCACTTGTGTTACGATGAAAGAAATTATCATGAAGAAAACTGTATGTCTGAGAAAAATATTATTACCTTCGAAATACGTGTGATGGCGGCTAACACGAACTTGGTACTCGTGTTAAAGGGAGGCCTACGGCCAGCAATTGGACGATAAAAAGAGTTTAATGGGATAAAACAAACTCCATTAACAATACAGCCTATCAACTTCCCCTTTATAACTGAAAAGGAAGAAAATATTTTTCACACTCAAATGCTATTTTATGTACCTACTAAAATTCATGACAATCTTATGAATGGCGTAGGGTTTGTTGTTTTTCTGAAAATTCATCATAGATAGTGTCGACTTACAGCAAGATAAAGAACATAAAAACTTTCTCTACGTAAAAACAGTTACATGTGTAAAATTATATATTTACAAACGAACATTTAAATTATTACTTACTAATATATTTATAGACTAGCATTGCCCACGGCTCCGCCCGCGTTCAGATGACCTAAAACCAAATTTTTTGGTTTTACATGTTAGTATACTCTTACATTGCAGTTTTTATATTTTTTCTCAGAAATGAGATATTTTCCCGCGGTAAAAAGTATCCTATATGTTGACCCGGATAAACAGCTATCACCATACCAAATTTCATCGAAATCCCTCCAGTGGTTTTTCCGTGATGCAGTAACAGACAGACAGACAGACAAAAATTCTAAAAACTATAGATTCGGCCTCTTCATCGATAATCTATTTCAATAAAATTTTCCAAAAAATATTTAATATACAGAGTTGGCTTAGTTACAATTTTATTATATGTATAGATTAAATATCAAAAATTACATTAACATTGTACTAGTTGACAGATCCCTTTAATAACAAGATAGGTTGAAGTGATTATCTATTCTACTCGTAATATTAATTGTTTTTTTTTGTTTGTTTGTATCGAATAGGCTCTGAAAGTACTTAACTGATTTAGATAAAATTTGGTAAGAAGATAGTTTGAGACCCTGGGAAGGACATAGGATAGTTTTTATCCCGGAAATCATCTCTTAAGGGGGTGAAAATGGGGGTAAAAATTCGTATGGGGAAGCAACCTAGGGACGAACCCGAGCGAAGCGAGGGTGAGTCGCAGTTTTAAATAACACAGGTCATTACTACTACAGGCCATTAATAGTCCGATGTATTTCAAAACTTTCTGTATTAATTAAAGCTTGATGTTACCGATCTAAACAAATACCAATACGGCTTTAGCAATAACGTTGTACTGTATATTAATAAACTGTGGTAGATATATCTAGATGATTGATGCGAAATCGCCTGCACATTGGATTTTATTCATTCAAAATATATTGTATGAGTGTTTGTTATATTTTACTATTTAAATACTCATTCGCCTAGTTTACTACAGAAGCATAGGTAAATATTTTGTATAGAAATATCCATGTTGCATCTCACTCAAGTGAGGTGTGCCAAATGCTACATAACCCAAGAAGCGACATTGGATTCTGTTTTAAAATTTCAATCGTATAATAAGTGCAATAAATGAATATAATTTAAGTCAAATAGTGTTTGACGTTTTTCCACGCCGTATTGTTTTGTATAGAGAGTTTTTTGTTAATAGGGATATTTTATAAGACTGTGAACTGTATAGGTATATATTATGTTACTTTTCAATCTGCTACATTTAGTAATTTCCGTACAGTATTAAAATTTTTCAAATACTAAAGAACGTGCTAATGGCACAGTAACATATAGATAACTTTAAATATCCTAAGTAAGCAATACAGAATAAGTTACAATAGCTTACATTAATGACACCCATCCCTTGGGTACTGTCATGATCAATTTATCTACGAAACGAAATCTCTATACCAAATTTATAGAGGTTAAACGATCAATTTGGCTATGAAAATTTTAATAAGCATATACTCGTACATTTATACTAAGATAAGGCTGAATTATATTTAAACATGCTGTGGAGACTTTATTCTTACCATATCATATTTTTATTTTTATCCTATCGACTAGGTCGCAAATATAGTGATGTACTTTCTTGCATTTTTAGCCGTTTTGATAACTTGCTCAGGGTAAGCTATTTTAAAAATATTTAAATGCAGTTATTTTTAAAAATAAAGGAATATTTCCTTTGAGTGAAATTTGATATCTTCAATATTTAAATTATTTTTCTTTCATGTGCCATTCTTTTGCTCCACCCTATATATAAATTAGGAAGACAGTATGAACATCCCAGTGTACTCCGATATTTAGCTTTCCGTAAATATTCGTTTCAAATATTCACCTGAATCTCTGCGGCCGAATAAATTACCATTTAAGCGAATCCAATTCCTTTTATTACAGTTAAACTGTAATTACTTTTTCATGTTGAATTTTAAGCAATTTAAATGTAAAGGTTTACGGACGTACAATTAGGAGTCATTAGCAGTCAAATGTGATATCGTAGGTACATTGTGATGAACCGTAACTTAAATTTTGTGTTTAAAAAATGATGTTAAAATTGAAAAACTTTTTTCCACAAAAACTTTGTTTTATAAATAGTGTGCGATGTTCTAAGGTGCGACAACATAGCAATAATAATAATAGATGGACGTAATTTTGGTAGCTTACAAATTTTCTGTATATTTCAAACAAGGAAATATGAATATGAAAGAAAAACCGAAACAAAATAAGAGCTAAAATCAGTAAATTGTTGTATTTATATATATACTAGAGAGTCACCCTCGCTTCGCTCGGGTTCATCCCTAGCTTTAATTCCAATACAAACTTTCATCCTCATATTCACCCTCTTAAGGGATAATTTCCGGAATAAAAAGTGTTCTATGTCCTTCCCAGGATTTGAAACTATCTTCTCACCAAATTTCGTCTAAATCAATTCAGTAGATCCAGAGATTACCCCCTACAACGTCACAAACTCACAAATTTTATCTCTTTATAATATTAGTATAGATATATTTAATTAACCTCTCAAGTTAAGTAATATAAAGCAAACATATAGAAATTGAATGAAACAACGTGTGGTGGTATTACACGCATGCAAAATTAGCATAAAATAAGTAAAATACGAGTATCTTATGTGATTCTATTCGATAAAAAAAACAATTGTAACTTGACTTGTGATTTATATGACGTAGTATCACTTTTCTGCCTTTCTTTGCAACAGCTTGGGCATGTGTATTGATAAAAATACTTAGGTACGTCGAGATTTAGCATAAGCGAATATTTATAAACGTTTACATAAGAAATATATATTTATTCTAATATAATGAATAGAGCTTATATCTTATAATGGTCTTTTCTTGAACCAGAAGCGGATCAAACTGACGTATGATCCCATAAGAAACCCAAGTTTTAATACTAAACTCATAATTAGCTATTGTGAACTTAATTTAGAGAGTATAAGCTATCGATTCATCACTTTCCAAGAGGCAGTTTATATCTCAGATAAGGCAAAGTGTATGTCTTGTGCTTCGATAAATCTTAGTGATCTATTGCTTCTTAGTTTATTAAGTAAAATTATACGTAAAATTAACAGTTATTTAATTACATTATTACCATTTTTTAATAAATCATCATTACACTTTTATTGAAATATGATATAAAAATAGGAACAGTGGAAGGAATTATTAAAATTCTTGTATTCAAGGCATAAAATCGATACGATGGCATGCAGTCCAAGTATTGTGCTCGAGTATAATTTGCGTTGAAACTTTTTTGCGTCCACTCTCTATACTAAAGTTTTCTTTACTGTCGGTTAAAAGTTCCAGCAGGACAATAACAATGAGAACTATTTGGTCACAAAGCGTTGTTAGTCTGGAAATGCGGAGCGCTTGCGTTCGTAGTAATTCGTAGGAGGCACTCAACACTGAAACGAATCTCATACACGCCCTAATGGGCGACAGCTGTAACAAAGAAATGTTCAAATAATAAGATACTTTTAGAAGGTTATTTTCAATTGCGCGGCATATTTTGTACTATATCATTTTAAATTGCCGATCCGCTGTGTCCTAAACGGTTTTTAAAATATATTACTAACCATTTCGCAGTATACTCGTAAGACATATTGCGGCTTTAGGGATTATTTATGTTAAAAATATATAAAAATGGAATTTATTGGAATAAGAAAACTTACACAATTAAAAAAAATGATTATAATATAGCTGATTAATTATTATAATTAATATAAATGATTTTTATCTAAAAAGCTTACTTGAAAGATAAAAAATGTATATCAAGTATTTGTCATTAAGGATTATTTCTTTTACAGTCGTCAATCGCGAAACTCATTTTAACGTTTTGAAAGTGAGTAGGGCGTTTGAGGTTGATTTCGGGTGGCATTGGATCTTGGAATCATTACGGGCAAAACGCACGGGTGTTGACAATTTTCTTTAGACAAAATGCGAATGAAATCTTAGTGAAGCGACTTTCATGGTACATAAAACACGCAGTAGGTATTTTCGAAAATGTATATTACTTATATATATATGTATATATATGTATGTATATATATATATGTATGTATATATATATATATATATATATATAAAGTAAGTAAATGTTTATATTATTTTGATGTTGAGTGTATAAAATATAATGTCACATCTATGAGAGTGAAGAACAGATTTCTCACATATTTTACCTATTTAAGTAAAATGCATATTGTAAAAAAATTAAACATACAAAGAGGCTATTATTAAGTAATTGAAGACCACTTTAATTATTGCGTATTGAAGCCTCCAATTTATCTAGTAGCTTGTAAACCGTGGTCCCATTTACATTTTATTATGATTGTAAGCTGAAAGTGTACTTTACCCAAATATTGGTTAAGCTAATTATACTATGAGGGTAGCCCATTTAATTTTACCAACAATATCTCAATTAATTTAAGTACACTTTTTCAGATTCTTTGATTAGATTTTTATAAAGTCTTTTCAGGTAGCGGTAGCCCAGTGGAAACGTACTCGCTTGGGAAACCGAGTGAAGCAGGTTCAAATCCCAGGTCTCGCACCTCTGATATTTTCATGTGCGAATCATTTCTAACATGATTATCGCTTGCCTTACGGTTAAGGAAAACATCGTGAGGAAACCTGCAAGTCTGAGAGAACCTAACAAGTTTTCGAAAGACATGCGAAGTCCGCCAATCGCACTTGGTCAGCGTGGTGGACTATGGCCCGATCCTCCTCATAATGAACTGAGACCCGTGCCCAGAAGTGAGACGTTAAAAAGGGCTGAATAGAGAGAGATAGAGAACGTCTTTTCACGACTCTCTTAATAGACCGGTTAAGATGAAATTTGGTATGAAGATAGTTTGAGACCTTGGGAAAGACATGCAATAGTATTTATCCTGAAAACAACCCCTTAAGGGGGTTTAAAGGGGGATGTTGACGTTTGTATTGGGAACCAGTTGTTTCTAGAGTAAGGGATAAAAAACTTATCATACCTATGTAATATAATAATATATAGTGTATCTATTCCCTACTGACTGTTACTATGGACGAACGTTATTAGACCTAGGGACGAACCCGAGCGAAACGACGGTGATTCGCTAGTTTTATACAAACCATAATTATTTTTGATATGTTATATTATATAAACATAACTGATATGTATTAGCAGTTTTAATGAAATGAATAAATCACTTAAACACAGTTTCGTTAAACTAGAAATTATTATAGTTCAACTACTATTCATCCCCTGTAGCTGTACCATTAAAATAACTTCATTTTTTTTGAACATAAGTGAGCAGCAACCTTTTTCTTAGTTCAACAATAATAGAATAGATTATTTTATAATATACACAAATTTAACTAAAGGATTTCAAGTATCTAATCAGATGAAAATGTACGCACTTTAGTGAAGAAGCCCTGAACGATTTACTGTTATCTGAGTCGTTAGTCGTAACCACGAGGAGCTACTGGCAATAAGGAATACTATAAATCCCCTCCGGTGACATCTGGACGATATAGGATTTTGATGTTTACATTTCAACAAGCCTTCATTTTCTTTTACTGAATCTTAAATAATATGTAACATTTTTATTGAAACGTGAACTTGGCTTGGTGATATTATTTTGTTTTATATTATTATGCGTATTTTATAAAAAAATAATTAATGTCCAAGGTTTATAAAGGACTTACTCTTTTTTTACACATTATCTATATAAAACAAAGTCGGGTTTGTTAAAATACTTATAACTCGAGTACTGCTGTGCCGATTTTCATGGTTTTTGATTTGTTGGATTTGTCTCTTCAAATAGCAGAATAACCATAAAAACGTGGAAAAAATTTATAAAAAAAAGAAAAAAAAACGATTCCATATTAAGTGTCAAAACGTACCTAGGGACGAACCTGAGCGAAGCGAGTCGCTAGTAAATTATATATAATATGTAGTTTCACCTGTAATTTAAACCCGTGTCATTGATGTTGCTCAAAGAATCAGAAGGCTAAAGTGGCAGTGGGCTGGCCATGTCTGGAGGGGAACGAATAACCGTTGGAGTAAGCAGGCTGATAATAATGATGATAATATTTACCTAACAATCTTATTTTACCGACAGATCTTCTTCGTGTTTTTTCCATTCTATGTTACATTGGCGAAGTAATCTGTGCTTAACTCGCACATTTTGAAGTCATTAACAAGAGAATTGAATTGAATTAAAAAAAAAAAGATTATATCAAGGAAAAATGCCAATTGGGTAATTTTGATACAAGTTGAAAGTTTGTTAGCTACTTCTTCAAGCTATAATGACTAGACGGAGTCAAACACAAAAAACTTTCGCAATAATGTTAGTCCAATTTATCAATTCTGAAATATTTTATGTACTAACGACTTCGACGCTTCGCTCGGGTTTGTCCCTAGCTTGCTTACCAATACTAACTTTCATGCCCATTTTTACCCCCTTAAGGGATGGTTTCCGGGATAAAAAGTATTCTATGTCCCTCCCAGGGTCTCGAAATATCTTCTTACCAAATTTAATCTAAATCGATTTAGTAGATCCAGAGATTACTCCCTACAACGTCACAAACTCACAATCTCACAAACTTTACCTCTTAATAATATTAGTATAGATTAATTATTGTTTACTTTTAGCAATATAGTATACATGGTCTCCCAACTCAGAAATGTTGTCTCAGTCAAATGTCGTTCCCGTGAGAATCTAGCAGCAATAAGAGGTATCGTGAATCCTTACAAAGGAAACTTGTGGGATAGCGATTTGCCCGCACATTTACACGTTTTCTGTTTTACTACTCTTTTTACAGTCGTAATCTTCTGTACTTGAACTCTACGTGGTATGGATGAAAATGATACCTATTATTGGCATGCCTTATAGATTTGTTTTTTTTTAGTTTTTAATGTGTAATCTTGTTTTTTTTTTACTTTTTTATATGAAAACTAGCAGAACCTGCGGCTTCGCTCGAGCTAAAACTATAAAAAAACTGTAAAAAGTTGGTTTCATAAAAATGTATATCCCCTATTATACCCTCTTAGGGGTTGAATTTTAGAAAACGCTGAAATACGCAACTCATTATTTTTGCCGTACCTACTCAATTCATTCGAAATTTCATGCTAATATGTCCAAGGAATAAAAAGGTTCATACAAATTTCAATTTTCTAGCCTTAAAGGTTTGGCCTGTGTGTTGATACATCAGTTAATCACTTTTGCCTTTTATATATATAGATAGATGAAGTTATTTTTATTTCTCAGTATCGTAAGCGTAAGGTAATGTAAGACTAATAAAAGCGTGCTTAAAAGGCTTTAATGGTAATAGATTGATCTTTAAATGTTAATAATTACTTAATCTTCTCTTCCTTGCTAATTTCGTCGTATTCAAGTCATTTGGTAGCTCGATTAAGATGGCTTATATATGAAAGGACTTCTGCTACCCATCTAAGTTATCTAATGACTACGAGCCCATTAATCTTGTCACATGCATACGTGTCAACATTGTCACAATGTATACCTATTGTACTCTTTATCTATACTAATATTATAAAGACGTAAAGTTTGTGAGTTTGTGACGTTGTAGAGGGTAATCTCTGGATCTACTGAACCGATTTAGATGAATATTTGGTAAGAAGATAGTTTGAGACCCTGGGAAGGACATAGGATATTTTTTATCCTGGAAATCCTCCTTTAAGGGGGAGAAAATGGGGATGAAAGTTTGTATTGGGAAGCAATCTAGGGACCCGAATAAAGCGAGGGTGCGTCGCTAGTTATTGATATAAAATTTATTATTCATTTTGATTTTTTGTAGCGAATCTGAGTCATTCTTCACCTTAATGTATATGTAAGACTTGTTTTTGTCCACGGCATCGATCACGAGTAACGACAAAAAATATCTTTCACTGCATGTCGATCATCATCTATTTTCAATTTTTTTCTTTTTCTAAAAGTAGCCTCTTTCACTTTAGTGATAAACTTCCATCTACAAGTGTAAGTCTTGTAAAATTAATTCAGTTATTCCGTATATACGCAGGTACAAACAGACAGACTGGCAAACTATAACGAGTGTTTGTTGTTGGTCGTGCAAGTTACAAAAAAAACAATAAAATAGAGCACATTATGCGGTAGTTACATTGAAGTGACAGCCATATTTGTTTAAATTTAATATACACATATTATTTTTATAACAATAAAAGTGTAGAATGCACATCTGTTAAGTTTTCCGTCGTATTTTCTCAGTAAAATCGCGTTGCAAGCGCGTAGTATCTTCCAGTCTAGCCGACAACTCCATGCCGACTTCTTTTATTTTAAATAAAAGTACTTGCAGAAGTATATTTAAATGTTATATGCGTGATTCAAATTTGAGAATATAATATTTAATTTTGAAAATTATACAACGCGAACGGAGCCGTGAGAAAACTTAGTCTAATGCACTCAAAACGAGTATAACTAGCTGCTTCTTTTACTCCACAATGAGTCTCAATATTATTTTACATGTTTCGTAGTTTTACAGTGATGAAATCTCCAATTTTACATCATCCACCGCCTAAAATTTCGTCGGCGTCATTTTTAATTGGAAAGATTTCCAATTTTGGTCACTCGGACTTTGGAACTTGAATTGAACTTATACAAAATCTATGTAATATTCCTTCTGAGATATCGTGATTGGTATTTATTTCTCTTTTACTTATAAATACTCGTAGACCCGGCCACGCGTTGCTGTATCACACTTATAATTCATTTAAAAAGGAAATAATCGGGAAAAAAAACTATCATGTGTTTTTATGTTACAATAAATTACACATATAAAAAAAACGTGATATCGGATAAGTAAGTGGTTTCGGCGTTAATCGCGGACCAACATCGTGACACAGGAATTTTATATAAAAAGATGTAATTCAATTTAAATAACTTATTTATAAATTTTATTATAAACACATATTATATGTTTTATTTTATATATTAATTGTATGTATGTATTCAACCCTTTTTAACGTCCTGGGCCTCCCTTCAATACGAGGGGGATCAGGCCATAGTCCACCACGCTGGCCAAGTGCGGGTTGGCGGACTTCAGATGTCTTTCGAAAACTAGGTTCTCTCAGACATGCAGGTTTCCTCACGATGTTTTTCCTTCACCGTAAGGCAAGTGGTAATCATGTTAGAAATAATTCGCACATGAAAATATCAGAGGTGCGAGACCCGGGATTTGAACCCGCTTCACTCGGTTTCCCAAGCAAGCACGTTACCACTGGGCTACCACTGCCTGATTGATATATTAATTATTATATATTAATAACCATTACCATTACGAACGTAGAGCTAAAAAGCTAATCGGCGACGAAAAGCTTGTGAAAACTAAGCTTCACAGCTTAGCACACCGTCGCCAAGTTGCTTGTCTGTCGGTTTTCTACCTGAACCTATTTAAGGTGCGTGTTAACAGGCTTCTCCTGGGCAAACTCGCTAGATCGTAGACCTTATCTTTGCCTTCGAGCATAGATGAAGGTCAAGAGTGAGCCTATTTCTAATAAAAAAAAGACCTCGAGTTCAAATATAGTAATATTAAAATAACCTGTAAATAATCTCTTAAAAACGGATATGGTGTAACCGCATTTAATTGCACTCGCATTTAAAATTATCAATTTTCATGGTAATTTAAAATTTCCAAGTAAATTAATGTAGCATGAACATTTCGATTAAACAACAAACAAGGACGTTTGCGATGTCTAATGCAGTCCGATGACATTTGCGTTAACGAGGTTTCCTTTGCAGCGACGTTAACTCTACACTTGCTTTGTTCTCTGCTATAGTGTCATTTTGATGTTTAACTCCTTCCTTTGCTTTACAAAACGTATCCTATTATTATTGTGCATGCAAATTAATTTAAATGCATATAGATTAATTTATATAACTTTATTTATTTATTTATTTTTATTAAATTGATTTATATACATATATCGATGAAATTAATGTTACTGTAATATTTAAATTGTTTTAAGTTAAATTGTTGTCATGGTTTTATATTTTTTTATTTAATGTCGATTTTTTTTATATATCATTATATTAAACAACTATTACAACAATGTTCAACATTAATTAAAATAAATCAATGCGTATAAGAAAAACTAGTGAGAAATCATTATATATTGTACTGAATTAACATGATCTTCACTATTATAATGGAAACAATCAACTTTGTTACTTAATTAATTACATATAAAGTAACACCGTATACTTCAAAATCATACATTAAATATAAATAAATATGTTGGGACATTAACGCACAGCACCATCGAGTTCCATGGTAACCTGCGAGGCTTGTGTTATGGATACCAGATAGTTGATACACTACACATATATAACTTTAAATACATACATATTATAAATATAAACACCCATGACTGGAGAACAAACATTCGTGCTCATCACACATTGAATGCCCCCAGCGGGACTCGAACCCGCGACCGCTGACATAGCAAGTAAGTACACACTGAGTCAAACGTGTCGTCAGACAGTTTAACTATATATCATGTATTTAAGCAAATAACTGGTCGTGTATCTTGTTTTTAATTTAGTAAGATTAAAACAAAAACAATAGCCACTGAACAGTACTCCATTAGCAAGTTTAAATAATATTGCGTGACGAAATGATTTTTTTAATAATTTTAAGTAACCTACATACAGATGTTGACAGGAAAGCATGCAACCCGGCCGTATTAAATGCACCGTGAAATACTCTTACAATTCACATGTTATTTTGTTATTTCAATGCAAAAGTCGAATTAAAAATATTCATTTTACCCGAATTCGCAAGCCATGTTTTCTGTCTGTCAGTGAAATGAAAAAAGTAAAGTCAAACAGTCAGTTTACTCGACGGTTCGAAGAGTTTGATTTTAATTTAATGATTTCGGTATTTTAGTAGCTGAAGGAAAAATCTGGTCATTTTGTAATAAGCATAAAAATATTGTCATGTCTATGGTCTCTAAGTAGAAGATGAAATTTAAACGTGCTGTTTATCTTCTTGAATGGAGTGAATGTCACATAAATATCACGATACCTGGCATCGTTTTTTAGATTTCGATCTGAAATAAGGTAGTCTTCACCCATCTGCTTACCCGAGGAAAAATATTTTACATAGTGCTGTACATAATATGTAAACAAACATATGGGAGATATTCTTAAATCTCTACTATAACGTTTCACAATGTTGTAGAGTTTTTAACGTTGATTTGATTTCTGACAAAAAAATAACTAAATTTCTTTATTTAATTATTAATTTAAGTCATAAAGACAGACTAATAGACTGGCGAGTGACAACAGCAAAACTGGCAGACGAATTGTTTTATGTTAACTTTAAAACGTTAAAATAAAAATAAGAATTTAATATAATAGTTTTATTAACATTAACAAAATAAAATTGTAATACTACAGTCATAAAGTGAAGATTATCTTTGAATGGAAAAAACTACTCTATAAAAACACACGAGCCATTAATCTTCGGAAACGTAAAGGAGAACATCGAAAATAGTAGTAGAATAATGTTGTTTTTGTTTTGCAGTTAAATGATCGTATCTTTTCTCGTTTATAAATCGCTTGATTTATTCTGTTATTTCGTAGCATTTTGTGTTTTTATATTCAGATTGATTCCCCATAAAAACTTTCATCCCCATTTTAACCCTCTTAAGGGATGATTTAGAATAAAAAGTCCTTCCCAAGGTCTCAAACAATCTTCTTACCAAATTTAATCTAAATCGGTTCAGTAGATCCAGAGATTACCCCTTACAACCTCACAAACTCACAAACTTTACCTCTTTATAATATTAGAATAGAAGTATAGATTACAATAATGTTGTAATCTAAACTTCTATACTTA
The DNA here is from genome assembly GCA_947093115.1 of Brenthis daphne. Lineage (NCBI taxonomy): Eukaryota > Metazoa > Arthropoda > Insecta > Lepidoptera > Nymphalidae > Brenthis > Brenthis daphne. Next base: position 3,772,672 of record OX352477.1, on the reverse strand, counting down.
TATTATATATGTATATACATTTTTGGTAGAGCAAGTAGCAAAGCAAATTTTCTATTATCAATCATCAGTTTTTTATTACTAATGTATGAATATCGCATATTTTTAAGCTATTTTATTAGATTTGAGAGTAAAAAGTATTCGTTAAATTATAGTTTTAATTTTTCAAACCAAAATCTCGTCAACACTCAAGATGATGAACAGAAATAAATGTATCAAAAAGTGACAAACTGTGTGTTTGTAAAACTGAGTGTAATGTCGATGAATAACGTGTTTTGTGTTAAAATGCAATGGGCTGGTGGAGGGGAGACTGTGGTGATTGGCTCTTCTGACAAGTTGTAACAAGATATTTTCAAAATTGGACCCAAAAAAGCAATCATGTCGGCAGGTAACGAAAACAGCAATTTTTAATTTTAATTTACTAGGCATAGAAATAAAATGAGGAAAAATTTTCACAAACTTAGTTTTTACAACGTAAGCAAAAAGCTCTTGAATGTAATTTTGTCAAACAGTTTCTTTAGCAAGAAATTTTAATATACACTTTAATTTTTATGTCGCTGAACACAATTTAAAGCTCCAAGATACGTAAGTCGCTTGTAAAGGCTTTGATATCGCGTTGCGAAGAAATTGCCGGCTAATTACACAGAAACTTAAGTTAACTAATTGATTTAAGGGCCCGCTACGGAAACATTGCCTGTAACTTACAATTATGTTTATAGGTGACTTCATTTCTTATTTTTCTACTTTATAAGAAAAATAAATAGGGATATCTTTTAAATAAACAATACATATATACAAATAGTAGTTTTCTCATAAATTTACTATTTTAATTGTACTTTTATTATAATTTATTTTTAATTTATTGTTTACCGTTTATTTTTATATAAATTAAAAAGTTTTCGTATAATTTATTCAAACATGGATTTGAAAAAAACTGAGCTTTGCTGATCATTGAAGTTTATATTTGGAAGCAACGCCTATAGGGTTAAAATGCCTTTAGCATAACTAAATATCAATTTTAACATAAATTATAAATTCCTAAGGACTTTAACCTTAGGAATTCTTTGTTATTCTGTGATGAAATAAATTGTTAAGTCCGAATCACTTTTAACAATCGTAATATCAAATTTAGTTAATTGATATAATACATAAGATATTTTACAGCGGGGTCGGCTGTGGCTATGATAAACGCGAACCTGCGTTTCGGGCCAGCGGGTGCACCGAACTCTTCACTAGTCAATAACACCAGGCATTGTCCCCCGGGCGGCGCTGCCAGTGCGGCGGCTCTACTGGCGCTCTCTGGGCTGGGAATGTCAGCAAATATAGCGTTGATGGCGGTCATACTCAGCAAAAAACAGCTTAGAAGGTAAATTAATCAAGTTCGAGTCAACCCTTATCCTCATAAGGGTTGCCTAATAATAGGATTTCGTCTTAATTTCCTGTTGATTGTGTAAATGTCTCCTTGGTGTTAAGTTAAACAATTTGTATTGCTCACAACCTTTTAATTTGATATATCATACAAATTAAAAATTAAATTTTACTTTTCTAACATGTTCTTCAAAACTGCTACGATTACGATATTTTTGAAGTGAAACTTCTTTAGAATTGTGATTTGAAACTCGATGAAACGAAAATGCGTCACGATAAAGAGGCAAACACATAAATATATAGGATTGAGCCGGCGAGAGAATTATATAGAGATAAGAGAATACATTACACAGGAAATGAAAAATAATAAAAATTATACTGAATTATATGTAATATAATATATATGTTAATTAAAATAAAAATAAATTTTAAACTTGGTAAAAATATTATTAAAATAAATAACTTAACAATTATCCTACTCCACCAACTCTATATTCATCTCATTCTTTCGTAGGTCACTTTTCTGAATTCCTTGTGTGAATTACACACACACACACACACGCACTTTCCGTATATTCAGAGGATATTTTCTTTAAACTTATCTTTTAGCTGTAACATATACGCGAGCCAGAACGATTTTTCATCGACTTATAAAATTATGAATCTTGTCTCATTTGTCGTTGACATCATAGAACGTGTAAAATAACTAAACAGATTAAATAATATAATACCCAGTTTATTTGAGAATTTGTCAACGGTTTTATGTTTTTTATTATTTGAGCTGCCTTTATATTAGATGGCCAATTTTAGTTTTGCTAAAATTTTTGTTTTAGCTGCGAGCACGATACTATATTTTGTAAAGAACAAAGAGAAGTAAGATGAAAAAATAAAACAGCTATAACAACAATAATATAAACCTAATAATAAACAACAGAGAAATATAAAGGTATTACATTAATCAGAGCAGAAATGTTATTTTAGTCCAAACGTAAAACAGGCTTAAAAGCTCACCCAGTGGCTGTATATCCATTCGCCTTTATAATGTGGGAGAGAAATATTTTGAACCGCAAAATAGTTATTCATAGCGACTTCTATTAAACATGTTCATGAATTTTTAGGGCAAAGTCTGTAGTTTTGACATATCGAAGCTATATTTTTAGCGTTCACCTATTTTCTAACTGCACCCATGTCAAGGATATTCTTGAACAGTTGAAAGTTACGGAACGTGGGGAATTTTACGAGGCATTTTGTCATTTTGTTTGGGAAAAGAAAGCGTACAGAATTTATTGTAGTACAGATCTCGTTTTAGATTTTTAATCGTGTTTTGTAAAAATTACAATTTTTAATACATATTTAATCAATATTATCTCAATAATAAGTTACGTGTGTTTATCCGTCAGTCGATCCAATTACTGTATATATAAAAACAACAAACAATTACACTATATTATCCCAGAAAAAAAAAATCTCATTATAAAGGATAAAATGCAAAAATTCTATTTCATATTATTGTTATATATTTGAAAACACGAGTATACAAGAGTACTCAGAAAGTAAAGGACTTAGATGTTAACATAAAAATGGAATGGAATTTATTACTTTGATGAAATTACAAATGTTTAAGGAATTTTTCAGTTTCAACTACTGTCATAAGTTTTTTTATTTAGTTATTAACTATAACTTTCGTCATTTTATTATGAAGCAATGGTTTCCTGAATTATTTTAAAAATTAAGCTGTTAAATTGTACGCAAGGTATATGAGGAATAATATTAAATTTAATGAGATTCGATACGTAATCGTTAAATACAAGTGCACTTATATGCCTTCGAACTTTCGTTCAAAGATTCAAAAATATATACAAAATTTAGAGTAACCAAATTGGAACTGAAAATCAAACGAATACAGAGATATTCACTGTTTCGTTGCAACGTAGCAGGATTATGGGATAATCGTATCGAAACTCAATCAGATTACGAAGAGCCAGAAAGCTATAACCATTGATACATGGCTATTCATCTAGTCGATTTCTAGTGATCTGGAAAGAATCAGCAAATGCTTAAAGTATTTTTCAAACTACTAATATTATATACTAGCAGAAACCGCGGCTTCGCTCGCGCTAAAACGACAAAAAATCTCTAAAAAGGTATTTTCATACAAAATTTCATCCTCTATTTTACCTCATTATATGATGAATTTTGAGAAATGCAAAAACACGTATTTATTTAATTTTATTGAAGAGTATTAAAACCAAGTTTCGAGTAATTTGGATTACGAATATTTTTTTATATTGGATTATAACGTGTTTTCCCGTGGACATTAGATAATCTCTCATGGTAAAAAGTAATCTATGTCATTCTCCAGCTCTCGCAACTATCTCCACACAAAAAATCACGACAATCCGTCACTCCGTATCGACGTGTAAGAAGGACAAAGAAAGAAAGAAAGAAAGAAAGAAAGAAAGAAAAAACAAACAAACAAACAAAAAAACAAACAAACAAACACACTTTCTCATTTATAACATTAAAAAGTATGGATATAGAGCGTCATTATTTCTTTTAAATTATTACAGACGAATTAATCGATAGAACCCTTTGTATAGAGATTGTGCAAAGTATATATGTTTTGGACAGATAATTTCTTTTTGTAGAGAAGAGAAAAGTAAGTATAAACATTTTTATACAGAATCTGAAACCACTAAGTTATAGGTACATTTAATATAGTACTAGATCAGGACTGAATTAGGGCTTTATGATTTTTGGTTTCCTAAAACCACCCAAAAGCAAAAATCAAAATAAATCCGTGAAATAATCCGAAAAGACAGTTTTATTTAAAACTAGCATTGCCCGCGGCTCCGCCCGCGTTCAGGTGACCAAAAACCAAATTCTTAGTTTTTACATATTAATATACTATTACATTGCAGTTTTTGTATTTTTTCTCAGAAATGAGACATTTTCCAGCGGTAAAAAGTATCCTATATGTTGACCCGGATAACCAGCTATCACCATATCAAATTTCATCAAAATCCCTCCAGTGGTTTTTCTGTGATGCGGTAACAGACAGACAGATAGACAGACAGACAAAAATTCTAAAAACTATAGATTCGGCCTTTGTATCGATAATAATGTCTATTTCAGTAAGATTTTCCAAGAAATATTTAATGTACAGATTTGACTCAGAATTTTATTATATGTATAGATGTCAAATATTCGCGTAAATCTAAGAAAGTATTATTGTTATTCCAGTGAGTATGCATATAAAGTTTTTAGCGTGAACTAATAGTACAACAACACGTGTATGTAAAATTATTTGAATAATTTTACCTAATTCTCTAAGGATTTGTTACATTCCTCATTTTGAATTTGCTTTTTCCTAATTTCAAACATTTTAATGAAAGCGTTTAACAATTATATTCATAGGTATAATTTTTCGTAATGTACATTTTTGTTATGTATTATTAAAATTAGTGTTCGCAGATTTTGTAAAAGTTTGTGAGTATGTATGGATGTTTGTTACTCTTTCACACCAGAACGGCTGAACGGATAGGTATAGATTAAATATGGCACAGAGATAGATTATAGTCTGGAATATCTGGTTAACACAGGCTTTTTATCGTGGGATAGCTTCGTTTTTGTTTTCCTAGAGGTGAACCTGAGCGAAGCGGGGGTGAGCTGCTAGTAATTACTAATCTATATATATATATATATAAAAAAGAATCCCTATTTCCCTTGGTCACGCCATCACGCGTGAACGGCTAGCCCGATTTAACTAATTTTTTTTAATACTTTCTTAGATTTACGCGAATATTTGACATTTTAAATAAAACTATCTTTTCGGATTTTTTCTAAATTTAATTAGTTTTATAATTGAATATGAAATATTATTTATTTAATTTTTGCTGTTATTATTATAATTATTACAATTTTAAAAATATTAATTTTAAAAATATTAATATTAATAGATAATTTTTTTTGTTGTGTTTGTTATTGGCAGGAGAAGGTTCTAATGAAAGAAAAAAATTAAAAAAATTGCGCGGAAAATTATAAAATTTAAGAATACTTATTAAAGAATACTTAACAGCCATATTAAAATTTATGTGGCTAACGCTGGGTAATAACTATTTATATATATTTAAAACGTACCTAGCGACGAAACCGAGCGAAGCGAGGGTGAGCCGCTAGTTTAATTAAAAAAATATATACCTACTTTCTATTTTGGCCCAGTAAACTGCTTATTAAAATATTTTTTACATACTTAAATTCCAGAATAACCAGAAGTAAGTTATGAATGAAGATTGTAATAACGGATTGTACTCATAGTTCATCTTACCAGTTCGTCTTGGAATTTTAATGAAAAATGCATGTCAAGGTTTACTGGTGCTTTGTTATGTGTGCTGGGACTGAAATGTGAGAGATGTAGATGCAGCTCTAAATAGATATCTGTTATAAAGGTCATTGATATGCAAATAGGTATATTTGTAGCTAAATGCAACAAAATTGATCTCGAATAGTTCCTCGTTAGGCATAACGTGCGACATTTAAATACCTAAATTCAGTCTGAATATATTATATTAAAAGGTTTACGGCATACCTATATTTCGAGTGAGACATAAACCACACGTGACTGCGACTGAGACTACGGTCTCTAGCGACCTCGCTTCACTCGGGTGCAAGCCTAGGTGTTTAACAGTAAATAAATTATAATATATCAAATTAAAAAAACTTAATCTTTCATCCATATAGACGTTTGGTATGACCAAACATACACATATATATATATGCACACACACGCACATACGCACAAGCACACACACACACAAATTTTCGTATTTGTAATAGTACTCCAGCAGCAGCAACTTGATTGCTGTAACATTGAAAACGTCGTAATCAAAAATTAAAATACACTCGCAAAAATTCAAAAAAGTTAGCTTTATTTAATACTAGCGGCTCACCCTCGCTTCGCTCGGGTTCACCTCTAGAAAAGCACAAACACATCTATCCCACGGGAACCGTTCATTTCTAAATGTTGACCCGAGCACTAAGTTTTATCACTATACAAAATTAAGTTAAAATCGGTTGATTACTTTTTGCGTGAAACGCGCGCATCGATTTGACTAAGTTTTATTATAGGTATAGATAAGAATAAATATTGCGAGTGTAACTTAGAAGATAGATATATACTATTCAGAACTTTTCTGTAGGACTTTTCAAGGCCTACAATTTTTTAGTATATTGTTTTGACTTATGTCTTAAGGCTTAGCCAGAGGAAGGTTTCTAGGGAGGACTCGATAAAACCAGTTATTGCATTTTCCCGTGGGAAAGAAAGATTTTCTTTAAGTAAAAGGTATCTAGGCAGTGGTATCCCAGTGGTAACGCGCTCGCTTGGGAAACCGAGTGAAGCAAGTTCAAATCCCGGGTCTCGCACCTCTGATATTTTCATGTGCGAATCATTTCTAACACAGTTGCCACTTGTCTTAACGGTGAAGAAAAACCTGCATATCTGACAGAACCTAGCAAGTTTTCGAAAGACATGTGAAGTCCACCAACCCGCACTTGACCAGCGTGGTGGACCTCGTACCTCGTACTGAAGGGAGGCCCGCGCACGTGTTAAGAGGGGCTGAATACAACATACATACATACATACATACATACATACATACATACATACATACATACATACAAAAGGTACCCTAAATGTTGACTCGAGTAATAAGTTATCACTTCACCAAATTTCGTTGAAATTGGTACATTACTTTTCGCGTGAAACGCACACACAAAAACAGACAAACAGGCAAACAGATAAACAGGCATTTTTTTTAATAACTATTGTTGTGGGGTCTATGTTGTGTACATAATACGTTACAAATAAACAAAAACATCTATCCCACGGGAAAAGTACATTATTCCGGGATACACAGTTACCTATTTGTTATTCTGATGTATGAACTATATTATTGTAAAGTTTCATCAAAATCCAATCAGTGGTATTTGTGTACTAAGCTGTATAAGTTACTACAGTTTTTTGACTATCCCACGGAAACTCTTTAATTTTCCGGGATGAAAAGCAGCTGATTTGTTTTTGTCATGTATGAACTATATTGTTGTAAAGTATCATTAAAATCCAATCAGTAGTTTTTGTGTACTAAGCTGTATAAGTTGTTATAGTTTTTTAACTATCCCACGGGAATTCTTTAATTTTCCGGGATGAAAAGTATCTAAGATGTTGCCCGGGGATATAAGGTACCACCATGCAAAATTTCATTTAAATAGGTCCAATAGATCCGGAGATTAGCCCGTACAAAGAGAAAAACAGATAAACAGCTCGCTCGGGTTCGTCCATACATACGAATATGTTGTATTATCTCTTTAACCATTTGTCCAAATTATATGCAGTAAAAGGGAAAAGTCTTTTATTTTAAACGTTTTAGACGATAAATTTACTTATTTTGATAAGAATTCATAATTGTTGATAATATGACCAATAAACATGACCTACCGATTTAAATTATTTTTTTATTATAAAAAACTACTTTTTGTGACTTAAATATAAAAGTTAGACATATGCTGTCGCTGACTTTTTTGTAGGCATTATTAAGCTCTACAACTCTTCTCTAGAACATAATCATATATCTCTCATCGTTAAGGCAGCGTTCGTAAGAAACGTTTTCGTTCGACCGTTTTTTCTCCGACTTACTTTGCAAATCCGACTACCACGAAAAAGTCTTTTCATTTTTCGGGTTAATATATAGCCTATGACACTCAGAAAGAACGTGGCTTTCTATTGGTAAAAGAATTTTGAAAATCGGTTCAGTAGATCCAGAGATTACCCCCTACAACGTCACAAACTCACAAACTCACAAGATCACAAACTTTACCTCTTTATAATATTAGTATAGATTAAAAAAAATAGTTTTACTTATATATTATTTAGTAATGTTATTTATTTTGAAATTAACAAAAGATAGACAAGAAATATTTTTTATTTTATTTTAATTGATTAGTATTTTTTACATAATCATTGTTTAATATAGAGTATAGACGTCTCATTGTACGTTAAATTAAATTATGTGTTCTCATAACTAACTACTGACTAAAGTTTGAGAATAATTGAATATTCCCTTGCGAAGGTTTGCTTTAATACCTAAATCTTGAATAAGATAGAGAAATGTCAAAGTCACATTTAGTGTAAGAATTTATGAACGTAAGAATAAATTTATTATGTACTAGCGGCTCACCCTCGCTTCGCTCGGGTTTGCCTCTAGAAAAGCACACACAGATCTACCCCACGGGAACCGTACATTTTTCCGGAATAAAAAGTAACTTATTTGTTATTCTGATATATGACCTATATTATTGTAAAGTTTCATCAAAATCCAATCAGTAGTTTTTGTGTACTAAGCTGTATAAGTTATTATAGTTTTTTAACTATTCCACAGGAACTTTTTAATTTTCCGGGATTAAGGGTATTTAAGATGTTGCCCAGGAATATAAGGTACTACCATGCAAAATTTTATTTAAATCGGTCCAATAGATTCGGAGATTAGCCCGTACAAACAGACAAACAGACAGAGAAACAAAAATTTTGAAAAAAATCTGGATTTGTTCTATTTGTCTTCTTACATCCCCCTGACTCGGTTTTTAGAATTTTTTTGCTATGTACAGACATTTGACCTCTACTTTATTAAAGTATAGATAGATAAATATTTGCGTGCATCTTCTTCGCATACTATAAGTACGATGAGATGAGCTATTTTTCATTCTTACTATTTTTACGTTATGTATGTACCTGCCAGTGAAGCTCCCATTAAAGTTTTATTTTAAAGCTTTAATAGGAGCTTCACTGGATTTAATAGCGAATAGCGAGTGCATTTTAACGCAAAATTAACATAACCTCAAAATATAATAAGGGCTATAAACCCGCTGTTTCGAATAAATCTAAAACGACGTAAATCTCGAGATGCCAAAACTCAGAACAAGATAAGACGAGGATTATTTACGAACGACCTCGCAACCAGATGGGGTGAATATTTTATGTTTCTGTAGAATGCGACTATATAAAAGTAGAAACAAGTATATGCTTTGCATTTTATTTGTACTGAGATTTTTTTATGAAATATTACCGCAATTATCATTTTCGACCGATGACCGTCGCTGTATGACTGGCAGTGGTTACTACCCCAAATTACACGGTTACATAATACTTTCTTATATTTACGCGAATACTTGACATTTTAAATAAAACGAATAAATTCGCGAAAAAATCCGAAAAGATAGTTTTATTTAAAATTACACTGTTACATTTTCTGTCTAAAGTTATTTTTATTCTAAAAAAAAAATATTCTGAAAGAAAATAGAAACAATGTGTTATATCTATATTTATAAACTCGTGGTTATAAAACTAACTAAAAATAACTAATAATAACATCGAGTGTTGAGAGTGAGAAATATTTCAAAGATTATCATAACGTTAACGTGAATGATAACAAAATTCCAATTTGACAAGCGAATGTCACTGGTATATTAAGGTACTCTAAACTATCGGAGTGCATCAACGAAGGTTATATATCAATCATTGTCAATCGGCGATGGATAGAGTGGCGTTCCTTTAAGGAGCGACATTTATCATGCCTCTGGTAATGTTAGTACATTAAATAGGTACTTTTAGCTGCATTAGTGAATAATTTGTAAATATTAAATCAACATAACCTGTAATAATTATTTATACACGAGTTATTTATATATTAGATGAGTAACAACTCATCTAATATATAAATAATTCGTTTCACGGTGTCTGTGGTCGCACTCCTCCAAAACGGCTCGACCGATTTTGATGTTATTTTTTTGTATATTTGGTAGGTATGAGAATAGGTCATAAAGTATTTTTCATCCTCCTACCCCCACCCCCCATTTGTAATCGCGATTTTAGCATTTTTGAATGAACAACATTATATAAATACATAGCTGTACGCTGTATAACATAAAGCCAAAGACTTTTTTTTGTAGATTGAACGCGGGCGTAGCCGCGGGGTCTGCTAGTATTATACTATATTTTCTATATTATATATTATTAAAAAAACCTTTTTCGTCTACATGATCTTTTATATTAACCATTTTATAAATTCTCCATTACTTTTTCTTTTGTGCATTCCGAAATCATTTCACGTAGTCCAAAATGTGGAGAACTAATGCCCATCCTAGTACGGGCAGACCCTTTTATAGGATACCCCATGTGTTAACGCATTAGACCTTTCCCTTTTACAATTCGATACTACGTAAATAAAGTTTTCCGATCTTTGGAAGCGCTTTGTCAGTCTTAGATTTCAAATACGAGTATAATATAAGCTGTTTTTATACCTTTTTAGATATGTTTTATATAGGTATTACGTGTTTTATTATAAATACAAATATTTATTTATACTTTTAGGGCAGTTGAGAATCTTTTGCAAAAAAAAAAATTGAAGAAGATATTCAAGATAACTACAAGAGAATATACGAATAATCATTCTTATTAAAATATTGCAATCTGCGTTTTCGGATTCCTTTAAAAGGAAGCTGTATAACCGTGTTTTCTTTTACTTAAGCCGTTGTCGAGCGCTTAGCGTTTGTGTGGAAAATATTTGCTTTGCGAACCACTTATTTTATTACAAAAGGAAGGTTCCCTTTTAGAAAAGAAATTTTCTAAGATAACGAAGTTTCTAACTTTTTATTAAGCCGATTCTATGTACCTATTATATATTTTTTTAATTCAGTTGCGTTACGCTCTCCAAGCAAGGCTCGGAAGTCCGTTCAATTTTTAAACTTTTTTGGTCATTGACCCCAAACCGAAAGGCTTTTCGGATTTAGGTTTCGGTTATCTTCTTTAACCGGTTAAAACCCGGAGTACGGTTTTTGGTGAATTTTCTGCGTTACATTCGGCAAATCTTTGCTAATGGTGAATTGCATAGTAGAAGCATACATGCACGTTTTTTACTTATGAATGAACCGGTTTATTTCGGTATCAAATCCGAAATCCAACCTTTCTCTTACGAGTACAATAACCGTTAATCATTATAATTTAGATTTACTAAACTGTTCTTTTAACCTTTGTGTTAACCTTTATTAACCGGTATTATACAAACCGGTTCCGAACAATGTTAATGTTGTTAATGTTCCAACATATTTATTTATTTATATTTTTTAGTCTATAGGCGTCACATGCATGTAAATACACGAGCTCCTTGTTATGAAAATTGGACAAGGTTTAAACTGACATTGCATGTATTTATTATAATATACCTACTTACATTTTAAAATAGACTAGCGACTCACCCTCGATTCGCGCGGGTTCGTCCCTAGGTACATTTTGTTTTTTTTGAACGCAACCCTTATTCTTTTACTGAAATAAAAGTAACCAAGTTATTCCTTATAACACCAACTACCTGCCAGTGAAAGTCCCGTCAAGATTGGCCCAGCTGTTTCGGAGATAAGCCGGAATAAACAGACAGATACACAGACAGACAAACAGACCGACAAAAATTAAAAAAAAAATTGGTTTTCTTATAAATACCGTATATAATTCCATATGCATTTAGTGAAAAGATGTTATTTTGACATTTCAAACAGACACTTCAATTTTATTTATCTGTATAGATTATACATTAGTTATTCACTGAAAACAATAATTAAAAATTGTTTCAGTTATTTTAATATTATCAAATAGTAGGTTATGCTATTATTTTAAAGTATAAATGATATCTACTAAGGATTATTTTTTAATAATTTAATTCTTAATGCAGGTGGTCGCACGGACTTTTGTTTCACCAAGCGGTTGTGGACTGTGCGCGCGCTGCCATACTTCTGCCACTCGGCATCGCCGTGTTCCGATGTCAGCCTGTATACAAATGTTCACTGGTCGAAACTGCCTTCCTTTTACTTGTGAGTATGCTTCAAAGAATATACTAATCTATACTAATATTATAAAAAAGAAAGATTTGATTTTTTGTTTGTTTGTACTGAATAGGCTCCGAAACTACTTAACCCATTTAGATGAAATTTTGTAAGAAGATAGTTTGAGACCCTGGAAAACACATAGGATAGTTTTTATTCCGGAAATCATCCCTTAAGGGGTTGAAAATGGGGATGAAAGTTTCTATGGGGAAGCAAACTAGAGGGACGAACCTGAACGAAGCGAGAGTGAGTCGCTAGTTAGATATAAAGCTATAAGTACATTAAAAATTTATAGCCGATGCTTTAGTTAAATAAACTAAGCGTTCAAGAAGAGTGTGGAAATAGATGCACGCACGGGTTTCGAGGTAAATTCGTCAACGGAATTTTCGCCTTTTAGACGGCCAGTTAAAACAAGCTATAGTAATCTGTGTTGAGCTTAACATTTTTATATACATTTATTAGAAAAGTTCATTAATACTAAAGTTAAAAAAAAAACATAATTTACAATCGCATAATTTGTATAATAAAAGTTTAACTTTCCTTCTCCGTTCTTAATGTATCCTGAATAAACTCACAAAGGAACCGCGCAGTAAAATATGAAACAGCTCGTAAAAACATCCCGTATTTTACATGTACGTTCTTTTACTATAGAAATATCCAATTATTTTTCTGGACCACAGCCAATTTCTACCTTAGAATCATCTTTTATATAGTCATCTTTTAGCACAGAAACGCTTGTTAGTGTTTACACTAAGCAAAGTTTAAAATTTTTATGGGATTTAATACGTGTATATTTTGAATTTTACATATGAAAATGTAAAATGAAAACAGTTTATTATAAATTTAGTGTAAATTCGATGAGAAAAAATTGGATATTTAGTGTAATATTTTAAATTTATTTAAAGAATTTTGCATAATTTAATTTCATATTCTGAACCAAACTCACATCACATGCTTATACATATTTGGAAAAGCCTCGGTGGTGTAGTGGCTAGCATGTACGGCTGCACACTCGGAGGTCCTGGGTTCGAGTCCCGGGTTGGACCAAGTTTAGTTATTAAGTCTTTCTGTATAGTAAGTCTCAGTAACAACCCGGAGTTGGGATGTTGGCGGTGTTTCACCCCCGTGCCTCGGAGAGCACGTAAAGCCGTCGGTCCTGCTCCTTAACTCTCACCGGTCGTGTCGAGTAGTCGTCCCACCGGAGTATGAGAGTGACAAGAATAGAGAGTGCACTTGTGTCTGCGCGTACACTTGTGCACTATAATATCTCCTGCGCAGTTGGCCAGTCTCAATGAGATTGGCCGCCGTGGCCGGAATCAGTCAGGAGAACATCATCATTTGGAAAAGTTTAATTTGTAGACTTTTTTTGTGTAAGGTCTATTCATAAGCATAAGCAAACTTAAACGTATATTTTTAACTTTCCCTTATAGACTAAAATCAGTCTGGTACATATGCTTAATGAAAGTCATTCTAGACCAACAAAAAGAAGAGACTCCAATCGAATGAATACAAAGCGAAAACATACTTTGTATTTGTACTTAGTGTAGTTCCTATTAAAATCCGATTAATTATTACGTATACTTTTCAATTAATCTCAAGATTTAATTACAATGCAATGATATTTGCAATTGATAATGAATCGATTTCATTTAAGCAACAAAAAGGTCTATTCAAATACAGTTTATCACGGAGCAATTAATTATAATCTTTAATCAATGATTCCGATACAAAAGATGCTGGATCGTAGATAAACATTCCTGCCAATGGCTGTTAAATATTCATACGTACTATGGGGATTCTAAGTATACGTACTTCATGCAGGAACAATGTTAATAATTTAAGTTAATATTGGTTAGGGAAACATGTACAGGGTTGTCATCCATTTTAATTTACAGCTTAAATTGCTGTTAACAACACCCAAAACATTGTAATTTTATGTGTACATAACTTAATGGATAAGTTTAAACTTTGTTTTGCTTATATCTATTTTTTGTTTTTAATTAAGAATATCACAATGAATATAGTCTGAAAATATATGTATATACTCAATTATAAATCGATTTAGATTGCAAGAGTTGGTAAATCGATTTATAATTTCTTTTTAACCAAATAATGGTATAAACACACTGACTTAAGAGTCACTTCAAAGTTATTGTACTTTATTTTTTACTCTTGAGGTATCTATTCGTTAAAAACATAAATCGAGTATCAAACTCGAGTCATAACTGACTAATATACATATTGCATTGCGCACGAAAATTATATACATAACTAAATTGAGTATGTCTTCCTGTTTATAAAGTTGAGCAAAAAAAATTCAAACTACGTCGCATTTATTTTAAATTAAGTTGCTAAAATTAGTATCTATAAGTATTATAATCATCCGCTTTTGAATGAAAATTTTCATAATAATTATGCCGCGCGCATTTTTCTGATTTGACATCAAATTGCTACATTTAGCAGTACACTGGATACCTACGTAATCAAACATTTAGTAAAATCTGGCCAGGTGAAGTGTTTCTATATAAAAGGAAGATTTTGTTGTATTTAAAAGGTATATGAAACTTATAGATTAAGTAAACCCAACCCTCAAACTAACAATGCATAGACAGATATTTGCTAGAACTATTTATAATGGATCAACTTATAGAAAATGGTTTTATCTTTGAAGATATATAAGAAAATAAACTTTAAATTAAAACAAACCCCACTACTAAACGAGATTTGCCTATTTTATAAAAAATATATTGTTTTTAACATTTTGTTTCTCGTTTATGTACCTACACAGGTAAATCTTTAGAATTCAGTTGCAAGATTTTACCTGAACAAACAAACATTGCAAGTGAAATATAAAAGCTTGTAAAAATACGAAATTTTATAAGTTGTATTAGCTCGGCTGGTCGTAAAATATTTTGTAGTTATATTAAAAACTAGTTTTTGCCCGTGGCTTCTTTCATGAAGTAGATGCATTGATCCAGAATATTCATAAGTTTATCTAGTTTCTCGTAAAATACGATCAAATTAGTTGAATTTCGATAGATTTACGTATCTTAAAATATCACATCAGTACACGAAATAAAATATAAGAAGTTTAAAAACCTTAAATTTAATCAATATAATGAAAATATTTTTGTGCTAATACTAATTTTGCAATATTATTGTACATTTAATATAGATGGAAGACAATTACGGAGACGACGGTAAAACATGTTCATATAAAAAAAGACAGTTTACATTATTCGTTTTTTCATTTATCTCATCTAGCTTTTGAAACTCTGCAGGATTTCAATTTCTTTAAAATAAGGAATTGGGCAGTTAAAACTTAAGTAATTGTTTGATAACTTGAAGTTTGTATTACTAGCTGGCTTCTGGAAGATCTTGTTAAAGTCTCTAAGTTATATCACTGAGAAACTTCGTACCATGGGATCGTGACCCCTGTTAAGGGAACGTGTCTACTGGCCAAGTTTAATAGCAACAGTTAAATGTAAATTCCGAGTCACTTATGATTCATTTACATATTTACCCAAATTTTCTAAAATCTGGTGATGATGACGTCAGCTATATAGAAAAAGGTATGTGTGTGTGTATATTTGAAAAAGTAGATGGCTCGACTTTGTTGTTGAGAAAATAAACAGCGACTCGATAACATAAACCTGAGATATTATACAAATACATAGGTACATAGTAGGAATAACCTTTCATTATAATAAGTAACTAACAAAGTTTAGTTTTTAAGCAACGTTATAAAACTAGTATTTGTTAGTGGCAGATTGCCAATCGAAGCTTTGCGCGACGTTATGTTCAGAATCATGGGCATCCCATCGAATACGAAGCATGGCTGATAACAGCCATTGTTCTAAAATAGCACAAAAACCCTCTTGTCTTTACAACGCTGATACATCGACGCGACGTTTCGAAACCAAACTAGATTAGATTTTATACTCAACTTCGTATTTCGCCCATTTTGTAACTTAAAAGATCGTAAAACATCCATAAACTTTGAGATTTTCGAGTGTTAAAGTGTAAAAGGGCCACCGCTCTTCGATCCGATCTCGCTGGATCGCTCGAGGGAAAATATTTTTTCTTTATTCTTTATTTCTAATACAACGCTAAAGTTTCACATTGTTTCTTTGAAAGGTAAACAGTAAATAAGCTTGGCCTGCCGTCAATTAATTGAAACTTTTATTACTTTATTAGTTGGTTCGTTTGTTTAACGCTACACTCAACGAAGTACCTTTTAATGATGATGAATACTTTGAAAAAACTTGTTTAATAACTGCCTTTAGCTATAAATAAACGTGATAAAAAATAATACATGAAAAAATAAGATCTATTGAAGTTATACTTCTATTGGCACGTTTGGAAAAAATATGAGAGTTAAATTTTTAAGACGCGCGCGCACACCGACAGCCAAAAAGCGACATGGTAAAGTTAACTGCATTCCTTTTACAAACAGAGAGTTGTGACATACTTGATGAAATCCTTAGCTATTTTTGTTCTGTTATTCCAAAGAAGTATAACTTCTTACGTGCGTACGTGAGTACACACACATGTTTTTTTTCTTTGTATCTAAATAAATAATATATAATTTTAAGTGTACTTTTAAAACTTATCACAGGTAACAGTATCTACAGTAAATATGCTGACGACGGTCCTCAACGACAGCCCCATTTTTCCTGAAAACGAAGAAGAACAAGCTGATTTATCGGCGCCCTTACTAATGGATAGTCCGCAGGTACTTTAGGCTCTTACTTTTATGTTTTGTAGGAGGAAAGGTGTCATAATAAATTTTACCAAATTACATTTAAACTAACTCATAAAATATACTACGTTTTATTTTTATGTGCTTATTAAAATATGTACATCCATACTAATATTATAAACGTGAAAGTGTGTTTGTTTGTTTGTTTGTTTGTTTGGTTGTTTGTTTGTTTGTTTGTTTGTTTGTTTGTTTGTTTGTTTGTTTGTTTGTTTGTTTGTTTGTTTGTCCTTCTTTCACGTCGAAATGAAATGACGGATTGGAGTGATTTTTTGTGTAAAGATAGTTCGAGGGCTGGAAAGTGACATAGGTTACTTTTTACCGCGGGAGTCTACCTAATTCCCACGGGAAAACACTTTATAATACAATCCAGTTTTTGTTCAGAATGACTTAAAACTTGGTATTAATGCTCTTCAATAAAATTAAATAAATACGTGTTTATTTTAATATTATTAAATTATATTATTAATTTATTATGATTATATTAAATAATTCATCCTATAAGAGGGTAAAATAGAGGATGAAAGTTTGTATAAAACTCCCAGTTTTGAGATTTTTTTGTAGTTTTAACGCGAGCGAAGCCGCGGGTTCTGCTAGTAGGTACATATACATCTTAAAATTTACTTTAAATTATATGATTTAAATTTAAAAATATATGTATATATTTATCAATTTTTATATTTAATTATATAAAACAAGTATCGTTGTTGCAGTGCGTCCTGTTCGGTACATTCATGATATGGTTCGCGTCAATTACAATAAACCTTGGGCCAACTTTCTTATCCGGAGCTTTGGCGGCAAGTGCAGGATCTTATGGTTCCTATGGCCCTTCCCCATCATGTCCCTTGGTTCGAGGACCGTTTAGACATTACGTCCTTAACGCCCTTTGGATAGGCGTCAACGCTGTCTGCGTTGGATTGACTTTATTCCATTTAAAGAAGCTTCATCGTGACCTCACTAAGGTTCGTAGCTATTATTATATTATGTATACTCAAATGCCACAAGCTCGGAGAAGTTTAACTAACTTGGGCGCTTCCACTGATGCATATTCATCCACTGTATTAAGTGTTATAGTTCGTTTCACTTCTCCATAATTAGATATATTGCATATCACTCATCGCTTAATAGCCAATAAAACTAGCGATAGCGACGTCAAGTAGCGCACAGTCAGTATTTTACGATTATGGCTGTTTAAAGTTTTGAGAAGCTGTGCGCTACGGTCGTTGTACTCGCAACGGTGATTATATATACGTATAAAATCAGTTGGTATATCGCCAAAATTCACGTAACTTTATGTATAAGATTTAAATTTTCGCGCAAGAAATTACTCGGCTATATGGAATGCACGTGCATTCCGATATATAATATAGATTGGTTTATTTCACAAAATTGGTACATACATGTGGGAATTGGGATAAAATTTAAATCTTATCGCATGCAGGCTAACGTAGAAGCTGTTCGAGTAGCTGGTCTAGTGACCACGCTCGTCAGTATGGCCGGAGACAATAGGCGTATGGATTCGCTTCCCAACAGCGTTGGACCGAGGGTATGTAACGTAATGTATGCACTGCATGTATAGATCTATCATCTCTTCAACACTTTCAAGCATGGACTCTCCAAACCGCTCAAAGCCCCTGTTAATATAAATACCTACTATTAATAAACGCATTCCGATCTAACCCTTCGTATTCCCAATTTGCAGTTGTTTGGGAAATAGAAAATCTTTTTGAAAATTTGTAGCATTTTCATCTCTAAAACTCTTTACTTAAATAATCAAATTTAATACAAATTTGATCTTTAAAAATACTATAAACTCTAGAAAGTAGACAAATTTAATAACTAAAATTTTAATGAATTTTTTGCTATAATTAGTGATATTTAATTTCAAATACTTTTCTTGGACACCTTTAGATACTTTTAAACTCTTTAATTTCAAAATCTTTAATACTATATTTTACCCCTTTTCTAGAATTTTTACATTGTAGTAACATAGATAAGTATAACTTATTGGGATTTGTTTTCAGACAGTAGACGGTGCGTTGGCAGACGGTCAATGCCGTCCCACAGGGAGTGCTAACTTGCCTCTCGGAGGAGGTCGCAGGTTAAGAGGATATCTTGCAAGAGTAGAGCGCGAAGGAGTACGACGTGTACGAATGTTCCTAGTTATTACTGCAGCTTATGTCCTGTTCTGGGGACCACTATTTATTATAACTCTACTTCATCACCCGGCTTTGACATCACATGTAGCGTACGAGGTGAGTTTCTGTATAGAAAATTTTCTTATATTTTTACAATTGGGCTATAGCCATTTTATAGCGTTTTCGTTAATAATAATTAACCAAAAATAGTGAAATTAGGTATCTGTATTTCCAAGAATAATGAAATTAATTAGTCTCATCATAAAATTAGTTATAATTATTCTAAATAACTTAACTTTAATGGTATTAGTAACTCGTACGAAGTTCTATACTGATTGCCTGTTCACTTCGAATACGTAGAATGCTAATCTATATTCGCAACGTTTCCTACATAGATAAATTCATCTAGTTTGAATTCAAATATTACGAGTATATTAGGGGCGTACGTTGGAAAATTACAGCTCTGAAGATACTAAGAAGTCGTATACGTTATATTTGTTAAGGAGCATAAATTACTAAGTCGAACCCTAACTAATTTTGCTTTAATATATATTCCAAAATGTTTAGTCTTTTTTATTTATCCCATTATCGTAATTGTATATTGTCATGCTATTGTCATGCATATACGAGTATGTATTAGTATTACACCTGCAGCGTCGCTCACGATGGCAATGTTTTTTTTTTAATTTAAATACAACTGTGGTTTGTATAGTTAAACTGTTTGAATTAAATTCAAATTTTAAGAAAAACTATATTAAAATTAAAATTCAAAATTAAACATGTCATTTCTTATTGTAAATCCAAAAGCGAGTTACGTAGTAAGTACCAGTTTTCATTATTTTCTTCTTCGGAACTTAAGAAACAAAGGAGGTTGGATAAAATCTTTAGTACTTCAAACCTTTAGAGAACTAAAACGCTTAAGCATAATTTCTGTAGAATTTGTCTGCAGAAATTCGGTGTTAACTTTAAGAATGATATTTTGGCAGAGCTTTAAGTAGAACTTAAAATTTTATTTCATAAAATAATAATTTCAATATGTTTGCTATACTTTTGTAAAAAGCCTGAGTTTTGGACAAAAGTTTAAAGCACGTGATTTAATGGATTGACACTAATTAATCTAAAATATGCGATGTAACGAGCTTAAATTAATTTAATATAATGAAAAAGTTCTCACACTTTCCACTTGTTTTAATAAATTAAAATAGCGTTGCCTAAATAACGTCAGCATGCGACACCTGTTGTTGCTAATTGCGTTCATATAAATTATTATTATCGAGCGACGTGCAAACTTAATTTGACAGTTAAAGTATTCTCAGAGTTAATTAAGAAATTTCTAAAGTTTGAAACTTTTATCCCATCTGCGTCTTTGATTCTTTAAATAAATTAAATGCTCTTAAAACAATAATATATTATCTTTAAGATGGATGATTGTAACTTAAGCTTGTTAGCTTACAACATGGTGGACTACTACAAGGCAGTGGTAGCCCAGTGGTAACCGAGTGAAGCGAGTTCAAATCCCGGGTCTCGCACCTCTGATATTTTCATGTGCGAATCATTTCCAACATGATTACCACTAGTCTTAACGGTGAAAGACAAGAATATATTTACTCGCAATTGCGGTGTGCCTATTAAATCGCGCTGCTATAATGCTCTAAATATTTATAGTAGATACCAGTTTTTAAGTTTCTTCGTAAAGCTGCATTCGGAAATAACAGTTTATTGTGTAAAAAATCAAAATGAGACCTTTAAAGAATTAATTGTCGAGTCACTAATGTTATTAAATAATATATGTTAGGTAATTTAAGACAAGCGTTTGCATTGGCACGATATTCAGCCAGATCTGGAGGTTGGGTTTCGAGCCCCGTACAATATTCAAGTAACCATTCGTAAAGGACAAAACTTGAACATTGCAAATGATAAACATGATACATCGTCCAATAATACTCGTATACTCGACTTAAATGCGAACAGTTTCGTTCGTTATCCAAAACATTGTAGTACATAAACAAGTTTTTAAGTAAAATTATATTTTTATTAACAGTTATACTTTCAAATCACACTCCACATCTCGTACGTGCACGCGGCTGTAAACCCTCTACTGTTCCTCGCGCTGCACCGGGCTTTGCGCCGGGCGACTTTGCAATTGTGCTGCGGTTGCTGCGTTCACTGGAGTCAGTTTGTTCTGGCTCTCACTGCAGCCGGTAAGTTATCTAATGAAATAAGTGTAATATCTTCTTACATATTTGTACATGAAAAAAAAACAATGATTTCACATATGTATGTATGTATACAGCCCTTTTTAACGTCCCACTGCTGGGCACGGGCCTCCCTTCAGTACGAGGTTATATATTTATTTATTTTTTTGAGGTTATTTTACATATACTATTGTATAACAATGGGTGAGCCAGAAACACGTGCGATTTTGAAAACCGCACTGCTCCTGAACGGCACGAGTGGGACGCGGCTAGCGGGCATTATATACTTTACATATATATATATAATATATATATATATATATATATATATATATATATGTAATTATTAGTGTTAAAAGTGGTTATTAAAGATCTATAGAGTGATTAATCTGATTATGAACCAACAGAAATTAAAAATATTATTGAATCAAATTAAAATTATTATTTTTTTAAAATTTGTATTGTACTGAAAATATATAGGTAATAAATTACGCTCGAATCCACAATTGAGCAACTTTTTGGAATAAGTCCAAGTTCCGCGTTATAATTATTTTTGAAAAGTATTTATATGTAGATAAATCTTACATTATTTTTCTTAATGGTGTAAACACTGTATGCATTTGTTTGTTTTGTTGTCCAATATTGCGATATCAGCGCAAATGTAATTAATGAAAACAATAATTGGATGGAACATTAATATACCTATCATGGTTTTAATGATGTCTTTGATTGAACTTTTCGATTAATTTCTAAACTAGCGACTTACCCTCGCTTCGCTCGGGTTTGCCTCTGGAAAAACAAAAGAAATCTATCCCTCGGGAACCGTATATTTTTTCGGGATAAAATGTAGCCTATGTGTTATTACAGACTATAATCTATGTCTGTGCCAAGTTTTATCCAGATCTGTTCAGCCGTCTGGCGTGAAAGAATAACAAACATCCATACATACTCACAAACTTTCACATTTATAATATTTATACACATGTAGGTATACATATAATAACAAGATTAGTAAGGTAAGGATGACCAATGCATCAACTTATAGCCCAGTCTCCTCTCGCACCGTCATCTTTCTCTCCGGCGGCGGCTTCTCCCGAGCCTCCCCCCGCGCCCCCTCCCCCGATGGCGCCGCCCGCGCCCCCGCACTCCGCGCCGACGCCACACACGATGATGGTAATTACCTCTTATATGTAAGTGTTGACACCGTAATACGTGGTTTATACTCGCACGACCCGCACGCACCCCTAACCCCTATCGAGTTTTATATTGGCCTTTGCATTTTAGTGAGCACAATTAGAGCCCCATAGACTAGCTCTAACAGTGTTTTATATTCGTTTTGTTCGTATAATCGTAATAATTGCTTGATTCCTCTTCATATATTTCAATTTATTCAGTGCGAACGTGGTCGAGCAGCGAAAGAATGCTCGGAACACGTGTGATGTATCGACCTCGTTATGAGATTTTATACCAGACTAACTCGAGGGAGAATGAGCATTCGCTCGCTTTGTGTAAACCCAGCATTAAATTCTTTGTAATAACCATTATATATGTCTGTTTGTTTACTCCCAACTGATCGGATTTTGGAAAAGTTCTATGTGTATAGCTTAGTTGGATGATTGGCTTCAGAAACGAATTGCATGTACGTGTGTCAGTGGCGTAAAAATTGGCTGTCAATGGTAGTGTGATAGTCCTACTCCTGGTAAAATGATCTCAAAATCTCGATCTCAGAGTTGGGAGGTTGAGGAGTGTGATGCTGAGAGTATGTCGAGTGCGCGTGTGCAGGGAGACGAGGATATGATGCAGTGGAGTAGTGTGCGGAGGCCGCCGTCGCCGAGCCCGCTCCTCCCCGCCGTATGAGGCGCCCGCCACCTCGCCGCACGCAACATATCCTGCCCGCCTTCCGTGCCCCCACTATATCAGCAGCTTCGTTCACGTCGTTCGATTCTTTCTACGTATATACATAGCATCTATCTTATGAATGTTTGTAATATTAACATAAGTGTGTTTTAAACTTAATAAAATTAACTCGTAGCAAATAAATGTCCCTATTTATAGATAGTTATATATTGTAAATTACAATACGGAAAGCTCAATTCTAAACAATTAACGTAGCAATAAACGCATTGACCACGACAGATTCATAAATATAGATTAACCATAAAAATATTTTTGTGGAATATAAACCTAACATATAACACCAAATTAAGGGTATCCCCAACAGGTAGTTTTGATAAGTAGTCGTAAGAACTATATTACATTAAATATTTTTAAAATATCAGCTTACTGTTGTACTTCCGTAGAAGCAAAATATTTAACGTTTCTTTTGTAAATAATTCTTACAAGATTTCATTATTTTGTGTAAATTAATATAAATCCAGTTAAATCTGAATGTTTTTAATAACTTTATTATTATGTAAGTACTTAGTTGCTTAAAGAAAAATGTGGACGGAAATGGTACAATGACAACAGAAAATATATTGGTTGGTATAAAGCATATCTATCCAAACTTTTGATATTGTTTCTGAAATTGGCAAAAGTATTTTGTTCTATAACAATGCTTAACTTTGGTCACATTCTATTGTTGAAGTGTTCCGTCTACTTATTTCTTTCGCGAAATATTTTCAAATTATTAAATAAAAAGATGTCACTGTAAATCTATTAGAGTAACTTTTATAAAAAATTTGATTTCTTCCATATTCTAGAAAATCGAACGAGCGTCTGTATATTTTCATCATTTTGTTCTCACATCTACTAATAATTAATAAATATACATGCATATATTTTAAAATACATTTTAATTAAATATCTCTCAAGACTGATTTGATTATTTTGACTTAGATTTTGTTAAACTAGTTTACGAATTGAAAAATAAAGGGTAAAAACGTCCCACTATTAATCTAATGAACTCATCTAATTTTTAAATTCTGCAACCTGTGCTATGTAGCGGTATTTGATTTTTTTTTAATAAGTAGGATTTTTAAATGTATATAAAGCATCTTTAGGTACATAGATTAAATAATTAAACTTTTTTTTCAAATTTTTGCAGTACATGCTATGTAGTTTTTGCCCGAAGACTTTACAAATCACATGTTTAAAGTTACACCTTTTTGTAAGTTTCAATCTTCCATTGGTTTCACAATAATGAAGTGCCAAAACAGTGCTCAATAAATAAATTCAGCCAAATATTTTTTGTATTAACAATTTACTTCGCTACTTCTTCTTATTTGATATATTGTTGAGAGTAATATTGTACCGTGCGTTTATATAACTTAGGCTACGAATTTATATAATTCTGAATAGCTAAATGTACATCGATATACTAAAAGGGTTGTAAATAAAAATATTTATGTAAAATATTGAAATATTAATAAAGAACTAATAGAAATAAATATATAAAAATTATATGTGTTCTAATAATAAAAAATAAAATAATAATGTTAAAATATACAAATAAAGAAAATAATATATTCCTCGTGTTTTATTATACTTACCTTCTATCAGACAGATTTTATTTTATAAGTGAGCGTGGAAGTCGGAAAATCAAATAAAACCGAAAAATACTTAAAGCGTTGTCGAAATATACCGAATGATTCCAGTAACCACCGCTTAGCTATACCTATCATCAGGTCAGGTCGATGGTCTCAGGTTGTTATCCGGATTTCATATTAGTAGGAGATCCCGATCTATATGGTGGACTTTTTTCCAGGCGAAATATACTTTTTAAACCATAAAAAATATTAACAAAAAACGGTCTGTCACCAAAAATTTGTTTCAGGCTATTTTTAAAAGCAGAAGAATCCTTTTCTTGTGACAACTTCGTATTAATCGAAAGTAAAAGACTTGTAAAAATGACATCATACGGTTGGAGGCCTTTTTCAAATCCACATTACCCGACATCCAGGTATAAACAGGTAAATTTAAGTAGTTAATTGCTCGTATCGCATCGTATTTTCCGGAACCAACCAAGTATCAAAATGTAGATAATTTTATTACAAATTTAATGATACAGGGTTGTCATACCAAAACATTATTAGACTAGAAGTTTTTTAATTAAAAATAACCCAGAGCAAATTTTTGGTGACGGCTCCCCTGGATCGTGTTTCTTAATATGTTTTATGGCTTAAAAAATATATTTCGCCTGGTAAAAGAGTCAGGGGTCCACCACATAGATCGGGATCTTAGACTATATGTTTACAAAGTTACAAAACGAATGCTATGATGTAATCAGAGATTGAGTGTCTTCTCCATTCTATATGACCTTTGCGAAATAATATTTGTTCTACAGACACTTTTAAAAATAAAGTGAAAATTATTTTTATATTTATATAATATGTACATAATATGAAAGTGATATGAATATTTCATTATTGTAATTATCTAACTACTAATGTAATTATTTCTACACAATATACTGAATATATAGATACTAGCGGCTCACCCTCGCTTCGCTCGGGTTCGTCGCTAGGTACGTTTTAAATAGATATAAAAAGAAAAAATCTTTCTTTCTCACATTTTAATTATATGTTTTAATACTTACCTATTCCGGACTAAGAGAAATCCAAAAATTAAAATATCATAAAAATTGGAACGCGGTCGAACGGGATAAAAAGTATCCTATGTCCTTCTCCTGGCTCTAAACTACCTCCCTGCCAATTTTCAGCTAAATCGGTTCAGCCGTTCTTGAGTTATAAGCGAAGTAACTAACACGACTTTCTTTTATATATATAGATTTCAGTTCACTCATAGCGAACTCCTAAAACATAACATTTATTTCTGTTTGAAGCTGCCGAACATAAAAACTTTTTAACAAAAAAATAAAAACCGACTTCAAACAAAAGCACTAAAAAGTAAAAAATAACTGATTGGTAGTTTTCATTTACTATATATACCTAATCAAATATTTTCGAAGTCGGTGTGCTTTGGCTAAGTAATTAAAGCCTACCTATTAAATACATACCTAATCAAATATTTTCGAAATCGGTGCCAGCCCATATAAAGCAAAGCACACCGACTTCGAAAATATTTGATTAGGTATGTATAGTAAATGAAAACTACCAATCAGTTATTTTTTAATTTTTAGTGCTTTTGTTTGAAGTCGGTTTTTATTTTTTTGTTAAAAAGTTTTTATTTTTCCCTTTTTAGTGTAGACGGTAGTAGCAAAGTAAGAATTCTAAAGTGTTAGGCTTGTCAAACCAAACAAAATAAGCCCAAACTCAAAGTATCTACTATTAGTCGTTGAAGAGTTCCACCTATCCACCTTCTGGCCTTACTATCAGATCAGGTCAACAATACCGAACCACTGTACTATCAACGGAAATAGAAACACTTGCAAAGTTTACAGTCAATATGACAATTAGAAGTAGGTTAAATTCATTATTAGCTATTTTTCCACCCTTAGGGGTGGTATTTTTTTTTGAAAATTAAATGGGACCAATCTGGAAGTATACCCTTTCAAACAAAACAAAAATTGTCCAAATCGGTTCATAAATGACGAAGTTCTGAGGTAACAAACATAAAAAAAAAATACAGTCGAATTGAGAACCTCCTCCTTTTTGAAGTCGGTTGAAAAGTCAATTTGGACGTTTGAATAAAATTGATAACCTTCATGTTACGAGTAAATTATATTGAATGGATTTTTGTACGTAGCAAGAAAGAAAATGCTATTTTTACTAAGACTTTTTAGGTACTTAGGTAGTGAGTTGCTTTCTCTATCTATGTGTACATATAATAAAAGTGTAACTATTTACTGTCTGTACATGATGATTTCACCAGATTTCAGATGACAAAACAATGAGTTTTAGAATTTTTGTCTGTTTGTCTATGCGTTTGTGCGCGCTGACCTCAGAAACAGCTTAACCGATTTAGGTGCTGTTTTCATTAATATATTGTGGTAAGCTTCACTTAATATTAAGTATCTGTTTTATTTCAATCAGAAATAAAACAGTTATGTCAATTTAAAAAATCAACTAGGGACGAACCCTAACGAAATGTGGGTGAGTCGCTAGTAATATTAATAATTAATGTGCTTTGTTTCTGATCATAAATTAAAGATAAGTTACTTCTCGTCAGATAAAAGGAAAATTCTTCATAGTATGGTTTTCACATTATTTTCGACTTTTCGAAACTTCCAGATACAACACAACGCCTACAAACACCTGCATAACAATCGTTATGCATACTTTATATATGTTATAACTCAGAAACAATATTTACAAAAATATATTTATTTGCTATTTCCTTTACAATGTCGTTAGAAAACAAAGTAGCTTGCACTAACATTGTTTGTTCAACTCGGTCAATTCGTCGAAGTAGAGAAGGTAGAGACAACAATTTCATGATTGATAATTCAATTTGCTCTTGTACGGGTCCTCTAATCCCCCAATATATGTCACAATTTAAACTTAGTAGTCTGAATGTTGTAAGAAATCGATACTTCTATACTAATATTATAAAGATTTATTTTGATTTTTGATTCCCGAGGCTTCGTCAAATGCTTTACAGCAATCATGGTCACGGGAGAGACTGAGGTGTTAGATGTCTCGAAGGTATAGTTGTTACAGACAGCCTACCCACAATTAACAAAATGAAAAATTGCACCAAGTACGGACTGACTACACTGACATTTAAATATCAGTGTAGTCAGTCCATGAGGAATCCACCACCGGCTTGGAAGGCAGTTCTGCTGTTTTTTTTGTAAGGGACTAAAATGTATGCGAAAGTTTGCTTGTGTGTATGTTTACGCTTTATCCTATCGATTTTATCCCTTTACGCTAAAACGGCTAAAATGATTAGGATAAAATTTAGTACACAGATTAGAACCTGCAATGGCACATTGGCTATGGTCAGGCACGCTGGGATGCAGTCAAGTGACGGTAAGTCGCTAGTGTATAATAATATAATTTTGTATCCATACTATTAATATTATAAATGTCAAAATGTGTTTGTTTGTCGTTTCTTTCACGTCAAAACAGAGTAACGGATTGGCGTAATTTTTTATTTTTTTTTGGGCTGGAGACATATGTAAGTATAAATATACTTCTTACCGCGGGAGATTATCTCATTCCCACGGGAAAACACGTTATAAATTACAACCCACAACAACTCATCATACCGATTTGTATATGTAATTACACTATACTTATATATATAATTCCATTCTAACAGTTAAAACACACCTAGGGAAGAACCCGAGCGAAGCGAGGGTGAGTCGCTAGTAGCTATAAATTAAAGAGAAATAGAAGATAATATGCAAATCTCGCAGATATGAATAACGACATAATATAATTTATGCACAGCGGAAGGAAGTTCATAGACATTTGTTACAGTCACGTCTGTATAATGTTATGGTTATTGTAATACGTTGCATATAGGTACAACCGTACAATCCAATTATCAGTAAATAACTCATGAAATGACTCCCGGAGTTAGACCAGTGGACATCATGTACGGGTGCAGACTGTAAGATTTGGATCACTCTTGACTTGGTTTGCGCCAAGGTCATATTTCGTTCAAAAGAAGAATTAACTGTCTCTTATTGATATATTTTAGAAACTTTAAATACCTTTTCCTTTTACATTATATTATATGAATCTAAAATAATTATCTTAATAAGAGTTAAATAAAAGATTCATTTATCATGGTGTGCTGCGATGATCAAGTACTCTTCCTATTCCCATTGAATAAAAAGTTGTATTAATTTTAAAAATATAACGTACTAGCGACTCACCCTCGCTCGGCTGTGGTTCTTCCTACTTATGTTTTAACGTTTAGTATAGATTTCTCGGACATGAGATATTTTCCCGCAGTAAAAAGTATCGTACATGTTGACCCGGATAACCAGCCATTATCATACCTCGTCAAAATCCCTCCAGTGGTTTTTCCGCGATTTGGTCACAGACAGACAGACACAAAATTATAAAAACTATAGATTCGGCGTCTGTATCGATAATACTGAATATTTCAATAACATTTAAAAAAAATGTTTAATGTACAGGTTTAACTCAGAATTTTATTATATGTCTAGATTATTTGTACACACACACACCCACACACATGAAACACACACACATATATATATATATATATATATATATATATCTTTATATATATATTTAGATTCACAATTTGAATAATAATTTTCATCAAAATGGTCCAGAATGTTTTAGCTTATTAAAAAAAGTTTGAAATTTTCAAATTAAAGACGTGTAGACAGGACAACGTCTGTCGGGTCCGCTAGTATATATATATATAACGGTACATAGTATGATAGTCGAACTTGGCATTAACACTCATGTAAATCTTATTTAACATTTTTGTAGACTCGAGACATAAATCGAATACGTAAGTTCAGACCTATTGAAACACATTAAAGGCCGCAAAAGTTTTGTGCCCCAAACTAAGTTACAGGAAAAAACTTATGTAATGAAAAACTTAGCTATCCTAACCTTGTATTCTATGACCTTGATTGGTTATGAAAAAGTTTTTTTGGAAAAATACATAATAGAGGTACATACATGGCGAACAGTTAATATATTCCGTTGCTTGTCATCTATACTAATAAAGAAGATTAATAAAGAAGGAACTTAGCTAAATCTGTACATGAAATATTTTTGAACAACAATGACTATAACGTATTATGTATACAATATAGACCTCAAAACAATAATTATTAAAAAATTTGTCTGTTTGTCTGTATATCTGTTTGTGTATGCGAGTTTCACGCAAAAAATAATGAACCAATTTCAACAAAATTTGGTAAAGTGATAACTTATTACTCGGGTCAACATTTAGGATACCTTTTATTTCAAGAAAATCTTTCTTTCCCACGGGAAAACACAATAACTGGTTTTATCGAGTCCTCATTAGAAACCTTCCGCTGGCTAAAACTTAAGAGATACATCAAAACAATAAACTAAAAACTTGTAGGTCTTAAAAAGGTCTACAGAAAAGTCCATAATAGTATATTTCTGTCTCCTAATGAACACTCGCAATAACTATTTTTATTATATCCGTATTATCCATATTAATATTATAAATGTAAATGTTTGTGACTATGTATGGACGTTTGTTACTCTTTTACGCCAAAACGGCTGCCGATCATTTTAAAAATATCAATGTATCGTTATTTAACCATCGGTATATAAAAATTACAGAAAGTATTATAAAGTCAAGAAAAAATGACACAACAAAGAGGCAAGGTGGAAAATTGTAACAAATGCTATTGTTAAGGAATTAAATCAGGATCAATACATACATAGAGTAAAAAGTCATTAATAACAGTCGAATAAAAAGTACATGTACGATTGTATGCAACCCTTCGTGTGCGAATTCGGCTCACACTTGACCGATTTTATTACGAGTATATTTGCTATCTCTCTTCTTCATTATTACTGATATAAAATATTTTGATAGTTATATTATGACAATATATTCAACAATAAATGTTGCAGAAGTACTTCCCCTAAGGAAACCGCTACGAAATTATGGATACTCTCAGAACATAAGACGCATGTGTGCGGTGTGATAAAATAGGAGCGTCGTAAACGGCATACCACTTAATTACATTAACTAGTCTGGGCTCGGCAAAAACTGGCATGTGAACGACATTGCGCTTAGGTCGGAATTCGGCATCGACTAATTGAATTTTCTCCAGGCCCGTTTTATTATCAGCCTGACTCGTTAACAGCATAACATATCGCTACAATGTGTTTTCGTCCTCTCAACGCTAAATTATGTAACTGGTGCTCTATAATAACTTTATATATTTGCAATTTTATTTCAGTGGTCTTAATCAGTGGCGTGGCTTTAATTACAGACTTTTTCTTGGAAGACGTTTCACCTACCAACGGTATACTGATAAGTCTATTTGTTGCGCTCAAGCGTTAACTTTTTAAATACTAAACAGATAAAAAAAATACTTAAAAAGCCACTTAAATTTAAAAAAATGCCTAGATCTCATTTGAATTTATATTGTGATCGACGAGCATACTTGTTAATTTCGTCATACATAAAAATACGAACGTTGTATGTTCAATGTTAGCTCAGAAAATCCTAATACATTGTAATAACGAACAAAGGTTGTCAAGTACCAGGAATAATCTATCAATAAATGGAAATAATAAGCGGATTGTAGCTACTCTATCGTGTTGTTCACCATTTATTTCTTGTTAAAATCTGGATTTTTTATTATCTGTGTTTTCGTTACGTACCAAATTAATGGCATGTTGAGAATATATTTGCAAATAAAAATGTGAGTAATTTGCTTGGAAAATGTCCTATATGGGAAGTCAAGCACCCAAGTGCAAGTGGCACTCTACCGAGTTTGTATACAGTATTTTTTTATAACTTGAAATTTTGATATGTCTTCCTCGAGCCTTTTCCATTTCTACGTTACATTTGCGAAGTATCTGTACTTAACAAGCACGATATAAAGATATTAAATAAATAAATAATAAAATAAAATAAAAAAGCCTGTATTTCCTTATCCTTAATTTCCATTTCAAATGTTGGTATTTGTTTGTTAGTGTTTAGTTAGTTGTTAATGTTTTGCTTATTGTCTAAATGTTAGTAAGAGTTAGTTTTTGCTATTGGATAAGAACCCCTTCTCGGGTGAAGGCCTCCTCCAATATAAAGATATTAAGAAATTATAATATGTTTCATCAATGGAATATTGTCAAATAAAACTCGGAATAAAATATGTAGTTTATTTAACTAAAAAAAAAACAAAAAAAAAAACAAGAAGACAACTTGATTACGTAGAAGACATACCAGTCGTTGTCGTGTAAATTTATATATGACTTCTGGCATACTGTAAGCATCGTGGTATGCTGATTGCAGCTTGTACGTGCAAGAAGCGTAATAGGTATAAATACTCTTAGGCTTCACAAATATCTTTAGTGAATTCAATTTCCTTATAGGCAGTGGTAGCCCAGTGGTAACCCGCTCGTTTGGGAAACCATGTGAAGCGGGTTCAAATCCCGGGTATCGCATCTCTGACATTTTCATGTGCGAATCATATCCAACATGATCGCCACTTGTCTTAACGGTGAAGGAACACATCGTGAGGAAAAGTTTTCAAAAGACATGTGAAGTCCGCCATCCCGCACTCGGCCAGCGTGGTGGACTATGGTCTAATCCCACTCGTACGGAAGGGAGGCCCGTGCCCAGCAGTGGATAACGAAAAAGGACTGAATACACATTCCTTAAAATTAATGTGATTTTTGCCAGATATTAGCATAGTTATATAGCATAAATCTGAAGTAAAATTGTCTATTAAGCAACTGTTTTTGGTCCTTATAATTATTTTGAATTAAATATAACTAATGTGCAAATACATAACACAAGGGACAGGGAGACTTATCCTTCTACCTCAGAAAGAGGATAAGACTCTTGAAGATCTTGAGATCTTACTAGTTTTAAGGCTTTCAAAACAAATGTGTGCACATATGTTAGATTCTAATTTCTAAAGAATTACATATAATGAGCAATGTATGATGTTAATTAGTTAGACATTAAATATATCAAACTGAATTATATTACTAGACTAGCGACTCACCATCGCTTCGCTCAGATTCGTCCCTAGGAACGAAATAACCTCCCGTGGTCAAAAGTACTATATGTAACTCTCCAGCCCTTTATTTTCACACATAAAAACACGACTATCTGGCACTTTACTTCGACGTGAAAAAGGACAAGGCATTCAAATAGTTAATTTTAAGGTTGCATTCATAATTATAATGTAGTAGTAATGAAAAAGAAAAATGTGATTTTTACGTTTTTCCGTGATTTTTTTCTAATTTTTCTCGAAATAAGAACCTTCCCCAGACCAGTAGTTATCTAGTTTTGCGCTTAGCAACATTTAATTTTATGTATATAGATTACAATATGATTAAGTTATAAACCATTGTAAATTCAGTTAAGCCCGTAGTTACAAACTAGTTGAAATGGTTAAATGAAGTGTCACGATGTAATGTCACTCTGATGAGAAATGCAATCAAATGGTGTCCCATTCAATTGTGTACATGAAAAGTTAAGTATACAGTACACACTATATATTGATTAGTTACTCATGTTTGTTTACACGCAGATTGGTCACGTTTGTTATGTAAAGAAGAAATACAGCTATTGGTCCATTTATAATCTAGTTTTTCTAGTCTAGGTCCTATAATAAAGGTTGTGACATTGTAATTATTCTAGCGGTGTATTTGTTGCGTTTGTTCCTTTAATGGATCATTAAAATGTACCTCAATATATTTTCATTTTTAATTTTCATACGATGTTTGTTTGTTTGTTTGTTTGTTTGTTTGTTTGTTTGTTTGTTCGTTCGTTCGTCAGTCCGTTCGCCGTTGATGGAGCCAGGAGATGGATTCTTCAATTTTAGAATTGCTCAAAAACATCTTTTTTAGTTTATCAAAAACTATTAATTTTCAATTTTACAATTTAACAACTTTTACAAGTTAATAATTTTACAAAAGTATATTACCCAAATATATATTAAAATATACATTTATTTTAAGTACCTACAGATTAAAAATTATATCAATGACAATTTATGAATAAATCAAAACTTATTATTATAGACACATGAAATAATTTTCATGATACACAATAAACTTACTTTATGTGACACACGATGCCATTAATATTCATATTTCTTATAATTTATAGTTCTAGGGTCAAACATTAGTCTCTGAGATGTCATCATTATGATAATCTGATTGCTGCTACGCGTCCTTTGACTTTAGGTACCATTTACATAAAGATACGATCAATATAATTGACTAAAACAGGCGTAGTATGCAGAATTTAGTGGTGAACAGCGTTGTAATGAATGTCTGTCTCCCATATAAATGTGTTATTCGTGACGCTATTTTATAGAAAACATTTTTTTATACTGTCAGTCTCTCTTGTTTAGGCAATTCAAGACTTCAGAATATAATTTTCGTAAAAACTTTATAAGACTTTGCCTATATTATATTAGAAATTACCATGTAGATTTATAGATGAAGCTTTGAAAAATGGGGTAGGTATGTGTCGATCAGATAGCGAGTTTA
Source organism: Brenthis daphne (assembly GCA_947093115.1). Classification (NCBI taxonomy): domain Eukaryota; kingdom Metazoa; phylum Arthropoda; class Insecta; order Lepidoptera; family Nymphalidae; genus Brenthis; species Brenthis daphne. Next base: position 3,738,240 of record OX352477.1, on the reverse strand, counting down.
CTGTTATTCGGATACTTCGTCTCTTAATTTATCTTACAATTATTAATAGCCTCACAATAGCCATTAAAATAATGGTACCATAGTTTGATTAAATTTCTTTCTATAAGTTATGAATGCAGACGTCACCGATAAAAGAAATTGTTAATGTATTCATTAAACAACGTTGTATTATGTTTATGTGTAGATCTTAATGAATTCTTAGAATAAATGCTATGTTGGTATTCCTTAGAGAAAAGGAATAAAGGGAATGTAACAATAGATTTATCCTTTCGCCGTGATACTTGCTTTATCTACTACAATATGTAGAGAAAACAGACAGTCGCATCGATCCGGCGGAAATATTTATAGACAGCTAGACCAAAATTGTTAACGTTGGCTGCAAAAAGTTTTAGTTTCTAAGTTGTTACAACGTTTGGATCTAAAACATTTGCTATAATATAAATCTTTACTTGTGTGAGATAAAAAAAATAAGAATTACAACGCTGTAAAATGGTAAAAAATTGAGATGAGATGAGATATATTGTCTTTAACGAGAGATACATTGTATAGATATACAAATAAATACCACATTAATTGATTGGGATTACAAAGCACTAATGCCGTAAATCTTCAACACATTGACCCAAATGTTTGTTCTATGAAACCGCAATCTAATAATATGACGAGACGAAGTTTATCTCGTGTTTTTCCATTAGAACTCTTATTCGTAAAACGCTTAAGTCCATATATTTAACGTTAGCTTACGTCAGTCCTTGTTTACTCTCATACTTTATTATTCATACTAACTAGGCACAAATGAATACGCAACGAAATAGAGAATATACCTTTTTGATTTATAGGAATTTTAAGAAAACAGGCATTTATTTCGATACATAAATTGTATAAGTAAATATAAATATGTTTTGACATTGGTCCACGGTACAATCTAGTTCCATGGTAAGCTTCGAGGCTTGTGTTATCTTCAAATGCATACATTATTATCATAAATATAAACACCCATGACTAGAGCACAGACATTCGTGCTCATCACACAAATGTATGCCCTCATCGGGTCTCGAACCTGCAACCGTTGGCACAGCAAGTAAGGTCACTACAAACTGAACCAAACGTGTCGTCAATATTGAGAAAAGAAATGTATATATTATTTAATTTCATCCCATTTCTATAAGGTGTAGAGTACGGTGTAGTGTACGGAAGTGTCTAAATCATTCCTTTTATTTCCGCTTTTATGAATACTGTGCATCTTGGTTGTCAAAGCCCATGGTTGCTTAACCAAATAGGATATGCGTACACACAACTGTACCACGACCATATTCTTATATAGACTGCAATCAATAGGGTCAATTTTGTAAAGTAAAAATGGTCAAGCAAATGTGAGATACGATAGAAACGCTGTTATGATAAAGTTTTCTATATTTATATAAAACCGTCCGCCCGCGTTCGTCCCTAATTACGATTTAAGGTTTAGTACAGATTCTCAGAGATGGGATATTTTCTGTTTTTTTGCTCTAAAAAGTATCCTAGTCAAGTATTTGATTCCTAGTATGTTGACCCGGATACCAGCTATCCATACAAAATTTCATCAAAATCTTTCCAGTGGATTTTCGTGATTTCGCGTTCACAGACAAACAGATGTACAGATAAAGATTCTAAAAACTATATATTTTCCCTCGAGTATCGATAATTGATGACTATTTCAATGAGATTTTCCAAAAAATAATAAACGGACAGATTCGACTCAATTAAAATTTTATTATATTGTATAGATTAATCGCGTTTACTTATTGCTTTATTACATATGGAGTTATAGCAAAAACACGAAATCGGAATATGATGAAAAATCTAATTAAATAATCTACATAAGATGGTGATGTGGTCGAGTTATTATATGACATTTCATGTTTTGGAAACGACAGAACAATATCCTGCTAGCTGTGTAATGAAAGGCATTATGCTTAAAATAAAAATTATTTTATATACACAATCTAGTGTCATTTGAATGAATAAACGAATAAACTCTTTTTAAAAGTGGCCAATCTCATTGAGACTAGCCAACTGCGCAGTAGATATAATAGTGCACAAGTGTACGCGCAGACACAAGTGCACTCTCTTATATCTTTAAAAAAAATATATGTATAGCCGTTTCAATCGCACTACTATTATAATGTGTGCACACAATCACATAATTGTATATATTTTTTTGTAAAATTGAAAATCGGTTTCTGTGATTTGTTTGTCAGTTTGTCTTACTTTCACACAGCAATGAAAATACCGTTTTACGTATTTATTTGTACACAAGTAGTTTATAGTGTAGAGTGATATACATTTTTCATCGGTACATTAGTTTTTGTAGAGTATTAGAGCGAAGAGAAGTTGGATCAATAAAAGTCATAATAACCACTTTTATATAAGCCCTAGGTATTGTCTTCAGTTCTGTTTAACATCATTATGACAATGAATGATGTATTTTGTAGGTATGATAATTATGTTCTCTTAGCCGATTCCGGCTACGGCGGCCAATCTCATTGAGACTAGCCAACTGCGCTGGAGATATTATAGTGCACAAGTGTACGCGCAGACACAAGTGCACTCTCTATTCCTGTCACTCTCATACTCCGGTGGGACGAGTTAAGGCGCAAGACCGACGGCTTTATGTGCTCTCCGAGGCACGGGGGTGAAACACCGCCAACTTCCCAACTCCGGGCTGTTACTGAGACTTACTATACAGAAAGACTCAATAACTAAACTTGGCCCGACCCGGGACTCGAACCCAGGAGCTTCGAGTGTGCAGCCGTACATGCTAGCCACTACATCACCGAGGCAGTTTAGTATTTTGTAGGTATAATAGATGTACCTACCAATAAGACTCTTTGATGATTTTTTTCCATTTAGCTTCATTTGAGTATTTCTAAACCACAATGTGCTTAAATACTACATAAGTTAGATTGAACTGATGACGAGCAAGTACGGGCTTTTTTTTAGAAAGTAGAAACCAACAACCCCAGCCTGCATTTCTACACCAAAGAATGTAAATAAATTCCTACTGATTAACTGTGATGTTTTTTAAAAAGAATAAAGAAAATAAACACGAAACACATGTTTTTTTAATTTAATGTTTATAAAACATAACCCAGTCTTTTCGTGGACAAAGGCCTTTTCGAGTATGAATTTTAATCTTCATTTACATAGAACGTCATAGAACTGGTTGGTCCAGAAATTTCTACAAAGCGTGAAGCGTAAAATGTTTATTTTGTAATTAATTAAGTGTCAAATAATAAAGAAATAATCATGTAATATAAAATCACACATACATACATCTGTACATACATACATACATACATCTGTACATATAGGTACTATATAGATACATATATAGCGAATGGTAGCTCCTCCCTTAATTTGCTAGGACTGCGAATGGTCTCGTGACCTGGAGTCATAGAAAGGTTTAGTAGGTAATCCAGCTCCATCTGTCCTTTAATAACCATCTGGACACAGTCTAGAAGGTGCTATGTACACAGCAACAGCGATACTAAATACATAAATCTATATATATAAAAGAAAGTCGTGTTAGTTACTTCGCTTATAACTCAAGAACGGCTGAACCGATTTAGCTGAAAATTGGCAGGGAGGTAGTTTAGAGCCAGGAGAAGGACATAGGATACTTTTTATCCCGTTCGACCGCGTTCCAATTTTTATGATATTTTAATTTTTGGATTTCTCTTAGTCCGGAATAGGTAAGTATTAAAACATATAATTAAAATGTGAGAAAGAAAGATTTTTTCTTTTTATATCTATTTAAAACGTACCTCGCGACGAACCCGAGCGACGCGAGGGTGAGCCGCTAGTATAATTTATAAAATAGCCACATTACAAAGTTTTTATTCATGCATTTCATTTAGTTGCAAAAGTAAATTATACTGTAAATTAGCAGTGACCTGTGGTTTTAGGCCAAATGTAACGCTTATTTGAAATGCAGAGGTTTAACATTATAAACTAAAACAGAAAGTTTGATGAACTAGTGCCAGTAGTTTTATTTTAAACTAGCAGAACACGCGGCTTCGCTCGCGCTAAAACTACAAAATTTCTAAAAAGGTAGGTTCATACAAACTTTCTTTCTCTATTTTACCGTCTTATATGATGAATTTCGAAAAATAATGAAACACATATTTATTTAATTTTATAGAAGAGCATTAATACCAAGTTTCAAGTAATTCTGATCATAAATATATTTTTGGATTGTATTATAACGTGTTTTCCCGCGGGAATTAGATAATCACCCGCCGTAAAAAGTGATGTATATGTTACTTTCCAGCCCTCCAACTATCTCCACACAAAAAATTTACGCAAATCCGTCACTCCGTTTTCACATGAAAGAAGGACAAACAAATAAACAAACACATTTTCACATTTATAATATTAGTATGGATTACAAACGCAAATAGTGTATACTTATTAATCTTTACTTTAGCCACATTTTTAAACCAGATTGTTATTTTTATTACACCTGTTTTTTTTTAATATAAGGTGGAATGTACATTTTAAATTCACGCTTACAAATACAAGCGACCTACCTTTGCATCGCTCAGGCTGTACCATGAACATTGTACGTCTTTCAGTTATATCCTACATAAAACACTTTTGTAGAATTTATCTATCTGTATATTTAATTTCATCTAAAAATCAAATTCCATCCTTGTGTGAATTTCTCTTTTTAAACTGATCAATTCTCAATCTCCACCATGTCTTCTCCATTCTACATGACATTGGTGAATTAAATTATACCCAAATGGCACGCCTATAAGCCCAAAGAACATTGAACAAATTCCATCCAGACGTTTCAGCGTGAAACACTTACATACATTTTTTTGCATTTAGAGCAATAATAGCCTGACTAGTAAAGTTCGCTGTAGCAACACTCAACAACTGGATCTATTTAACTAACTGACATAAGAATAAGAGGTAAAATAATAATATTACAAGCACAAGGTCCGACGGAAACCACTTAATAAGATGTGCCAAAAATCGTCACAATTGTCAGAAGACGACAAAATACCCAATACGATGGCTCATTGCATAGGATTGGATCACATACTCCCCGCATCTATATATAATTCATATTGAAAAATGATGGTAACGTTTTCGATAAATCAATTTCTTTTTACGGCATTTCCGGCACAGACGTGACGCCAGAAAATAGAAAATGCCCAATAACGGGAAAATATAACTTTATTGGAAAAAATGTACTGCTTAACTTGCGTAAATTAACTTACAAAGTAATAAATATTATAAAAGTTATACCATAATAAAAGTTTTAACTAAAAATTATGACAAGTACTGTATTTGTACATTTTATTTGGTATTCATCATTCATATTACTTTCCACATTTTCATATTTTTTAAAAACTCGCGTAACAACAAAAATATTTTTTTGTTTTAGAGGTAAAATTACGAGCTCATAGCATGGTTCTTGGTAAGTTGCCACGTCAATAATCCTGCATTTATCTAAATGATCAGATTAACCAATATTACGAGTATCAATTTAGCTTCAAAGAAAAAACAAATAATTTTACAAAACATTAATACCTATCTACATATTTCTTAAATTTAATGTTATTTGTCAATACAGAGTAATAATACATAAAACATATGTATCCATGTACAGTACGTTATAAAAATTTATATATTATACGTATGTTAATACGTTATAAAAATTACGTTATATTAATATGGAATATCTATTCCCATACTCGACCCCGTAAGACAATCCCTTGATTTGAGAAAAAATAAAAACTTATCTATCCCACGGGAACCGTACATTTTCCGGGATAAAATGTAATCTATGTGCTATTCCAGACTTGTCTATTTCTGTACCAAACTTCGTCCAGATCCGTTCAGCCGTTCTGGCGTGATTGAGTATTACAAACATCCATCCATCCAAACTTTTGTATTTATAATATTTATGGGATTAATAATAATAATGGGATATTCGTGGGTAGTGCGGTTCTCTATATATCAAGTATAAGATTATACTGTGCGATATTTTTTTTAAACTCATCAGTAATAAACTAATTTTATAAATGCGTAAATATGTGACGAAATATGTGATTACCTATACAATATACATATTTGTAATTTCTTCACGCTACGGATCTGTCAAAAGCTTAGAATGGAAAAAGCTTTTGGACTAATATATGAAGACTTTAGTATGACGCTAGCATGTATGGCTTAATATTTTAACTCAAAAATTTTTAGGTTAGGTTTAATAATAATAGGTTTTTTGGATATGAGTCCTAAAAACATTGGAAACTTTTATTTCATGATTATTCAATCTTGAAATCTTACAATCTCTTTAAATGTAAAGCAAATTCAAATGCTAAGCTCTTTCATATATTTTAATATTTCTTGTTATCGATATTTAAGTATCTTCTAACTTACTCAAAAAAAATATTCTGTTCATATATTAACATGAACATGATTAAATCAAAAGATAGTCCCAAAGTTGGTTATAAATTGTGTCTCCATGACTTGGGTGGATTATTTCTAGATAAGTAGGTACAAAAGGAAATTTATTCACGTTATCTCACTTATAGATTCTCAGCGACGACTTTCTTTGTGTAACTTGCTGTTTTTCTCAGAAGTTTCAAGGAAAATATATTTTACATCTAAAGGAAAGATCTTTTCGGACCACAATTCGCTACTGGGTACAGATACTGGATACATATTCGCAGATACAGTATAAATGAGGTATAGTGTCGATTTTATGGCTAGGTGAGTTAAGTAAGCTTCTTATAATCAATTTAATTTTCAATGGTTGACTAAATTGTTCATTAAAGAAGTACCATTATTGACTTTAATATTACATAAAACAGTAATAAAAAAATTATTTTGCGTAACAGACACAAGAAATAATACAATGAAATTGATTATCCTCTTTTTTAAATAGATCAAAAATATCTGTGTCGTGGTCTTATCTAAGGTCTCATATTTATTAACTAGTGACCTATCGTCGCTTCGCCTTCGCTCAGGTGCATTCCTAGGGGCGCATAGCGTTGCAACAGTTCAATAGGAAGATCGTTTTAAGAGGAATAATTCTGTAACACATTGTTTTCGTTTATCTTTATTAGTTTACGCGGCGCACGCCAATAAAGCTCAAGCTCAAGTAGGCATGACATCTTCAACAATTCGTCATAAATCGTCATATTTCAGTCAATTTACACAAAACCTTCCTCATGAATCACTTCATCTCTTGGTGAAAATCGTATGACATAAATACCGTAACCATACCCGTATGATATAAAAACTACCAGTGGTAGTTTTTGAGTTTAGACAGACAGACCGATGCAGTGGGGGACTTTATTTTATATGTAGTGACTATTTTATAATATGCTTAAGTTGATAAGTAAATAAATTCTAGAAAATCTTACAGGGAAAGAAAATTAAAAAATATGAATCGATATTTATGAATAATAGTTTCTTCTTTTAATTGAAAATAGCACAAAATAATATAAGTCAAAATAACAATCGAATTGAATGAAGGCCCGTGTGATATTTGAATAGTTTTTCTTTATATTTACAATGTCTTTATGACAGAAAAAATTCATTTCATTTTGCAAATACAGAAAAGCTTTGTAAAGTTTAGCCAAAAAGCAACGGTTATGTAAATTTCAAGTGATAAAATAGGTGACCTAAAAAGAGTTCAAGAACCAGTCCTAGACGGCGCTCGTCTACGAGTCTATGCTAACTGCTATTATATAAATATATATAATCAAAATATTTCAGTAGAAAAAGTAAGCTAGAAGTGATGACATAAAATGATAGCAATATTTAAAACGTATGACTTGAATAGTAACACTTTACAATCTGTACTCATCGACTTTTTAATTAAAAGCACGCATTTCAAAAGCACTCAAAAGTAATTTTTGGTACCATTCTTAAGGTATGAAGGCAGTTGTAGCCCAGTGATTATTTGCTTACTTGGAAAAACAAGTGAAGGGGATTCAAATAACTTTTTCGCACCTCTAACATTCTCATTTGCGAATCATTTTTTCAACATGATTACCATTTGCTTCATGGTTCAGAAAAACATCGAGAAAACTTGCATGTCTGAAAGAATATAGCAAATTTTCGAAAGACATGACGTAAAATCTGCTAACCCGCACTTGGTCAGCGTGGTGGACTATGGCCTGATCCCCCTCGTACGGAAGAAAGGCTCGTGCATAGCATCTGGAAGATAAAAAGGGCTGATACATCTTGAGGTACGATGCCAGATTAAAAAAATACGATATAAAAGATACGAAGTGTGCAGAGTAAGCGAATAAAAGCTTAAATTGTATAAGTATTTAACCATTTATAATATGTACCAGTGTCCGCACTGGCATGCAGAGGTACGAGAGACAGAAGGTAGAACATTTAGTAGTTAAAATTATTATATAGATCGTCCATGCCTCTTTAATAAAACAACGAGCTTACTACTTGCTAGCAATTCTAAATTTAAATAAAAAAGTGTAATAATATTATTAGTCTTTATAGTCTTTTGTATTCCCTTTAGTTTTAGATTCATAAGCACTTGAAAAAAAACCTTGTATTGCTTTTAAATGCATTAGCAAAAATCTAAAACTAAACTGAATGCCAAAATAGTAAGAGCCTCAAGCTATAATCTATGTGAATAACTGCCTCGGTGGTATAGTGGCTAGCATATACGGCTGCACACCTGAGTCTTTCTGTATAGTAAGCCTCAGTAACAGCCCGGAGTCGGCGGTGTTTCACCCCCGTGCCTCGGAGAGCACGTAAAGCCGGCTAGTCTCAATGAGATTGGCCGCCGTGGCCGGAATCGGTCAGAAGAACATAAAAAAAAGTGAATAAGTATATAAACTATTTAGACTATTTAATTTGATCAACACATACAAAAATACTTCACTAGGAATTAACATCTAAATATTAAAAAAATCTTAATCAATTTAATTACTAATAAAAGTCAATCAGTTAATTAATATCTTATTAAAAAGAAATTTGACTTAATTTGACTGTTTCTAACTTGAATGTAGTAAAGCTTCAATAATGTCAAACTAAGGATATCTTTAATTAAACTTGAATAGTTCAGAATTGTTAGCTGAAAGTATCCGAACACTTAGAATACTTTCAAAGTTGAAGAAGCACAGAATAAAAATGCAGGTGCAAGTATTTCGCCTCAGCATTATCTAAAGCTTTTAGCTGAAGCTATGTTATGCAAAATTATTTATAAATGTATATAAAATGTCGCTATGGATCAGTGCGGCTGCTCACTTTGCACGTCCGTTTTTATCAGTATTGACACAGTGAGTGCTAGATTTAAGTATCTTATACAACGCTTTGTATATTATATTTGCATATTTAAATTTAACTAGTGTTCGTCCAGTGGTCGATATTGGGCTAATCTTTATTGAAAATTTGATGAAGATACATAAAATATAAAATATATAAAAGTTTTTTTTATTGATAACAGTAAAACTCATCAATAGCAAAATAAGTCGGTAGACATACAGAAGAGTCTTTGTTTATTTATATATAGTAAAATCATCTTATAAATTATAATATTAAATGAGCATTTCTTGTATAAAAATATATTTCGTGTATCTCGGAAACCGCTCTAACGAATAGGATCAAGTTTTGTTTTTAAATAAATAAGTTTTTTTTTTAAGTTTATGTAAAAAAAGCTATTTTTCACAAAAAAAGTCTTTTTATAACTAATTATTCAATTCAATTTGCTTGTACTTTAAAGCGTGCCAGTTGAGCACAGATTACTGCGCTAATGTCACGTAAAATGGAGAAGACACGAAGGAGATTGATTGGTTAACACGTATTTACAAGTATACACTCTAGTAGAAATCAAACCTGTCATAATAAATAATGTCAAACGGATAAATATACCGTTTTTCCGTTACTTTTCGCCTAGTTTCATTCCTCGTCCTTTTTTATTTAAACTTATTATTTTGTTAATTTAAATACTTAAATATGTGAATATTTAATCATATACAATTTTCGACGTACACAACGTAAGTACAGTAAGCCGCCACGAATTTTATAAGCGGTGTCAATTATGTCCAAAAGCTGATTGCGTATACCGTATAGGGTTAGCAAAAGTATTTCATCCTTTTTACCATTGCCTATACATATTCTTGAAGATTAGAGGTGTCTCCCCACTACACCGTCTCATACCATGACCGTGCTAGGACCGTGTCAGGCAAAAAAAGTAGTCAGTCTTTGTATTAAAAAGTATGAGACTCTGCCCACTAGACCGTTCCGTTACCGAACCGGCACCGTCGCGTGTCGAGCACGGAGCGGTAACAATATTTTGCCGGTGCCGGTACACGCAATGCCTGGCATGCGACGTTGCGGGTCCGGTGCGCGCAGGCGGTGCAATGGTGAGCATATGCACCACTAAAACCGTTATGTACGGGTATGATACGCTGCTGATACATTCCAGTGGGCATAGCAGTCCGCGTCATGCTCGTTTCCTTGTCTGATACGTTCGTAGCACGGTTATGGTATGAGACGGTGTAGTGAGCAGACTCCTTAAGAGCTACGAGTAGAATCCTGTTATAACAAAAAAATTAAATATACTAGCAGCTCGGACTATTCTCTCATGCTAGACTATTGTTAGGCACCTAAAGACGCACCTTAGGTCCCTAACAGGAGCATATATTCTATTCCAGGTTAGTATTTCTAACAAATTCTTTTCAAATCCGTCCAATAGTTTCAGCATAAAGATGTAACAAATATGCACAATTACAAACATATTACTCCGATGTACATAGTATGAACTCATATACAAATTACATAATATATGTATATATCCACTGTCTTGCTGGTTCTAATTGTTGTATTTAGACTAATACAATTTTCATCGCCATCACGGGGATGTTTTAGGAAAGCTTAAAATAGAACTCACAAATATATATCTGCAATATGTAGCTTTCCAATAGATTTTACAATGATGTTATATTTACAGTACAAATAGATTACACGTATAGCACAGCAAATTTTCGTTTTGAGAATAATAATTTAGACGGGCGTTCGTCTGTACGTGCATCGTATTTATTAAATATTCTTCAATGAAGCGCATTGCGACATAACTTTTGTATTATCTTGAGCTTATTGAAGAATTACTAAATATATATATATATATATATATATATATATATATATATATATATATATATATATATATATATATGTGTGTTTATTTGTTATGCTTTTTGTTATTCTTATTATCGCCCTGAAACGCTTGAAGGAAGCTGAATTTAGATCTTTAGTACAAAGTTATCTATGACTTGGAATAACATATACTACTGTTAGTAATTAAAATTGCCAAAACCTGGCATTGAGAATTTGCTGAAAGATGAATATATACATATTATATTGTATTTATAAAGAATGGTCATCGGTCAACGTTTTTTTATCAAATCCCAAAAGGCCCCTAGGGACGCAACCGAGCGAGGGTGAGTCACTAATTAATTCGGGCTGTTTTACTTAAATAGAAGAAATTAAATTATGTAAAGAATTTATTTGTATAAGATTAAAGTGGAAAGAAAATCAGCAAGAAAATGAGTAGTAGTAGCGTAACTTATGCCAATAATAGAAACCTTTAGAGTTCGGCAGTAAATAGGCCACAAACAGATTTTCGAATTTTAATATTCATTTGGTTAAACTTGTATGGGGCATAGATATACTTGTATATAAGTTTGCTTATTTTTCTCTTATGGACAGATATGAAGCGTGATTACTTTTGTTTTGATAAAAAACCAATACAAGATTTTGTTTCGTTTTGAAATCAAAGCGTAATATAAATATAAATTAATATTTAAAAAAATATTTTTAAAACAAGCTTTTATATCATATAAATTGTATAATAAATGAGTTTGATTTAATTTAATGTTTCTTTTTTTTTTAGATATTTATTTGTATTCTTCTCAGCAAATCATTTCATTTGATATCCATATCATGGGGGTGCATAAAAAAACATAGTCCGCCATGGTTGGGAATCCGCCATATTGGATTTAGAATGACGTCACTTATCTAACCATGCATTGTCATCCAAACTAAACGTGTATGCAAAATTTCAGCTCAATCGGTTCTAGATTTGAGCTGAACAAACATTCATACAAACATTGCGAGATAAATAAAAGCTTGTAAAATAAGAAATGACGAAATGGTAGCCCTGAATACTTTCATATATAATTTTACACCGTGTCACGTCTTGGTACACAAGCTGGAGAGAACATGAGAATTGTTATTGTGATATAAAAATATTTTATTGCTAGTAAAAGTATACGTTTAAGCGTGAAAAAGATGGATTTATTGTACTTTTCACATCTATGCATCTTTATTGTTGGTATTAAATAGCGTTACAAAACGACTTCTATTATGCTTTTGTAAAATATTTTCCTATGCCTCATAAAGTAAATATTAAATCTCGCTTATAGACAGTTTTTGTAGTCCATATTTTTATAAAAACCTTACTTTTAAAACAATATTTCAAAACTTTTACAACATATAATAAAATAGTATCAAAGCGAAATCTGTACATGAAATATTATAATAGATACCAAACATACATACATACTCGTAGATACCAAAACAATAGTTATTAAATTTTTTGTCTATCTGTATGTCTTTATATCTTTATACCTGTGTGTATTTCACGTAAAGAGTACTGAACTGGTTTTAACTAAATTGTATTAAATGTTGTGTAGTGTAGTTGTTACTTGTGTCGTGATACTTATTAGGAAACATTTAGGATACCTTTTACTACAGGAAAATCTTATATTCTTTCAGGAAAACACCTTAACTGATTCTATCATGTCATCCTTAGAAATTTATATTACTAACGCTAGCTAAACCTTTTGAGATACATCAAAACAATGTACTAGAAAATTAAGATCTTAAAAAGACCTATAGAAAAGTCCACAATAGTACATGTCTATCTCCTGAGGTACACTCGTAATAACTATTCATATCTGTCTAAAATGTACCTAGGGACGTAAGTCGCTAGTTTTCACATAATAATTGTGTCATATATGTATACTTTTTTATGCTGTAAGCTATTTAACGGATGTTTCTAGAAAAAAAGAGCAAAAGATACCATAATAGAGGCTACCTATATAATTATGTTTATTTACGCTAAAAATTTACATAAATCTTGGTTACCTAAGCTTTTAGATTTATAACGATCTATACCTATACCTATATCTAGCTAGGCAAATTAAGTGTCGTTTTACCTCACAGTACGCGTCGTCGGAAACTACTTCCCCGCACGATTCCCCTATTGCCACACTATTAGGGTTTACACTTTATACTACCCCTTTGCTTCCTTTTGCACATTTTAAATGGTTCTACTTAAATTTAAATGTACGAGTAAACTCTACAAGTAGATTAAAAGCTTTTTCTTTTTATTCGTTTATTATTAAAAAAATATCACAATCTTTCGTCTAGAGTTTCATATATAAATACTTTCTTAGATTTACGCGAATATTTGATATTTTAAATAAAACTATCTTTTCGGATTTTTTCGCGGATTTATTTGGATTTTTGGTTCCCGGCGCTTCGAATGCTTTACAGCATTCATGGTCACGGGGGGGACCAAAAAATTCCAAATCCAAATAAATCTGCGAAAAAATCCGAAAAGATAGTTTTATTTTAAATTTCATATATTAATTTTAATAAAATACAAAAAATATTCGACCCACAAATTCTCTCATTAAAATCTGTTTTGATAAATTTGAAATGTTAAAAGTGACCATAATATGCGTATAATAATATACATAATATTACACGTTCTTAAAATATAATTATAATAGATAACGATGCAGTAGCCAGCATATGAAAGATCCTATGGTCCTGTTAAGTTCCGGGACGAGTCACGCCCTACTTGGGCGATTAGGGATTTTCTGCGAAAAAAATTTGAAGTAAAAGTAGAAAGAAACTGCCAGAGTTAGGAGAGCCACGAGTTGCCATGGATCGTCGGTCTTGTGTCTAACTTCCCACATTTCTTATCAAATTCGTCTCATTGAACTTACTCGTAGAGCGTAATTAATAGAAATTAATTACGCTAATTCAATTTTTACACTCATATTTGGATATCCTCCGCGCTTGATCCGATGGCTATTCTCATTGAAATAGGCTATCGTTACCGATTTCGGTCAGAAAATCTTTATTATATATAAACATTATTTTTATTTTAACATCATGTGTATTCTCAGCATTTGCACGGCCTTTAGTTTCAGTTCACAATAGCTTCTCTGAAATTGATATAACATCTAAAATATATGAAAATACAATTACTCATAAAACAATACTATCATTGTACTATAGGAAATCATGAATCTGCACATATTTATAAAGTTAGAGCGATGAAAGTTTCAAAATGTAGTAACTGCGAAGAGGCACATAGGCGGAAGTAAGAATACCATAGCGGTTCCATTTCTAGTGATTTGGTTACGGAAGTCAGAAAATGAACTTTTCTCTTTAAAAAGAAGCTCTTCGTTTATTTTTAGCAGAAAATAAGAGTTCAGCCTCATTTCGTTTTGTGGAAACTTTCCAGACGGATGGTTTGGGCGTGTATTTATATATTTTTTATACTTCAAAACTCAAACTCAAGCTGCCTGAAAAAAGTTTTGAATTCCCGTAATAAACTTGGTTACCGGAAAATTAAAGTATTTTAGCTTTCTCTGTAAATGTGCTAAATTGCATCGACACTATTGGCGTTAAAAATTTACAAAATTAGTCAATTATAAATTATAACCTAAGCTTTGTTACGAGTCCACTCAGGTACGAAAAGATTCTAAAAACTTACTAGAGTATAGAAATCCTTTTAACTTGTGGATTATATATATATATATATATATATATATATATATATATATATATATATATATATATATATATATATAACCTTAACTAAAAGAATTTTCAACGTTTGTCTTTTGTACTCTCCTAAACCATTCAAGCTGAGGAACGCAAGAACCCAAGCAAAGCAAGGGTAAATCGCTAGTTTTAAATAAAAATGTCTTTTCTGATTTTTGGCCGATTTATTTTGTTTTCTGATTCTCAACGGTTCTTATCCGTACATCAATTATAGTGACGAGACTTCTGTGAAAAGATAGTTTTAGCCCTTATTTTTTTACTATCATTCAGAGACGAAATGTCAATTTTGGTGAATCAATACAAATATTTCTCCGTATTGAATCAAACCTGTTACCACTGATCTAGTACTTAGTATTAGTTGACACATATGACATATGGTAATATTATTTTCAACCGACTTCAAAAAGGAGGAGGTTCTCAATTCGATTGTATTTTTTTTTTTATGTTTGTTACCTCAGAACTCCGTCATTTATTAACCGATTTGGACAATTTTTGTTTTGTTTGAAAGGGTATACTTCCAGATTGGTTCCATTTAAATTTCAAAAAAAAATACCACCCCTAAGGGTGGAAAAACCACTAATGATGAATTTAACCTACTTCTAATTGTCATATTGACTTGAAACTTTGCAAGTATTTCTATTTCCGTTGATAGTACAGTGGTTGAAAAGTAAAAAATAACTGATTGGTAGTTTTAATTTACTATACATACCTAATCAAATATTTTCGAAGTCGGTGTGCTTTGGCTAAGTAATTAAAGACTTCGAAAATATTTGATTAGGTATGTATAGTAAATGAAAACTACCAATCAGTTATTTTTTACTTTTTAGTGCTTTTGTTTGAAGTCGGTTTTTATTTTTTTGTTAATTAATTGATCTACTTCGAATAGATATTTTCAAATTCCGTGCTTCTAGTGTTTATTTTTACAACTCCGAATTGTGCAAGTTACAGAAATTATAGTTGTTACATTGTTTTTATCGCTCACAAGCGTTACGGCGAGAAACATCGTGCAAACAAATATCATACAATTTGTGGTTGCGTGTATATTTTACTATTTTCGCCGATATTGAAGCAGAGACGTATGTACATTTCAGTAATAACGTTCCTTTGTTTTGAGAAAAATCTAAGGTAACATTTTCGCTAAATTTCTAAATTACCTATCCATTTTTTAGAAATATTACTTTGAAGGCTTTTATAAATGTTCAAATAACTTGTTTCAAATTGATAAATTTAATGAATAATTTCAATAATTGCTAAGCTCAATCATAGCCATTATTATTGCCTATCTCTTTAGATAAGAACATCACTTTATTTCGGTTAAATTATTCAATATTCTTAGAAATAAAAGGGGGAATTGCTTAAAGACCGTTTTGAAAGTTCGTCATTAGAATTAATTTTATTGACCTTAATTAAAATTATTTCTCAAGTCTTTTCTCGTTCAGAGCTTTTTTACTCTTATTTTGCTTTTTAGACGATATTAAGTGTTCTTAAGTGATCTTCAAATGTCTTAAAATAAAACGTTTCATTGTTTAATCTGAATGCCTCGTTTAAATATCAATGTTAAATTTTATAAACTATTTCTTTAAAATGGCGACATCAATTTGTATTTTATAGTTTTAAGCAGGTTTTTTTTGTATATTTGTACCTATAAAGTCGTCATTTTGAATTAAGTATTAACGCAAGAAAATTCGGTTTGAAAAATGGTAAGCATTTGATATTCAATACGCCTTGATTTATCTTAATTTATCTCGGAACACAACTGATGTTTTATATTTAATTTTAGGCAAAACAAAAGAGGTTTTTATGATACTTTTCCCTCTGGGATATTAAGGTAGAAAAGTATATCTAGAGGGAAAATTAACTATTACTAACTTTTCATAAATATATAACGGGTAAGCGGTTGAACAATATATCTAAAGGTAGTTTTACCCGTTTATTATTGTTGATTTAGTCGACGTACATTTCCAAATTCAGGTTGTTAACAAGCTTCGCAGCAATATTAGCAATCACGAAACACGTGTACTGTTGCTCTTTGTATGTTACATCACTATGCTTTATCGAGTTCTAATTTTGAATTTCATGCAATTTGTCTACCATTTAAAAGTGTGAGTATATATAGACATATTATTCCATAATTCATTGCCAATGTCGTGATAGATACGCAGATATATGAAATAACACCTAGACCAATATAAATATTTATATATTATAATACTTTATATGAATATTTGACATTTAAAATAAAACTATCTTTTCAGATTTTTTCGCGAATTTATTTTGTTTTTTGTTCCCAACGTTTTGAATGCTTTACAGCAATCATGGTCATGGGAGAGACTAAGGTTTAAGATGTCACAAAAGCAATATATACCTAGTTGTTATAGACAGCCTACCCATAAATTAACAAAAATAAATTCAAAAATTGTACATACCTTTGTAAATGTATGTAGTAATAGTGTTGCTTATAATTTTGATTCTTTTCTAAATAATTGCAAATTAAATTAAAATTACATTACATTATTTTAAGTCATCATCTTCCTACCCATTTCCCAAATTACTTGGGGTCGGCGCAGTACGTCTTCCATACTGCTGATGGGTTTTGGCAAAAGTTTTACGACCGGCCGCCTGCCTGTCATCTACCCTCTTTGGGAATGCTGTTGTTTACTCGCCGTCGCATAGAAAACTTGAGGTACGATAACCAGTACAGAATCGTCTTCTACGGCACTTGCAGTATTTTATCTTAATTCTATTTGCCGTGACGTTTCAATAGCCAATGTAGAGTAACTTTTGTTAAATATGTAAAACGGTATAAATTTCATATCAAACCATGTGCATCAAAATGCCAGCCATTCTTTCACAACTTTCACTGGCATAGCCAATTACTTATATATTATTTTTCACTACCAAATAAATATTTTTCCCTATCAAACACTAATTTTAAATAGAGCATCACCTTATCAAATTAGATCATTTAACACATACGTATCTAATAATCTGTACTAATCTATACTAGTATTATAAAGAGGTAAATTTTGTGAGTTTATGAATTGTGAGTTCGTGACGTTGTAGGGTGTAATCTCTGGATCTACTCAACCTATATAGATGAAATTTGTTAAGAAGATAGTTTGAGACCCTAGGAAAGGACAGGATACTTTTTATCCCGGAAATTATTCCTTCAGGGGGTGAAAATGGGGATGAAAGTTGGTATGGGGACTAACCTAGGGACGAAGCGAGGGTGAGTCGCGTGAGAGAGTATAATTAATATTATGATGACTGAAAATTTTTAGAGCTCGTTTATTTCAAAACCGTTCATTTACAATATAATCCTCAGGTTAGGATATAAAATAATAATTTTCCGAGGGAAATTAGCGTTTGCCATAATTTCCTCGTATAGCATTAAAACATTGCGATAATACGTACGCCATGACCGCAACACCACAACACACATCCCGGTCGCGGTCGTACACGGCTTTGTTTACACATATTTATCATAAATAAAAATCTATTAAGTAATTAAAGTACAATGCATATATAATTAGTAATTTTAATATATTATGAAAATATGTAAGTATTCTAAAAAATGTTTATATTCTAGCGACTTACACTAGCGTGCGTCAATAGATGTCTTTTAATATACAAGTACCTGGGCGACCAAGCTTCGCTCGGTTATTTTGACTAAATGTACAATTTTCATTAAAAAAAACTACAAACTAGCATAAATACAAAAAAAAAACAAATTAAAAACTTTGTATCCGACCGGGATTCAAATCCGTGATTGTCAATCTTGCGCCTTGGCCGCTTGAACACGATGCTAATGCCCGGGCGTGCGAAATTAGCGACCATATTTTGCGTGCGAAAGGAAACCGCATGAAAACTCGAAAACACGCGTTTTCCGATATAAATACGTATACAAGAATTGCTCATTTAAATATATTAGATTACATACATATTTTCTATATAGGTACTGACAGCGCCACGTTTTAGTAAATATTACTAACAGTGACCTATGCGTTATTCCACATCATATTCTATCTGTATACAAATTTAATCTTAATCGATCCTGTTGTTTCAGATTAAAAAAGTAACAAACATACACACAAATATTAACTTCTGTATTTACAGTATATATTGCGATAATAGACGTCATCAATTCGATAACTCTAGTGAAATAGAAATACGCGATGTAAATAATATTTCATTATTAGGCTATTTACAGTTAACTTACGATTTTAGATGTACTTGTACTATTAATTCATATTAAATTTGAATGAATAAGCAACTGTCTAGGTTGTGATATAGTATCTGTCTGAAACTTCTAGTTACGAATTTGCAAATTTGATTTCCACAAACTCGTACATACTCGTATTTGATATTTACACCGATTAAGATTAAACGTAGTCTTGGTGGTATAGAATGAAGCTGTGATTTCAGTTTATATTTGCTTTAAACCACTAGATATATCGTCTACACATTAGGTAGGTACCTATACGGTGAAATGAAATTAAATCATTTACAATTTTAATGTTTCTATTTAAGTCTATCTTCTTCATAGCTATATGTACATATATACATGTAAAGCCCAATCTTAAAGTAATAAAAACATGCATTTTACTTGATTCAATTATTTTACTTAAGAAAATAAAATATAATGATATTCCCTAATCGGAGCGAACAACAAAACAGCCGCCCCTCCCTAAGCCCTCCCTAAGAGTGGTATGGGGTAAACGAATATCTATGACTTGGCGAAATCCGTAATAAGCGACAGTATCCATTTTCTAACTATTCAAAAGTCTACATCTGGATCAAATCCACTAAAAGTAGGTATAATGAAATAAAAGGCAAAAAGAGAAAATCTAAAGCTTTTCAAGATCCCTGTAACGGTACGTTCGCAACATTTAGATTTTCTTAATGAGAGTACGAACTGAAATGAGTATACATTTGCTGAAGTAAAAAAATGATTGATTTAGTGAAGCTTGTATAAGATGAAATAAAATACGTGCGTGAAATGAAAATTGCTTTCTAACGACTTTTCCTACACCTAGAAAATTCTGTGATATTTAATATCGAAGAATATGAAACAAAATACATTGTAAAACCCTAACAAAAGCTTCGTTTGTTTTTGCTATTATACGTTAGAACTGCTTTTAAAATATTTGGTTACTGAAAACAATGTAAAAAATCTTATTGACAACTTTCATTTTTTATTTGAAGTTTAGATTCCTTTGAAGCAGAATATTTTGTTTTTCTTTTCTGAAGTAGAATATTTAGTTTCAAATAGAATTGTAGCTATGGAATATAGAAATAAACGAAATGAATAAATAATAAATTCAGTTTTAATGACGATCGTCTAGACTTTAGACGAAAGTGCCGTTTAGCCTAAATCAGATTACGATAAATATCTAGTCTATAGACATTTAAGACGGTGATTTTTCAAGCAAGACAGTAGCTGCAAAGAAATTAGAACGTAATTTGAAAATTTCTTTATTTTATTTTTATAACAAAGGAATTTGCCCTTCCTTTGCTCAAATGCGCCCCTAGGTACGTTTTAAATAGATAAAAATACTCATTGCGAGTGCACCTTAGGAGATTTTTTCTGTAGGCCATTTGGCCACATGACCATGGCACATGGTTTCGATGTATCTCTTAGGTTATACCTAGCGTTAGCCATGTAACTTTCTAACGATGGTTCGACAGAACCAGTTATTACATTTTCCGTAGGAATGAAAGATTTTCCTGTAGTAAATGGTATCCTTAAAGTTGACCCGAGTAATTAGTTATCACCACACAAAATTTAGTTAAAATCCTTTGAGTAGATACTTTTTGCGTGAAATGCACACAGATATACAGGCAAACAAACAAAAATTTCAATAGCTCTTTTCCTGGTGTCCATATTCTTAACACAATACGTATAGAGGCATTGTTAAAAAAAATATAAACCCAATATATCATCTTACATGCAGTGGTAGCCCAGTGGTCACGCGCTCGCTTGGGAAACCGAGTGAAGCTGGAAGGCAAAAAAGGGCTGAATATACTACTATATCTTTTCCTAACCTTCATGAAGGAGCACTTCTGGCCGCAGGGCGTCGTGTTTCGGAAGTTCCGAGGTCGTTTGCCCGCTGACTCAGCTCACACGTCTGCATTACGTGTTAAATGGTTTTTAAGTTTTAAAATTAATATATCTCGCTACCTCGATACAGCAGCGCGTCAGGGATGTTCGCTGAAGCGCGTGTTGATTGTTTTTACGCCCTCATGAGAAAAAGGTGTGGGTCTCTGGTGCGTAGGGTACGGGGTAGTGCCAATAGAATTCTGAGCATGATAGCAAATAGATTGGATTGCATATACATGAATCGTTGCTGTGCCGTTGCAAACGGAATGGTGCAGCGGTGATTTGTGTATATTGTATGTAACATTAACTTAAAAAAAAAAAAAAAAAAAATAATGTAATAATATAACTAACCTAGTCTCTAAGAATTTATTGTTTACTAACCATAATGAGTCACTGGTCACTTGAATAAAGATTATTATTATTATAATATATATGTTAGTTTTTAAGGTATATATGTTATGGGCCTCTGTTTACATATTTAAGATCTTTTTGTAAATTTTGTCGATAAAATGATAAATTAATACAAAAAAAATCCAGTAAGATAAATGGACAAGTTCGTCGAAATGTGAGCGATTGACGAATATGAAGGAATTGGTTGGAGCGTGAATATTTCATGCACTTCAGCTGAGCCAAGTTTATTGTATCTTTTTTTAGAAATAAGTATATTTACATATATAGAATACCTACCGTTTGAAGGTTAGATCTGTTTGAAGCAAAATATTTTCTTTTTCTTTTCAGAAGCAAAATATTAAGCTTATATTTGCATATAAGTAAATATATTTTGTCAAAATGTATAATTTTAGACCTTCGTGTTTATTGTTCTAATGAACATAGAGAGTGAGAAAACTTAGAAATATAAACTAATAACAGAGTTTCAGTCATTGTGTGTAGGTGATATAAAATATTTTGAAATGGAAAAGTTTGTTTTGATTGAGCTCTGATTAAAAATCATTCTATACATTTAAAAAAATGGGATCATTTAATAAAATTTGATTAAAAAATATATAATAAATTAACTAATTAACGAGTACATAATATGTAAATTGTACACTACGAATAAATATTGTACATGCATATCTCTGTTTTCTCCATCTTCGAGAAAGGACATTAATAAATATATAACCATATCAAATATTTATTTATATTTTTATTATATACTAGCGACTCACCCTCGCTTTGCTCGGGTTCGTCCCTGAGTTGACTCGACATACAAGCTTTCATCCTCATTTTCACCCCTTTAAAGGATGATTTCCGGGATTAAAAGTCTATGTCCTTCCCAGGGTCTCAAACTATCTTCTTACCAAATTTCATCTAAATCGGTTCAGTAGATCCAGAGATTACCCCCTACAACCTCACAACCTCACAAACTTTACCTCTTTATAACATTAGTATAGATTACATAATATAAAATATCATTATCGTGATCGTAAATATATTTCGAACTAAAATAATAAATGGGAATAGGAACAGGAGAAAGAAATAATGTATCGACACAACTTTGTCAGGAATTCAGGATATTGTCTTTTCGAGTATATTCGACTCTTCCATATTAAGGATTGTGCAGACCACTTTATTTCTATTCTACTTCTTTGTTTTTATAGAAGCCTCTAAAGACAATTGGTTTTTGGCAATCGACATGGCAGCAATTTGAAGATAGACAGACCTTGTTTACTTGAACAAACACAATTCAAAGACTAAATCTTACTTTTTGTTCTATGAAATCTTTGAAATTTAGCTTTTATGTAAATGTTTGTATTACTTATTTGAAATTTTATTATCGCACTACTGTTATAAAGGTTACCTACTTTTTCATCCTAAAACGGCTGGACGGATTTTGATGAAATGAAAAGTTTAGTAAACAGATATACTACGACTTAGAGTAATTAATACATGTACATATGTATTAAACCCTTTTTACGTCCCTCTGCTGGGCACGGGCCTCCCTTCAATACGAGGCAGATCAGGTCATAATCCACCATGCTACCCAAGTTCGGGTTTGCGGATTTCACATGTCTTTCGAAAACTTGCTAAATTCTCTCAAACATGCAGGTATCCTCACGATGTTTTCAACTATCAGTTTTCAGGCATCACAAGACAAATGGTAATCGTGTTGAAAATAATTCGCACATGAAAATATCAGTGGTGCGAGACCCGAGATTTGAACCCGTTTCACTCGGTTTCCCGAGCAAGCACGTTACCACTGGGCTACCACTGTCTATTTATTAATACTAATAATCAATATTATATAGGCTATTGTTAGTAAAAAAAATGCCATAAGGTGGCGCTGCTTGTATAGACTTATGAATACAACAGGCAATTATAAACGCAGCCGAATGAAGCAAGAGTACGTACGTAGTTTGATCAAGCACAGATCGTCATGACTTAAAAATTCGATTTGGAAATATTGGCTCAGTTATTGAAGTATTTGCCGGATGTGATCGTTCCAATAAAGGGCTCTTTGAAGCGTAAAATTTCTAATTTACGTTCATCTCCAATATATAATAAAGTTCCTTTATTTTAAAATTGGATTGACGTTATTATATATTTTCAAAGCCAAAAGCAAATTATTCTCTTTTGTTTGAATATAAAACAAAGAGAAAAATTGTTATTTTTATGAAATGTACAAGGAAAGAAATTTCTTGTATTCTTAGATTCAACCCTTTTTTGATTTCTTTTGTATTGTAAAAATTTACTTATAAAATATTATCAACCTAAGCTTTAATATTTTCTCTATCTCTATTTTATAATATGGTGTCGTCTATAAGATTACTTGGGTGGAAGCATTTCATGTCCCTATTATCACATAGCTGTACGATCTCATCTACTTTAAGTGCATACTTGCGGTATTCAGGTCTCGGTTCCCCGACGTCACTGGGTTATACTATCAAAATGTATATAAGCGTTTTGTGAATCTTTCGTTCGACCCTTGTCCTATGTTTTGCCGCTTGGAATTTGATTGAATTTTTTGTCTGACATAAACCTAGTGTTGTTTCGTAAATATAGTTAGTTATCCAAAATAATTTTTAGTACGATAAAAACATGTATTTTTAGTTTTTGTCCATTTTACTGTGATAGATGCGTTTTTGCGTTGCGTTGCGTTCTTTGCGTTATTTTATGCGTTCTTCTTTTCTTCTTTTTTCTTCCTTGGCGTGATGATGGCTTTATATGAATAAAAATAAATAATCAATATAAATGTCATGACAATATAATAATAAATCAAATATAAATGTGCATATATAATCATATATTATGGTTATCCCCATTGCTTTATCGACATTTTATGTATACTAGCATTGCCCGCGGCTCCGCCCGCGTTGAGATTACCAAAAACCAAATTCTTAGGTTTTACTTATTAGTATACTCTTACAATGCAGTTTTTGTATTTTTTCTCAGAAATGAGATATTTTACCGCGGTAAAGAGTATCCTATATGTTGACCCCGATAACCAGCTATCACCATACCAAATTTCATCAAAAGCTTCAAAAGATAAATCAAAGTTTTTCCGTGATGCGGTAGGTAACAGACAGACAGACAAAAATTCTAAAAATTATAGATTTGTCCTCTGTATCGATAATAATTACTTTTTCAATAAGATTTTCCAAAAAATATTTAATGTTCAGATTCGACTTAGTTAGAATTTTATTATATATGTATAAATTACACTAATGTGCTTCAAAAACTCATTTAAAAAAAATATCAATAAGCTATGTCACGATGAAAAACATGCTACATTAAATGTTTGTAACGGTAACGTATTGAGTGTCGCTGTAATTAAATCGCAGTTTACCGACTCTTAAGACAAAGAGACCGACAAACAATGTAACTCAATCGCTTGTTAATCTTGTATTTCAGTTAACTGAAAAGGGGGAACTTGTAGGCGTGTATTAAATAAAATAGCTAACAAAATATTTAGATAACTTATGAACCGACTTAAGTAAAGGAGTATGCACATACTCAATTCGGGTGTAGGTATGTTTTTTATTAACGATACGTGATTGCAGTGATAAAGAAGGCACTGTATCTTTCCAGTAAATACAAGTAATATATATATATATATATATATTTGAGCTTATTATATCAAATACTAGCTAACGCTCAAGGCTTTATTCGTATGTTTGGTTCACAATCACCCGTGCTTACTATAAATGAGGATAAGACGTTAGTCAGAATGTAAAATTTATAAAAAACAAAATTCATCTCTTCCAGACTGGAAGTTCCAGTCAATCCATGTATATGGGAAATCGTATTAGCCGGACAGAAAGTGAAAGTGCAAATTTTTTTTTTGTAAAGTATAAATATATAATATAAACATGTAATCTAATATATGTATACCAAAACTATGTAAATGTATATGTACATATAAATACATACATAAACATACATATTATGTACATAAATGCTAAATCAAAAAATATATTGTTCAAGATTGAGCTAGAATATGCTTTTTTATGTTGGTTTATTTAATTATTAAATAATAATTTACAAAAATAAAAAAAACATTATTATTATTTTTTTATTTACAGCCTTTTAGTTTTGTTCAATTGGACATTTTTTGTAATTTTTTTTTTACAATTTCTTATCCTAAATAACATTTAAATATATAAGTTGTATATATTTTGTAATCGCCTCTTAAAAACCTGTATTTCGATATCCCACTCGATTGATTCGGACGAATTTTTTTTTCTAAATACAAATTGGCACCTTAGATCCGCCATATTGATTTTTAATGATATCTACATACATACGAAGTATGGATAATCAAAATCGGTTTAGCCGTTTCGTATTTACAAGGGAACGTAGAGTCGGACATATATACATACATACATACACGTGAAACACATAACCCTCCTTTAGGCTTCGCCGCAGTCGAGTAAAAATATCCTCGTTAAAAATTTATTACCTATCTGTCTAACAGAACTCAAACATAAATAGAAGTACATTAACCGTATTAAAACTTCTAATAATTAAAGGATAAGCTCCTTTATTATTTTAACTTTATATTGGACGTGAAATTTTGCCTTTCCAAAGTATTTGGCATACATATTTTGTATAGGTAGTTCACAGCAAAGATAACACTCATTGTTTAATATGAAAATATACTCGGACATATTTCACTTTGAACCGCCAAATTTTATTATAACCATTTTCAACCATTGGAACAGCTTTAATGAAAATACGACTTGTTTTTTATCCCATACCATATATTATTTTATGTTAGAATAACATTATTTTTGTTCGTTCGTGTACGTCCATATTTACATATTGGGTTCGCATACGTGCGCGAGTGTATATCGAGTTTGTTGGCTTCGTAGATTAAAGCAGGAAGTAGTTCGTAAATATATTATATAGACTCTATAATAATTGGTTAAATATTTCCATACTCTATCTACTTAGAATTTAATCCTTATAAAGTAGAAATATCGGGCACCCTAATGATATCATTGTATTCAGCCCTTTTTGACGTCCCACACGGCACGGGCCTCCCTTCAATAAGAGGGGGATCAGGCCATAGTCCACCAAGTTAGCCAAGTACGGGTTGGCGAAAATCACATGTCTTTCGAAAACTTGTTACGTTATCTCAGACATGCAGCTTTCCTCACGATGTTTTTTTTTTTCACCGTAAGACAAGTGGTAATAATGTTAAAAATGATTCGCAAATGCAAATATCAGAGATGCGACACTCGGGATTTAAACCCGCTTCACTCGATCACCCAAGCGAGCGCGTTTCCACTAGGCTACCACTGTCTAATTTTATCATTACAATAATAAAATGGTTATCGTGAAAAAATCTATTTCATAAAACTAATAAGAATAATTGATTTTCTCAAAATCGGACCCTATTTTGAAAAAATCTTAAGAATTCCTAAATTTTCGGATTTTGGCAATCACACTCATTTGAAAAATTAATACATCAAGTGCTTCTATTTACTTTGCAACAACCTTTTTATATTTATAGCATTATAATACACAATGTTAGTACGAGTAAAAAGCGAAAAAAAGTAAGAGAAAAAATATCTATGGCAGTCAGCTTTGACTGTATCTTTTTGATCCTACCTAATCGTAAAAGAGAAATAGATTGACGTGAATTTTGAATTTTTATGGTTTACGTGTCGAAGATATTTTTTATATGGTTCCCATAGATTTTTGTATGATGCAAGAAAATCAGCATTAAAATAGCTAAGGCATATTTCTTTTAGTGCGAATAAACAGAATGAAATTTACTATGTAGTCCACTTTAAAATTAAAAAGGTTGATTAAAAAATTTTGTAGGTGTTTCATTTGCGTTGGGTTGTAAATGGACTTAATGTTTTTTTTATATTTCGATGAATTCAGAAAAAGTAAAACACTACCATTAAAATTTAATGATTAGCTCTATAGTACCTTTCAAGAAGCTTTTTAGAGTCCAATTACAAAAGAAGCACGAATTAAATCATAGTTTACTTAAACTTGAACTTATTTAGACTTCTGAATGTTTTGACGATACGTTTGGGTCAGTTTGTAGTGACCTACTTTATGTGCCAGCGGTCGTGGATTCAAGTCTCGCCGGGGGCATTCATTTGTGCGATGAGCAAGAATGTTTGTACTCCAGTCCTGAGTGTTTATATTTATTATATGTATGTATTGAAAATTATATATATATATATATATATATATATATATATATATATAGCCATATATAGCCTCGTAGCTTACCATGGAACTAGATGGTGCTGTGTGTTAATGTCCCAACATATTTATATTTATATATTTATAGTTGTTATAGAAACCAGCAGAATTTCACCTGGAAAATATTTTTTAAGAATACTTTTATTTTAATTATGAAACAACTAATTTATACTTTTAATATATAAAGATTAACCAATATGATTTTTTTACTTAGTATTCTGTCTACTTCAACTGATTAGTTTTCTTATATCTTTATGCCATTATGAAGAAATTACTTGCAGGGTGGCACTAACTAACGATGTTAAAAAGTAGAAATTATGTTTTATTAGTAGACACGGCCACGCGTTGCTGTTTGGCATACTTGTAAAACATTTTTCTTTAGCTTGGGGACAAAATTGTAGCTTAGGATAGCCGATTCTCGGCTTCTCTATCCGGAATTCTTCTCCGGATATGAAAATCTTTAATTTTGCAATAAAAAAAGGAAATAATCGGGATGAAAACTATCCTATCTGTTAACTTGGAACAAATCACACATTTAAAAAAAATACGTTAAGATCGGATCCGAAGATTCGGAAGTCGGGAATTTTATATAATAAGATTATATATATCCTTTTACAGCCACTCATTAACTCAATTGAATTCAAAGTCAATTCCACGAGTTCGAAAAGAACCTCACTCCTGAGAATAATTGGCAAAAGAAACCCAATGGGGCTATAGATGTTTTTCAATTTATTTACAAAAAAATTGAATTACAACTTTATCAGCGCGAAGCGAACATTCGTCCTCCGATTTAGTAATTGTTGATATAATTAATAATACACTGAATTTGTTATGATTATTGTCATACATTGACAAATCGCGTTCAAGGGAATACTCTAAGAGAGGCTTATGTCCAACAGTGGACAGAAAGAAAAGGGCTGATGATGATTGCGATACAAAAAATACGATTTTTTTTATTAAAATTATTATATCTACTATTGAAAGCCTTGAATCTGAAACATTGCCTCATTAAAATTATACTCGGTTTGTAATTAGAGCCTTTTGCTAGGCTTTTCTCTCATTATCTTTTATACAGAATAAAAAAAAAGTTGAATGGATTACTATTATTCTGTTTATACTTTATAATTGAATTGGCTAGCGTCATGAGAGTACGGGATATTCATTAAGGTAAAAATATTTACAAAGAGCCCGCTATGACTAGACATGTATATAGTTAGTATGTGTAAATATATGTACATACTTACATAATATGTTCATATATACGTAATATGTATATGCAAACACGTAATGTTCCAGGAATACGTGATGCGTCCGTAAAATAATTTAATAAAGTTTTAACAGACGGACATTATTGGTGATTTGTTTCGGATAAATACAAAAAAATGAGTTTTAAAAGTAACTTATATCATTTGTTAAAAGCATTTCACCATTTGGTTCAAAACTAGCAAAATATTGGCCGTATATACAAAAAAAATATGTTTTTTTTATACTATATACACATATTATATCTAGACCCTGTGTATCATGTGACTCATTTTATTCTCGATTGGCACGTAGGATAAGTACAAAATTATCTTATATTTTCATATAATCTTTAATAGAAGAGCAACTGTGGAGTTTCTAGCCGGCTCTTTTCCGTAGATCTGACTTCCGAGCCTATGTTAACTTCCTCATGGACTTACAATACTAAAATTTAATTAAATATAAAAATTAACAATTCAAACATACAATCGCCTATTTGAATAATGTATAATTTGTATTCGTTTTTTAGAAGGCCATAATATTATCTTTTACACAGCTATTTACTGAACGTCAATAGCTTGCTTATTTGGAAAGAAAATGCCTCAGTTTAAAAGACAACTGACAAAAGAATACAACAGACTGATCTTTTTATTAGCCTTTTTAAAACATAATTATATATTACAATTTTTATCCGAACTTTGAAAAAGCCTGAGGGCGCCGAGACGACCACATAATTCGTAAAATCTTTTATATCATTATTTACTGTATAATATCCTTTCAACACAAAGCTTCGTTTAAAAATTGCTTATCAGATACAAAGGGTGGAAATAAAAAAAAATATTTTTAAAGGTAAAATGTTGCTTTAATAAAATTATTTGGCAAGTCATTAAGTATTTTCTTATATAATTGGTTATAATTATAATAAAACTAGCGGCTCACCCTCGCTTCGCTCGGGTTCGTCGCTAGGTACGTTTTAAATATATATAAATAGTTATTACCCAGCGTTAGCCATATAAATTTTAATATGGTTGTTAAGTATTCTTAAATTTTATAATTTTCCAAGCAATTTTTTAATTTTTTTCTTTCATAAGAACCTTCTCCTGACAATAACAAACACAACAAAAAAAATATAGTTAAATCGGTCCAGTCGTTCACGCGTGATGGCGTAACCAAGGGAAGTAGGGATTTATTTTTATATATATAGATTATTAAGAAAATACATAATAATGATTGTAAGAAAATTCAAAATTTAGATATGACTGTATGTGTACAAAAGCTGTTTCGAATGAAACATCCTTAGACTAATATTATAAACGCGAAAGTTTGAAAGAATGTATGTATGGATGTATGTTTGTTACTCTTTCACGCCAGAACAGCTGAAGGGATTTAGATGAAATTTGGCACATGGATAGATTATCGTTTGGAATAACACATGGGCTACTTTTTATCCCGGAAAAATATACGGTTCCCGAGGGATAGATATGTTTTTGTTTTTCTAGAGGCGACCCCGAGTGAAGCGAGGGTGTGCCGCTAGTATTGTATAAAAGCTACCCTTCCGCATAGATATGACAATGTGTATCTTTAGAAAAGGACTTCGGCCTTCAAGAATATATAATTTTTGTAAGTCCAATACAGCGCAAGCTGTTCCACTAAATCAATTTGGTGTAATATTATACATTTAACTGCCTTGTTAGCCAGTTGTCTAGTACGTACAAGTAAGTCCACACAGCTAGGTAAAGTCTCGAGTGCCGCCTCATGCAAATATAGTTAAGTTTTTATAGATAATATAGGTACCTACATATTATAAAGGAACTTAATAATAGAAAAAAATATATTTAAAAAACAGTTAATTATTTAACTTATTCTACAGTTTCGTTTAAAATTTTTAATAACCATACTCATGTTCGTATCATGAGCTTTGATGTGCAATATTATTTTATTCGTGCTTAGTGCTATAACGAATGAATGGCTATATCCCTGCTACAAAAGAAAAACAAACGCCACATAAGCCGTATAACGATATCCTTAATTTCAAGATTAGTCAGTGACTTACCAAATGCAAAATATTCTGTTATTAACTTATACGAAACCCTTCATGTGCGAGTTCTAAATTAAAAGATTAAACAATAATCGAGATTGTATTGTGTATTGTGCAAGCGTAATTATTGTTTTATACATTTTTAATTAATTCTCAATTTTAAGAAAAAAATAAAAACTTGCCAAGTGCGAGTCGGACTCGCGCATGAAGGGTTTCGTACCATTATCTACAAAAATAGCAAAAAAATCACGTTTGTTGTATGGGAGCCCCCTTAAATATTTATTTTATTGTTTTGTATTTGTTGTTATAGCGGCATCAGAAACACATCATCTGTGAAAATCAACTGTCTGACTATCACGGTTCAGGAGATACAGCCTGGTGTGAGACGGACAGACAGACAGACAAACAGACGGACGGACAGCGGAATCATAGTAATAGGGTCCTGTATTACCGTTTAAGTACGGAACCCTAAAAACTAAGACAAAAAATACAATTTAGCAAAACGAAACTACATATTTGATTGATTCACTCGAAACGTTAAGATTTTAAAATATTTTTCATAAGAATGTAATTGGACTACGGACTTATAAAACTATTACACGCTTGAAGCCACGGACATAACTAGTTATAAATACGAAGATATTGTTAGAGGATTATAAGGGTCTCAATAAATTTCCTCGAACAGCTGTTTTATCAACCGACCATACTCCGTGAACAGAATCCTGAATACACAAGATCTCCTATAATTTAAATTTGAATTATTATATATACCGCTGCACATTTCTCAATACAAAATCAGATTTCACTTAAATTACTTATTATTATATTACTTAAAATATAGTTTTCTATACAAATATTCAAAGAAAAATATATAACTTGAAATATTTATGTATTCAGAAGCTTTATGAAGCTCTAATTCTGTAAAGCCCTGTTATTACGGCCGCATAATTTTGTCCTAAGCATAAAAATAAGTAACGGTAAGCATAAGGATAAGGAAGGAATAAGGAAAATAAGTTCTTGAAAATATAAAGAAGACTTAGGTATATATTCGATTCATATATACCTAGCTAAAAATCTATGTCTTTGAAAGATTCCATATTTCAATTTATTTATATATTTATATATATATATAAGTATTTTACTGAAATCTATGTAAGTACCTATAACGTACCACACGTACTAAAAAATAAATCGAGACATAAAATATCCATTTTCATGCTATAGGCTATCAATCAACCTGCCAAATATCATGATTAGTTGAGGTGACAAGTCAAGAGGTAGGAAGCAAAAGAAAAAAACATTTTTACATTAAAAGTATTAAATCTTTACTTATCTATACTAATTTATTCTAAGACTAGCGGCTCACCCTCGCTTCGCTCGGGTTCGCCTCTAGAAAAGCACTACCAGAGATCTATTAGTTTCCACGGGAACCGTTCATTTTTCCGGGATGAAAAGTAACCTGTTGTTTGGCCGGCAATATAAAGTATGAGAATGTTAAATTTTACTAAATTAAGTGCATGAGTTGTTGTGTACTAAGCTGTATAAGTTACTATAGTTTTTTAACTATCCCACGGGAACTCTTTAATTTTCCGCGATGAAAAGTATCTAAGCTGTTGATCGGGGATATAAGGTAACCACCATACAAAATTTCATTTAAATCGGTCCAACAGTTTCGGAGATTAGCTCGTACAAACAGATACACAGACAGAGAAACAAAAAAATTGAAATTTTTTAATAACTTGTTTTGTGGTTTATGTTGTGTACATAATACGCTACAAATAAATAAAAACATCTATCCCGTACATTTTTCCGGGATAAAAAGTAACCTATTTGTTATTCTGATGTACGAACTATATTATTGTAAAGTTTCGTCCAAATCCAATCAGTAGTTTTTGTGTACTAAGCTGTATAAGTAATTATAGTTTTTTAACTATCCCACGGGAAATTTTCAATTTTCCGGGATAAAAAGTATCTAAGATATTGCCCGGGGATATAAGGTACCACCAGCAAAATGTCATTTAAATCAGTCCAATAGATTCGGAGATTAGCCCATACAAACAGACAAACAGACAGAGAAACAAAAAAAAATGAAAAAAATCTGGATTTGTTCTATTTGTCTTCTTACATTCTCCTGACTTGGTTTTTACCATTTTTTTGCTATGTACAGACATTCGACCTCTACTGTTTTATTACAGTATAGATTATAAAGAGGTAAAGTTTGTGAGTTTGTGACATTGTAGGGGGTAATCTCTGGATCTACAGAACTGATTTAGATTAAATTTGGTAAGAAGATAGAAACCGTGGGAAGGATATAGGATACTTTTTATCCCGGAAATCATCCCTTAAGGGGGTGAAAATTGTATGGGGAATCAAGCTAGGCACTAGTCGCTAGTCTTTAAATAAAACTATCTTTTCGGATTTTGTCGCGGATTTATTTGCATTTTTGTTTCCCGACGTTTCGAATGCTTTACAGCATCCATGGTCACGGGAGAGACTGAGGTGTTACATGTCTTGTATGTATAGTTGTTCCAGACAGCCTACTCACAATTAACAAAATGAAAATTGCACCAATTACATTACAATATTTTTTTACTTTAAACATTTTTATAATTTTAATTATAATTGAATATGGAATATTATTTATTTAATTTTTGCTATTATTTTTATAATTATTACAATTTTAAAATATTAATTAGTAATCTATATTTAGTGTTGCCATTATTATATTTATAACCATAAAGAAAAATATAAAATATAGTGTTAATTATTTAAGCCATATAATTGTTCTATGTGTAGTTTAAAAAGTTAAAGTTAATTAAGGATACTTATTTTAATTTAGTTTGCTATTATTTAAAAACAACTTACTAAGCAACACTATTACTATATACTTTTACAAATGAGAAATGAAAAATATTAATCTGATATGCTGTCATTGTCGAAACGTCGGGAAACAAAAAATGCAAATAAATCCGCGACAAAATCCGAAAAGATAGTTTTATTTAAAATGTCAAATATTCGCGTAAATCTAAGAAAGTATTATCGCTAGTCTTTAGTTAAAAAAGATTTAGATAATATACCCAAGCATTAAATATTCAAGGAAAAAGCTAATATATGTTTGTACCTATAGCCTTAACTAGTCCATTATATAAGAAATATTGCATCAGATATAATATTATATTTGCTTAGTACAGGGTGGTCGAAGTTGCACTGCTCTTAAGTCAGCCAAAACCTTTTGTAGCCTACTCAAGCTTGAAACGTACTCAATTTGCGCATTGTTATTGTTATTAAATGATACTACGAGTAATAAAGAGAAATAGTTATTATTAAAGTCAAATAAAGTTCTAGTACTATTACCTATATTAATTTAGAAATTTAATAAACCAAATTTAAAAAACTTATTATAGAGTAAATGGTA
Organism: Brenthis daphne; assembly: GCA_947093115.1. Lineage (NCBI taxonomy): Eukaryota > Metazoa > Arthropoda > Insecta > Lepidoptera > Nymphalidae > Brenthis > Brenthis daphne. The sequence goes on along the minus strand of OX352477.1, from coordinate 3,703,878 downwards.
GAAAATAGAAATATAACGATACTTTTTAAATTTTTAGTTTTATCGTAAGAGCAAATCTATTAAAGTAGAAATTGGCAAGATTGTCAATAAATTCGAAATTTCATGCTCCGAAAAAGCTATTGAACCGGTCTTGTTCAATTTTATTAGATACCTATCATTTAACTTCAAATTAAACTATATATTTTATAAGTTTTTAATGCTGTTATTTTAAACTAGAATGAAAACATTGCACCTACAATAATTAGCTCTATCTCCGCGTCTTTACTCATATGCTAAGTAAATAAAAAATAGCCTATATTATTCCTATCCAAACCAAACCCTTGGCCCATGGAGTGACAGGAGAGCTGGCGCATTTTTTGCCCAAAGAATCAGCACTGCCTTTCAACAGGGGAATGTGGCTAGCATTCTTGTCACTATTCCACGCCGACATGACTTGTACAGTTATAACTAAGTGTACATTTGTTTTGTATATTACAAATATACTTAATATTTGTAATTTTCTTTATTGTAGATAAAAGTAAAGTTTCTGAGTATCATTTTTACTGAATCAAATGTTTATCCGGTTGTAATTTGGTATTTATTCATATTTCGTTAGAAGTTTAATGGTCAATAGACTTAAACTGTTATCTATCACTTAAAATGAATTACTGGATTAATATTTCCTATTATTTTATATTTCACTAGTACGTATGTAAAAGTTTTTCCTATATAAATTCGTATAAATCAATGTTATCTGCCATTCATGTTTGAAAATGGAGTACATAAAAATGTTAAAATCTCTGTATTTCATTATATTTTGAATAATTTAAGATAAATATATTACTTTCCATATTTTCATCCAATATACGCAGAAAATGATTACACGATAATAGCTCTTGAACGTCAATTTACGAATAATTGAGAGCACAATTTTTTATGGTTTTAAAAATTATTATTAAGAGTTACGCATGAGAATTTAATATATTTTGAATATAATACTAAGGAAATATCTGAAAACAATTTGAAATTTTGCTTGTTTTGTACAATACAGCAAAAAAAAACCATATCTGTAGAGTAACTTCAAAGGAATCCTCCGGGTAAAACCACTCTAAAAATATTTGACATTTCAAACAAAATTCTACGAATTGAATAAAATTTTATTCGATTAGTTATGAAAGAATCTGTATAATATAATTTTTGTTTTTGCCATTTAACTTAAAATTAAATTTGTTGGATTGGGATTACCTTTGTTTAAACTTAAGTAACACAGTACTTTGTATTTATTACGACTAAAGGTTTATCTATAATTATAAATTAAATTGAATTAAAAACAGACGTTTTTAATGTCCAAATAGCTTTTTACTAATACGGTACTTATTATATTACGGTAAAATATTTAATTTGATTTTTTTTGTCTGTTTGTTACCGCTAATCTCTGAAATCGCTGGACCGATTTTGACAGGATTTTCACTGGCAGATAGCTGATGTTATAAGGACTAAGTAAGGATCCTTTTATTTGAGAAATATAATAAGGGAAAAAAGGAAACTCCATGAAATTGTGAACAAAATCCGCGTACCTAGCAGACGCGCCCGAACGAAACGGGGGTAAATCGCTAGTTATAAGATATAGCGATAAAATTACACATTGAATTGAAGAAAATTCCATAATAGTATCGGTAGACATACATATGTATGAAATTTTATTATTTTTATTCGTTTACTAAAACAGGATAAATTGATGAAAGAAAATTATTCCACTGAATAGGCACAAAATGGTAGAGATTCAAGCCATTCACAGGCGAGCCAATCACGTAGGTCACTTACTACTCTGTCATAACGACTCCCTATAGCCGTTGTCGCTATTTCGAGGGTAAGGCCTAACTGCAGCACCAGATAAATGTTCGTTGTAACACGTAACCACTATCTACTTGTCGAGATTAAATGAAAATATATTGAATAGATAGACGTAAGTCGACATAGATTTAAAAAGCTGCTTTTCTTTTTATTTTCCTTATAAGTTTCACTCGTAACAGGTTATGTAATTCGACGTATTTTACGTAGATTTGTTGGAGAATAAATAAGTACATATTGTAATTAATATGAACATCCCAATATTTACATTTTATACATAATAATATAAAATACTTGCTTATTAGCCATAAAAACTGTAACAAGTGTTAGAGTTCTTTTCATGCATGTACATAGTGGACGTTCCCAGCCAATTTAAAATAACAATTATGCCTTTCATGAAACCTAATATAATATGCATTAAATTTAGTTCAGGAGTTTGTAAAACTAATTAAAACAAAACCAAAACGATTGCTTCTTAATTTTGTCACATAACTATTACATAAATCAGCTTCTCACCATATTAATTATTTTAGCTTATATCGCAGCTTTACGATATTATTTAATTAAATACCTATGCACTCCATTTAACAAATTATAGGTGTATTAAAAAAAACTATTTTTTCGAATTATTTCGCGGATTTATTTTGATTTTTGGTTCGCGACGTTTCGAATGCCTTACAGCAATCATGGTCACGGGAGAGACTTAGGTTCAATTCGCGAAATAATCCGAAAAGATAGTTTTATTTTAAAATGTCAAATATTTTCGTAAATCTAAGAAAGTATTAAATTAAAAATGATTGTATTTTTAACTAGCGACTCACCCTCGCTTAACTCGGGTTCGTCTCTAGCTTGGTTCTCCATATAAACTTTCATCCCCATTTTCACCCCCTTAAGATAAAAATTTCCAAGATAAAAAGTATCATATGTCCTTTCTAGGGTCTCAAACTATCTTCTCTCACAAAATTTCATCTAAATCGGTTCAGTACCCTCTACAACGTCACAAACTCACAAATTCACAATCTCACAAAATTTACCTCTTTAAAGTATAGATTTTGTTCTGTTTAAAATAAAATTACAAATATTTATTTATTTAATGCAATATAATTGTGAATAATTAGCTTTGTAACATATTTTCTACCTTAATTTAGCCACTGCTTTCAGTAAATAAATGTTTAGAATTGTATATTGAGATATTTTTCTTTACTTTTTCTTTATTAATTACGCGCCTCTAGAGCTTTTGAGAAGTTTCTTTAAGATCAAGTTTGCTTTCGCGGGTCCTGTAGAAGTAAAATTGTACTTAGCTTGCAGATACCTGGAAAGTTTAATAAATCAAAATATTAAAAATAGCTATAGTAAAGAGTAGTCAATTCCAAGGCTCTGCTCCGGTAGTTCATAAGCGTAATATGTACAATTGCTCACTCCTAAGGCATCTAAACTGTTGAAATAAACAAATAAAAAATAAGCTTTTTTACTTTTTTCAATACTTACGGCGAAAATATATCTTATTATAATATTCTTGTTTCAGAAAAATATATATTTTCTTCGATTTTTGCATTTAAGTATTGTATACTAAGATTACTCAGAAACGTACATACATTATATTAATTTATTACCTGTAGCAATAGTAACCATTGTAAAATAATTTTTAAAATACATATATATACCTACTTTTAAAAATATTATCACACTTATTTATTTTAATTTTTTTTTATATTAGGTATCTTTGTGTACACATACTTTACAAAATAAGTCCAATACAAACAAATTGTTTGTTGTTGCATTTTTCCCGCAAAGTTGGATAATAATTACTCTAAGTTAAAGTTAACAAAAGGACGTCAATTTCCCAACTTCATTCACATGCCCACAGTATAAACATTCTCCCGCTTGTATAAGCCTCGCCTTGGAAACTCTGCTAGGATGTTCATTACAATACATATAGTACGAGTGCGTAGTAGTCTGTCTGTTACCGCATCACAGAAAAACCACTGAAAGGATTTTGATGAAATTTGGTATGGTGATAGCTGGTTATCCAAGTCAACATATAGAATACTTTTTACTGCGGGAAAATGTCTCATTTCTGAGAAAAAATACAAAAACTGCAATGTAAGAGTATACTAATATGTAAATTCTAAGAATTTGGTTTTTGGTCATCTGAACGCGGGCGGAGCCGCGGGCAATGCCTAGTATCGTTATGTAATTTGTCTTTTTAACTGACATATTTTCGTATGAAGAACATTCACTAATGAAAATGATATAATTCCGCTCATGAAATCGCTGACCAGATAAGCGCTACTAGCAAGTTATATAAATTGTTCATATCTGTACAATACTGTATACTACATGTATGTATACTGTGCATATTAAGATTATTAATGAAACTACATCTCATCTTAGAACATCTATTATTATTTATTATTATTTATTTGTTTTGTACTTTAATTACTTAAATTATTTTATACTTTAACAACACCCGTACCTCCTCAGTCACGCGTCGCCCACGTCCTTACACTACGCCAATTTATATATTTTTTGTATTTGCAAAATACTAATATTCTTCGAGAACTCATGATGTTGAAAGATCCTATGATGATGATGATGATGTTCTCCTGACCGATTCCGGCCAGGGCGGCCAATCTCATTGAGACTAGCCAACTGCGCAGGAGATATTATAGTGCACAAGTGTACGCGCGGACACAAGTGCACTCTCTATTCCTGTCACTCTCATACTCCGGTGGGACGACTACTCGACACGACCGGTGGGACCGACGGCTTTACGTGCTCTCCGAGGCCCGGGGGTGAAACACCGCCAGCTTCCCAACTCCGGGCTGTTACTGAGGCTTAATATACAGAAAGACTCAATAACTAAACTTGGCCCGACCCGGGACTCGGACCCAGGACCTCCGGGTGTGCAGCCGTACATGCTAGCCACTACGCCACCGAGACAGGTTATTATATCCTATAGTTACTGCCCAGCTTATAAGCTGCAATTAATTAATTAAATTTTAAATATCTGTAAACAAAAAATAACCTTAATCTTTTACTTAATGCTCAAAGAGTACTTAATTTCATTAAAAACGTGATGAAATATAAATCAATGGGATGAAGACCCACTCACTGATTTCATGCTACTTTAACTCCTTTTAATCTTACCTAATTTAATTTTATGTAGAACCAACTGTAAAATCAACTTCCATAAATAAATTATAAATACATATATAAGTAAGCTTTTAAAACATAGCTAAATGTGTAAAAAAGTTGTAATTATATAAAATATTTTACTAGGTTAATAAAAAACTCACAGGTTCATCAGATAGGTAATAAATGCCCTTATAAATTATGTTTCGTGTAAAGTATATTTTCTGATAGTACCGAGTAAATTGAAATATAGCATGATTCATAACTTATCAGCGAAGTATGAGAAGAATTCTCTCCGGAATTACAAAGAAGCCTTAAGGCACCATAGGTTAAGAAATTTTTTTATGAACAAATGGCAGATGGCTGTCATGGACGAATGGCTGGTAAAATCCCCTGCTCGCAAAACCAACTATGCGTTTACATAATATAAAATATTTACTTATAAAATATTTATTTATTATCGAATTCTCGTAGAAAAAAATACTTGGGCGTCTCGCCAAAATGATGCTACTCACAAAATGTTTTAGCTTGTTATTAATCATTGAAAAATCCGTCGGAGACTGTAGAATATTAAGTTATTCATTAAAAAATAATACTATGAAAAGAAATTTTAAATAAGATGATTATTTGACTCCTTTTTCTATTAAGCGTAATAGTTCAAACTGTTTTTTGAATTTATGATAATACTAGCATTGCCCGGGGATCCGCCCGTGTTCAGATGACCAAAAACCAAATTCTTAGGTTTTACATGTTAGTATACTCTTACATTACAGGTTTTGTATTTTTCTCAGAAATTAGATATTTTCCCGCGTTATAAAGTATTCTATATGTTGACCCGGATAACCAGCTACCACCATACCAAATTTCATCAAAATCCCTCCAGTGGTTTTTCCGTGATGCGGTAACAGACAGACAGACAAAAATTCTAAAAACTATAGATTTGGCCTCTGTATCGATAATAATGACTATTTCAATAAGATTTTCCAAAAAATATTTAATGTACAGATTCGGCTTAGTTAGAATTTTAATATATGTTTTTTTTATTATAATTAAGTTGTAAATATCTTAACAATAGTAGGTATATTATCTGTTCGAAAATTTTATGCTACATAAACAGCTAATATAAAAATCTTTAAGTTTGTGCTGAAAGAGCCATTTTCTGAACCGTCAGCGCCTTAAGCAAAAACATTATGCAAGGATTTCAATTTAAGTAATTACATCTTCAATTTTACTTATATAATTTATTGCTAAAAAAGTCTTTAAAGTTATAATTAATATATGATGTTGACCTCATAATCAGAATCGACAAGTATCGATAGTAAAAATATAAATATAAACTAGGACATATGCTTAAGTATCATGAAAAAACCACTGACCTGAATTGAATTTTAATAAAAATATGCTTTTTTATACCCAACAGGCTCAATTAAAGCAAAAGAAAAATCATAATAATACACGTCACTTGATTTGATAAATAACATTGTAACAGGACTTAATATAAACTAGTGGTCGAATTCGACCATAACGTTAAAAATTTGAGGAAAACAAACATAAATCGAATTTACCTATCGATATAAAAGAAAAATGTTTCCACATTTTTTTATTGACAACACTAAAGTTCGTCAGTAGCTTTTAAGCAAAAAGAAAAAAAAAGTAAATCACTTGACAAACAAAGGAGAAAAAAATACTGATCTGTTTTGTCTATGCCTATTTATTTATAGATATGACAGTCTTAAAAAAATATCTAACGTTTTGTCCGTCTGAATGTTCACAGGTAAAAAATAGTTTGTGAAAATCTCATTTTCATCAATTGCACCATTATAATTATTTTGAAAGACTTGTCTGAATTAAAAATATACGTGAGTATAATTTCAATCAATCAAATAAATTCAAAGTAGAATATGGCATGTTCCCATTCAAATCGGAATTCAAGTTCTATTAAATAAAACTAAAATACAACTAAAATATGCAAAATCTATATAATATTATATTTTAAGAGAATGTATCTTCCATCCAAGTATTTATTTCATTTATTGTATACGAGTATAATCATTGTAATAATTTCGACCGCGTACTAACAACGGCGCCCGTGCTTCTAAAATCAAGTTTGTAATTAAAGGTAGCTTGTAAATTCTAGGTAATTTTTTACTTGAAGTTCTTACGCTTAGTGGTAATAATATTAAAAATACAATTATTATTTTATTGTGTAATTTTATTGAAATTAAAATATAAAGTAAAAATTTCAATAATTTTATTTTATTATAAAGTGGTATGTATATAAAAAAAGAAGCAAACCCTTTTCTTTTTAAAAGAACACTTAAAGAAATGTATTTTAATAATACAGAAGTGGCGCAAAAACAGGAAAGAATTATTTCTCATCTAAATAGCCTCCCCCGTTCATTAATCTTTCATTCACCTTTCCAGAAACCGCTGGTCGGGGGAACTTGACAGGTAAAAAGTTATTTTTGTTTCCATAACAAAATTGATATATTTTTGTATCTATGCTATACATTAAATTATACTCCCTACTAATCCTGACTGATTCATTATTGCAAAAACGCTGGACATGGCGGACTATTGACATCCTATTAATCGGTAACTAAAACTAAATTGGAGGAAATAGCAACAAAAATAGACTAGATTTATACAATATCATTATAAAATGGATAATGTAAATTGTATGTACCTATATACGAGTATGTATTCAACCCTTTTCCAACTGATGGGCAAAAGCCTCCTTTCAGGCCAGATCAGGTTTAGTCCACCACGCAGGCCAAGTGCGGGCTGGCAGACTATGTACATATATGTATATTTCGAAAACTTGCTAGGTTTTCTCAGACATGCAGGTTTCCTTATGGCCTAAGAGCCTGTGAACGCCAGACCTTCGTCATTTTATAAAAGCTGAAAGTTTGTCAGCGCATGCTCCCAACACAGATAAGAACGATGGACCATTATGAAGTTCAGGCTATGGTGGCTTTGGCAGGTACACGGTACTAAAGGTGTGTAAAATACCGATCTAAATTCGTCAAATAATAAAGTGTGATTTTTTGGTATTACCTTCGGAATATTATTAAAAATCACGTCATTCAATGCCAAACACTTAACATCGTGGCAAACCCTTGCCAGACACCCTTTTCATGAAATCATAATTCTACTTACGTTATAGTATAAAAGCTGATTTTTATATATAATACTTGGGTTATAATTAGATGATTTATAAGACTGCTAGCATAGCATTAATTACACACCATTAAAAATAAAGTCGATTCTTAGCGCTTTAAATTTGGTGACCATTTGCAACATTTTCTCAGAAATGCCTCCCAACTTGTTTGGAACATTTGTATTCCGACATTTTTAAAATGACAATTACATTACATTCGCAACAATTTTCCATGCGCTAACTGATTTGTATGTATAGATCTACGAATAAAAAATAAACTACGTATAAAAAATACTATTCCAAAATAAAATATATCTACTCAAAGACGTTTACAACTTCAAGCCATTAAAAATTAAGCTTAAATTTTAAATTTATAGAAATAAAATTCTCGAACTAATGTCGTTTTTACCAGAATTTGTTGAATTCAGACGATGTACATTATTATCCTCCCGCCTGCCACCCTTAGACTAACGAGTGAGTATATCGCACAATGTAGGGCATAGCCACATTTTTTATTGTTAGTTATGTAAAGTACTCGGATTCAATTAAAAAGAAACGTGACACGAATGTTTAGAATACAAAATAAAACAACAAAAAATTTTGCCTTTATTTATAACAGGTATTATTATAAAGACATAACGTGATAACTTAGAATAAGTTATCTTCTGGGCAACTATTCATGTATCATAATTAATTTTAACTAATAAGGACCCTTGGGGGTAAAGTATTTTGTTGAAAATATGACAGTCTTTGAAGTTTAATCCTTTAATGAACAAAGAATAAAAAATCAAAATAGGTGAAGATATCGTGTAACATATACCCGTATCACACATGAGTATCTCCTCTAATTTTGAAGTCGGTGAAAAAATAACAAATACAATTTCTCCTTTTAATAATTTTGGAAATATTGGTGTGACTTGCGACTTACCCTCGCTTCGTTCGGTTGCGTCCCTAGGGGCTTTATATTTTTTTACGAAGAACCCTAATTATTTTTCTAAGACGAAAGTTAGATAGTTATAGATAAATTATTTGTAGAAATTATTCCTTATAACATCAGCTATCTACCAGTGAAAGTCCCGTCAAAAATGGTCCAGCCGTGTAGGGAATTTGCCGGAATAAACAGACAGACAGACAAATAATTTAAAATAAATATTTTTCTTTAAGTATATACAATTTCATATGCATTTAGTAAAAAGTGGTTATTATGACATTACCTACCAACAGACACTTCAATTTTATTTATTTGTACAGATAAAGTGAGAATTTAAGACACTATATTTTTCTTCAAATTCAAATGAAATATTCATTCACCTCATAAAATAACTAATCTACTTTGAAATTACTCAAATCATCCAAGTATTCCCATATAAAAGACAAATAAATATGTAAATATAGCAATTCTAGCATTCATATTCAGTGAGCACTTAGCTTAGGTCATTCGAGTTCTTCGCTTCGCTTGAGATTCGAGGATATTCGTCTATAAGATAATTTCACTTTCAAATAACATTAAGCGAGATATAACATTTCAAGTCGTATTTAATATGGACTCAATGTAGGATTTAAAAAAAATATGAAAATTAATTATTTCTTATATAGTTTATGATTGTATCGATTTATGTAAAACTTTCGAGTCGATGTATTGAATACCGTCTGAGACTTCGACAAATTGGTTGTGTTATTAATGTACAAAGCTCTAAAAGCGATCTAAGCCTTTTTATATAGTTAGTTAAAATGTTGGTATTATAGAGAGATTTAATTAATATCCAAACTAATATTATAAATGTGAAAGTGTATTTGTTTGTTTGTTTGTTTGTTTGTTTGTTTGTTTGTTTGTTTGTTTGTTTGTTTGTTTGTTTGTTTGTTTGTTTGTTTGTTTGTTTGTTTGTTTGTTTGCTTGTCTTTCTTTCACGTCTAAACGGAGTGACGGATTGACGTGATTTTTTGTGTGTAGATAGTTGGAGGGCTGGAGACACCGAGATTTACCGCGGGAGATAATCTCATTCCCACGGGGAAAACGTTATAATACAACCCAAAAACTATTTATGGTCAGAATTACTTGAAACTTGGTATTAATGCTCTTCAATACAATTAAATAAATACGTTTTTAACATTTTTCGAAATTCATATCATAAGGAGGTAAAATAGGGGGTGAACATTTGTATTTTTAGAGTTTTTCTGTAGTTTTAGCGCGAGCGAAGGTTCTGCTAGTAAATCATAAATACATAATTTTAGTTACGTGCATATCAATGGCTACACTATAAAAAAGTCTAGTTCCTCTACTCTTTTAATAAACACTATATGTATAATATCCATAAAAATATGTCGATATCATTATCACTGTGCTATTAGAGATGCGCCGAATCTGGGCTTAACTGAATAAGAATATTCGGCCGAATTATTCGATTCCTTTTCTCACAGTAATCAGATTTATAAAGATTGAAATTAAGTTGATTTTTTTATTTTTTTTATTTTGTGAATAAAAGATAATGCTACACAAGGAAGTATTTGTGACAATTACAAATATTGTATACGGTTCTTAGAATAAAGCCTTTTATAGCATATCAACCAAATATTCCGGAGAATACGGACATAAAAACAAACGCCAAACAGTGATAGTATGTTAGGCGTGTCTCCATAGACTAAATTATCATTCTAGAGTTAATAAAAGATTTGTATTTAAAAAGCAATATTGTAAAATCATTCCTCTCCTAACCTACACTCGTAGAATAGCTTGAAAATAAATAAAATGAGAGTTAAAAACGTTTCATCTGCTGGAATCCCTCAGTTATTATAAAGTAACATCATTAATAATATTTCGTAAACATTACACAAAGAAAATTAAGCGAGTATGTTTGCAGAACGTCTGTAACTGAGGTCTGAGGTGTATTTAAAACGTTGGCACACTCGCATACCGCAATTCTAAATTCTAGCATGCAAATGCATTTCAACATAGCTCTTGTTTTAATTGTATACTTACTTAACTCCTACGTGTGCATAGTTTTGTAGCTTAAAAAGTCACTTCCTTCCGATTTTAGATAAAATTCTAAATATTAAATGAAATTTTCACGTATTAAAGGAATTTATCTATCAACTTAGATTCCTTCGAAACGATTATTTTATTAATGTCTTTTCTGAAAATAAAACGCAATTTTAAATATTTTTCGAAAAACACGATTTTACAGAACACCAAGTGAAGCTCGGTCGCCCAGGTACTAATGTATACTAAGGACAAATTTATTTTTTTGTGTTTGTTTGCTTGTACCGAATAGGCTCCGAAACTCCTGAACCGATTTTATGAAATTTGGTAAGAAGATAGTTTGAAACCCTGGGAAGGATATAGGGTAGTTCCCGAAAAGGGATAAGGGAGTGAAAATGGCGATGAAAGTTTGTATGAGGAATCAACTTAGGGATAAACCGGAGCGAAGCATGGGTGAGTCGCTAGTAAGTAATACGCATAAACATTGACGTTGTGTAAATAGTTTCCACAGCAAAGCTTTAAATATATTATTTTATAATTTTGTATTTTATTACATCATCTAAATAGAAAACTAAATTGCTTTCTCATCTGTACATTGTACAACTAATTTGCTATCTCCCCAAGACGTTTTAGTCTCTTTCGTATACTCTTCTTTCAGTATTCGTATCACACCGTTAATATTTTACAATCTTACTAATATTATAAATATGATAGTTTTGATGTTTGGATGGATGTTTGTTACACAAACACGACAGGATGGCTGAACGGATCTGGATGAAATTTGGCACAGAGATAGATTATAGTCTGGAATAACACATAGGATACTTTTTATCCCGGAAAAATGTAGGGTTTCCGTGGGATAGATTTGTTTTTGTTCTTCTAGAGGCGAACGCGATCGAATCAAAGGTGAGCTGCTAGTAAAATATAAAACAAGATTTCCTAAAATTTTACTATTATTATATGAAAGAAATTATGTGTTATTGGAATAATTATATGGAGATTTAAACGTAAATAAGCAATTTCATACAGACATTTTGATATTTATACACACACACACACACACACACATATATATATAATTATATATATATATATGTGTGTATTCTGTAAATTATTAACAATATACTAGACTAATGTTGCAGATGCGAAAGGTTGTGAATGAACGAGTGAATATATGTGCTTGGGACTTCTCCACGCTCTAACGGCTTAACGGGTTTAAGTAAAATTTACAATAGAACCAGCTGACATACTGTATTAATAACATAGGCTTCTTTTTATCCACTTTATATTTATGCCTGCCAGAGGAAAAATTTAGAAATATTGCTTTGTTAGCAGATTTAATAAACTTACAAAATTTAAATTCAATACATTCTCTACCTAATAAAGACGAAAGTTATAACAAAATGGTCTGTCGAAGATTCCAAGAAGCCCTTGTTACTATTGTCCATTCCGACTGTTGTTCTTACTGGGTTGAAAATTAAATTGAAGCGCAGCTTTGGATACCGCCGAACATGCAGTGTCAGTGTTGTCATATTTCCTGAAATGAAAAAAAGGACACACTCTTACTGTTCACCTTGAGAGGAAAAAAATCTAAAAATTAAAAAATAATATTTTCTTAAAGTACTTTTATTATTACGTTTAATAAATGTATGGTATATATTAACGATCTGATCGTTAGTATCGATTCTTCTTCATTGCTGCGTGAAAGAAGTATAAGTGAATAAACATTCTTTCGCATTTCTAACACTAGTGGAAATGTACACTTAACAAACCTTTTATACTGAACTTCGCACCTGAAAGTAATATCGTAAACTTAAATCTATATAGAAAAGATCTATTTAAGTTGGACTGGTAGTTTCAGAGATTAGCGCGTTCAAATAAATAAACAAGCTGTCCAACTTTATATATTTGTATAGATACATAGGCTTGATCTCTAGTGTTTATCCCAAAATAATTTAACAGATAACAAATAATCGGTATAAAACGCGTCATGGTAACTATGTAAAATGTAAACGGGATGTTATTTTATTCTCAATGCGCCCCCAACCTTGTTCTGTAAACAACACCCGTATCCGCCACACAATTAGGATTTTCTTCTCTAAATTGACCGTTTGCGTTTAATTTTAGCATCGTATAAATGCTAATTACTTCTAACTTTACGTTTTAATATATTTTGACCTATATATTAAACACTAGCATTGCCCGCGGCTCCGCCCGCGTTCAGATGCCCAAAAACTAAATTCTTAGGTTTTTGCATTTTTCTCAAAAATGAGATATTTTCCCGCGGTAAAAAGTATCCTATATGTTGACCCGGATAACCACCTATCACCATACTAAATACAGATGGACGGACGGACGGACGGACGGACAGACAAAAATTTAAAAACTATAGATTCGGCCTCTATATCGATAATAATGTTTATTTGAATAAAATTTCCAAAAAAATATTTAATGTACAGATTCGGCTTAGTTACCATTTTATTATATGTATTGATTACATTTATTGTAATCCTATACCGTTGTATTTCTAATTAATTTATTTTGCAATCGTCCCGGTTAGAACGTTCTTAATGTAAATATTTTGAATATGTTAATGAAAGAGATTCTCTTTGTGTACAACGTAGAGTACAATTTAATCCAGCTATTTAAAAACAACACAGTATGCTTATTATGCATTGTGTAAATAGCAAATGAGAAATTTCAACTTAATTTTCTTAAGAAATATTCTTTTAAAATACTAGCGGCAAAGTTGAGCGTTTAACATGTCCAATGCTATATGAGATGAATATCATCTGTAACAACTACGTTCGTATAAAAGATGGTACAGATTGCACTGGGAATAGCAGGTCCCTTTCGATTCAAAGAAATATGAACTACGATATCTCGAGCTGGAAAGTTTTTTATAAGACAAATTAGTTAAATCACTCTATTTAACCTTGCTATACTTCTCATGTCAAATTCGTTCTTATATATAAAAGCATTATAATATAATTGATAAAATAAATTATTTAGTTACTATTTTTTATTATTCTTCTAAGTTTTATTACTTTCTTAGGTTTACGCGAATATTTTACATTTTATGTACAACTATCTTTTCGGATTTTTTCGCGGATTTATTTTGATTTTTGGTTCCCGATAAGAAAGAGCCTCTCCTATGACCAAGATGTAGTAACTAACGATCACTATAAAGCCTTCAAAACGTCGGGCACCAAAAATGAAAATAAATCCGCGAAAAAATCGAAAAAGTTAGTTAAAAAGTTTTCTCAACATAAAATAATTGTTATATAAATAAAAAAAATTGAATAATCTTCTATATGGTATATAATTTAGAGCTCTTAAAAAATATCTTGATAGAATATTTTTATTTGAGGCTAAAGAATAAGCAAAGTGCCACCAGTTTCCATTTTTGAAGAGGCGCAGTAATTAAGCGAGCGTCTTTTGTTTTGAAAACAAAGATTATAATTTAACGCGTCATTCAGTGAAAGGGCTGATAATAAGTACTTTTGAGTAAGATATGTCTGCGATAAGCTTAATATAATATAATACCGATTTTTGTACCGAATTTTATTTTGTGTATTTTTGTTTATAAATTTGTTATATCAATAGGTGTACACAAATGTATTGTAATCTTTCTATATTGGCAATAGCATGCTGCTGGGTTCCATTGATCGAGAATGGTGGTGTCAGTAAGCCATAACACTCTTTTAAAATATTTTTTATATGTACAGGTAATAATCGTATTTATATAAATTTACAGTGAAACATTAACTACAATAGAAGTTTTAACAAAATTAAATGTTAATATTAATAATTAAGTTCAAAAAAACAATTCCTAACTAACTGTTGTTAAATTTCTATTCTAAAGAAGAGTTCATTAGTAACTTTAAATGCAAATCAACGAAGATTTTACTTTGGTTATTAAATTTAAACCAATTTTTGCTAAAAGGGAACAGCAGCGACATTCTTGCAAACTTTTATTCATTAAGATTGACTTTATAAATCTATGACAAAAAGATTAAAAACGTATTTCAAGTGTTTGGTCTTAATTAAATTATGCCACGGTCAATGGTTACATAATATAATCTGTGAATGAATATGAATCTGTCTGCAAAATATTATGAATGTTTCATTATATTCTATATTAGCATTGCCCGCGGCTCCGCCCGCGTTCAGGTGACCAAAAACCAAATTCTTAGGTTTTATATATTAGTATCCTCTTACATTGCAGTTTTTGTATTTTTTCTCAGAAATGAGATATTTTCCCGCGGTAAAAAGTATTCTATTTGTTGACCCGGATAATCAGCTATGACCATACCAAATTTCATCAAAATCCGTCTGTGATGCGGTAACAGACAGACAGACAAAGATTCAAAAAACTATAAATTCGGCCTCTGTATCGATAATAATGTCTATTTCAATAAGATTTCCAAAAAAATATTTAATGTACAGATTTGACTCAGAATTTTATTATATGTATAGACTAGGTACTACATATAACTCGAATGGCTCAAGGTTAACCCACAACATTGTTCATTTCATGCATATTTCATTAAAATATTATAGAAGGGTGCAAGTCGCGATGTTAACTTATTTATGCACGTATTCTTACACAATTTCTAATGTAAATGTTTTAAATAGATCTCATAACCTTAGTCAAATTTATTATTTAACATTAAGAAAAAGTTATAAGAATGTTTATATGAAAGATTTAAAATTTACAGAGAATAAAATGGCTAATTAAAGTCGTAACATATTTTATATTATCTATATAATATATAAAATTAATTGTTGCCATTCGTTAGTCTCGCAAAAACGGCTGGACTGATCTGAATAATTCTTTTTTTGTTTTGTTGGGGCATGTCTGGGGCAGTTTAAGTATAAAAAATATAGAAAAAACACAAAAAAATTGCAGGTAAATCGAAAAGTTCAGAACTGTTAATTTTATACCAATGTATATATAATATCCAGTATATCTATTCCACACTAACCGTTAAGGTACGATACCTAGGGATGAACCTGAGTGAAGCGAGGGTGAGTCGCTAATAGTACTAATATTTTACATTTTCGCTCCTGTCATGAATGTTGTAAAATGGTACGTGACATGGGCGTTAAAAGATTGTATAGGGTTAGTACTACTGACTTTAGTAAATACACGTTATAAGGTAAGTTATTTTTAGGTCACGTGTGAGCTTTCTATCTCCAAATATAAAAGGAAAAACTGCGGACTCTGCCAAGTTGATTTTCTACAATTGCTACGTACGTATTTATATTTATTTTTACACTTAGGAATGTGTACTATATTTAGTTATTATTTTATGCTATCGATAGCTTATATAAACGTCAATTAATTCTATGATATAATACCATCACACAACGCGACCCATTTGGTCTAGGAACTTGAAATATGAAGGAAATATTTCTTACGTATGCAAAAGAGGCATTTTTGGAATGTCCACATTTAATATAACGTCAATATTTGATTATAACAGGCAACGAAATTGTTATAGAAAAAAAGCTGCTATATGCACGTGCTAAGAATAAATATTTATAGAAAACATTTTTTTTATTATTTTCGAAGACTGTCTTCATACCAAATTTCATCTAAATTGATTTAGCGAATTTTTAGGTTATCCATTACAAACATACCTACAAAAAATACTTTTTTTTCTCTTTATAATATTAGTCATAAATTTAATTATTTGTCAGTTGCCTAAGGTAATAAAATTTGTGTTGGGTCTGCAACAAATACTACTACTGATCCAAAGATTTATTAATTTTATTAATTATTTTTTCCTAATGTGATCCACACGGCTTTACCCTTTTAACATATCCGATATATTATTTTAGTATTTACCATTTTTAACCCCCGACGCAAAAAGAGGGGTGTTACAAGTTTGATGTCGATGTCTTTGTGCGTGCGTGCGTGCGGGCGTGTGTGTGTGTTTTGTATCTGTCTGTGGCATCGTAGATCTCAAACGGATGAACCGATTTCGATGCGGTTTTTTTCATTTGAAAGCCAGTTTCCTTGCGGTGGTTCTTAGCTATGTTTGGTTAATATTCCAGCAGTGTAAGAGTATCAGCTCTTTTCCAAAATGATGTAAGGCATTTTGGCGTATAATTACTCGATTAAGTGCTTCACGCGTGCCAGTGTAATCGTTAAATGACAATTAATTTGCGTAGGGTTTTTTTTTTATTTTAATTAATGTATAGTGTATTTAACATAAATTAAAAGAAATAGCTGTACAAATAATAATGCAATATAATTAATACAGTTACTGCAGTAACAGATTCAGCCTATTGTTTTCGAAAAACATTTAAAGAAACAATTCGTCCAGAAACTTTGACGCAGTGCGGCCTAAGCGCTGATCCGCTTGACTAAACGAAATCGTAATACAATGCATGTCACGTACTACCTCTTTTCTTCTAGTTGCAAAGAGTTAATGTAAGCCTTTGAGAGATTAAACGTAGTTTTTGATTAAGACTGCACAATTATAACAGAAATGCTAAAACTTTTTCAGGCAAAAAATACCGGTCGTTGCATATGGCGTAGGTCGTTGTGCGATGTGGTCCGTCTTTATGCATTACATCTTACATACCTACCAAATATGGTCGTGGGGAACCGTTCATAGGAAAAAACTTACAATTAATCTTTTTTTTTATATTTAAGTAGCCATTCTAAGAATTTACAAATGCATACTAGTGACTGAATTAAAAAAAATAGTTCAGTCATTTCTGTTGAGCAATTGTCATGTTTAGAGTATCGATTATAATGAATCATGACAAAAAATGACTATTTATAACCAAAAATCTAGCTCATTCAAATAAATATTACAATTTTACCGTAAATTTATTTTTATAATTTACGTGTTAACGCTTAGTATAGACTTCTCAGAGATGAGATATTTTCCCGCGGCAAAAAGTATACCTTAATATACCCGGATAACCAGCTATCATCATACTAAATTTCATCAAAATCTCTCCAGTGGTTTTTCCCTGATGCGGTCACAGACAGGCAACCAGACAAAAATTCTAAAATCTATAGATTCTGTCTCTGTATCGATAATAATGACTATTTCAATAAGATTTTCCAAAAAATATTTAATGTACAGATTCGACTTAGTTAGAATTTTATTATATGTATAGATTTAACATCATTTAACTTTTGAAGTTTGTTCAAACAAATAAACCCATGAGCAATATGCTTACTCTTCGAGTTATTGAACCAAGTATGGAGTGTCGCCTCAGGCTATATTCAAAGGACGTCTGAACAGTTTAAATAAAGTACCAACGCGCATCATCAATATTTACTGGCATACTATTATTTAAATGGAACCGGTGGATCAATAAATAAAAAGTTTGAATGTGAACAGCTAGTACAGCTTTGTTACAAAATAAATCACCTTCATTAGGTTAATAAGCGATTAATTAAAATGTCTGGCAATGTATCGTACGTTTTAAATGTTTGGTTACAAAACAGTTTTATATGAGTTTAAGTGTTTTTTAACATACCTTCTCTTTTACAATTCCCCAAACTGAAATATTAACATGATATCCAAAGACCAAAGTAATTTTCAATACACAAAACTTATTTTAGTCACATAGTTTTGTACATATGTACATATGTAGGTACATGGCTTCGAAATATTTTTTCCGTTTATTTTTATTCATTACTAGCATTTACCATGGCTCCACCCACTTTCAGATGACCAAAAACCAAATTCTTAGGTTTTACATATTAGTATACTCTTACATTACAGTTTTTGTATTTTTTCTCAGACATGAGATATTTTTCCGCTGTAAAAAATATCCTATATGTTGACCCGGATAATTAGCTACAACCATACCAAAATTCATCAAAATCCGTCCAGTAGTTTTTCTGTGATGTGGTAACAGGCAGACAGACGGACAGACAGACAAAAAATCTAAACACTATAGATTCGGCCTCTGTATCGATAATAATGTCTATTTCAATAAGATTTTCCAAAAAATATTTAATGTACAGATTCAGTATTAGCTTCAATTATCATTATAATAAATGATACTCAAAAATGACCATTTCTAAAAAACTTTGAATAGTATTTCGTAAAATGACTGCGAGCTTTTATGCAAATATAAAACAATTTAATACTTAAACAATAATGAAATTAAGAGCTGAGAATAGAAATAGCAGGGAGTTTTGCCCTCTAATTTTAATAATAGATCAATTTGTAAGCACCGACTTGAGTATTACGAGTATTTCTCCGCGCGCTGAATTCAATTAATAACCTTATTTTTGTTCTCAAAGAAGAGTGATTTATCTAAAGCACTTCAATTCACAGCTGGTTTTATCATAAACTTATATCATTATTATGTGACACACTTTCAAACAAATGATATTTATAAGTTTCTGCGTATGTTGAAAGTCCACATACATACATATATACTGTTTTTTTTTAAATAATTTGTTAATATAACAGAATAACGGATTAAACTCTATGAAGAGTAATAATTTAAATGCTTTACGGAGGGTGTTGTTTTTTTTATTCGACATACATACATACATACATAAAAAGTATCCATGGGATATTGTTAAAAGCTTACAGCTTGTAGTTTATAATTTGAACGCAGGAAAGCATAAATAATAAGCTCACATAACAATCTACACGAATATTATAAAGATGTAAAGTTTGTTAGCTTGGATATAGAGGGTAATCTCTGAAACTACTGATTCGATTTTGAAAATACTTTTACTATTACAAAGCTAATTTATTGCGGAGTATTTTAGAATAATATTTTATTTCGATAACTTTAATATAGTCAGGAACAAACTGACAGTTGAATTTTAACGGCATGCACTAGCAAAACGATCTAAAATAAAGCAATAAAATATAAAAGACACCTAAGGTAAGCTGTTGTAGTATTAACTAGTAGCATATCCTTGCTTCACTCGTCCTTTAAAAGGCACAAATACTTCCGTAATATATTGTTTTCATTTAACTTTATTGGCTTACGCGGCACACAGTACAAGGTGTTTATTTTTCGAAATCTTGAACAATCATCCTCATATTTCAGCCAATTTTTAACTGACTTCCATAAAGGAGGAGGTTCTCAATTCGTCGGAATCTTTTTTTATGTATGTTCACCGATTACTCGAAGACACCTGAACCGATTTGGATTTTTTTTTATATCAAAGGGTATATATACTTCCCAGGTATTCCCATATAAATTTTATTGAAATCGGTCGAGCGGTTTTTTAAAAAATCATCAATATATTTAAAAAAACTTTCTTCTAATAAATTACCTGCTTATTACGTCTACACTAAAAATGGAAAAATAAAAACATAAAAAAAATATTAATAACCGATTTCCAGGCACTAAAATGTAAAAAATAACTAATCGGAGGATTTCGAAAATATCTGATTAGATACCTATTCTAAATGAAAACCTCCGTTTAGTTATTTTTTACATTTTTGTGCCTGGAAGTCGGTTTTTTTTAAGTTTTTATTACCAAACTCCAATGAATTATACACAGCCTTCACATAAACCTTCTTATGAGTCACTCCATCTATTGGTGAAAACTTCTTTAACTTTTTCCATATAGGTATTTGGCAAGGGGGTGTAAGTGCACCCCCCTGTACCTCCCTCAAGGTTACATATATATATATATATATATATATATATATATATATATATATATATATATATATATATACTTTATTTGTCTAAATGCTAAACATTTACTTTCTTTCAAACCATAATTTAAACAAACAAAGTAACCATTCCTAAAAATATCCAATACAATTTCTTGTTATAAGAAAAAGAGTAGTTTGGTCCAACAAAATATGTAGGGTGGAGGGAGGTAAACCTCCCATACACTCACTTTTTTATCAATTTATACGATACGTTTATGAAAAGCAATCGAAGCCCGAGGGAAATGCTATACTTATTTCAAATTATGTTACACATAAAAGTGAAAGGAAACACCTTTTTGAAGCTTTTATGGATAGAAATAAAATCATTTAAAAATAAAACAATGTTCCACGCAAAATAAATTGAAGTTCTATTTAGTTACATACACACGAAAAAAATCGTGCCTAAGTTCTTATAAATATAAAGAGGTATTATCAAAATTTAGAGATTTTTAGTCTTTTTTTTTCTTTTTACAGTCTTTTTTTAAAGACAGACATTGTTAAGCGACTTTTTTATTGCCTTAATGATTAGCTCGTAATCTCTACGTAGTATAAAACAAAGGCCTTATCCGTTTTGGTCCTTTTCTGCTCTTCGTTGTTGTTCTTGTAAACTACGTAATGGGTTTGCATAATACTTTCCACTGTCGTTTTGACAATTTCTTGCGGAAGGCAGATGTTCTTAATACATTTATATTATACTAGCGGCTCACCCTCGCTTTGCTCGAGTTTGCCTCTAGGAAAACAAAAACAAACCTATCCCACGGGATCCGTACATTTTTTCGGGATAAAAAGTAATCTGTTGTTTGACCGGCATGCCAAAAGTTACTAAATTAGATGCATAAGTTGTTGTGTAAGCAGTATAAGTTACTGTAGACCGTAGTTTTTTAACTATCGCACGGGAAGTCTTTAATTTTCCGAGATGAAAAGTATCTAAAATATGTACAGATATTCGATCTCTACAGTTTTACTATATGTATAGATTTAGAAAAGTAGCTTTAATCATAAAGCTAAAGCGGATCCCTAGTACCCTACAACTTATAAATTACTCAAGGTATCATTCTGTACTTTCATGCTCAACATGTTTCATTACGTTCGCGATCGTGATCTCCATTTTAAGATACCTTTGAGTAAACTTTGTAACCCTCATTGAACTTTTAGTGAACAAGTAAAAGCAATTTAAGCTTGGAAAGTTTTTATCTTTCACGAATATCTCCAAACACTAGGTGACACGAACACCTGTCCTTGGTTTAACGCCAATTTCAAACTGGGCCATGCTTTTACGTGCATGTTTACGTTAACATCTCGTATAAAGTAGGCTAGTATTCTGATAGGCTTGCATTTTTGATGAATTCTCTTTGAAAACCAAGTATTCAGGGGAAAATGGCTTACGCAGTCAAACTATTTGTAAGAAACATACTGAGATTCATAATTTACCTGCACCTACACACTTTATCGTTGTAACTGCTTAATTACTTCAATGTTATTTATAAAATTGTCTCTTAGGTTCAAAGTTTTGAAAATACGAAAAATATTGTTTCTCAAATAATTTCTATTTTATATAGAAAATAGCGGCTCACCCTTGCTTCGCTCGGGTTCAAGCGGGGTAAAGCATAAACACATCTATCCCACGGGAACTCTTTAATTTTCCGGCATGAAAAGTATCTAAAATGCTGACCGGGGATATAATGTACTATCATGCAAAATTTCATTTACATCGGTCCAACAGTTTCGGAGATTAGCCCGTAAAAACAGACAAATGGCCATACAGACAAACTAACAGAGAAACAATTTTTTTTTAAATCTGAATTTGTTCTATTTCTCTTCTTACATCCCCCTGACTCGGTTTTTAGCATTCCTTTTCTATGTACAAACATTCGACCTCTACAGTTTTATTATATATATAGATATATTTTATAAAGTTTTTAAATGATTTCCGATATTAGATAACATAAATCACAACTGTAAGAAATTATAAGATTGATGATGTTCTTTGGCACTGTCGTTGTTGATGCATCATCCATCAAAATCTTTGGTAGCTCACAAGCTGCCTGCGGAACGACTGAACTCACGTACAAAAATATATAAAAATATACTTAGATATCTAAGATATAATTATGATCTTAACTTAGTATAATACTTTCTTAGATTTACGCGAATATTTGATATTTTAAATGAAACTACTTTTTTGGATTATTTCGCGGATTTATATCGATTTTTTGAATTTTTGAAACCAGTTTTGTAAAATTGTGGGTAGGCACTGTCTGTAACAAGCATATAACGCCTTTGAGACGTCCAAAACCTAAGTTTCTCGCGTGTTTTTCATTAGTTATAATTAAACGAGACCACGTTAGATATCCATTCAGATAGCTTGACGGGGAAATGTTTTAGTTTATTTGAATTATTTCCTCGTTTCTATTACAAGTATTTCCGAAAATTGCAGACTTTATCTCATTGAGTTATCTGTACAATGACATTAAGCTGGTTGTGTGTACTAACAAGAGTATAACAATAGGAATAGATAATATAACAATAAAAAAAACGATCGCAGAGCACTCTCTAATGCTTCGCATTATAAGTCGTGCAAAATTGTTCGAGTTTTTAATGCTGCTGACGCTAAATATCAAACGCAGGTAAGCATTTAGCTTACGATGTAATTTACATTATTGTCTTGAGATGATAAGTATAAGATATTTATTTTTTATTTATAACACTTTATTGCACAAGAAAATAGTGCATTAACATAAAAAAACTATACAATCAAAGAGATGTGCAAAGGCGGCCTTATCACTACAAGTGATCTCTTACAGGCAACCGATAGAAAATGATATAAAAAAATAAGTGAGCGGAAAGATATTGGTTATGCTTTCTATACACAATTATTTATTTGCATATATATAATTCTGCACATACGCATTGTAAAATTCCAGTTCCGAGCATCCTACGAGTACGTCCGAAGCACGGTAATGTTACATAATATAACATTACCACGGTAATGTTACATATACATTACCGTGTCCGAAGTATCATCGAACGTAGCTATCGCTTGCGAATGACGAATGCACGTTGCTTCCATGTCGCCCTTCTGTTATATTGCAACTGATAAAAAACTTGTTTAGCTCCAGCTGACTGCGTTCGTCGCCCAACCGTAACTACTGTTACTGGAACGTGTGATATTTTTTTTTAATAATATAAAATAAAAATATATTTGTTTTACTTTTTATCGCTCGTTTGTTAAGTTGATAATGTCAGAACTTAAGAATTGTTTATTAAGCGTAGCTCGAATAAGGGTCGTATAATTAATAAAAAAATACTTAGAAGCCTTAGACTCTACAGATAATGTATCGACATTAGAAATTAATTCACTAACAAAATTTACTGAATTATTTAATGAGTTTGACGATTTGCAAAGTCAGATAGAAATTTTGAATGAACCTAATTTGAAAACTGAATTAAATGAAAGACATTTGACAGAAAATGATTTCAATTTTCTCAAAAGCTACTTGTGTCTTTACACAAGCAAAGCAGAAACCCTATATCTCATTCTTTCGCAGGCTAAATCCTATACATGTATGTTTGTCTTTTTTTGGTGTCGCTTTTTTCTTACATCGAGTTTCAAATCACAAAGATCCTAAAGAAGTTTTTACTTCAATAAGTTTGTCCTGAAATATCTGCTGATTTTAAAATCAGCAACTTACACCTGTAGAGAAGGTATGTGCACGCATGAACGCAACTGTTCTCAGGTACCAGATGTCCTTCATCTTTACCTAACTTCAATAAGAAAAGAAATATTCGAAATCATGCCGCCCTAAAGTCGACTTCGTCTTAACATTACCAGTTTGTATACTTTATTGGTACACTAACGTCATTTATAAGATAAGAGCGCTGTATATAAACTTTTGAGCATCGTAGCATCCACACAAGTGCTAGCAGAGCTGCACTCTTAGGTCTCTCTCTCACACCGCATTATTTTTACTCGGTCTTCGCATGTGAGTATCACTATCCCGTAATTACAGCTGCAGGAAAGAAGTCATTGTTTGAAAATTATACTAAATTTTTCAAATATCCCGCTAAGTAGTAAATTTTTAAAAATTCGAAAAGTTATAGTTTTCAGTCTGATTATCGAAAATCGAGACTTCATAAGATCTCAACGTTTTGAAATCCTAGAAAGCTATTTTATATATTTCCAACCAATCGACCGATTTCAATGGCGCTTGTAGCAAAAGAGGTTGGTTCGTAGTCAATATGATTCGAGTAGATTCGGCAGTTTTTGAATTATTTGGTTAACGACGTCTCTCTGATGAATCGACCATTTTGATCGAGTTCACAGCGTGCGATGCGGTCTCCCAAACTGAACAGCTAGATAGTGGAGTCAATCGGCCAAACCCTTCAAAGTTATTCGGTCAATTTGATCAAAATATATTCCGCCATATTTGGTGCCTTACATGGGAAAGTAATATAAGTTATTAGCATTCATAAATCTCGTAGAATATACATATATAAAAATAATGTATTTTGATGTTTTATAAGAATGTTTTTAGTTTTTTATCTTCATCTTTATAATTCCCTTTAGTTATACTAATTCTATTAAAGATTCCATGGAGAATGTCCATTTTCCAGTAATGAAAAAAATTACGTGAATGTACTAAAATATAAATTCATTAAGCATCTAATGACTTGAACGTCAGTTATCTAATGAAACACCTCATTATTCAACGTAAACCCCAAATGTGTTAGTTAATGATTTAGTCATAAAATGTATTCTTTATTCGTAATAATTTATTATACCGTATACGTATAACCAATAAACCTATTTTAAGATCTTTCGAATACCTCTTAACCGAAATAAATTATCAATAATAATCAAAATAATTTATCTCAAAATTTAATAAAATTATCGGTTTATTGTTTTTAACTCTCGAAAGATTTAAAACTGCCGCTATTCATATGAATATTAATAATAATATTCTTTATTGTATGCCAAAAAAGAAACATAAAAAATATTTAAAAAAACAACACAAAGAAAAGATGCAACAGCAGGCGACCTTATCGCTGGAAGTGATCTTTTCCAAGCAACCTTGAGGTGGAGAAGTAAGTTTTCATAAAAACGGTAGGCAGTGTACGGAGGGTAGGCATACCGTCTTTGAACCTCCAAAAAAATGTCCATAAGCACAGACTTGTTTTTCGATACTGGCATAATTGGCTCACTATTACAAGGTTCTATGTTACAATTTTAGTACTTATTTAGTTATTAATTCTACAAGGTGCTATGTGTCATTAGCTACAGTTTTGCAAAAACAAACCACTAGATAGCGGCACTATAACTACAAAATATTCAATTTTACATAGTTCTATGTTGTTTTTTTTACGATAACAAAATAACAAAGTTCTATGTAAAAATTACTAAACTTCATTAAAATTAACATAGAACCTTGTAATAGTAAGCCAACGAATTATGTATGCTGTACTTATCTTTAGTGGAAATCGATAGTTGCTAAAATACAAAGCCTCGCAACAAGATCGTACCTTAGGATTCATATAAATATTTTTTTGAAGTATATATCTTTTGGCATCAGTATAACGAGCCTCAAATATTCATTTGTCTTTGTGGGATTTTATAATTTCTATTAAGTTTCACTTTTTTTCTTCTTCACTTTTTCTTTCTGTTAAAGCTCACCAGTAACTGCAAAATCATGCCGAAATTCTTTATAGCGTTTCTCGTATTCTCCGTCGCTGGATTATCCGCGCTGAACAGCGTCAATGCTGACTGTACACCCGGACAGGATTGTTCTGATTGTTCGGTACGTTTGTGATATTTTTATGCAATATTTTTTATTATAAACTGTTATTCAAATGGAATCCAATCGAATTCTATGGGTTTATAGATAAAATTATTATTTCTTCTAACTAAGGTAAGTTATACGAAATCTAATACACTCTCTAATTATTCATAATGTAAATAAGCACCTAATATCGACCCTCTATAATATTTTAATATTCATTTCATCAACTGTATTATTGCCCACAATAGTACTTTATTTTTAACCGACTTCCAAAAACGAGGAGTTTCAAAAAGGAGGAATTACTCGAAGACGCCTGAACCGATTTAATTTTTTTTTGTTTTGTTTGAAAGGGTATACTTCCCAGGTGGTCCCATATAAATTTTATCGAAATTGGTCGAGAGGTTTTTAAAAAAATTAACAATAAATATGTTTTTCAACAAATTGTTTAATCGAATATGTTATTAAAAACTTTCTTCCTACAAATTACCTACTTATTACGTCTACACTAAAAATATAAAAATAAAAACTTATAAAAAAACCGACTTCCAGGCACTAAAATGTAAAAAGTTACTAAACGGGGGTTTTTATTTAGAATAGATGCCTAATCAGATATATTCGAAGTCAGTGCCAGCGGACACTATTTTAAGATATGAATATCTAATAGGTAAATATGTATTTTACATATCCAAGATATATTAGATTTGCATTATGAGAATGATTACTATTTCCTTATCGTAAATTTCAAAAAAATAATAAGATATTAATCTATAATATAAAAATGAATCGCTGAATGTGTTGGTAAGCGTAAATCTCGAGAGCAGCTGAACCGATTTCGCTAATTCTTTTTTTAGAATATTCCTTGAAGTACGAGGATGGTTCTTACGGAGAGAAAAAATTAAAAAATTGCCTGAAAAATTCTAAAAACAACACTTTTCTATACTCCCATACAAAAGATTTGTAATAATACTTAAAAGCCAATTTGAACTTTAATACCATACCATAAAGTTTAAATGTTAGTGGAGAGGTTCCGGGAAGGCAAAACAATTGAGTGACGTTAGTATCGTATAAATATTAATGTCAATATTTGTCAATATTATTAACAAAAAACAATTATATAACGCTGGCTAATAACTATTTATATCTATTTAAAACGTACCTAGCGACGAACCCGAGCGAAGCGAGGGTGCGTCGCTAGGTAGTAGGTAATAGGTACCAAACCGGTAAATAAAACAATATTGTAACTATTACCATAAGAGATGATATTTAACTTCACACAGCATACTAAATAATGTCACTCGCAATTATAATTGTCTAAATCAAATCAATGTGTATAAATTATCAGCTCAGTATATTGAGCTGATAATTTAGACCACAAACAAACCCAAATTTAAAAATGAGCCAACCGTATACTAGTGTGCACCGAGCTGTGATGTTTTGATTGCTGGGTACGTGTGATTCGATGTATTTATTATAAAAGAAGTATCTATATGTTATCTAAGCTACATATTTATTCAACAGTGTGATGCTTCTCTTCCCTGCTGCGAGGGATACTTCTGCGCCGAATCATCCGGGTCTGGAGTTTGTAGAAAAACACAAGACCTTCCCTATGTAAATCCATCAGTCATTGGAGGTTAGAAATGATTCCATCGATAATAGGAAATATACACAGATTTTGTGTATAAAAATGGAATATAATAAAATTTTGATAATCCAGTGTTTGAAAATAAAAATAAAACAGTTTGGAAAATTATATATATAAATTTTATTTCAAAGAAAAGCAAAGCTTTATTTCGAAAAGATTCCATTAGAATTGATTGTAAAGACCTAACGATTTTCCACTTACTGCGAGACCTGAAGATAAATCAGGTAATAACAATAGATTCAACATAAAGCTAATTAAATAGATAACAGATATCGGCAAAGAACCCCAATTTTCAGGTTAAATTGCTCTGAACAAATCTTTTGAAAGAAGCCCGTATAAAAGCTACTGAAGCTATTATTTATTCACATTCTTGAAAGACATACCGTTAATGTGAGTGATTAATCGTACTTTATCGGTCCGAAATGAATATTTAATGCGAAATTACGGCACTTTCCGGCTAAAAATAACTAAGCTATAAGGTAGGTAAAGATGAACATGGATTATTCTGGAATTTAAAGGTTTTGAAATTAATAAGAAAGATAACAACTGTCGGATGATGACTTTACTTTTGCTGTTATTTTCTTTAATGTTTTCATTACACTTTCTCATTGATTTTGTTTCATGGCAATTAATCATATTGTTTGTTTTGAAAATAAAATAAATTTCTTATATGAACTTAGTACTATGTAATATCGAATATTTATATAAGAAAATATATTTACTGAAATAAAAATGACAGTTAATATATATTTTTTACCAGGAAGAGAATTTTGGATGAACATATTTTTTATAGCTTTTTTTTTTATTTCTTTGTCAAAAACATTACGAAATCTTTCATATTGCGATATTTTATAATATTCGACATTTTATATCGTTAAGAAGTACATTGACGCATACCTCCTCCATACCAGCAGCAAAGCAGGTGTGTTATATGGGGACAGAATACCCACCAAAACCTAACGGAACTCTCATGGGCCTTGCTGGGCGCCATACATTATGTTAGCGTCTTACTTATACTATGACCTCCTGATTTCTCCATCGATGGGTGATTCAAGTCACTAAAGCCTTAATCCTGATAATATAATATTTACCTTATATTAATATGGAACCCATAACTTTTGGCTGGTGATGTGAAATTAATCAAGGCAAATCAAACTACAATAACGAGAAATACGTATTGCCATCTTCAACGAAGCAATCATTAACGGCTATTTATAGCAACTGCAAACCAGCGTCAAATTGGAATATATCATAATTAAATAATATGTTAATTAAATTAATTTGTACCTCGAGTGTCAATATGGTTATAAATTATCAGATTCGTGTGAACGTAAAATATGAAAATTTTGATATAATATGGCGTAGTACTGTTTAATGCACTGAAATCTTTCAGGATTGGATCTCCATAACACTTTTAATTTTACTTTGGCTGTGATAATCATTTAATAACTTATGCTGACATAGCAATACCCTTTACCTAACTCCTAGAGTCAAAAAACTTGCGATAATCCCGTTCAGGGTTAATGTTTGCATTACGTGATTTCGGTGCTAATATTTCGAAAACATGCATATACCATAGCATCCCCATAAAAAAGACTATTTGTAGGTGGTTTCTGCTTACTTACTGTACTACTCGTAAATCCATACTTAATATTATAAATGTGAAAGTGTGTTTCTTTGTTTGCTTGTCTTTCTTTCACGTCGAAACGGCTTGACAGATTTGCGTGATTTTTTGTGTGGAGATAGTTGGAGGGCTGGAGTATGGCATAGGCTACTTTTTACCGCGAGAGATTATCTCTTTCCCACGGGAAAACACGTCATAGTACCATCCAAAATAATATTTATGATTAGAATTACTTGAAACTTGGTATTAATGCTCTTCGATACAATTAATTAAATACGTGTTTTAGTATTTTTCGAAATTCATCCCATAAGGGGGTAAAATAGGGGATGAAAGTTTGTATGAAACCTACCTTAAAGTTTTTTTTGTAGTTTAGCGCGAGCGAAGCCGCGGGTTCTGCTAGTGTATGATAAATTAATATTACAGCTTACTACATTCTTTCACACTATGATAACATTTAACTTGATAAATATAATTGGAATATAGAATGTAAAGAGGTAAGATGAGTAATTTTTACTAAATAAGTTCTTGTACTTTTTAACAGCAACGCTTTTGTTTTTTTTTTTTGTTTATCTCTAAGAAGTAGGACTCTAATCATCAAAATCTACATAGTGTTTATACTTTCACACAATACGAGTACATACATGCAAAGTAAAGACGCTATTATTAAAATTCATCTTCACTAATAGCAAATAAGGCAAAGGCACCTATTAGGGTATTTTCCAAAAATAGGTACAAAAATAAATATCTGTTGTAGGTACCTTTCTTATTGTAGACATTTTTAGAACTCTCATTGTTTTGATTCTTAAAATAGAGTAAAGGAGTTATACTTTTACTCTATATCTCACTAGATTAGATGTTGATTAGTGCTTAAATTTAAATCATCTTTAAAACCTACATCTGTTCAACTCTCTAAGGATATTCACAGATCAAGTCAATAGACACTTCGAATATTGACAACTGTATTTAATTTTTTACATACAATCTCTCACCGTCATCATTACCTAGATATTTTAGAATGAAATTTGCTCATACATTACATATTAGAATTTAGATATTACATAATTAAGTGCGCTTCTTCTAAGTTATTAACCATATAAGAAAATGACCAATAGTAATTTTAAAATTTGAAGATCTATTTATTTTAAGTTTATTTTTATAAGATAATATTCATACATATTATTATAACACCGCTCTGATTTTACAGTAAAAACAGTTTGTAAATCACTTATATACCTTTCCTCTAAATACCTCTTAATATAGTGCCAATTTCGTAAACTCTCGGAATAAGGAGCCTTTACCTCACTAATTTTCGTTTCGTCCTACATTCTTTATTCATGTTTATTAGGCATGTTTTAGACCAAACTGTCCGAAGGCAAATTAAAGATCAAAAGTTCATGTACCAAAAAGCCTTTGTCTGAAAAATAATAAGGAAAATTTTACTTTACTTTTAACACAAAGCCTGATCTCGAATCATACTTAAGTTTTAATTAATGAGCTTAATTTACTTTTATTGTACAGTTTATTGATTCAATTCATGTAACTTTCTATGACTTCAAATGTTTTCTATCGTTTGAGCTCCCATACTAATACATATTACGTTTAGACAATGTTTTCTTAGAATGTCTCTCAATCAATGAATAACACAAAATGGATTTGTCAGCATATTTTGTAAGAGTTCTCTTTCAGTTATATTGCTCTCATGATCTTAATTCGTTCTAAAATCTTAAATTAAAAGAAATCGCCTTTTAAAAGCAATCTAGAAAGTAATCTTATTGTTAACAAAGCAATTTAAGTAGCGCCTTGACTTTGTTCTAAAATACCTACAGCTTAGGCAACACGGGAAATAAGCTGTTCCGATCCGTGTTCCGTATTTTCGATACAATGAAATTTAAATGTAGAATATTTTCTTAGTAATCTCTTTGTGAAAGGAAATTAGAAGCAATAGATTATACCAAAATATGACGATATTCACAGTAATAAACAAACCTTTTGGCTTTATAATTCTTATAAATGGCATACACTTTCCAGGATTTGTTTCCTGTATCTGACTGCTGATGTAATAATATTAAAATACAAGATTTGAACGTTTTTTCTTTAGAATAAAATACTGATTACTATATGGTACTCAAACTACTTATAAAATTTTTCAAAGCCTTTTTTTATTTATATTTATCACATTTGTGTCAAATATAACAATAACCTAATCACTAAAACACTAAAAATAGTATATATTTACATAAAACACTAAAAATGGTACATATTTTTAGGTAAAGACAATATTATTAGAAAAAATAAACAAGGTTTAGGCTAGTAATTAGATCAAGGATATTTGTTCTTTATTGTGATTTAAGATTTTAAACTCAATCCAATTACACTTGCGCACCGCGGGTACGAAACCACCATACAAAGTATTTGTTTTATTTATTTCTCAATAAGCCCTTTTATTTTATATAGCGGTTGAATCCCCTCGAACGAATGCGCAACGTAAGTAACACCATTTTTATAATATAATTTATTTATGGCAAGCTGTAAGAAACTTTGGTGGCAGCTGGCTACACCTGATCGAACGATATTACAATAAAACTTGTTGGATATTATTAATATGTACGTACCTCGTATACGTATATGTATCATGACCATCTTTACCCAACTGAAAGATTAATGTTTTTATATACTCTTATTATGAAAGCATTAAAATTATTATTGTTATCATTCTATTGTCAAATAAAATTTATAATTTAAAAATACTTATTTTTACTAATATATAAAGCTGAAAAGTTTGTTTGTTTGAACGAGCTAAACTCTAGATCTACTAGTCTGATTTGATATAGTCTGTTTACGTTTTATAGCCTATTTATTGATAAGATTGAGGTTATAGTCTATCTTACATCTAAGATTAAAATCATTTTTCGATGGTCCTTATTATATTGTATAATATATATTAGGGTGGAGCAAAAAAAAATTTTTTTTTTGCTTGGGGGTAGAATTT
This sequence comes from Brenthis daphne, assembly GCA_947093115.1. Taxonomy (NCBI): domain Eukaryota; kingdom Metazoa; phylum Arthropoda; class Insecta; order Lepidoptera; family Nymphalidae; genus Brenthis; species Brenthis daphne. The sequence continues at coordinate 3,671,073 of OX352477.1, read as the reverse complement.
GTAGATAGCTAAAAAAATCGAAATTTATGAAAAAAAAAAGATTACTCAATATTTTGAGGTGGCCCGCTGATTTTTAAAATGATTAATTAGAATTTTTGGTTTAATTCGATATTTTTTCGACTGATGGTCTTTGAAAACATTCAAGAATTGACTAATATACACATTTTCTACCCAACTTTTAATATTGCACTATTGCAATTTAAAAAAAAAGTTGAAAAAATAACATGCTACTTTTTTATATTATTTACTTAGATATGTGTGTTTAATTTTCTGAGGTTAGTTTGTTAATTAAATATCTATTAGTGTATTTTTATACATTTAAATCAAAAAAATAACAATATTATTTATTTAATTTATTTTCAATCGTAATTAAAATCAGCACGCCAAATTATAGCTTTGTAGCTTTAATATTAATTTTAAGTAATTCAAATTTAAGGTTAAATAATAAAAGGTTTAAATCGCTCCACTGTAAAATTTGCCTTTTTCACTTATAAGATTATATTATATTAAATCCCTGAGATGAGATTATATTAAATCCCTACACAGAGTGGGTGGATAAATAATAACAGCTCTACTAACACTCCTTTCACTAAATTTCCAGATAAAATTGCCGAGTTACTTTTATTTATAGCTGAGGCCTATGCCCAGCAGTGGACGAAAGCAGGCTGAACATGATGTTGTTGATGATGATTAGATTTCGGATAACTGTAATATTTCTTGCAATAATAATTGTAGGTTAAGTTGTTTAAAGCGCATTAATGTACAAGTGGCACATTATACATTGGGATGAGAAATGTTAATTGATACAAAAGTCAACCGTCGGCCTCGTTACCAATGGTAGACGCTGAGATCAGGACCGTCAGCTAACTTACTATGTATTTTCTTGTCGTGACTTATTAATAACTAAATTGATAGCTATATCTTATTAGGTATCTGCCTCAGTAGTGAAGTGGCTAGCATGTACGGCTGCACATCCGGAGGTCCTGGGTTCGAGTCCCGGGTAGGGCGAAGTTTAGTTATTGAGTCTTTCTGTATAGTAAGTCTCAGTAACAGCCCGGAGTTGGGAAGTTGGCGGTGTTTCACCCCCGTGCCTCGGAGAGCACGTAAAGCCGTCGGTCCTGCGCCTTAACTCTCACTGGTCGTGTCGAGCATTCGTCCCACTGGAGTATGAGAGTGACAGGAATAGAGAGTGCACTTGTGTCTGCGCGTACACTTGAGCACTATAATATCTCCTGCGCAGTTGGCTAATCTCAACGAGATTGGCTGCCGTAGCTGGAATCGGCTAGGAGAACATCATCATTAGGTATATGAAAACTAAACTTTGTACTCATTTCATTTGATTATATAATGAAATTTTGCGTTAGTTCGTCGTTTTCTCGCTTAGATTATTTGTTTTAGTTAAATAATTTTTACTGCTATATATGTACGTATTTCTTGTGGGATATAATAATATCCATATAGAGCCACTAGGCTATATTGCAAAAGTCATTAATAATAATAATAAAAACAACCGTGTATTATAGAGTGCCATCTCTATATTTTATTTTTTGTAATTTGACTATTAAACCGCTATACACACCTCGTACCCAGTAATGTAACTCCTAATAGCTTTCAAGTAAATAAATGGCTGTGCACTACGTATAGAACATAGACGGACAGACAAACGTAATTATTTAAGGGTTTCGTTCAGCCATTTGCTTGCTATGTTGACATAAAAATAGAGCCAAGCTTACATTTCATAATATTCTAGAATACAACGTTAATGAAAAATACAACTTAATACAAACAAAAACACGATTACCAATAATTTTAAGTCCTAAGTCCTAACTGGCTAAAATATCTATAGAAAGTATACTTTTCACTTATGAATAATACTACTCGAATCAAGAGTCGGTCGAAAATCCTTTTAGATGCTAAATTGTGTCAGAAAATATTATTTGAAAGTAAAGTAATGCTGTGGATAAGTAGATGCTCGAGACGCTTAGCGATTTTCAAAGAGCTTGGGATGACTTTCTACTGAAGTTATTCGCACGATGTAGTGAAAATTTTTAAGCTTCGGTCTCTTATATAATAAAAATAAAAAAATAATGTATCGGTCAAACTTGCGTAAGAAGTGTTCTATAGGTACATTCAGAAATTAGAGCATTAATATTTTTTATTTATTTATTAATTACTATAAGCTATGTATAAAGAAGGGTCTTTACATTTAAAATTATATAAAATATATTTTAAATTGTTTAGTGTTTAATATTCAAATAAAAAATATTGATATTGTTAGCGAAAACCTAATAGTGATCGAAGGTCTAACAAAAAATTTTGTGATCTAATAATTATATAATATAACCTTTATATAAACATATCAAATGCAAATACTGCACCGGTGAACCCGTGGTTCGTTCCTATATTGATTCCCCATGGAAAGTTTCCATCCCCATTTTTACCCTCTTAAGGGATTATTTCCGGAGTAAACAATATCCTATGTCCTTCCCAGGGTCCCAAACTATCTTCTTACCATATTTCATCTGAATCAGTCCAGTAGTTTTTGAGTTTATTCGTTACAAACATATAAAAATACAACTCTTTTCTCTTTATAATACGAATAGTAGTGTACATTATTGGGTTATATTAGTAGTAAATAATAATAAACTAAACAAACTAAAGTATGTATATAAGCCATATAATATCTATACGTATAATAAAACTGAAGAGGTCGAATATCTGTACATAGAAAAAAAATGTACTAAAAACCGAGTCAGGGGAATGTAAGAAGAGAAATAAAACAAATCCAGATTTTTTCAATTTTTTTTTGTTTCTCTGTCTATTTGTACGGGCTAATCTCCGAAACTGTTGGACAGATTTAAATGAAATTTTCCATGGTGGTACCTTATATCCCCGGTCAATATAGATACTTTTCATCTCGGAAAATTAAAGACTTAAAAATCTATAGTAACTTATACAGCTCAGAAAACAAAAACTACTGATTGAATTTTAATGAAACTTTACAATAATAGAGCTCATACTGCATACATCATAATAGCAAAAAGTTAACTTTTTATCCCGGAAAAATGTGTGTTTCCCGTGGGATAGATTTGTTCTTGTTTGTTTGTAATAAATAATCGTTATAAATAATATAAAAAATACGAGTATTTCATGTCCCTAGACATACAATATTAATTTGGAAAACTTACATTGATAAAGTTTCATAAAAAGAAGCCTATTATCTGCAGGAGCTTAGACAACACTATGACGCTTATACGAGTAGCTTGTAAGATGCCAAAAGTACCTTGTAAGTAATTCACCTGTCACCCACACAGATTTTCAAGATTTACAGTGATGGCATATTAAATTAGAAATAAGTGGAAGACTGACTGAACAGCAAGAAAAATTGAACAAAAAATATAGTTTATAGAAATCAAATTTTGAGAATGTATTTCTAATTCCTTATTTTTTAATACGTATATTATTTGAATTGGTTCTTAAGAAATAAAAATCAGTTATTAACTAAAGGTAGAAAGACTAAAAATTTGTTCTCCCCTTAGGGGTGGACATTTTTTTGAAAATCGTTTTAGATTATATTTGATTCAGAATGGACGACGACAACTCACAAACATACCATCCACACCCTATCGTTTTTTAAAATCTTTCAAAAAAAACTGAAGATACTATCGCTATTTATTTTCACAATATTTATAAAACTGATCTCAAAACTCAGGAAACCAAGTGAAAGCCAAGCCAAAACAAAACACACTTCTGAATTCAAAATATTATCTTTATTCAATACATAACTAGGAATGATAATGCCTCGAGATGTCAAGAATATAACTTGATGAAGGTCCATGGCAGCTAGACTAAGTCATAAAAGCAACATAAATGGTCCTCTGGGGTTAAGTACTTTTTGAACTACTTACTATCTAAAACAACTGCTTTAGTTAAACGCTCCCATCTCTGTTTTGGTTATTCTAGAATAATGCGTATAATTAATTATTATTTAAGTTAAATTAACTTACAATTATTAACATAATATAATTTTAAAGTAATTTATCGCAAAACAAAGTAGAGTTATTGGTTGTCAGTGTAAAATAGAGATAATCGAAAATATATAAATAATAGACTAAAACAAGAGAGACAGAGCTACAAATATTGCTAGTTTAAGGAAGATTTTAATTATTTAATGGCTCAACATATCAAAGGAAACTACACATCACCGATTTATATTAAAGTACCCTCTTTTATATCTAATTGATATTTGTTTAATTATATCGCTTCTGTCTCGAACTGAGCTCCCTTTGAAATAGTGATGGGTCCGTATGTTTCGTGCTGTCCCAGTTTTAGCATTTGATGCTTCTTGAGAACTAGTAGACTGTAGAACTTTTGCGCCACCTGCGAGGTAATGCAAATAATAGATTTAAAATATGGTAGTACATATAAAAATCTAAAATTTAGAATAATAATATTGTAATTATTATACTAAATATCTATGTCATAAAAATCTATATGGAATAAACTAAATATCTAAATATTTATATGATATCAATGAAATTAAAGCTTTTTATAAGCTACTAGTGACCCTCGATCACATGGATCGGATCTTTCTTATTTAATAAGTATTCCGTATGTGTCACTCTTTAACAAGACAAGCAAGACAAATATATTTTAGGTATAAAAATGCGGATAGACCTAAGGCATTCGTTACGTAATCTATGTATGTACATATATATAAAAAATAAATAAAAATTAATGTTGGTAAGCGCATAACTCAAGAATGGCTAATTTTTTTTCCTATATCCCTTAAGGTCCACGGAAGATATTAACACTTCCAGGTAAATTTCTAAGAAATTAATTAAAATTCTAAGAAAGCTATTGTTAACTGACACGCCGGCGTGTCCGCGGTCGTGGAGGGATTAATAAAGAGAAAAAATGAAAAATTAACGAAAATTATATGGCTAATGCTGACTAATAACTATTTAAAAATATCGATTGTATATTTATGTACTCTGTGGACTCTAAATCGGGATTTTAATGAAATTTTTAGGCAATCTTCAGATAAGCCTATTGGGTCATCCTGTGAAGTTTAATAACGATCGGAAGTTTGAACGCGGAAGAAGCCGCGGATACTACTAGTATCATAATAGAAGCAATGTTGTTTTCGTTTGCCTAATTTTTTACTAATTGACGTCGTGATGATGATGATGATGATACCTTTTTTTTTTTTTTAACGTTGGGAAATGCATTTACGCACGAGGTGTGGGACTCACCGGCAGAGCCTGTACTACCCACTAAAACCCAACAAAGCCTTCCCCCGTCTTAATGGGGCGTCGCAGGATCGCTTACGCATTCAACTACGACGCCCCGACGGCAGGTCTGCCGAAGCAGACCACAACAACCATGGGGCCGCTCCAAGGTCCACTCTGCTATCAGAGAAGTACCAGGAGCAACCCGCATGGTACACCGCCCTCCGAAGAGGGCCACCTCCCACCGCCCATCGAAGTGGGCCACCTCCCTGTGCGTTACTTGGCTTCGCGCCCGGTTGGGTTGCCGGGCACTACTGAGCCCCCCCCCCCCCCACCACGACAAGGTGAACGCACGTTGGGGGGGATGATGATGATACCTACTCGTATCGAAGTTGTAAACAAAACAATAAATTTTAGATTCAAACAATGTGTTTGTTTATGATATGGCCTTTAAATAAATATGAGATAGATGATTACAAAGATGATCGTAGGTCTTTGTAACGAAACATTTCAAATCATAATTCATCGTGTGCCGCAAAACGCTACGGCCATTTACAAGACGTTTTATTTTGATGTTTCTCCCTCGTTGCACTGCTAAGATGCTGCTAAAAATACTAGAAACATATCTGATATAAACCTTTCTATAAAAGACGTCTTCAGCAATATCTGACTAAAATGTTGTGTAAATGTAAAGAAATGTAACATTACTCTTAGTCGTTTTAATTAATTATGAAATGAAAATATTAATTTTTAGAAGGTATCAATCACCATTCCACACCGAATGTATACAGTAAATTAATATTTATTAGTACTGTGTAATATTAATATCAACGGACGCCGAAGTATAAAATATATGACTAAAAAAGGTGAATAAAATATTTTTGAAAATATTGAAACGAATACCCAAGTTGTGACTCCCCGGCAAATGAGATAACGAGACACGCGTCGTATTTTATTCGCGTGAATTGAAAGTATACATTCATCAACTCTTATGTTCACGATAGTATAGTTTCTTTCATGTCCTCATACAGAATACAGAAGTTTAGTAGCTCGTAATTTGGTAGCAGTAAAAATTGATATTACCTACCGAAGATACGCTTTTTGTTTAATAGAAAAAAAAGATAAAAATATAATTTGTATTTTAGGTAGAAAATTAAATGCTAAATATCTTCCTTCGACGCATTTTTGATATTTTTCCTTGTAATATTTCATTAAAACTTAAGTGTTAAATCTTAATAAGAGACTAGTATTGATCCTAGATATACATTGAAGTTATACATATATAATACATATATAGTACATATATAAAATAAATACTACTATAAGAAAAAAACCTACTAAGTGGGAATGTAATTATTTCGAACCAATCATATTAGGAAGCGGCGTTTTACTGTTTAGTTAAGTACTTGATTCACCGTTTGTGGAAGGAGGGTGAATGAAATAATAATGAATGGTTTGAGGCGCCTATACATATAAGACCAGGAGGTTGTATTTCAAGCTCTTGAACGTTCAAGTATTTTTTTAATACTTTCTGGTAGCTATATTTTCGACGCCGAGACGAAAATATCATTACGCAACGAGATGAGGTTTCTTAATTTTTCATCCAATGATCATTTTCTTTTACTCTTCGTTCCTTTGTTTGTATATATTTTTACAATGTAATTTGTTTAATCGTATAATCTCTTTTTTCTTATACATATTTATATTTTTCTCTGTCATAAAACACGATGCAACAACATGCCCACACGATGTCACGTTGAGTGCAGCGTGGAATGGTAAAGTATGCAAGAATTTGCATTATTCCAAAAGGTAATGCCGTTGCCCGTTGCAGATTCACTTCAAAACGTATACGCGTTTTATAGATATATGGTTTGTTCTAATCGTTAATAAAATAATAACTTAAAATTTTAGGATTTACCAAAAGGTAAATCATAACCGTCATCATCTGTTTCATCATAACCGACTCCATACGCCCGTTCCATTTCATTAGCCACTGCTGATTCGTTCATGGCCCGTTCGTATGTGATACTATTTTACTCGAAGTTTTTGTTTGTATGTAAGTATGTGTGTATTTAAGATGCGCCATTTAGGCGCCATTTATATTTAATTATAGAGAGATTACGAATGTCATTTCCTTTATCGAATGTATTATTCTATCATGATACATAATATTACATATATTTTAGAAATCGATTTTTTTTTTAATTTTAATAATATTAGTTAGGATCTTCCTAGTTTTAATACAAAATCTACGTTTGTTATTTTTAGTGTCAATTTTAAAAAACGGTCTCTGTAACATTATAGAATTTAACGGTGCGTAAACTGGCAAGCCTTTAAACTAAAATATAAAGAATAGACTCGACATATATTTTTCTGTTATAAATACGCATAATTATACATTTCACAGTTTTAAGTATTGAATTTACTTAAGTAATAACTTAGTATAGAAATAGGTTAAAGTTTATTCATTCTTTGGGCATAAACCAAGCTATCCTGCCTCGTATTCCCCTCTGTATCTTTGCATGAATCTATCCCACAGCTTTTTCTACTTAAAATGAACTAAGTCTTAGCATATCGGTAGTATAATATAAATAATATTATGAGACGTAACACGAAGGATTGTTAGATACAGACAGTACCACACGTGTCTCAGCTATCAAATTGCTCACAATTTTCCCGAGGTCTTTGTGTTTATTATCACTGAGACGCCTCACATAAGATAATTCGTTCTCGTGAACGAATACAAGTAATAAGTCTGAATATTTTTATTATATTTCTCAGATCTAAAAGATAATGAGTATTGCGAAAATTTGCTTGAAATTATTGTTTCATTATTTCATAAAGGTACATGTTATATACTCTACCTACGTATTCGATTAAAGACACGTTTCGTAAACAATTGTGAATGAGTATCTACACATATATCCACAGTAATTTTAGTTCTTATTGTATTATTATTCTTATAAATTATTTATTAATAAAGGAAGAATGCATATGTACGTACATCCATCCTACTTTTATTAACATACAGCCAAAACTAAAAATTCAAAAGTATCCCTGTACATAAAATGTGTCTTTATTTATTTTACAATATCGAATCATGGATATTTGTAATAAATACTTAATTTAAACAGATTAAAAATCCAAATATTGGATGAACTCGCGCTAAAGAACCTAAATTCATAAAAGTATTATTATGTTATCAGTAAATATGTACAAAAAGTGTATAAAAACCAAATAAAGCTGTGCAAAATATACGTACGTATCGTTATCTTTACTAATATAATAAAGAGGTAAAGTTTGTGAATTGTGAGTTTGTGACGTTGTATGGGGTGGCAATCTCTGCATCTACTGAACTGATTTAGATGAAATTAGGTAAGACGATAGTTTGAGACCCTGGGAAGGACATAGGATACTTTTTTATCCCGGAAATCATCCTTTATGGGGGTGAAAATGGGGATGAAAGTTTGTATGGGGAATCAAGCTAGGGACGAACCCGAGTCAATCGAGGGTGAGACGCTAGTATTAAATATATTACTTTCTGATAGACGCACAAATATATATATACCTATACAAAGTAGGAAAAGAGTTGAAATATAAAAATAACAAAGATAATATTTCAGAATATAATAAAAGATACAAAAAGAATACTTACTAGGAAATAAAAATTCAAAAGATTTCCTCACGGAAAACCGCATTGAGGCAGAACAACTAAACTCAAGCGTAACTACACCCAAATTCTTGCCTCAAACGAAATTCGAGTGTATGCTCATCCAAGACAAGCCACGAAAGCTACGTACACGTGCAACAAATTCAAAAATAAATATATACAATTTGAAATGATATCTTGAACAGTTAAAATATAAACAGCTTTATACTGTGTCGATTTACACTAGTTTGTTGGAACAAAAGTCATAACTACAAAATCGATTAACTCAAGTTATTTATTTGTTTAGGAATAATGAATGATCCTAAAACCTGGCACTTAGAGATATGCACGTACGTACGTAGATACCTACGTATAACGTACGTAGATACCTACGTATAACGTACGTATATGTATACGTATACATAGCTTAATACCTTTCACGGAAGAATTTACTAATTAGTAGGTACCAAAATAGAACATGAGCTGCAAGTAGAAATATGAAATTATGGGCTTTCGTGAACCAATCAACCATCAGCCATATCATATTTGGAAGCAAATAAACTGATCGAATCTAATATATACATAACTCTTGTTTGTGGTCGCACTCGTCCGAAACGGCTCGACCGATTTTAATGATTTTTTTTTTGTATATTTGGTAGGTATGAGAATAGGTCTAAATTATTTTTCACCCTCCTACACCCACTTCCCATTTTTAATCGCGATTTTAGTATTTTTGTATGAACAATATTTTATAAATATTATTTTTTTATAAACATATAACAAAGCCAAAGAGTTTTTTTGTAGATTGAACGCGTCGGGGCAAACATCCATATACTCGTACATCATAATAATGTCATATGTACATATATGATCAGAGTTAGTATTTTCCAAAGAGAATTGAACTAATCAAAAACATATTATCACACAAAACACAAAACAAAACTGCCTTAAAAAATATGTCGGCGTTAACTTAAGCTAAAGTATCTTTCTAAAATTAAAGATAAAACATAATATTCCCAGCATTATTGACAATGTAGGCAGACCTACATTAACCAGAACAATACGTTATTGACAGTTTAGATACCTTCCGAGATTGTGTCAATGGGTAAAGGATATATGGTTAGTGGTATCAATAAGGTACAGGTAATTTCTGAAATTAGATTTGCAATGCCTAGGAATAATCTATTTTTTTATTTATTTTTATATATTTAACCACGATGCTTATGTCCTAGCGTCCGAATTAGCGACCATATTTTGCGTGGAATAATGCGAAACAAAACCGCATGAAAACTCGAAAACACGCGTTTTCCCAGAACTTTAAACTAATGTAGATCGATTTATCGCCCCCGAAACCTCCTGTACAATAAATTTCATCAAAATCGTTGGAGCCGTTTCCGAAATTCAGATTATATATATATATATATATATATATATATATATATATATATATATATATATATACAAGAATTGCTCTTTTAAATATATTAGATTCGCGCGGACAGAATTTAGCTTTGTTTTCTAGTAGTATTGTGGATCGAAGGTGAACCCCCACGATTGAAAGCTATTTTCTTAATATAAAAACCCATTGTACCGTAATTTGACATAAACACGAAAGATTGTTAGATAATGCCGATAAGATAAAATACATATGTCGCTACTGCTTTACTTCGCAAATTCGAGTCCTCCTTTCTTATGACAGTATAGAATGACCAATATAATATGTAGACATACATAGGTTTGTTTCAGCCTAATTCATAAGATATTATATGAGAAGTCACTATGTGTCCAGTTACCTAGAAAATAAAATGTTCATGACTGTGTATTCGAAATAAATATCATTTTTCTAATATACTTAATTAAAGCGTCTTAAGTTAACTAAAATAACAATTCACAAGTTAAGACTAACAAGCTTTAATATTTTATGTACAATTTCTGTTTTATTTTAAATATTAATGCAGCAAAAAATATTCGATAAGTAGATATTCGCTTGCGTATAAATAAATGCTTTGCAGAGCATGTTATCGATTTGGATATATTTACAGCAAAAAAATCTTGCAAAGGCAGATTTACGTTAAATAACATTTTTCTGGCAATAAAACTAGAATGCAGCTTCAAAGAAAATTGAAATTTCATATTGAGTCGAATTAATATTTGTTTGTTTGCATTTAATTCCAATTTATATCGGGTTTATTGTTGATACATATTAAACTACATTATGTACTTTATCTCACTGTACCAGACGTGGCTGCAATATGTAGCCACCGAAAATATTTTAAGGTGCTTTAAATGTGTGCTGCTTTAAATAAAAATTATGATTAAATTATTTTACGAGTACAACAAGGTAAGCGTCATTTAGGATGTACCTACTGAGATATAATTTTAAGACATGTACTTATTGCTTTAAGTCAGGTGCTTATAAATATATGAAGATCAGAATTATGTCTTATACCATTATATAAGATTCTTAAAATATATAATTTATATTTTTTAAATTGTATTATAGTATTGTAATATATATAATAATTATTTGAATTTAAGATGCCCCGTGATATTTTTTTTTTTGCTAATAGCATCAATTTTATTATATTATGAAAACATGTCTTAAAGATGTAATTATTTTTTGTTAGCAGAATATATTTAGATCTGTGCCTTATTACTTATACCACACGCCTTGCTCGTAAAAGCACCTTGCTTTCCGCACTACAGCACAATAATGAATGGGATGGTCTCTGTGAGATATGGTTCTTACATTCATATACATACTCGTATATTAAACATTTCTATAACGTATATAGATGTCTTAACATTCGGTAAAACGTCCTTCGCATGTAGAATAGTGTTTTCTTGACTATCTGCATTTTGTATCTCTATTTGTATATATATACTTAAACATAATATAACATTCCAGTGTTCGTAATTCATCCGCTCATAAACGGCTTGACCGATTTTGATGATTTTTTTGAGTATCTGGACGGTTCTTAGCGCTAGTGAGACTTCTCAATGGCGCTATTGTCGATATTCAATTTTTTTGTCTCTAAGTATATAAAAATTATTAGCAGCATAGCAGTTTGTCTTAATAAATATTACAAATGGTTATATTTATTTTGGCAATATAAAAAAGCCCATCAGTAAAACAAGTTATTATTAAGTAACAAATTATTATTAATAATATGTTTTACACAGTTAAAAAGGCATTCTCTATAAATATAAAATTGTTTTATTTTAGCGATAAATCTAGTGATCTCATTAAAATTGAAGGTAAACAGACGGTAGGAAATAAAATGCTGACATTACATATATTTCTACAGGAGCTATTTTACTACTTTCTAATGTGTTTTAGTAAGTAAATTACCTACTAATATTTAAGCTACTAATTAAGATTTTGTTTATTGTAATTATTTAATATATATGAAAGCGTAAATTTTCACTTAGCTGTTATTTATCATGAAACGAAACACTGTTCATGTACACAAATGAAATTAATAAGCCGTTTACGAGTGCGAGTAATATTAGGTATATGACTATACGTTTATATCCTTTCTCTTGAAACATATCATATATATGTAGAGCTGGTATATTCTTATAAGTGTAAGATTTCATAAGGTTCAATAAAATAGTTGTTAATTGATTATATTGGCCATACTGACGACGCGAACGCTTACATCATAATACCTTTATAAATCAGGCTGTTTAAAATGTCGGGAATGTTCTGGCCGAAAAAAATAAAATAAAAATAGAAAGAATAAATAAACAAAAAAGGGGATTGATAGGCGGGGAGTTGACATGGGTGGACATGCTTTCAGTGATTTTTAACTGGAGCAAAGAAATAAGAAATTGTTGAGAATAAGTATTTGCTAATAAATTGTAATTAAATTTAAGGCAGTGGTAGCCCAGTGGTAACGCGCTCGCTTGAGAAACCGAGTGAAGCGGGTTCAAATCCCGGGTCTCGCACCTCTGATATTTTCATGTGCGAATCATTTCTAACATGATTACCACTTGCCTTACGGTGAAGGAAAATATCGTGAGTAAACCTGCATGTCTGAGAGAACTTAGCAAGTTTTATAAAGACATGTGAAGTCCGCCAACCCGCACTTGTCCAGCGTGGTGGACTATGGCCTGATTCCCCTCGTACTGAAGGGAGGCCCGTGCCCAGCAGTGGGACGATAAAAAGGGCTGAATACAATAAATTATAATTAAATCTAGTTAAAATATATAAGTTTTGAAACATGATCCTGGATTTCCTGCAATAGCTATCTTACATAAGTTTATTTAAATGAAATATTGATTATTTATACTTACTATTCTTATAAAAATATAAAAATTATGACATCCATCGATTCCTGTAGTCGGTCCTCGCTTTTCGTTAATTTCAGGACAATACGCGGTGAAAAATATTTAAAAATCCTGTAAATAAACTTATTATTTAAACAATTCATTAACTTTAAAACTACGCTGTACGTGTTTTATGTTCTTATATACATCTAAAACATTGTGCATTATATTTCTTAATATTAACATACCTGTGTTATATCCTTATACATAATACGTAGATGTTGAAACGTTTATCTCTGTAATATATAGCAAAAACTCTACACTGGATCCACTACACACATATTTATTGATTACATTTGTGCTAATTTAGGAATCTACACGTCATACGAAACACAACTTGGTTAAGTTAACTGTCGTCGACTCTCCTAGAAGCAGTTGGCACTCAGCCACGCTACCGACCTAAATCAGGGGTCAGACACCGTGTCAATAAGTTATTTTTGTTTATGTGAGCTAACATGATTATTTAAAATAATAATCAATAGTAATTAACAAATAATAATTATTATGTGCAAGCAAGATTTCCGTGAAAAAGGGATCTTACTTAGATTTGCAATAAATACAAGTATTTCCGCTACTCGCGGTTTCGCTCGTATAATTTATTGATATACAATGTTAAGGCTCTTAGCATGACGTTGAAAAGCCTATTATAACCTCAATAAAAAAGTTATAAAATGGATTTTATCAAATCAGATTATTACTTCTAGAGATTAGCGCATTCCAACACATAAAAAACGTACTCTTTAGCCCAAGCGTGCGAAATTATCGACCATATTTTGCGTGGAATAATGCGAAAGAAAGCCGCATGAAAATTCGAAAACATGCGTTTTCCCAGACATAAGACTAATATATATTCAAGAATTGCTCGTTTGTATATATATATATATATATATATATATATATATATGTAATAAACTTATCATTTTCAGACCGAAGCTCCCTTTTTGTCCATCAAACATCCCATTTGATTCAAATTACTATAATATCTTCTTTTAAATCATTCGACCGAAAGTCATTGATATTGTAACATAACACTTTTCTCAATTTCTTTAAATCTTGAATCTTATAGAAGCTTTTGTTCATTTGAATTAATTACACTCTAGAGACTGTTAAGTTAAGATTAAATTAAATAGTTTTAAAGCTCTACAGACTGAATACTTACAGTTTTACTAATACAATATTTCATTTCAGTGATTTGTATAAAGCAATTATATTGAAAAGTTATTTTCTCCATTATTGTCATTAATTAATAATTATTTTTTAAAAGAAAACAATTCATGAAATTCTAAAAGGCATGTTATTAAATTTCTGATAACTTGTGTCATAAACTACCAAGCCATAAACTAGTATTAAAAAGTAAATTATAAATTTGATATATATAACAACCAAAAAATATAAGTAGGTATATGTTTATGTTTTTATAATTATCAGCCAAAAGACGTCCACTGCTAGACTTAGACCTACCCGAAAATATTTAGTGGAGTTCGGTTAAACTTTCACCAATCACTCATATGTAATGGGAAACATAAATTGAGAAGTCTAGGTTTCTCCACACCAGACCGAATCACACTTGAATATTTTATAGATAAATAAACATACTAATAGAATTTGATTTTTTTTATAAAAAAAAATATTTCTTAAACTGCAAAAATGATTTGATGGTTTATCTGTCTTTCACCGAGCAACCGATGTGCGTGAATTTTATTAAAAATTATCATTTGTCCTTCCCAGGGTCTCAAACTATCTTCTTACCAAATTTCATCTAAATCGGTTTAGTAGTTTCGGAGCTTATTCGGTACAAAGAAACAAACAAAAAATCTTTCCTTTTTAAAATAATAGTATAGACTAGTCACTTACCTTCGCTCTCCCGGTGCGCTCCTACAAGAGATTTCTTCCGATCTAATACCGGTAGATTATCTTTGCAAAATCCCTAAATAATACCCTTTTTCTATTGGTGAAAACCTTATAAAAATCTATACAATAATTTCCGAGATTAGCCCGAAGAAACATCAAGTCAAGCCAAGCGTCTGTTATTATAGGCGTCATTAATTAAATGGATATCAAATCCAAAAGAAAAATAGATTTACCTTATAATGATGTATGAAAATAACAACTTATTTACAAAAAATAAAAACCGACTTCGAGGCACTAAAATGTAAAAAATAACTAAACGGAGGTTTTCATTTAGAATAGTTAGATATTTTCGTAGTCGGTGCCAGCCTACAATATTTTAAGATATGAATATCTAATAGGTATTAAATTTGTTTTGCATCGGTTATTTTTTACATTTTAGTGCCTGGAAATTGGTTTTTATTTTTTGTTAAAAAGTTTTTATTTTTCCATTTTTAGTGTAGACGTAATATACAGGTAATTTGTAAGAAGAAAGTTTTTTAATAACATATTCGATTAAACAATTTATTTAAAAAAATAATAATGTTCAATAAAATTTATATGGGATCACCTGGGAAGTATACCCTTTGAAACAATAGAAAAAATTTCCAAATCGGTTCAGGCGTCTTCGAGTAATCGGTGAACATACATAAAAAAAAAGATTCCGACGAATTGAGAACCTCCTCCTTTTTAGAATTGGAAGTCGGTTAAAAAATATATAATAGAAACATACATAGAAACTAAGCATACTTTCAAGTTAGTTCACATTTACTGACCTTTAACGAAGAACAGCGTTTATTCCTAAAGAAGAACATTACAATTAAAATTGCTGACCGTATACCTGACTTTTTGTTTTAAAGAGGTCAGGGTTGACAATCGTCGAATTAACTGACAGCCTCAGTTAAAACGACTGCTGAGAACAATGTGGTCATTATGAAATATCACTGAATACGAACAAAAATACATTTCGATAAATAAAACAGTCATCTTAAACTATAGGTATATTATATATATACAGTTATGTACCCCAGTAGTTCGCGTAACTTCTTCTAATAGGAATTGTTAACAAGATATTGGGATCTACGAGTATTTGATTTAACACTAAAATCTAGAAATGCTATTATTAAACTTTATATAGTCACCGTTCATTTTTTCGACATAAAGAGTAACCTGTTGTTTGACCGGCAATATAAGGTATCAGCATGCCAAATTTTACTAAATTAAGTGTACTAGTAAGCACAAGTTGTTGTGTAATAAGCTGTATAAGTTACTATAGTTTTTTTACTATCCCACGGGAACTCTTTAATTTTCCGGGATGAAAACTATTTAAGATATTGACCGGGGATATAAGGTACCAAGTAAAAGGTACCATGTATGATACCATGCAAAATTTCATTTAAATCGGTCCAATAGTTTCGGAGATTAGCCCGTACAAACAGACAAACAGACAGAAACAAAAAAGTTGAAAAAAAAACTGGATTTGTTCTATTACTCTTCTTAAATCCATTTTATAATTTTGATATACCCAGTGCCACTCTCACAATTAAGACGAATCTAACGATACCTCATAAACTAGCATCCATCAAGACGTTTAGGCTACAGAGCGTGCCCACGAAATATACATATGTACATACTTACATACACTCAAAAACATAACCCTCCTTCTGGCGCAGTCAGGTAAAACTACTAAAAGACACTCCTATATTATTATAAAGAATATATATTACGTTACACATGATCATGCTCTAAGAAGCACTGATCATTTATCGTTTCTCTTCCCAATTTTCTCATATAACGTAATTGATTATAGAGCTTTGATTGCAAACAATATATCAATATTGATTAGTTTCAAAATGTATTTCAACAATAACGAAATGCCACGATCAATCTAACTTAATACAAATTGGACATATACGAGTTTAGTAACACACTTGCAATTTTTTATTCAATCTATACATATAATAAAATTCTAACAGAGTCGACTCTGTACATTAAATATTTTTTGGAAAATCTTATTGAAATAGTTATTATTATCGACACAGAGGCCGAATTTATAGTTTTAGAATTTTTGTCTGTCTATCTGTTGACCGCATCACGAGAAAACCACTGGATAAATTTTGACATTGATAATAGCTGGTTATCCGTGTCAACATATAGGATACTTTTTACTGCGGGAAAATATTTCATCTCAGAAAAAGTTTTGGCTCAGTTGGAGTGACCCTTTTAGCTGTGTCAGCGGTCGTGGGTTCTAGTCCCGCTGGGGGCATTCATTTGTGTGATAAGCACGAATGTTTGTACTCCAGTCATGGGTGTTTATATTTATAGTATGTACGTATTTAAAGTTATAAATATGTAGTGTATCAACTATCTGGTATCCATAACACAAGCCTTGTAGCTTACCATGGCACTAGATGGTGTTGTGTGTGAATGTCTACTGTACTAATTTAAAAAAAAAAAAGTAGGTGCAGCCGTTCTCACTCATAAGTAATGCGCTTACCAACGAACAGCTTTATATTTTGATTCAGATGTAGATTCTTTAAATTGACATCACTTTTTAATTTATTAACCGATTGAAATAAAACAATACTAAATGTTAAGTGAACTTACTACAATATATTAGTAAAAACCGCATCCAAATTGGTTAAGCCGTTTCTGAGATTAGCGCGCACAAACGCACAGAAAAACAGACAAAAATTCTAAAAATCATTGTTTTAGATTCTATTGCGTAAATAAAGACCCCCAATGATTGTTTTTCTCAAATATCTTCCATGTACAGACAGCGATCAGTTACACTTTTATTATATGTATGTATACATACATATAGATAAAATACTGCATACTGAGAAAATAAGAGGAAATTGTATGTAACAAAAAACTTTATGATATATGTACATAATATAAAAGAAAATATTTAAATTGAGCTGAAATTAAGTGTATGAAAGCCTTTGCGGTGCTTTCATCACGAACAAAGTGCATTTTAATGAGACAATTTTTCCGTATAGGCATATAAGCTCGCGAAGTAATTAGTACTTAAAATTAAATTTGCATTCAGGATTAACCGTCGTATCATAGTAATTATATGATTATATTCAACTTAAATGAATAGTTTTTAATGATTTTATCGTTTTTAACAGTCATTAAAGGTGATTAAATTATTTACAAGTACTACACTAAATGTAACTACACTCAATGTTTTAACTACTACACTAAATGAAGTCATATTTAACACTAATCTGCAATTAATCCATAAAGCCAACCTAACCTAACCTCTAAGGTAATAATCCCCGCATCTATATATGGTATCTAAGACAATTCTTAAGCGCAGATTTGTGTTATAGTTGGTTACATTACGGACATAGGCTAACTTTTATCCCCGCCCCGATTGCCATGCGGACGGAACCGTAGCAAAACTATCCATGATAAACCATAAAATCTTACAAGCTATTGAAGATATAACAGGTAACATTTAATATACTGAAACCAGACTATTATGAAAGCTCCTGTGCTTTTTTGTGCTTTCTATGTTAGATGTCAATTGGCTAATAAAATGTCAAAAGTGTTGAAGAAAATAGAATTGCAAAGAAATTTTAAATTTTACTTTCAAGTCAAGTCTGTCACAAAACTTTTAACATTAAGCTCCGTTTTCAGTCTAAAACGAGCCTCGATTTCCATTTAGTTCTTTACAAAGATTTTTAACCTGTAATGAGTTACATCTATTCAAACTATTTAGATTCTATTTGCCGAATTGTGGAAACCTGAAATACTGCTACTTCTTCTATTGTATCTGAAAGTATTTTTATTTATTTACTTTTTTAGCTGAGGCACAATTATCTACAATAAAGGATATGCATTAAATTACAAAAATAACTATAGGTATACAAAACAAATGGATAGTTCATTTTTACTGTACAAGTCATGCCCCGCTTATTTGTTCCAATAATGCTGAATGGCAATGCCGATTCTTTGGGCAAAAAACGAGTCGGATCTCTTGTTAACAGTAGAGGCGATAAGACGACGTATTATACGTTTGTCTTTTAAGAAGTGTTTAGCACTTTGACTTCATGAGCCAAGGGTTTCTACAGTAAATGGTACAGTTAAAGATATAATTTCGACTTAGGGGTATTTTTATAAAAAAAAACATATCTAATATTATAGTAACAAAACTGTAAAAATATATACTTTAAATATAACCTTCATTTCCACTAGAAGAAATAAGTAACATTTTCCTACTATCATCTTAAAAGGGATCAACTTGCCCTTTGATGTTTTCATACTAAGCCCTCAACGCTATCCTGTTCAAACATGCACATACATATGTGCTATCGAATACATAAGATCTTTCAAAATACTTATTCCATATTTATCTACGGAATAAAAACGTATTGGATTTCTAACGTACCTTTTGCCTGAATTCACATCACAAATGTTCAGTGATATAAAAATATATCCAAATAATAATTTTATGTTCTATATAAATCAATGCTTGTAAACTTTTACGTTTATTTTACGAGAATACTTGTATGCTAGCCATATGGAGTGTTATGAATTGGGAAGCTAATTGAATATTAATTACGCGAATTTATAAAAAAGTTAATCCATATCTATACTATGTTAAGTTTGAAACATGATTTCTTTTAGTGAAATTTACTCTTTAACAAAGCAATCACATATGTACCTAGTAGGTACAATTCCTAATGAAATTTAGATTTTAACATATTTGAAGTAGGTACATTGACGATGTGACATTTTTAATTTACATAATAGTGATATATATATATATATATATATATATATATATATATATATATATATATATATAAAATATTTTTAATCAAGTTTTACATTAATAAAAAAAAATAATATATATGTTCCTAGAAAGAAAGTTGTTATACACATAAAGCCTATGCATTTAAATATTTTACAGCTTATTCAGTCAGTAAATTTTGCATGACGAATAAGTAGACTTCGAACTGGAATTCACTTGTCATTCAAATAACTCGTGAGGTGATTGAGAAGGGATTTTCTCTTTCTCAGCATTTATTATTTAGAATCTGAATTCGTTGAATCACAGCTCTGTACTATAAGTGAAGCTAAAATTTACTGTCAATGTTATTAATTTAATTAGGAGAGAGCGAGGCTTGAAGTTCCCCGAACAAGTTGTCCCCTTAAACTTAGCGTTAAATAAAAAAAAACTCCTAATCAACAAACAACACAAACCGGGAGATGTACTCCTAAATTTTTTACTTTTTTTGTGACTTTTTGAGATGAAATAGTTAATTTTGTATTTTTACGTTAATTAAAGTTGTGTTAAGTATGATTTTTCTTTTATGTACATTGCCGTTAAACGAAAACCTTTAAATAAATGGTACGTACGTATAAATTACGTATAAAAACTAAGCCGATATTTATAAGCTGTAATAAATTTTGTTATCGTTTACAAATGTAATTACACTTTCTTAAAAATCACCCCAATGAAAACCATAAAAGTTTGCTTCTTTCTTAAGTAATAGAAAGTTAAAGAAGATGATAATTTCAAAATTACATTGCATTACAAAGGTCAACACGAATTTGGATTTTGATAAGAGAGTATATACATATTTTAGATAGATTTATCGATAAATTAGACAAAAAAATATATATGGCCTGAAAAAGTTTGCTTCTGTATCAAGGAGAACGGTTGGTCAATATTTTAGAAAATCCATCGTTAAAATTTGACGGAGGAGGATTTAGTTACCATTTTCTGCTATGAAACTTTATTATTGTTTAAAGACACTATTTACTTTTTATTTCTTTTAAAGTTATTTTGAATTTAGAGCAGAGACTACATCTCGAGCGGGGTCGAGACGCCATCATAAGACATTCATTGCAGATACGTGGTTTAGTTAAGTTGGTTGATCTTGGTGGATCATAGAGAGTTTTGTTTTGATACGAGTATTATAGTTGGAAGTCGATGATCGGCGACTGTGAACCCGCTGGCTCTACTAAATTATAATTTTTTTTAGGAATATGGGTATTTTTCCTTTATTTTCAATCATAATGAATAGAGAAATCATAAAATAAATTTTAGGACAAACACGATTTCTTTTTTTGTAAATATTTTAATTATTAAATATAATATCACTTTCTAACATGATTATCACTTGTCTTACGGTGAAGAAAAACATCGTGAGGAAACCTGCATGTCTGAGAGAACCTAGCAAGTTTTCAAAAGACATGTGAAGTCCGCCAACCCGCACTTGGCCAGCGTGGTGGACTATAGCCTGATTCCCCTCGTACTGAAGGGAGGCCCGTGCTCAGCAGTGGGACGTTAAAAAGGGCTGAATACATACATACAAAGTCACTGTCACCACAAAAACATCACTCACAATATGAATAATAACATAAATTATGTTAAGAGAAAGAATCAAAAGTTTTAACTATAGAGCTGTCAGCAAATATTTCATTTTGAGTACGAAATGATATCAATGCGTAGCATTCCTCATATGAATGAACCTGTCCCTCAAAATTATTACCCGCCTACAAACAATGTTTAGAACTAACAGAGCGATTTATATTCTCCTCTGTTCATATTTTCAGTTGCACATTTAATATGAAATTATGAGGTGTGGTGAACTTTATCTATAAATTTTAATTGACTTCTTATTGTGCTATTTTATTAATTATCTTACTTGTTACTAATATTATAAATGCTAAAGTTTAGATGTTTGGTTGGATGTTTGTTACTCAATCACACCATAACGACTGAACAGGTCTGGATGAAATTTGGCACACAGATAGATTATAGTCTGGAATAGCACATAGGCTACTTTTATATCCCGTAAAAATGTACGGTTCCCGTGGGATTGATTAATAAATATGAGTTATTGGCGTGCATTTTAATTTAGACTGCATCCACTTTATGATGCATTCGCATTTATAATATTAATGGGATTCAAACAAATATTACTATTGACACTATTTTTGGCTTATGGAGTAAGTAGTCTTCCTTGGCGAGTTCAAAACCGGATCTTGCGTAGATTATTTTGAGAAAATGTTGTTTTAAAATTGAACTAAATCGAATAACATAAAAATATCTCTATATTGAAAAGAATTTAATTAGTATTAGAATAGCCTGTGAGTTCACGAAACCGCATTAGCCAGCGTTGAAAAAAGACTTGTGCCCAGCAGTGGCATGTTAAACTGTAAATATTTTCAGTTATTTTTTACCTGTAAACAATAAACCGCTCAAAAATTCACAGTGTGCATTGACCTCTTCCGCGGGTCAACTGTATGGCAATATGCCAGTTCGCTCTTTTGGGACTCGTCAACACATAAATCTAGCCACGTTCATTCTAATGGACAAAATTTGCCTACATCGAGGCTTGATTCAAAGCAAATATGTTTATATTTTATATAAGACTTTGAATTTTATTCTAACTGCTAAGTTAACCCTTTTGGATGTCACCCAATGAAACCATCCTAATGCTTATGACGTACACGTCGTCTTTTATTTTAATAAATCTGCTGTTTGTTTTAAAGTTAGTTTTTTTGGTCTCATATATTCGTAATATAAGCCTTAAAATAATGTTTCTATTAACTTGTAGATTTTTTAATGAATGTATCCAGATGGAAATATTTAATGATAGGTGATGATGATATCTTCTTTACCGATTTCGGTCACGGCTGCTAATCGCAATGACATTAGCCCACTGCGCCGGGGATATTATAGGACACTTATGCGCGCCAACACAAGTGCAGTCTCTATTTCTACCAATCTCTTACTACGGTGGAAGAATTCGACACTCGCGATGAGAGATCAGGTGAAGGACCGAAGGCTTTAAGTACCCTTCAAAGCTCAGGAGTGGTACACAGCCAACTTCCCAACACCGGGTTGTTACTGAGAATTTCATGACAATAACTAATCTTGGCCCGATCCTGAACCACCTGATCTGCAGCCCCTTACCACTATACTGTTGTAGGCAGTTGAATAATAGGTACCTAGGTAGGTCTTTCTATCATTAACAAAGAAATTTAATAAAAGCACTAAAATGAGTAAAAGTTACTTTGACTTTCCACAGTAATTTATGATCTGAATCAATTAATTAAAGTTTTAAACTTGGCATCTGAATTGTGTGAGAGATTATGTTAATGCACTAAAAAGTTCAAAGCAGAGATAACCTTTGATACAGGTCAGCTTTGTCAGATCATGTGGCTCGCTGCCAACAAGCCTTAATGATACAAATGGACTAGACTTTACTAATCTGCAGCTATACACTTCAAAAGTTACATAATAGCTTACCATTTACTAAGCAAATATGTATATAACAATATTATATCTATAAATATAAAGAAAATCATTTTCCGAACTATTATTATAACACTAAAACATAATTTTACCTCATTGTTTGTTAAAAATAGGTATCACAAGCCAGAAACTATCATAATATTTATAACAATCGAGAGCTCAAAATAAAGAGTATTTCTTTATTTTAAACCAATAAATAATATGGCCAATTGGTAGAATCAACTTTAAATCGCAGGTGGCCGAGGTGAATTCTAAATAGTAAATGATTTCATTTAATTAAGGGCAAATCTGTGTCATCGATCACCGACTGTTCTAATTTTTGTTTTTTTTTGTTTCTTTTTCTTTACTATGTGTTTGTATCGATATTTTTAGGAGATTTATCAGTGGAATAGTAAAAACTTAAAGCAGTATATATACTACTACTTACTACTAACCAAACCCCAGTTACATCGAATCCATCAAATTGTTCCCGCGTAGCCTAGGATGTTTTGTAAATTGAGTCGAATTTTATTGACTTTAGTACAGCTCATTGTTAAATAATCAAACTATTTATTTATCATTTCTATTATTTTTGTGTTTGTAGAATTAAGTAGTAACATATTGTGTAAATTATCGCTTATATCTCTTGCCAGACGTAAAAGACGATGTCTTCAAAGTCTGGTTTTCGGCGACGGTAACCGTATTCTTTGCATACTCTTAAGGCTATGTTTATCTTATTAATTTAGATTAAAAGTCCAAACTTACAAAATTAACTATATTTATATTATTATTTAGTACTATTAGTATTACTAGTTATTAAAAACTCTTACGCTAGATATTTGGATTTAAAATAAAATTCCAACTATGTACCTACATTTAAAAAAAAAACTTGCGCGGATTTTATAAAAAACACATAAAGTACTACCTAATATTATTTTTTAATATAAGTCCACTTCATGTATAAAAATAAAAATTATACTTCATTTAAAGTGAAATATTAAAGGACCTTGCACCCAAATGTCTAAATAATTAATTTTCAAACCAACATGTTTTTGTAAAAGAGGCCAAAGTTTATAGAGATTTGCCTCGAAAAGAATATAAAAACATGAAAAATTTACGACCTCAGCTGTTGTGAGTTTTATTATTTAACTTAAAAATTTAAAACACAATACAAGCCGCATAGTCGTAACAAAGCAATAGCTTTGGATTTTTGATGGGTAATATTTAAAGTGGTAATATGTATTTTAATCATATTTTAGTTTAAGTGGTAAAATCGCAAATAGGTATAATTTAAGCTAAATGTTAATTTTTATATGAGCAATAGATAGATATATGTTTGCTTTGATCTTGTAAAAGATTTTACCACCAATTCAGTAAAAAAAGTTAGCGAGCAGTGAGCACTAAACCTTTTACGGGTAAAAAATAAGAAAATAGATTTAATTTAATGTTAAAATATAAATGATGCAGATTTTTCATATTTTAAAACTTTATATACGGGTAAATTTGTTTCATTGTTTTAAAAATATATTTCGCCTGCAAAAAAGTGTGAGGGGTCCACCACGTACTCGTATATCGGGATCTCCAACTATTGGTAGATAAAGATGAGTTTTGATGACAATTTTAGCAATTCTAACATATATAACTACCTGCAGTGTTAAGCGGTTTAAAAATGACGTCTAAATATTGAAATAAAATAAATAGAGATAGGACAATACTATAATTTTAGTACCATAAATTTAATCCACAAATATTCACACGGAAAGTTGTACATTGTACAAAGCTTTAAACGGGTTTTAAGCCATCGTGGTAGTGTTTAAAAGTGTATAATATCCACCAAATTATGCAACGTTTTGGCAATTTACAGTAGTATTTTAGTGGCCTTTTAAGAAACTTTAACAATGAATATGTAAATAAGTAACATAATTTTGCACTATGCAGAGAGTTCACACTTCATAGTTTTTAAGAGTTCCTACATGTTTCTTATTCTTTTGATTTTTCAAAGCAATTTATAATGAATAGATTACATATAATATACATATGAGATGAATCCCTTACAGTGTGGATTGTGGGGTACTTACTGTCTAATAACAAAAAGCTAAGCTGTAAAACTAAATAAGAAAGATTTAACAACATCTTACTTCTTACGGTAAAAATCTAAGAAATTTTTTCTCCTTAACTACGACTCAGTGAAGATTTTCATATCTACATTATAATTCTTTCTAAAAAATATTCTCATATATTGAGAAAATACAACACTGTATATTCCTACAAAAGGAAAGCTTTAGCTCTATTGCTCACGTGGAACGCGAATGTATTTTGAAACGAACGTCTGAATAATTCTTCTCCAACTTAACGTTTCAACATTTCAACTGAATTATTTATATTTTTTGTTTAACATACACTTTGAAGATTGAACGAAGTCTTTATATTTTAAGCTACATATTTAATAGACTTATGCTCGATTTCACCAACAACCCATAAGCTACCACCTACGTATGGGATCCCTAGCTTAAAAGTCCCCTAAACTAGCCCCTAAATTAAATTTCGTTTTACGATCGTCTTTAAGCCCATATTTTGAGCACCTAAATTTAGGGGGCCTTTTAATATTTAGGTGACCCTTAACTGTCGGAAGAATAAACAAAGAAGAAACTGTCCCCTAAAAGCCCCCTAACCATGCTTAGGGGATCACTTAAACTTAGGTGACATTGGTGAAATTGGGCATTAGTGATCACTTTAATATTTTTACGTTCTTAAATTAATAATTATACTAATAACTAGCGACTCCCCCCCTCCCCTCGCTCTGGTAAGTTCTTAGGTGATTAAGAGTAGGCTGTTTTCAGGACATAATCAATCCGTATACTAAATTCGAAACCCGTTTCAGCGTGAAGCACGCACGCATTCACGCACTTATAATAGTATTTCCAATTTAGAGTTCATTACATATGCTAACATCGAACTTCGGCTAATATGAAGAGGCCTCTAAATGAACTCTAATGTGACCAGACTAAAATATATGGTTAATATAAAGATTCACCCCAGGGAGTAATCGTGGCCTGTAGAGGTTTAGTAAGCAAAGTCACGCCGATAGTCAGTCCCATTACGACGTACATCAATCACTACTGCTTTCCATTTTCCGCTGAATTCACTATATCCATATATTAGTAGAAATCCACCAGTACTTGTATCTGAGTAGATTTATACTAACTTATTTGAAACCAGTAAAGAATAACATTCAATTATTTACGACTAGCGACTCACCCTCGCTTCGCTCGGTTTCGACCCTAGCCTGCTTCCCAATACAATCTTTCATCCACTTAGGGATTCATTTCCTGTATAAAAAGTATCCTATGTCCTTCCCAGGGTCTCAAACTATCTTTTTACCAAATTTCAAATGCAATGGTATGCTTATATATATACATATATTTCTAACATTTTTTATTTTTTTTTCTAATATTGATAAGATTTACTATTTATTGAATCTAGAAAGATAACGCAAAAGTTTTAGTCTTAAAACAACGTTTACAAATGTCTTCTAAAATCTTGTTAAAACTTTTCTCATTAAAATAACATTCAAGAAAGTAAACAGTAAATATATTGCCATATAATATAATTTAAATTTTAAAGTTTGTCAATTCAAGTCATTTAGTTAGTACAATTCACTCAACCTATATTATTTATCAGCTGTTTTATTTATAAAAATGAAGATGAAATTAGAAATATCTACAATGCAAATAAAGTTTGAATTATGTATAACGCAATATACCTACTAGTAAGTAAAAAATAAAAATACCAAAACTTTATCTGTAAAAACAAAATAATGTTTTTATGGCAAAATAGAATTTAAAAAAAAACAATCAAACTAGAAAATCCGGAGGACATAACTAGTTTTTTTAGTATTTCTTTTGACAATTAAAAATATCATTCATCAAATTAAATCTAATACCAACTATTTAATTTAAACCAGAACGGCTAACAATAGACTTGGAAAGTTCTGACATTGAATAATTCGTGTAGACTAAAAGAGCATTATTTCTTATTTAGTATTATCTAGTACATATTTATGCTACAAGCACAAGCGTCAAAGTAGATTTTTACTAATAACACGTAGACGAAACTTACCGTGGGTAAATACGTATTATCCAAAAATATTGAATGAGTGGATATCTCTTAAAATAAGGGAATGAGTAAACCTATATCTCTCCTCTAATGGCATAAACGATAATTCATTTTTCTAAAAAATAAACATTGAAATTAAATGGTACAAAATAATGCCAATAATAAAATATATATTGAACAAAGCTATTACCTGTCGAAATTGGAGTACAATTCTCTAAGGAGGGTAATACAAGGTAGATTCTAGAATATATTTGAACATGAATTGAGCGTTAATAAATTACGATACTATCTATTCATCACGGCATCGTATTCTAATTCAGGAGACTTATGATAATAATATAATTCTGAATATTAAAAACGTAAGATGAGCCAAGGTCTTGACGTTCTAGTCATAAAGCTACTATTTGCTACCTTTATTCTATGTAGCGGTTTAGTTTTCTGCCTTATCTAAACATCTATAAATAAATTTAAATTATAAGAATATATTGATTTTTATTGCCGACATTATTAGGAGGCGAAAGGACAGCTATCTAAAAATATTGTATATAATTAAAAAAAACGCAAGCCAAGCATAGATTAATTTAAGAAAATTTAAAAATAAACTTTCTTTTTGATTCTGTTGACTCATAATGTATTATTCGTAACCAAACTTACTTTATGTTAGAAGTGTATCATCCGATATGGTCTAGTGGCTAGGATACCTGGCTCTCACCCAGGAGGCTCGGGTTCGATTCCCGGTATCGGAAAACTTTTTTCATGTTTTGGTTTCATAAATTATTAGTAATTTTAACTTTGAAATGTATCTAGAATTTTACATCTTAAATGTGGCCCCTAGTAAAATACAATTTAAAAGATAGATTTTATACGATTGCTAAGCAAACCATTACGTACTATTATAGTAATATCATAAGTTGTTACAAATCTTAAATAGACATTGTACAAAGCAATGTAAACATACTAAAACATACTTGGACTTTGTAAAAACATCTTGTAGATAATGACCAGGCATTGTATCGCTGAACGCGTCTAAACGTCCTAAACAAAAACATGTTAAAGAGCGAATACTTGAGTCACTCGCCTTTGTTTCGCTTAGCAACACTCTTTACTCATACTTTTATTATTTTACTCCTGTTGTTCCAAGAAATATGACTTAAAATGACATAAGCATAGTTTTTTATACAAAAAAGCCACTGTAAAAAGCCCTGGAAAAGTTGGAGTCTTCATGTAAATTTTGTTTTCGTTAAAAGCTAAAGCAGCAGCAATTAATATAATAGAATAATATTTTAAAAGCTTTCAAAGACTGCTTTCACGGGTCTTTTTATTTTACAAATTAAATCATATTATCGTACTACAAAGCTTCATCAACTAAGCACCTTTAGTTACAGTTGTGGCGTAACTTATTTGCAAAATCTAAAAAATATTCCTGTAATATGTTCGCAATTGTACCTTCTATTTATAAAAGTAATACAAAAAAAGTACTTCCTATAGTTTACGTATTTATCCACTCTATATCTGAAAAGCCTAGGAATCTCATAGGATCACTGACGTTGTGTGTGCAAATCATGTGTATGTTTATTTAAAAAAAAATATTAATCGATTTAATAATAAACTTCGGCTTTATCCCTACCGTATCTCCAAAACTAATAAGCCTTAAAAGTGTCAGGATACACCGTCACAATCCTATCATAATTTTTATAATAAAAAATAAAACAAAGTCGTTGTTCCTTAAATTACCACGTGATGTTCTCCTGGCCGATTCCAGCCAATCTCATTAAGACTAGCTAACTGCGCAGGAGATATTATAGTGCACAAGTGTACGCGCGGACACAAGTGCTATTCCTGTCACTCTCATACTCCGGTGGGACGACTACTCGACACGACCGGTGAGAGTTAAGGCGCAGGACCGATGGTTTTACGTGCTCTCCGAGGCACGGGGGTGAAACACCACCAACTTCCCAACTCTGGGCTGTTACTGTATGTGTACTTAGACTTACTATATAGAAAGACTCAATAACTAAACTTGGCCCGACCCGGGACTCGAACGCAGGACCTCCGAGTGTGCAACCGTACATGCTAGCCACTACACTACCGAGGCAGTTATATTACCATAATAAATAATAAATAAATAATAAATATGTTCGGACATTAACACACAACACCATCTAGTTCCATGGTAAGCTACGAGGCTTGTGTTATGGATACCAGATAGTTGATACACTACACATATATAGCTTTAAATACATACATATTATAAATATAAACACCCATGACTGAAGTACAAACATTCATGCTCATCACACAAATGAATGCCCCCAGCGGGACTCGAACCCGCGACCGCTGGCACAGAAAGTAGGGTCACTACAAACTGAGCCAAACGTGTCGTCATAATGGGTACAGAACCCTTCACACGAGTCCAACTCGTTTTAGACGTTTTTGTAAGTGCACCGCAGCTTCCACGCAAAATTACAGTAAGCTGTGTCGTCTATTTACGACGACATTTATTAACGGGAAGCAAAAGCAAAAGAAAATGATAGATGGACATTATCCATCTTCCATGAAAGTAATCCTGAGTAAACAAGTGCTTATCTACTTTGGTGCTGGCAAAAATTTTTTTGCTGAAAATATCACCTCATTTTATATGTGCTATGTATGTAATAAGGAAAATGGTTATGAAAAATATTTATGTGCAAATTACGTCCAGTAGGAAACAGTTGAGAGAATTTAATACAAAATAATTTTTTCAAACTATCCAGTGCAATTGTACCTATGAACTTAATTTTCGAAAAATGTTAATTTTTTGTTAACTTTACAATTACGGAAGACATATAACATCTAATGCTACTGGATCGATTTTATATAAATGTCAATATAAGAGTTCTAAATAGTTTTCAACTACATTATAATATTGCTTTCCCACAGTAAAAAGTATCATATATTTTGGCCCGAATAACTGATTATTTTCATACGAATTTCATCAAAATCTGTCCAGTGGTTTTCTCGTGATGCATTCCCAAACGGATGACAGACAGACCAAAATTCGAAAACTATACATTCGGCCTCTGTATCGATAATAATTAATAATGACTATTTCAATAAGATTTTCCAAAAAATATTTAATGTACAGATTCGACTCTGTTAGAATTTAATTGTATGTATAGATAGATGACTTTCAAGCTAAAATCCCTTAATACAAAATAACAAGTGAAAAAAACTTCGAATTGCAAATAGCAGTTGAGTAATAGCGATAATTTTATTTTATACCCCCGACGCAAAAAGAGGGTGTTATAAGTTTGACTTCGATGTCTGTTTGTGTGTGTGTGTGTGTGTGTGTGTGTGTCTGTCTGTGGCATCGTAGCTCTCAAACGGATTAGAGGAAAGCCAGTTTCCTTGCGGTGGTTCTTAGCAATGTTTGGTTAATATCGGTCCAACAGTGTAAGAGTATCAGCTCTTTTCCAAAATGATGTAAGGCATTTTGGCGTATGATTACTCGATTAAGTGCTTCACGCGTGCCAGTGTATTCGTTAAATGACAATTAATTTGTGTAGGGGTTTTTCTATTTTTTAATTTTATACTATGAAATAAATAGTAGTAATAATAAGTACATACATTATTATATAACACTATTTAAAATGAGTAGAAATAGTTTGTCGACAAACTAACAATTTAATATAAGTTTGTACCAATAAGAATGTGACTCTAAACCACGCCGACGACGTACAGAACCCGCGCTTCGATCAAGGAAGTTTTAAATTAGTTGAGGAAATCCCAGCTTGTCCTAAAAGCACGTAGGTATTAATTACATTATTCGGGGAGTAACTTTTACAAAGTTAATTAGAACTTAATACAAATGTTTCTACAAAAACTGATATTTTGATACATGCAGAATAATCCAGAATCCAGATTAGCCAGATTAATGATCGCAACGCCACGTCGCGTATGGATGCAACGATATGTGTGGCACCTACAAAAATGTAGGTACGTGAGAAGCCCGAGTCTTTGAGCTTTCGACTAAAGGGTCTATATTTTATGAATATATGGACAACACACAATTAGTAATATTGGGTCGCATCTGAGTAGAGTTTGTGCAGATAATGCTACGCTTTAGTCTAAGTTTGTGAATGCCAATCACACTATATAAATCATGGTTCTAAATCAGGTATTTGAAACCATGTTTACATATTGTTATATTTGGAATTCTAAATACGTTAAAAATATTATAAACTAGCGACTCACCCTTATTTCGCTCGGGTTTGTCCCTAGATTGCTTCCCCATACAAACTTACTACCAAATTTAATTTTAATTTTATTCCCTTTAATAATGATTTCCGGGATAAAAACTACCTTCTGTCCTTCCCAGGGTCTCAAACTATCTTCTTACCAAATTTCATCAAAATCGGTTCAGTAGATGCAGAGATTACCCCTACAACGTCACAAACTCACAAACTTTACCTCTTTATAATATTAATATAGACTAGATACAAGTACGACAATAAATATTGCGTACTTTCTCGAATACTACTTAGACGACAAAGTATTGTTATAAAACTCTCATCAAAGGATTGAAAATCTCTTATTTGCGTCGTTTTTACCTTTCACTTTCTTGTTAAAAGAGAAACGCTTTAAGAGGTACAAAAACAATTGCTTCTAAAGACTTTTAAACTCATGTCCTCATTTTAAAGTCAAAGAAATATTTTTAGTTAAGATATTTCCCGGCTGTGAAGATCTACTTTTTTATGAATTTGTTTTTTATTAGCCTGAAGAAACCCATTTTCCGAACCAAATTCAGATGATAATTCATGTTATCCATGAAGAAGTACAATAAAGTTGTATCAGTTTATTAAACGTATTGTTAATATTTATGTGGTTCCACGAATACTGTAACTTTTGTTCCGTTACAATAACTTGGAAGAATGTCTGGAGGAATTTAGATTCTTTTCAATAAGATGTGCCCCATATTGATAAAAGTTTTAAGGTCGGTCATCTGCTGGTGGAAATTTCATTCTGTTATTCGGACCTTAAGTAACCAAACATTTAAGTATTGAGTATCACAGACATGAAACACGACCAATATCCACTCCTACAGAGATCGCAAGTTTGGTTCCCGTAATGGCAAATATTTATTATGATCGCAAATATTCTGACTGAACAGATGCTTACCCCGATCCGGTAACGGGCAATGAAGAAGCCAGTAAATAGTGAGATGAGTCATAATAAGAAAATATTACTATAGTTATTACACTGCAAAAAAAGTGAAACTATACAGAAAATAATTTCACGAAAGAATAAAAAGTATTTAATGGCAGTTAACGAAAATCAGATTTTAAACAAGTAACTAATTTTGTGGGAGGCAGAATATTTACGGCTATCTATCTCCGAATCACTTAGTTAATGTGCTGAAAAGCCATTTTCATTGAAATGGATGCAAATGATAAACTTTAATGATAATTATTCAATCGACTAATAATAAAGGCCTCATTAAACATTAGAAGGCTAAACTAGGCACTTAAACATTATAAACGTTATAATGACGTTATGTGAGCAGAGTCGATCTTCGAAATTCAGTCTTTTGCCTGGTCGTTTTTTGTGTTTGATTAAAACCACCGCAGTCTTTTTGAGACAAATATGTTTTAGATTGTAGTTATATAATATAATAATTTATTTCCGTCGGTTCGTCCGGGTAGTATATTTATGTATAACTAGTGAGAATAATAATAATAAATAAATACGTTGGAATATTAACACACAGCGCCATCTAGTTCCATGGTAAGCTACGAGGCTTGTGTTATGGATACCAGATAGTTGATACACTACACATATATAACCTTAAATACATACATATTATAAATATAAACACCCATGACTGGAGTACAAACATTCGTCATCAAACAAATAAATGCCCCCAGCGGGACACGAACCCGCGACCGCTGGCACAGAAAGTAGGGTCACTACAAACTGAGCCAAGCGTGTCATCAAACAGAATGAATAGAGCGTATATTCGGAACTAGCGACTCGCCCTCGTTTCGCTCGGGTTCGTCATTATCGTTTTTCTTAAAATAATGACAATCAAAACATGAACTTTTTCTTTGCTACGTTCTCAATATCTCTATAAGAAAGATTTAGTTATAACTTATAGACCTTTGTAAATGACATACTTCATTTAAAATGCCTTACAGATTGTTTGTTGCTCCATATGATATAACCTTTTCAGGCAAGAGCACTTTATGAAGGTATTTGAAGATTTGCTGAAATTCACATCTATACACAAAAGTTTCACTCTTCAATTT
Source organism: Brenthis daphne (assembly GCA_947093115.1). Lineage (NCBI taxonomy): Eukaryota > Metazoa > Arthropoda > Insecta > Lepidoptera > Nymphalidae > Brenthis > Brenthis daphne. Next base: position 3,637,311 of record OX352477.1, on the reverse strand, counting down.
GTAAAAGATATTGCGAAAATTAGGCAATAAATGGATTTAGATAAACAACTACAGAATACAAAATAGGAGAGATGCAATGGTATTCCGTATTTTAGTATAGAATCTAGTCACGAAACCACTCGATGAGAACAGCTCACGTGCTGCATGCATGTATTGAAAAATAGACATTCACGACCAAAAATTATTCTTTGGAGCAATCAATTTAAATTTTAATAGTTCTTATATGAAATATTCATATCTTACTAAATCATAATAGTCTAATATTTTGTAGCTTATATAATGGGGAGAGCATCTAAGCCCATTATAGATATGTCCATACTATAATATTATAAATTTGAAAGTGTGTTTGTTTGTTTGTCTTTCTTTCACGTCGAAATGGCTAAATCACGCTAATCCGCCAGGATTGGCGTGATTTTGTGTGTGGAGATAGTTGGAGGATTGAAGAGTGACATAGGCTACTTTTTACCACGGGAGATTATTCTTTGATAAAACATTTATAAACAAGTTATATCTACTCATCTACCTTAGAAGCGAGCTTTTATTGATCAAAAGTCAGACACGACCGTACAAAAGTCACACGCACTATTCAGACAAAGCTTCCTGATATACATAGGTACTTCACACACACAAAATTATCATTTTAACTCACACAATCTCTTATACAATCAGAGTTGTTTATTTATAATTTATTATCTCTTGCTTAGTCCGTAGTTGCTTCTAACGAAGTAATTTAGTAACAATGACACGGCACTCTATTTTTAGCTACATCGTTAATCTTGTAGGAAAGCAACTAAATTAGCAAAAGGAGGGCAATCTTCCGCCCTCTGTTTTTGCGAAATTCCACTTCAGACGAACATTTAATTAGCCAAATTTATCTATTTCTGTGATAAGTCTAAAAATAAGATTATAGTAATGGGCAATGTTTGTTATTTAATGTTCAAAGATATGATCTAAGCAACTAATTTCCGTTTTACGCTCGTTATTTAGTCAAAGTTTTAAAGCTAAGTCGTAATATTTTTATAGAGACCTATTTCAACATACTTGATTTTTACAACTACCTTTGTAGAAAATTATGAGTTGTAAAATATATACATAGGTAGCATAGTCTAATCAAATTTTTTATTAGATTTGATAAATAATTTTGATTTTGTAATTTTTAATTAATTTTATTTTGAACTTATAAAGTTAAAAAACAAATTTTATCTACACATTGCGGTTAAAAATGACTCTACATATTCTGTGGAAGAAAGTGCTTGAAAAAATTAAATCGTCAACTCATTGTGAGGGAAATTTACATTATTTAGGTACCTCTATATCAACCGCAAAAAATTAGGCACTTCAGTGTGGTGAAATTTTTTTCCTTTATTTATGGAAAGCACGTAATCAATCAACGGTACCCTCAAATAATTGCCTTAAAGAAGTAAAAAAACATAAGCATTAAAATCTATTTTCAAATATGTATAGTATTATCACAGTGATATGTGCTGATATTTACATGGCGGCGATTTAAAAAATATCTGATTATTTTCTTCCTATAAGTGTCTGGAAATCGGTTTTCTTTTTTTGACGTAAAATATCTTTAAAATTATACCGAAACATGGGTACCCAGGTCAAAAAAATTGATCGTAACGAAATAGGTTGCATTAGGTTGCCATAGTTACCGTTGTTAATGTCTTAAAAATGATATAGGTACATCATGGACGAATGTGGTTAATTCGTTCATGAGGTACATATTACGAGTATATGATATTCTTTCCACTGCTTCAAAGATTATTATTTTCACTAATTTGTTTACAAATCTGCAAAACATTTATAAAAAGAAAACACTAAAAGCAACTCGCTGAAATAGAAGCCCGAGTCGATTTTTTATATTCGATATCTAAGTGATAAAATACAACTAATATCGGAAAATATCCACCTACGCGTTTTAATTACGCGAGCGAAGCCTTGCTTGCATAAAGGATACCTAGTAGATAATAAAATTATAACTAATCTGTGTATAATATAAAAAAAAATATTACTTAATGTAAATCTACAAAATTTCTTATTTGAAAATAATATTTCTAAGTTTTTTATAAAATGAAAAATCGTAACATCATAAAAATATACCTACATGATATATATTTTTTGTATTTATAACACCATAGTAATAAGTAGGTAACACCATAGTAATTAATACCTACTTGTAAATCAATTATCTACCTTTCAATATATTAAAATAGCGCGATGCAGCTAAACCTAACACATGTATCTAAATAAATTGTACATTGTACTTGAGTTACGAATTCAATTCCCGCAGAGAGATTTTATCTTAGTAGCGTAGTCATTTGGATCAACGCCATATGGGTTCTTGCGGGACCTTCTTTCCTAAACACTTTAGTAGCTCTAATCAAAAAATAGTGTAACTAATAAAATATCACACAAAAAATTTATGCGTTAATTCGAATGTTATGTATTATGTTAGTGCTATAAATATTTGTTTTGTAATATATATAAAACCTTTTTTGTAATTACATATTATGTACCTATAATTGTATATTGTGTATCTAAGTTTTTTAACTTTCTTTCAAATACATATATTCAATATTTTCAACTATTTACCTAAAAATTAAAAAAAAAACTACATAATTAAATCATCAGATAGAACAATTAAAGCTGTTATTGAAATTAACATAATGCAGTAAATTGAATTAATATTCATGAAATTATAACGTTATAAATTTAAAATAACTTTTGTCAGCTTTTATTTAAATTAAACCATATAAACGACGACACCGGTCGTACTTTACTGTATAAAATTCAAGGTACACATTTACCAGTACAATAACAATAATAGTAGTAGTCTGAATAATAACTGCAATAAGAAGAATGCATTTAGTTACTCGTCGAGAGTTTCGTTCCACAGTTGAGCCAACAAAAGCTATATTTTTATACTACAATAGTCTGAAAGTCATTTTGTCTAAGTACACCACCGGTTTAAATTGTGTGTCGTCTTCCTCTCATACACGGTTTGCAGGTTTTTTTAAAGAAATGTGATGATAAAAAATAATGTTTCATTCAATTTTCAATTAAGTGCAGATTGTTATTGCTAATAGTATATATATTTGTCCGAAATGAGCACTCCATGGAACGGCTCGTTGTCCAGGGGAAAGTAGAAAGCAAACGGTCCCGCGGGCGATCACACACGCTTTGGTCACACACCTTATAAAAGCCGTGACACAAAACTCCATAGTCCAGTGCTCCCGAGACGCTGAAGATCGTTATAAATGGAGGCACATCATAGGGGCTACATTAGCCAAAGAAAACTCATCGTCAACCACGACCGCTCAGCCAAGAGCGTACGACTAAGAAGACTAGTATATCGCTATTATCAACATTTCTTTAAGCAAATCAAAAACAAATATTCTCGTTTATCCTTTTCTATATCAATTTCTATCAAGTTATAGTGGAACTTATCTCATTTTAAATCAAATTTTAAAACGTCTGGTGAATGTTATAGTTGGAACACAGAAAAGGCCTGACTGACAATAATATCAAGTTATTAGTTTATCAAGGTACTCTGTAAAACATTGTAAAAACCATCCTTCTACTTTATACATAGGTTCGTGAAGTTTGTATGTAGTTTTGGTACCCGCTAACAAAACAATTCCAATATCAATCGGTCCCAACTTGACGTAAGTGAATACGCATACGGACTTAAGTGCGTAAAGTATTTATCCTCAAAATACTATTCAATATATAATGTTTTTAATTACCATATAGAGAAACTTCGATATGCTAACGTCTCCTGTGGCATAAAACTAAGAGAAGAATTATATACAAATAATTTACAAATACACAGTCTTTAAAACCTTTGATCACATTTATAGTGTAAGAATAAAAGTAAAAACTATAATAAAAGATTTTATCATCCAACGGCTTTCATCCCTTTCGCATTCATTTCTTTGTGATATGTAAATGAGATGACTGTATGCCCCGCATTATGGATTTTCAATATCAGCAGGCCAAGGCTTAAATCGTCAAAGCTTTTAATATGAGGTTTAGTCATACATTCCTTCGTACTTCATTTAAGTAATGTTTTTCAACAATGCTATGTTCTTGTAGATAGTCTTTATATAGAAAAAATATTTATGAGATATACATGTCGTTCTATAATTTATATATATACATATAATAGTCTATACATATAATAAAATTGTAATTAGGCCGAATCTTTGGTTTTTAGAATTTTTGTCTGTCTGTCTGTCTCTCTGTCTGTTACCGCATCACAGAAAAACCACTGGAGGGATTTTGATGAAATTTGGTATGGTGACAGCTGGTTATCCGGGTCAACATATAGTTTACTTTTACCGCGGGAAAATGTCTCATTTCTAAAAAAAAATACAAAAACTGCAATGAAAGAGTATTCTAATATGTAAAACCTAAGAATTTGGTTTTTGGTCATCTGAACGCGGGCGGAGCCGCGGGCAATGCTAGTCAATTATATTTCTATAAATTAACAATACATTGCTATCAAATAAATTTCCAATCACATTAAAATCACATTAGGCACTTAACTTTTTGTAACTTTCCGATGCGAAATTGTTGGTAGCGCTATAAATAATCCATTTCATATAATATTCGCATATTTATTATGCAGATGTATCGAACATTTTGTTTGAATATACACTAATATGACTTGCAAAATATTGGTAGCAAACAAATTACGACAGTCTTCGTTGCAGAGAACTTCCTCGCTAGAACTTGATTCAATTTTCACTTTCCCGAGACCTACAACTTTCCCGCATTTCGTTCAAAGAGCTCCGAAATTACGTTCTCTGTTCGTGACATCAAAAAAAATTAAATTTCACCAGTTTGAATTCGCCTGTTTATTTGAGATAGTCTTTTTAAACGTGTAAAGGAGGTATTTGTCACATTTAATTTAATTTTTTTTTTCATTTACTTCGTTGTAACTACGCTACGGCTTGAACATAAAGGACTGACTCGTATTTCATTCAGAATCCGTCCCGCAATGGTCGTGCGGAAACAATACGGTGAATATAAGCAATTTAAAACGATTTAAATAAAATGCATGAATAAAAGAACTCTTTTGAAATCAAAAGTGGTCATGGTTTTGATGAATTCTTGAAGAAAGTGACGGAGAATAAAACTACATTATATTTAAAGTGCCTCGGTGGTGTAATGGCTAGCATGTACGGCTGCACACTCGGAGGTCCTGGGTTCGGGTCCCGGGTCGGCCCAAGTTTAGTTATTGAGTCTTTCTGTATAGTAAGTTTCAGTAACAGCCCGGGAAGTTGGCCGTGTTTCACCCCCGTGCCTCGGAGAGCACGTAAAGCCGTCGGTTCTGCGCCTTAACTCTCACTGGTCGTGTCGAGCAGTCGTCCCACCGGAGTATGAGAGTGACAGGAATAGAGAGTGCACGTTGTGTCTGCGCGCACACTTGTGCAATATAATATCTCCTGAGCAGTTGGCTAGTCTCAATGAGATTGGCCGCCGTGGCCGGAATCGGTCAAGAGAACATCACATTATTATTAACACAAAACGAAAATAACATAAACCCTGTTTCACATGTTGTTTTTGTAGCTATGTATAAATTTTTATTACAAACATCTTTTGACGAACTTTTTATTTATTGTTTTTAATTAGGTACCTACTCATTATCTTGAGAGGATTCATTGCATTATTATAAGGTCAAAAGAACCTAGTGCTTATGAATATGGAAACAGTTCGTAAATTTTCGTTTGAAAATTTTAATAAGCTTTCTTCTTCTTAAGCTTGAATAATTTATACATACCGTTCAAAAATATGGAAATACTCAGTTAAAATTATGATCACTAGGTGAATTATGTGATGCCTGTCTGCGTGTCCAGGGTAGGATGGTTGAGGTTCGGGCCCACATGCGTTATTTGGGTCTGATCCTGGACGGACCTACCTCCTTACCTGTCTCGCTGGGTCAGGAGGCCACACGGGATCCTGACGTTCAGGCTGACGCAGATGCTTACCGGGCACGGGTGCTTTGGTAGGTATCTGTGTCAGGTTGCGCGTCGATAACCGTTGCCCGTATGCCCCGAGTGTGGTGCGTCCGAGGACACCTCGCACCACACCCTCGTGGCATGTGCCGCTTGGACTCCCCAGCGCCATGCCCTAATGGTGGTAGTGGCCTTTCGTTGCGAAGCGTGGTGGGGGCCATGCTACGTGACGCGAGGTCCTGGTCGGCGATGGTCTCCTTTAGTGAGACCGTCATCTCACTGAAGGAGACGACGGAGAGGGAACGTGAGGCTAACGCCTTAGCGGACCCTCTTCGTCGCCGTCGGCTGGGGGAGAGGAGGCGCCGGTATGCGCATCTTCTCCCGCCATCCTAGAGGAGCTACTGCGGGGGGGTCTTTTGTTGACTCCCCTGCACGTCATCGGGGCCGTCGGGATGCTCTGTGAATCGAGGGCATCCCGATTTAGGCAAGGATGGCCCGCGAGGTACGGGCCGACCGCAGGGGTGTTGTAGTGAATGCGCAAGCGATCATGCAACGCCCCATTGCACCGCGGCGACGGGTTCCACTGTGGGTTTTAGTGAGTAGGAGTCTCACAGTACCTTGTTTGTTATGACGGCGGTTTCCCCAGCGTCAACAAAAAAAAAGAAAAAAAAGGTGAATTATGTGATTAAAAGTGTACGATATAAATGTAAGTCATAGTAGGGGAGCCCAAGAGGGGATTTTCTGTAGTTACTCGAGCGCGGCAGATTAACATAAAAGAGGTTACCTTGCACTCTATTGAGTACTTTCACCACAATATAAGTCTTCTATACAAAGGGGCGCGTCTAGGGAAGCCGATTAAAATATTTAAAAAATGTTTTGATAAGGTAAAAATACTTGAAACCGTCAGATTAAGGTGTGGTAGGCTAGTCACATCCTGAAAAGTGTCCAATTTAATAATCTGCCGATTTGCACAAGCCTAAGAGGCAAAAATCATCATAAACTTTATAGTCGATTTTTGCCTCTTCGGCTTGTGTAAATCGGCAGATTATTGAATTGGACACTTTTCAGGATGTGACTAGCCTACCACACCTTAATCTGACGGTTTCAAGTATTTCTACCTTATCAAAAAAAATTTTAAATATTTTAATCGGCTTCCCTAGACGCGCTCCTTTATATAGAAGACTTATATTATGGTGAAAGTACTCAATAGAGTGCAAGGTAACCTCTTTTATGTTAATTTGCCGCGCTCGAGTAACTACAGAAAATCCCCTCTTGGGCTCCCCTACTATCATCTTTAGGTAGGTATACTAAAATGTCCCATGCCATGCTTAGAAATCGGTTGGTTGACGATACCTAGCATAAATCTAAATATGCGCTAAATTATGTAAAATATAATATTTAAAAGTAATAAATCATTTAATAAAAAGTATAATATGTATGAAATTTAAAAAATATAATATTTATAAAAGTCTATTAACTAAAAATATAGTTATAATTTATATTCACTACCGTTATAAAACCGTGGTAAACAACTCATAAAATGTAAACAGCGCCATCTATGACTATGGATTAGGTACAAGCACATTACCTACATTATAACTGATTTTTCAATTTTCTGAATAATTATACTATATTTACTATATTTATAATTATACTAATTAGAAAAAATTAAGAATGCAGTTTTTCATTTTCCATAACTTAGAATATACCTTCTTAACATCAATATAAAATACTACATTTATGTATTTTAATAAAAACTTTAAAATAACCGACTTCTATATATTTTTCTATTCTAAATGAAAACCCCCGTTTAGTTATTTTTTACATTTTAGTGCCTGGAAGTCGGCTTTTTTTTTAAGTTTTTATTTGTCTATTTTTAGTGTAGACGTAATAAGCAGGTTCGATTAAGCAATTTATTTATAAAAAAAAATATTTGTTGATTTAAAAAAACCGCTTGACCGATTTTGATAAAATTTATATGGAACCAACTGGGAAGTACATCCTTTGAAACAAAAAAAAATCAAATCGGTTCAGGCGTCTTCGAGTAATCGGTGAACATACCTACATTAAAAAAAAGATTCCGACGAATTGAGAACCTCCTCGTTTTTGGAAGTCGGTTAATAATAAAATATAAGAAATAAGTCGTGACGATTTTGTCCTTAGTAATGTTTTACGTATTTTTTTTGCATCTTCCCAGTCCTTTCCAGGAAAATACACTACAAAAACAAAAAAGTTCACTGCGTCAAAAGTGAAATAAAAATTCTGTTGGAGAAATTCTCGTTATATAGTCGCTCTACATATACATAAACATATATATAGGTACATGTAGAGCGAGTATGGCTTCAATCATCATGCAGTCCTTCGAATTCTATACAATAAATATAATTGAAGTGTCTGTTTGTAATGTCAAAATAACAGCTTTTTACTAAATAGGTACATATGAAAGTATGCATATACATAAGTATACGGTATTTATAAGAAATATAACATTTTAAAAATTTTCTCCGTCAATCTATCTGTCTGTCTGTTTGTTTCGGATAACCTTCGAATGGCTGGAACGATTTGGACTGGAAGCTCGTTAGTCTATTCATATAATAAAATTCTGAGTCATATCTGTACACTAAATATTTTTTTCGAAAATCTTATTGAAACACATTATTATCGATACAGAGCCCGAACTTTTAGTTTTTGGAATTTTTGTCTGTCTCTGTCTGCGACCGCAGAATCTTCCATCACACCAAACCAGTGGAGGGATTTTGAAGAAATTTTTTATGGTAACTTACTAAATATGGCAAAAACTATTAAAAAAGCTTATCTTGAAAAAATTATCAATAGCGCTATTTTATTCATTAAAATAACTACAAAAATATTTATTTATGTATTCTTTAGATATTCCACAATAGATGTCGCCATGTGTTTTTAAAATACGTAGTTTTAATTCCAAAAAATTGGATGTACATACGTTTCCATGATTTTTTTAGAATTATGAACAAAATTAATAATATATTAGTAATATTTTGTTGGCCTATAATTTTTAAATAAAATAATATTTTTAATATTTTGAAATAATTTTCAAATGAAAATATTTGTAAATTTTTATTGTTTAGTAAATAATATTAATGTTTGTAAATCTTTTTATGTAAAAATTGGGCAAATGCAAGTCCAACTCGCGCATTATAGGTTTCGTTTAGCAAAATACTGTGTTGTTTTTCTTAGTTACGTATTTTGCTAAGTGAACACTAAAATAAATACGAATAATATTAACGTTTCCACAATATACTCATTCTATCGACCGTAAAAATAAGTTCGTTTCATATTATTTTTTAACAAATAATGCTAGTCTGGAATATATCAAATGATTGATTAATTAGAAATTTCAACACGCGGAATATAGCTATTAAGGTTTGAGTAAAGTGAGGGCAAATAATAGGTACTTTATTATACGTGGGTAGGTACTTTTAAATTTACTATTAAATATCTACTTTAAATTAATTTTAAAAAATTAAAAAATATTACGCATATACCTAATATACTGTTTACTGTATATTATCTAATAATTGCTTGGAAATACAGGTATAAAAAATATTTCACGATATTTTACTTATGATTATTTGAAAATGTTTTATAATAATTCGATGTATCGTATATTTTCGGGAGCGTTTCATTTTATTTTCTCATTGAATAACCTCATAATGTATTATAGGCTTGATTTATTTCAAATTTCAATCATCTCTAACCGTAAAAGAAAAATCGAAATTCGATGCGGCAGATAACAAGGTTTGACGAAGGTTGCCTTTGTTATCCCTGTCATGATATCCTCACTAAGAAAAAAAATATTAAACGTGTTCTTAACTTACATACTTACAAAGAAATATGTACATAAATTGCTAAATTAAATATTTAAAATGTGTAATGTGTGCGACGTGTGTTCATTTCGTCGTGGTGGTGGGGGTACATTAACATCTAAATATCAGCTGGACATTTAGCTCTTCAGTATACGTACTTAAAACATCTTACAAACGTCTATGGCGACGTTTTTAGGGTTCCGTATCTCGAAAGGTAAAAAGGGAACCCTTATAATATCACTCTCTTGTCCGTCTTTCCGTGTGTCTGTCTGTCCGTATGTCACCACCGATTTTCTCAGGAGCGGTTGGACCTAGCAAGTTGAAATTTATACCAGATACTGAGGCCTATAGTCAACACGATAAAAAGATATGGGCAAATTTAGATTTTCGCGAAAACTAGTAAGTACAAAAATCTTAATTTTCGACTTTTTCAGTGAAAATTGACAATTCTAGGTCAACCGTAAGTACCCTATAGGTTTTGGATCGAAAACCTATATGGTAGTTCCCGTTGACCTAGAATTACGAAATGTGGCAAAAAGCAAGCTCTTATAGCACAAATAAAGAAAAAATTTCAAATAATAAAATAGTTGAAAATTAAAGTTAAACAGATTAACTCTCGGTGGGTGAGTCCGACTCGCACTTGTCCGGAATTTTTATGTTCAATATACGTCATGGCAGAACCATGGCTTTTCTAGTCGACGCGTCCACCTGTATATATACAGGTGATACACATTTCCCAACATTAAAAAAATGAAAAAGGGCGGCCATTCGTATATTACATAACTAAATACATACTTACGAGTAGTTCATGCCAGATTGACGGATTAAATAATAACTTAAAAACGTTTTTATTTCATTTGATTCTTAAAGGCCTCATAGACGAAATATTATCTAGCTTTAGAGTCAATAATTTATATGGTGTAAACTCTTACTTTAAAGCTACGTTTAAGGCAACAATAGCCAATCTGTTTAAAATAAAAATCTATTAGTAGGTAGGTACATTTGATTAAACAACTAAAACTCGCTAGTCATTTGTAACTAACATTTATAAATCACCAAAACGATTCCGCTTAAACTGTCCAGCTTTATTAAACTGCTGGGTACAATAAAACTGCCAATTTAATTCAGAAATTAGCGTTAAATCGAACATTGCTAAGCAATTTGATCAATGTGAGTGAAATTAAATTATGATATGCATACGATTATTGTATGTACCTATGTATAAATTGTAACATGTTTACAGTAAAAAAATATTAAAAAAATTAAATTGTACCTAATTTTGAAAATAGCTTGTACGTAAACTTTATAATATAAATACAATTAAGAATTTTAGACTATAATATCATAGGTAGAGTATTACTTACCTATCTCCCTATAAAGTCCTCCAATATAATCAATTGAAGAGATTCCTATAATAAACTTTGCCAAAGAATGAAATCAAACTTTATTTTTTTATGTGATACTCGTATGTACGTAGTTTTTAATAGCAAATAATATTATATGTATTTCAAAACGTGATGAAAATTTCAATAATACTTACTATACATTCTCATATAATTTAGGCGATTTTGCGCTGCTACTTTGACTTCTTTGAGTTTAAAGGTACTGAAACTGGATGTAATAGGTCCACTACATCCAGTTTCATCCTTATTCATATAAATTACAATTTATTTTGTAATAAATATTTTAATTAAAGTAGGATAGACAGTATAGGTAGGTATTTTTACCCGACTGCGCGACGCAAAGGAGGGTAATGTGTTTATCAGTCTTTGTATGTATTTTAGGAGGTCACTAAAAAAACTTCAAGATATTCCTTGCCGAGAATATTTTAACATATGAATACCTAATAGGTAAATATGATTAGGTATGAATAGTAATTATAGTTAAAATATATCTTAATTTGTGATGTATTTTACGTAGCAAAATATATTAGATTTGCTTTGCATCGGCTGGCACCGACTTCGAAAATATCTGATCAGGTATCTATTCTAAATGAAAACCCTCGTTTAGTTATTTTTTACATTTTAGTGCCTGGAAGTCGGTTTATTTAAGTTTTTTTTCCAAACCAATATCTTTATCAAAATAAAGGTTTATATGAGGTGATCACAAAACTATATACAACTTTTATGTTTAAAACTGACTGACTGCATAATACTATATTCCTTCGTCTACTTGTTTTCATCTTTTTTGTAGTTAGCTTTTATGCATTCGTGTTTTATTTAATGTAACAAGGCCAGTAAAAAAATTAAAGAAACATACGACTATTATTTATTTTCGATTTTTTGTTTTTATAGTTACATCCTTTCCAATTTTATTTTTTATCAATAGAAAAGTTATATTTTCTTAGTTTACATTTGTAATAAACACTCTTCAAGTATTTCTTAAATGTAGGTAATGTATCATTTAAGAAGTATCTTTTATTAATATCTTGTCATGTGACGGTCGGTGACCATTTTGGCCCAAAACGGTCACCGACCGTCAAATTTAACTGCTAAAATATTTCGAAATGTAATCCAGTATACTTTGCTATAGATTCCTCATTTAATTTTTATTAAAGTAAGGCATATTAATTAATTTGTTTTATTTCAACACATTATTTTTAAACGATATTTCTCTATACATCAATAGACATTTTGACATCACAAAACTCTACGACGTTGTCATAGCTGTCATTTGTCATCATAATCATTGTTTTGTGAACTGTAATCTATAAAAGTACATTGAGTTGTTTAGAAAAGTGATTAAATTTATTGCTTCTTTATAATTATTATATTACCCTAATCTAAAGATATAATTTAGTACAATAAGGATACAAAAATGTCAAAACAGGTTATTCATTATACTTAAAATGTCTAAAGTGGTATCCGAAGCAGAAAAGATTATTGAGTTTGATCCAATTTTGCCAGACAAAGGTATTTTATTTTATGAAGAATGCCCATCGGAGTACGAAATTGAAAAGCCTATAATACTACCATTAAAATCTCCGACTCAAGTTCGTTTTGAACAATTACAACGCGAAGCTGTACAAGTGTGGAAAGAAAAACAAAAAACGGCGAAAAAGAATTAACAAACGGTTTCGTTTTATAAGTAATTAGTTAATATATAACTTAAAAATGGTTTATACATTATTTGTAATAGAAATAATATCGGCGTTTATACTAGCCGCCACTCTTTTATACCGATATGGCGACTGCTACCGAAATCACATATTGGTTACAGTGTCTGTCTTAACAGCATGGTACTTCTCATTTGTTATTATGTTCATTTTACCATTGGATGTTTCTTCAGTGAGTATTGAGTTTTTTTACTTTATAGAAAATAAGATAAAATTATAGTTATTGCATAGTTTATGCTTCTACTACTGCTCCATACCTCTCCTACTCCTACACTTGCTGTAATTTGTTAAAGTTATATAGCCATATGTCATGTTTTTTCAGTATGTTGATTTTTATTTTTGTATCTTTTGTTTCCAGACTGTCTATAGACAATGTCTAGATAATGCAACTCATATTGTTACACCTGGGCCTCATCCAACAAATGCAACCACAGCAGCTCCACCAATCAATCTGTGTCAAAAGCCATGGAGTTATGTACCAGATAGTGTCTTTCCTAATCTCTGGAGGGTTGTATATTGGACGTCACAGTGCTTGACATGGTAAGAAAATACAATTTACTACTCAACTATACTTTAACTTAGGTAAAAGCTTGATTTCAGAGTGTCTTATAATTATTTTAAAACTTAAATAGAAATTAGAATATTATAATATTTTCAACACTTAAGTAATAATCATAATTATTTTTCAGGCTTATAATGCCGATGATGCAATCATATAGTAAAGCTGGAGACTTTACAGTGAAGGGAAAACTAAAATCTGCATTGGTTGACAATGCTATTTACTATGGCTCATATTTATTAATTTGCGGTATCTTACTTATATACATAGCATTAAAGCCAGGGGTATATTTAGATGGTCCTAAAATCAAAGCCATAGCATCATCAGCGAGTAACACTTGGGGCTTGTTTCTTTTAATATTACTTCTGGGCTATGCTCTTGTTGAAGTACCAAGGAACTTGTGGAACAATTCTAAGAAAAATTACACTTTAAATTATAGTTACTTTAAAGTAGCTAAATTGAGTACTGACAAATGTGAAGCAGAAGAAACAATGGATGAAATATTAGAGGTGAATATTTATTTTGTTTTTAGTATTTGGGAACATTGTTATAATTGATTGCTGTGTTAATTACTGTTTTTTAAAGTTATTTTGAATGTATTGATATTTGTTAAATTAGGTACTTATTTATATATTTTATATTTATCTGAATTAAACTTGACAGTTACTTTTAATGTATTTACATTAATAATTTATTCAAAAACAACCCCTGTTTATGTGACTCCAGAGCTTAAATTCGGTTACTGCAGCAGTTGGTCCTGGACATCCTTTACACAGACATGTAGAAACAATTGTCCAAAAGCTCCCAATACAACTGCGGGATAAACTAAATTCAAGAGCGCCACCTGAAAGGCCCTCGCCACCCTCATTTAAGTCACTTGTCAATTTACATAAGAAGGTATGTTACTCATCTAATATTATAAAATATTATCATTTACTAGAGACTCGCCCTTGCTTCACTTTAGATCCGTCCCTAGACAAAAACAAATCTATCCCACAAGATCCATGTATTTTTCTGGGATAAAAAGTAACCTATGTGCTATTCCAAACTAGAATCCAAATCTTTGCCAATTTTTATCCAGTTCTGTTTAGCCGTTCTGGTGTGAAAGAGTAACAAACATCTATCCATCTATCCATTTTTCATATATTTTTTATGAAATCTCAACAAATCCAAAAATGTTTTTGTTATAAATTGTGTTTAAAAAAAACTGAATTATAAAATGTATATAATGTAGTACATATCACATACTTCAAAAGATACATATAAATATTGTGATAGTTCTTATTCATCAATCATTTTGTGAGGAAAATGTATAAAACTTAAAGATTAAATATTATACTAATAATTTTGAGCTTTATTTATATTTTAATTGCAACAGACCATCAAGGCACTACACGTGTTACAAAGAACAGAAACTCAATGGGGTTTGATGTTGGAACGCATATTTCATTTAGAAGATATCGCAGCAAACTCTCGGTCGCCTGACCATAGGTTTCAGCACACATTCCATACTCCAAGGCCGAGGTTTCAACGTCTATTTTATCCTCCTATTGTTGGTAAGCTACTTTTTAAATTAGAATATTAGATAGCATATTTAGGTTTTTTTAATTATAAATTTATAACCTAAAGATATTCTGGTGTCGTTGAATAAAAAATTGACATTTACAAGTTCAGAATCTAATCCAATCTATACTTTTCCCATTAAACTTGGTAAGATAACATTTTACAGGAAATTTTAAGTATTGTCCAATCTTGAGATTTTACAGTAACATATGTATTTGTAATAAGAATTATATGTAATAAATTTATTACAGAATGGTACTGGGAATGCTTTATCAAACAGTATTTCCTGAAGACAATGGCGGTAGTAACGTGCATACTGTCGGTGGCCGTCGTGTGGTCTGAAGTGACGTTCTTCTGTAAGAAGCCCGTGCTATCAATATTTGCAATGATAGTGAACTCAGCGAGAGATACCTATAATTATGCTGCTATTGTGGTAAGCCCAATAACTTTTTTATAAAAATTGTTTTTTTTTTATAAAAAATGAATATCAGGTAGGTAATGTTCCTTTTAAATAAAGCCTTCAATAATTATTATAATATTGATTGTAAAACTGTATTTAAAAAGCAACGCAGTTCCGCTCGCGTGTTACAACGTTAAAAAGGAATTACGAAAATCGGTTTATAATTGGAGTATATATTGTGTAATTTGTAGAATACATAAGAGTAAAACGTTCAACCGAACTAATCTAACTCTTCCTTAATAGTTTTTTAGTTTATGTAAATATTTGTATTGGAAACTTCGGGAACAAAAAATCTTATAATAATAAATAAGCAATTCTTGTATATATTATCTTGTATAATGTATATATTATATTAATTTATTTCGTGTATCTCGGAAACGGCTCTAACGATTTGGATCAAATTTTGTATTTAGATAAGATTTTGTTTTTTAAGTATATTAGGTATCGTCTTTAGGTATATAACTATATAGGTCTTTGCTGAAAAAACCCAATTTTTATATCTTTTCTGAAAAACGTCTAGCAAAGCTCCGTCTCTCGGTAACTAAAATAAAACTGCAATTAAATACGAAAAAATATTTTTATTCAAAACACCTATTTTTAAATCGAGAGAATAATGTGTTAACAAAATATTTCTTATTTCCAGTCAATATCAACCCTCATTATCGCATACATGTTCTACTGCGCGTACTCAACAGTACTGAAGATCAGGGTTCTCAACCTGTACTACCTGGCGCCTCACCACCAGACCAACGAGTACAGTTTGATATTCTCTGGCATGATGGTGTGCAGGTTGACTCCGGCTATGTGCTTGAACTTCCTCAGCTTAGTTCATATGGACTCGCATGTTATTAAGGAGAGGATTATGGAAACTTATTATACGCAGGTAATTCCCCGTTGTATAGTAATTGTATGGGTAATAAGTTTGTATCAAATATGGCGTCTTTAATGCAATAGATGGCGTAATTTTGAGCGAATTGTACATTTCAATATTTATTATTTATGTACCTAAATTCAATAAATGAAAATATCGAAACATATATCCTAATTAAAAAACCTAATCATTAAAAAATAAAATAATGAGTTAGTAAGAGTTGAAGTAGTTTTAATCAGATTTTCGAAATTTTACTATTGATTTCAAAATACAGTAGCTATTAAGTTTATGTACTAAGTATTCTTAGATGGCCCCTATATGGATTTAATATATATATATATATATATATATATATATATATATATATATATAATATATAATATATACTAGCGGACCCGACAGACGTTGTCCTGTCTACACGTCTTTAATTTGAAAATTTCAAACTTTTTTAATATTTTTTTTGATGAAAATTATTATTCAAATTGTGAATCTAAACCATTCCCAGATCCCCTTGAACACACACAAAAAATTTCATCAAAATCGGTCCAGTCATTTGAGAGAAGTTCAGTGACATACACACTCACAGAAGAATTATATATATAAAGATATATATTAGGATGGAGCGAAAACATTTTTTTTTCTTATCTGGTGTGTAGAATTTGTAGCTTATAAAAAAACAAAATTTTTCAAATAAAAAAAAGATTTTTACTCAACATTTTGAGGTGGCCCACAGATTTTTAAAATAATTAATTTAAATTTTTTGTTTGAATGGTTTTTTTTTTCAACTGATCACCTTTGAAAACATCCAAGAATTGACGAATATAGTCCTTTTATATCCTACTTTTAAACCATCGAGGAACAAAAATCAGAATAAAAAAAAATACGAAAAATAAATTATTTACAAAGCAAGTCGTCAGCGCGTTTATAAAACAAGCATTTTTATGTCGTGTCATGTCTATAGTCCCTTAAAATTATATTCATTCTGTTTCCAGATAATGGGACACATGGATGTGTTAGGCATCATAGCGGAGGGTTTCAACATATACTTCCCTATGCTGGTAGTACTGCTCTGTCTCGCTACATACCTTTCCCTTGGAAGCCGCCTGCTGTCTTTATGTGGATTCCAACAATTTGTAGGAGACGATGAACTGACTACTGACCTGGTTGATGAAGGACGGGAAATTATTAAACGGGGTATGTATAAGTGATTTTTTTTGACAATTTAATGTTTATTTACATACTAGCAGAACACGCGGCTTCGCTCGCGCTAAAACTGCAAAAATACTCTAAAATGATTCCATACCAATTTTCATCCCCTATTTTACCCCCTTATCGGATGAATTTCGAAAATGCTTAAACACGTATTTATTTAATTTTATTAAAGTGCATTAGCTCTTAATAAAATACCAAGGTTCAAGTAATTCTCATCATACATATTTTTTTGGATTGTATTATAACGTGTTTTCCCGTGGGAATGAGATAATCTCCCGCGGTAAAAAGTAGCCTATGTCACTTTCCAGCCCTCCAACTATCTCCATACAAAAAATCACGTCAATTCGTGACTCCATTTCGACGTGAAAGAAGGACAAACAAATAAACAAACAAACACACTTTCACATTTTTAATATTAGCATAGATAATAGGATATTGATTAATAGATTTAATTTAAAGGTGTCTTGTAGTGATATGGTCATAGTGCCGCGCCTAAGGTCAAAGGATAATGTACTGTTTCTTATGGAGCAAATATTTTATTTGGTCACGATACATCCCTAGTATAAACTATCACTGTATGTCAATGTGTTAATGTGAGTGTTCAAAAAAAACATTCGAGTCTTCCTGTTACCACAATTACCTAGTTTACATTCTAAAATTTAATGTATTATAAATTAACGACTTAGCCTCGCTTCACTCGGTGCGTTTCTAAGCTTCAGTGGTTTAGGAATGCATAAATGACAAACGTCCCCAGTTTTTTTATATAGAATAATACACCAGAGTTTCATCTAAATTGAATCAATGGTTAAAAAAGCATAGACGACAAACATACGAACATTCATTTTTATTTATATAGATAATTTTCAATATAACTTTATAATTTTTATATTCATTTTATCAAATTAATAATTGTATTATAGAGAAGCGCAGACGCCAACGCGTGGAGGAGTCGATAGCGCGCCGACGCGACTACAACGAGCGCTTCTCCAACTACACCACGAGAGACAACCAAGATGGAGGTAACACCACTTTGCTTTTTACACTAATGTACTTGATCACATATAACTTGTCCATGAAAAAATCATCTGAAACTACTGAAAATTACTCTTTTTTTATTTGCGTAATTTATTTCTGTATCTGTATAAAATATAACTAAATATTAACTATTAGCAGTACAATATTATAGTAACACTACTATACCTCACATTTTACATACTTGGGGTACATGTGCTGGAGGGAGGTGCAAAGTTGTAAAAAGTAAAGAGTGCAAAGTTAAAAGAAATAAATTTGTATTAGTAAAATGCCTGTTTAAAAGTTTTCTCCGAAAAAGGGATGACCTTAAAATATTAATAAAAATTATAACGTTAATCATTTAAACATTAGTTAGAAGTTTAATGTGAAGAAGCAGCATGTGGGGACATCCCCATGATGTATATGCTTATGGTACACTTGTACTTCTATTCATTTAACGCCATGTTGACAAATGAACTAAAACACCACTATATCAGTTATTGTGCATGTGGCTCACGTTGCAGCCCGCACCGGGCTCCTGCACGACGTGGACGCAGACTACTACGTGAGCGACCGCGCGCACCCGGCGCCCAGGGACGACGAGTTCGACGCGCTGCCCGCCGTGCGCCGCGACATGACCATGCCCCCTAGAGGGCTGTTTGATGATGTCTAGTTTAATATTTGTTGTATTGAGGGTAGAGGTACGAGAAATATCTATGTGATGAAAGTGTCCGTCGAAAAGCGTCTAATCGGCAAATTGGGGTGGCGCCACGTTAGCAAGTGGGTATATTTTGAGCCGAAAGTATTGTTAAAATTTCGCAAAAAATATCACCACAGTTTTTTCGGTTATATTTACTTTTAAATATGGATTTTGAATATAGATAATTATTAGTCAGATTTTTAGCAATGTACATTTTTTTCTGTGAATATTTTTGATGTTTTAATAGCTATCAAATAACTCAGCACACTTCACTCCGTTTACAATTGCTAAATTCACATCATACACTCTTGGTACGCTAGCGACAGTCTTTACAGCTTACAGATGGACACTTTTTCAACTTGTCTCCCATTTATGATGGTTCTCCTTGCCTCTACCATCCATAGTTTATTATTTATGTGCTGGTGGACGCAGAAGTTGTAGAGCGACCACGAGTACCAAGCACCCAGCAGAGATGAGGAGTTCTAGCGCAGCTTCGACGCGCTGCCCGCGGCGCGATAATATGACCATGCCCCCTAGAGGGCTGTTTGATGATGTCTAGTTCATCGATTCCCATTTCTGCAAGATTCCACACTTAGTCACAGGGGACGCAATATGGGTACGTACCCTAATGTGATGAATGAAATTTTTCACATATTTATAATAGCACTAAAATTAGGCTTCATGTTTGACGTTTTATTAAACTCTCGGACGGAACTCTGAACTCCTGTGACCCGTCTACGGAACCCTACCCTAGGGGGTTCTGCGGACCACTATTTGTGAACCGCTGGACTCTAGTTTATTATTTGTACGCTGGTTCGTGATTTGTGAAGATGTGTTGATTTTATTTGTGGTTAAGAGTTGGTGGATTTGGTTTGTCTTCTCATGGTTTGTAGTTGTATGATGGTTTCTTTTCTAGGGTAGCTAAATAATAAGTACGGAACCCTTGTAATATCGTCATCCAGACACAGCTATTTTGCTTGGAGTTTATTAGTTGGTGATGAAAGATAGGTAAGTGTCTTATGTAATAGCTAGAGAAGTCATGTCAAGGTTTGTATGAGAAAGTATTTGTTATTGTACAACGAAATTATATACCCTGTCTATTATTTCGGGCTGCGTGTTTAAGCAGACCAATAATTTTGTCAAATTATAACATCTACGCAAAAGCTATTTGAAAAATTATATAACTTTATTGTGCAGCAAACACTATAGTATTAAATATACAATGCGCTATTTTATTAGCACTTTTAAAAATTTTCAAGAACTCACGATTTGTTTCTTCATTCACTGTAACTAACGTGTGAATCTTAATTATTCAAAAAGTATAGACGGAGCTCTAATCAAAATCAATTTATCTTCACAATCACGACACTAGTAATAGAAGTCATTGTATGATACTATTTAGATAAATTATATTATATTTAATATTGATTATTGATAAATTTTCACGTGAAATATTATAATAATATTAGGTGTTAACATAGTTTAATAATAATTTAAGGCTTTGTGATTATTTTGTACAAAATGTTTTGCTTCGTCAGTTGTTTTTGTTATACAGCTTTGTTCTAAGATATTATTGTATTGCCATATAACCTTATAAATTCTATTTATTAATATGTCGTTTACAGCATTTTATGAGATTATGTTAATAAATGGCACTACTAAAGTAATAGAAAAGTATAGTATATTTCTACTTTAGACTAAAGAATTATATAAACGGAATCCGTCGAAACAAATGTCACAGTCAAAAATAGTATCGTGATTTTGCTGTCTATGCTACTGTTTCCGATGTTGCCATGGAGATTGTTTACTTTCTCCAGATAATAAGAGAAATTTCTTTATTTCTTAATCAATAATCCGCAATCTATGAGAAGAATTAAGCAAACTAATTCTAAGAAAATAAATAGTAAATTCAAAAATTTAAAAAAGTATAAAATTTCATTTATAAAATTCATTAAAAATATTATTTCTGTAGAGAAACTTTGGTCAACATTGTCTGTCTCTACACCACGCTCACATTGACATTTCTGTATGACTTCATATTTCGTTGTATGACACTCCGTATATATTATTCCTTAGTCTGAGATTTCTAAATAGACTAAGTAATCCACAACACCTTAGAATGGCATCGATACATATTTAGTTAAATATTACTCTTTAAACAAATAACTTCATGAAATAAGACAATAACTTCTATTTACTCCCCTTGAAATAAAATACAGGATGAATGAACCGAATTAATATATTGACCATAAAATAAAATTATGGGGAAAAAACTTATGGAAAATTACAACCCTTCTTCACTTATAAATATTCGAGATTTTTTTGAATAAATTATAACTCTTAAACACTACATTGTGTATCACCGGTTTGTAGTTTAATCACTTTGACATACTTGCTATGTCAGTTAAATGTTTGTTATCTATTGTTTCATTCCATTTGTCTAACACAATGGCATTAAATATATAGTGAAAGAAATTTGTTTATTGTTTAAACACCTGGTCCCAGTATTATCCTGAACCTTACTTAGACTTTATATTATATTTATATTTAGAGTATAATTAAAAAGGTTCACTTTATAACTCTAAATTATTAATTTGCATCTTTTTGTTGCCCATTTATGGTCAGTAGCCAAAACGTTTTCATTATTATTTATACATATTTATTATTTACATAATGGATATAAATTATATTTATTGTTTAAATAAAAGAATTGTCAAGCAGCAAAAAGTTCTTGCCGAATAGCAGAAGTCGTAAAAAAGTATTAGCTATTCAAAGAAAACAAGAATATTGATTGTTTATAAATGTGCGGTTATATATTATATTAAACTTTGTTAAATGTATAAACACCAAAATCAAATCCAAACATATTTTTTTTTAAATAAATAAAATCGAAACTTACTTTTTGGAAAGTCAATTTATTAAGAATATTACACAAATCAGTTTTCCGTATAAATAATGGTAACACTGGTGTGGTTTCACTTGAAGTAAACTTTAATATTTTCTACTTTTACCCGCAACTCATGCGAGGATTCTTTTGATAAATCTTGAGCGTATAACTGATAAATATCTTTTAATTTATTTAGTTCCTCTGTTTTTTGCAGTTCTGAAACAATAGCAAAAAATATATATTAAGAATAATGATGTTTAATCCAAATTAATTATTGAAGTTAGATAACAAATAACTAACCTTTGAGTTGTTTGATCAAAATTTCCATTAAATTAAGGGCATCTCTTCTATTCCGCACTTGGTTACTATTTTCTATAACAAAAAAATAACCTATAATACTCAATCTCTTATTTAATAACTTTAACAAAATAAGGGCGTGCTTATGTACACGATAACTTTTTAACGCGGCGTTATCTTAATTTTATGAATACGATCGCAACTAATCTGCATTTTTTTTAAATTCATTATTATCAACACGTTTAAGAAAAGTAGTGTGCATAGGCCCTTTTAAGTTTACCAACGCAGAGTACACGCGCGCTCATACCACACGTACATACACCGAATCAAATAAAAATATACTTTATTCAAATAGACTTTTACAAGCACTTTTGAATCGTTAATTTTACATTTTGAATTTAAATTAAATGTCAGCATAGTCAGTCCGTGAGGAACCTACCACCGGCTCGAAATGCAGTTCTGCTGAGAAGAATCAGATGAGAAACTCAACAGTTGCTCTTTTCATTCAAGACTTACTAAGTGTATACTCCACAATATCAGCAACATGGGCAGTAACAATGGCCACCGAGTCCCTTCCCCCACTGTCAGTATCCATGGGCATCTCCTTCAACGCCGCGAGCCTCTCGACCACACACGAAACAGACGCTAGTATGGCGAGCTGTGTCGATCGGGAACTGGTCGGGTACGCTTTGGAACAGTGATCGAAATATAGGTCCTGGTATTTCTCTGCAATAGATATATTGTTATGAGTTAGGTAATATAAATAATTAATAAAAAAAAAAAGAAATCGACTGAGGTCGACAAAAAAAGTAAAAAGAAATTAACTCAAAATTATGAAGGAAATGTTGCTATATGTATAAAATATAAAAATATATATAAAATATATATTAACTCCGTTTTGTATCGGATATATCGTTTTCATTTTGATTAAGTTTTATATTCGTTAATAGATCATCGTATTCGTGTGTGAACCTCCTTTTTTTGAAATCAATTAATAAGTAGTTTAATTATATAAGAAAATGCGGTAGCCCCAACAAAGGTAAAGTTGATGAAAGAAAAGACCCAGCATTAAAATTTATTTAATTATTATTTTTTACATTAATGTCCTCCAGTGTTTATTTGGATTTTTACATACGAATAAACTGCAATTTATTATTTATATCGTGGTTTTGAGCCCTTCGTAATTGAAAATTGTAACATAAATATATATATTATTAGAATATTATATTACCTTGTGTGTGTGGGTCTTTAGGCCACGCTTTGCCGAGCAAATCGTAAGCGGCTTCCTTCAACGCCGTCAACTGTTCCCGTCTCTGTCTAACACCCTCATTGTCTTCTTCGTCAGAGTCCTTGCCCACCGATAATTCATCCTATAATATTATATTTAATTAAATATACACTTGGTTAAGTTGTACCATAATTATTATATAGATTAATGCTGAAGTTGAAGGACAGTAGTTTTTCTACCAACAAATTGCCAACGATAGTGAAAAGCTGATAATAGAAGTGAAGCACCTGAAATTGTCACTGCTACGCCTGATCTGTAAGCGCGGGTTCGGGCAAAAAATATCTCTACAATATCTTCTATGCCTCCGTGATCTTGTGACTAGCACGTACGGCTGCAGATCTGGAGGTCTTGGGTTCGCGTCTCGCGTAGGGACGGTCAAGTTTAATTATTAAGATAAAATATCTTCATAGTAGCCCAGAGTTGGGAAGTTAGCGGCGTTTCAACCTGCCCTGTGTCCCGAAAAACATGTAAAACCATCGGTCCTGCGCCTTAACTTTCACCGGTTGTGTCGAGTAGTCGTCCCACTGGATTATGAGAGTTACAGGAATTAGCACACATTAGTTAGCACAAACTTGTACACTATATTATATCCCGCGCAGTCTCAATGTGATTGGCCGCTGTGGTTGAAATCGGTCAGAAGGCCATTATTATTATAAGTGACATATTGAGACTAACCAGAAGGTCATTATCGCTATGACCCAAATTAAGGATATTATTTATTAGACAAATTATATAATACTAGCAGGACCCGTCGCTTCGCTCGCGCTAAAACTATGAAAAAAGCTCTTAAAAGGTAGGTTTCATACAAACTTTCATCCCCTATTTTACCACCTTAAGGGATGAATTTCGAAAAATGCTAAAACACATATTTCACGTTATTTAATTGTATTGAAGAGCATTAATATCATGTTTCAAGTAATTCTGATCATAAATAATTTTTTGAATTGTGTTTTAACGCCTTTTCCCGTGGTGATGAGATAATCTCCCGCGGCAAAAAGTAGTCTATGTCACTCTCCACTCTTCACAAAAAAAAAGCACTCCAATCCGTCACTCCGTTTTGACGTGAAAGAACTTATGATAAACGAACAAACACTTTCACATTTATAATATTAGTATAGATAATCACCTTGGACAATATCTGCTTAACGATTTCATACAACTGATGGAACCTGTCGCACTCGGCGGCGGGCAGCGCGCGGGCGAGCGCGCTCAGCGCGTGGCGCTTGTACGCCGGCTCCTGCTTGCGGCTCTCCGCCACCAGCGCGTCCACGCACTCCGTTGTCAGCGCGGGGGAGAGGGTGTCCTCGCCTTTTGTACTGTTGGGTTCAAATAAATTATACAGTTAAAATTAAGACTGTATACATTAATAGATAACGAGTAAATAGGATAAATAGTTGTTTTAATTCATTTATGTAAATTGTATAATAATTGTTAAATTATATATGGGATGTATAATTATATATAAAGAATATTGTAATATTCCTTGTATTTTTAAAATAACACAAAACACTACCAATTTCATTAATCTAATAGCAATACATTATTGTGTTTAGACTAAATTGGAAAAATATACAACACCAATAAATACTGACACACATAAATCAGCCAAAGCTTCTAAAATATGATGTTTTCCATCGAACGTTTTCCCTTGAACCGCCGCCAGCAGGGAGCGGATGAACAGCTCTCTCTCCTCACCCAGAGGGCTCACCTCTTTACATACTGTTTTGATTGCGTTCGCGGCCTGGAAACAATACTATATTAGCAAATTTTTTTATAAAAACGTATAGAGCCTACACTATTGTCTCGCATAATACTTTCTTAGATTTACGCGAATATTATGATATTTTAAGTAAATTTCGGATTTTTTAGGATTTCGATCTCTTCCATGATGAACTAGAAGCGTCAAAACGATAAAAATCGCGAAAAAACCGAACCTCTACAACATCACCGGGCAGGGAGGTGGACAAAAGGGACTGAAGCACGAAAAAGAATCGTGTATAATATCTGTATTTTGATAGCTCAACAAGCTGTTTTTGGAACTAATATCTATCGGTATCGAATACTTTGATATATACTTTTATAGACAATATTTAGCCGGGGTTAAAATGGATATAGACTAATATCCAATAAACAACTGTCCAGTAAAGGTAAAAATCTATAATCTATAAAGATAAATAAAATTGAAGTGCTGTTTGTAATGTCAAAATTTCAGCGTTTTACTAAATGCACATGAAATTATATACATACGGTACTTATAAGAAAAATACATTTTTTTTTAAATTTTTGTCTGTCTCTCTGTTTGATCCGGATAATCTCTGAAACGGCTGGACGGATTTTGACGGGATTTTCACTGGAAGATAGCTGATGTTATAGGGAGTAACATAGGCTACTTTTATTTTAGAAAAAGAATTAGGGTTACGCTCAAAAAAATTAAAACGTACCTAGGTACGAACCAGAGCGAAGCGAGGGTGAGTCGCTAGTAAAAATAATTAACATAGTAACCTGTATCTTCTTAGTCCAGGAGCCGGAGGCGAGCGCGGCGTCGGCGGCGGCGCGGAGGGCGCGCAGGTGCCGGCGCGCGCCGCCCGCGCGCGTCGGCGACATGTCCGACCAGATCTCCTCGAACATCTCCACTGTTGTTGACTCTGACAATTACGATGACAAAATATTGTTTCTTTATAAGCCTTTTCTTAAATACATGTAAAATATTCTAGCGAAATACATTTAACACTTAATAAGATAATAGAACCTCATAAAATATCAATAACGCCATCTATGAAAAATCATTACGCATCACTTAGTAAAAGTACGGAAATTTGATTTTATTATATGTATTTTTCTTTATTTACCTCTAACCTTTAGTTTTTGCGATTTAAATATTCTTTTTTTGTTAATTTAACATAAATATATCACATTTTGTAGAAATTAATTATATGTAAAGATGCTTAACGTATTGATAATTTTTATTGATAATGTAAATGTTAGAACATACAGTTGTGGAAATAATAATTCTCTTCTCGATTTCAGTTACGGCGGCCAACCTCCATGAGGCTTGTCAACTGCGCGGGGCATATTATAGTATGAATGCATTCCAACGTGGAACGACAATCGACACGACTAGTTAGACAAGGGACTTTCCAAGTTCGGGTTTTTACTAAGTATTGATAGAAAAACCTAACAACTAATTTAGACCCGATTCGAATTCGAACCCAGGGCCTTACGATCTGACATCGTTTTTAATGTAATCTTAGTTCTTACCCATATTAGAAAGTTTAAATGTTTAGATGGATGATTGTTACTCAATTACGCCAGAACGGCTGAACGGATCTGAATGAAATTTGACACAAAGATAGATTATAGTCTGGAATAGGACATAGGCTACTTTTTATCCCGGAAAAATTTACGGTTCCCCTGGGATATATTTATTTATACTTTTTAGTCCTTATTTGGTGAATGGCTAAATCAGATGAATAGCCAATGGATTTTGGTGTAATTTGGTATAGAAATAGCTTCCTATCCTACATACTATATTTACATATAGTTTACTTTTTTATTACTTATAAATGTAACAAAAAAAAAACAATTACCGTCTTCTTTAGGTGCATGCATCGCAAGGAACACTACGGGTGCTAAAATCTCCTCATTATCCTTTATATGTTCAATTTTAGCTTTAGCAATGGACTTGAGAGTTAGCGCGATGGCCGACCGCGACGCGTCGTCCTCTTTCGTTTCATACAAATTCACCAGTTTCTTCATTAACTTCTCAATAGATTGCGGCTAAAATATCAAATCCTTATATTATGATTAACTTATTGTTTGGAGTTAATATTTTTTATTAACGAGTTATGCTAAAAATACAAGTTATTAAGAAAAAGAAAAAATAGACTTACTGACTAAAAATCAAAATAATTATCATAATCTCTACGCGTACCCTAAAACATTGATCCGATTGTGATGAAACTCTGGTGGGTTATTCTGTATACCCTTGCAAAGGTATCGGGCGCAAAAAAAGAATTTTTCTTTTGACGTTTGTCTTTTATACGTTCCTATCCCATCAAGGATGAACGAGCGAAGTAAGATTAATCGCTAGTAACTTATAATATTAAATAACATAGTGAAAAAAAATCACACATACCTTAGAATACGCAGAAATTTGCCCCAAAGCCTCAGCATAATTTTTCCTAACAGTGGCATTTCTATCGAATATTCCATTCAACAGGTTACTCATTAACTTCCCAGCGACCGGTTCGAGGTCAGCCCTCAGGTAATGAGCCGTGAGCACTAAGAAGTGTGCGCACGCGACTTTAGTGCCAAGTTGCGGGGATTTCATTAGTTCCAGAATTTTCGGCAACATTTCCTTCATCGCCTCGATGTTTATATACGGCATACACTGGAATGGATTGTTTATAATTTAAATAAAATTATTGTGTCTCTAATTACACTCTGAATGGAATTACTTTGACTTAGAATAATATTTTTAAAGTTCTATCCCTTTTTTGTAGTTTAATCAATTACGATAAGATAAAGCTAGCATCATTATTTACTAAAAGAGATCTATGTCTAGTTTTAATACTTATTTACAGAAAGAAGAGAATATTTCTCAAAATCAGAGTTTGTTTTAGTACTTGCTTACATACTTACAGTGACAATGGTCGCGGTTTCGAGAATTATAATATGTATGTATTTAAAATTATATATGTATAGTGTGTATCTGGTATCCATAACACAAGCCTCGTAGCTTACCATGGAACTATATGGTGCTGTGTGTTAATTTCCCTAACATATTTATTTTTCAAACGAGCGTTATACTACGAGCTACCATTGCCTTAAATACAACATATTCGACACCAAAACTACATAGAGACTCGAATACAAAATAAGCCCCTATTTATTAATAGCCCACCACCCACCTTAACAACAGTATCAGTGGTGTAGTGCTGCCTGGCGGCGCTGGCGCGCATGTCGTCCAGCAGCTCGCGCGAGCCGCTGTCGGCCAGCGCCGTGCTGAGGTAGGACAGCTGCGCGGACTCCAGCTCGCCCGCCGCGCCCACCAGCGCCGGCACGAGGCGCGGCAGGAACGGCGCCAGGGTGCCGCCGGCCGCGCCGACCAACTTCGACACTGTTTGGAGACTGGAATTGCGTACCACATTTATAAAGCCATCATAATAAAGAAGGCCCTAACTAACAATTTGGTCAAAAATGACTTAAATGCTAAACAAAACTAATAGTAATTTTGACGAACTTTAAATATCTCGAAAACGAGGAGGCATCCTTCTTTTTTATGACGGCAGTTAATAATCGAAGTAGACATTATTAATCTATATATATAATAAAATTGTAACTAAACCGAATCGTACATTAAATATTTTTTGGAAAACCTTATTGAAATAATCATTATTATCGATAAAGAGAATCTATAGTTTTTAGTATTTTCGTCTGTCTGTCTGTTACCGCATCATTTTTAGTAAGAGTATACTAATCTGTAAAATCTAAGAATTTGGTTTTTGGTCATCTGAACGCGGGCGGAGCCGCGGGCAATGCTAGTCATCTATATATGACAACATAAATGGCAAACAAATATTATTAGTATTGGCATGCTTTGAAACCATTAAAAAGGAATGAATTTTATATTTCTAAATGTTCAAGAAATACTATCGGACGATTATTTTTATTGCGAATGTTTGTGAGTTTGTGACATCTTCACGTTGAAGCAACTAAAGGGATTTAGATTAACTTTAATAAACAAATTGACTATGGCTAACACAGGAGCTACTGTCACGTCAGAGCCAATTCAAAGTAGTAATGTCAATAGAATAAATAAGAGTCATTTATATCACAAAAAGTACCATACATATAATAATATATTAGAGGAACCTGTCAAATTTACCCCTCAGAAAAGAAAAACCTCACTATGTACATATTGCTTTAATAAAATATACAGCTCACCTAACACTCCTCACTTCCTTAACGAGATTTGTGATTCCTGTGTCTAACAACACCGGTAAGATGACGGACACTATTTCTTTCCCGTCTTTGCCTTGATTGACGTCTGAAGCTTGTATACATAGCTACAAATAAAAAAAAAATTAATGTAGGGTCAAAAGCATTATTGACACACTAATAAATATTTATAACATTTAAATTATAAAACACAATGTTCATGCGTATCGTTGTGTCGCCATTATGCCAAAACATCCTTCTTTTCTTTTATTCATCTTTCATTTTATTCCATTCCTTAAAACCATACGTCTCTTTTACTCTTAAAATATCATTTCACGCATACTCGTCTTGCAAATTACACACTAATAAGCCAATTTCAAACTTAGCTATTTATAAATTTGAACAACGTTTTAGCACTTTCAAAGCTTTTTAATTAAGCTGAAATTATACTTTACACACCACATCCCAGTTAAAAAAATCGAGTGTAATCTCCGTCTTCCACATAAATGATGCATAATCGTTTAATTCATTTTAGTGTAATTCAAAATGAAGATAGCTCATATCCTGGTTTAAATCTTACTTTATCGATAATTTTTAACAACGCGCACATCTTCTATAAGATATATTATTGATATTAATAATGTCAATACTTACTTTAGACAGTACATTCGCAGTACTGGTGGCTGCCTGCCTCGTGCCCTCGTGCACGTCGTCCATCACACGGAACAGTTGCGTCCAAATAGTCGGCAAATGTTCTAGAGACTGGTATAAGTTTTGAGCCCCACTTGAAAGTTAAAATTATGTTAACAAATACCATATTAAATTACGAACATCCTAACCTATATTTCAATATATTTTGATTTTGTTTGAATTTTTTAAATGATTTCTAGAGCTAAAGTTACAACATCGAATTTAAATAAAGCTTTACTTACATAATATATAATGTTTTTGTCCATGAAATAATACCTTTTTTCAATGAATATTTATATATTTTGACAGGTTTGAAAACAAAGTCCCTATATATTTTTTTATATATTTGGATATTACACGTATACTCTAGAAATATAAATGTATTTTCAAGATTCTTGTTACAAAATTGACTAATAAATCGCATAACATACAAATCAACATACATCCAAAATTAGTAGCTCTTCCTTTTTTGAAGTCGGTCAAAATAAAACTTACCGCAATAGATCCGAGAGCGCGTTGCAGCACGACATCCTCACGCGCCATTGGTTGGACGTTAAGTTTGAGACGAGATCGTTTAAGATTTCTTTGTGATATTTGTGAACCTACAACAAATTTTATTTAGGTTAGAACTTACTAATAAATTACAGTTAGACATATATGTATATAAAAAATATATAGTTATATAGAAAATATCATAGCAATATATTATAGCAAATTCATTTAACTCTTTACAACAAAAATGGCCACTGAAGAGAATTTTTGTGTTTCGATGCCATTTCAAAAGAAATGACACAAATTATACAATAATATGGAAGAAAAAAATCTTCCATATTTTTTATAATTTGTTATTTGTGTGAATAGGCCGTCTGTACTAACTACATCTTTTGAAACATCAAAAATCTTGTCTATCGCATTCAAAACATCACAAACAAAAAATCAAAACAAAACCGCGATTAAATCCAAAAGAAAAAGTTAATTCAAAATATCAAATGTTCACATAAGTCCAAAAAGTATCACTGTTACACTTGTATTATTAATTATTATATATCTATATATATTCGACGAAACGTTTGGCTCGGTTTGTATTGACCCTACTTGCTGTGTACCACCGATCGCGAGTTCGAATCCCGTTGGAGGCATTTATTTGTATGATGAGCATGAATGTTTGTACTCCAGTCATGGGTGTTTATATTTATAATAACTATATGTATGTATTTAAAGTTATATATGTGTAGTGTATCAACTATCTGGTATACATAACACAAGCCTCGTAGCTTAACATGGAACCACATAAATGGTGCTGTGTGTTAATGTCCCAACATATTTATATAATGGGAGCCCACTCACAGTCTGCTGCGTATTGGGCACGATCGCGTGCCAGATGCTCGCCATGGAGTTCTGTATGCGCGGCGTGGGGTCGAAGCGGTAGCGGTACAGGCGCGGCACGATGCGCGGCAGGTGCGCGCCCAGCTGCGCGCCCGCCTGCAGCGCGATCGACTGGAAGCCGAACGCCGCGCCTGCGGGACGGAGACGGCGATATGTTTGTGCAAGTGGGGGAGAGAGAGAGATGTATAGGCATTGTGGGTGCGTTCCACTAAGCGCTCACAATGATCACGCCTACGACCGCGGTTTTTCCCATTCCACTTGTTTCGGAGCGTTACAATCGAAAACTCGAGTGGAACGCACCCTCTACTTCCTCTTCGTGAGCGAACTTAATGACGTCATTAGTAACGTTTTCACTGCGACCATAACGACCGTGGTCGTCCTGTATAACGGCTGAAGGAATATTCTGATAATTGTTAACGCTTAGTGAAACGCACCCCCTGTATATATGCAACTGCCTCGGTGGTCTAGTGACTAGTATGTACGATTGCAGATCTGGCTTCGGTCCGGTTCGAGTCCCGGGGCGGGCCAAGTTTAGTTAATAACTTTTGTTCATGATCCTTGTCCCAGTCTAATGGCCCGATGACGGGAAGTCTCTCATATAGCATGTACATATCTCATATGATTGTAAACTTGATAGTCTAAACAAGTGGACGAAATCGTATACTACATTTAAGTTTACTGTTACTTAATTTATATCTACACAAAAATTACAATAAATAAAATTTATTTGTATATAAGCTGTAATTATTTATGCACATATGTATATATTTAGGATATTTATTTGTGTAGCAAGTACATATAATTACGACGACGCCCAAAGGTTGTCTGGAAGAGATCACTTATAGCGATAAGGCCACCTCCTGTGCATTATCTATGTATTTGTTTATTTCTTCTTTTGTGGTGTACAATAAAGTACATCTAAACTCTATCTATCTATTTAATTTATATCTATCTATTTAAAGCTACATTATCGAAAAGTTAAAGTTATTTCAGTAATATTATATCTTGTGACGCAAGTATGCTCCATTAGCATTCAATAAAGATACAAAAATTACATACCTCTCTTAGAATTCCATAGAGAATTATGGTGAGCCAAATGCATGAACTTGTATAATAAATCAGGCTGATTCAAATCCGACGCCAACGAACACAGCTCCTTATAGGTGGAGAGATTCCCTCTAAAAGCAAAAATCCAATGGAAAATCATTAACTGGGCGGAGTTCACTAATACAATACCTATTTACTGTTAATATAATCATTTGACAACCAATAAATTCAAGACACAACTCTCTAAAAAAAAATTGAAAATTTTTCACTGCAAAATAATTTTTTTTTATTGCTTTGTTGATAAATATATAATAAATTATAATTATTCAATTATAATACTTTCTTAGCTAAATAATTAATAATTAGTTAATTATAAAGTCTAATAATCTATAATTCTCCAACGAAGTCATCTAGACAGTGGACAAATGTGAGTTCAAGTCCAAGACAGTGAATTGAGGTCAGTTTCACTTATCAACACAATGGTAGCCCAGTGGTAACGCGCTGGGCTATCATTGCCTTCCCAGTGGGAATCATTTTTAACATTATTACCACTATTTTACGGTGAACGAAACCTGCGTATCTGAGAGAAGTTAGCAAGTTTTCGAAAGACATCTTGGTAAATAAATAAATTAAACTCTCACCCAGTAGGGGCTTTCCCCAACTGTCCCTCCTCAAATATCTTGGTATCGTCAGTGACCTGCGCGACGGAGCGCTTGCCGCTGGTCAGCTGCTCTATGATCTGCGCGACGAGGGCTTGCTTTTGATTTTCATCAGAGTTCTGATACACCAAACTCAAGCCTTTACTGGCGACGTCTTGGACTATATCTGTAATTATATACGTACAATTAAATTTATATTTCTATTTTACCGAGTTATTGTTTGTGTTAAAACTGAAAGGAAACACTTCATATCAATTTACAGTTTACAAAAATACACAAGCCGTGTAACTCATATCTATACTGATATATAAAGCTGTAGGTTTTGTTTTTAATTTTCTTTTCTAAACTCTGGAACTACCGAGCCAATTTCAAAAATCCAATTTAGCGTTCTTTAAATCATTCATTGAGGAAGTTCAAAGGCTATCAGCATCACGCTATGGCCTATAGAAACGGAGGAAATATATAAACTAGGCAAGCAGAGCCGCCGATAAAAACTAGTTCATAATAATACGTTTTGTGTACTACTAAAGATATCCTACCGCTATTCTCAGAAAGGAAATCCATAAAAATATCTTGCAATTGTTGCAACGAGTTGTTTATGGGCTCTCGCTCCGGACAATTCTTCAGTAGCGCCAGCAACCAGATACTTGTGGCCTGCAAGATAATTACAATTAAAGAAATTGTATTATAACAAATCACATTAGAAAGTTTATGACTGGACCAAAAATCAAAATAAATCCGCGAACAAAACCGAAAAATTCGTTTTATTCAAAATGTCAAATATTCGTGTAAATCTAAGAAAGTACTTTATGACTGAGTAAGCATGTTTGTTACTTAGACTCAATACACTTGAGTGAAAATTAGAATATATCCTGGACTAACACAGACTTATTATCAGCGTACCCATCACACATACTGACTCGCGAGCAAAAACTAACAATTAATAATAATATACTGAATAACTGTCTGTTTGTAGCTGTCTGAGTAACCTTTTGAATGCCATAGTATAAAGAATTAAACATTTATATTGGCCATATAAGTAAGTGAAGCCAAAACTCTTCGATCAACAATACTACTAGATAACGTGTCACATAAAAAATCAAAGCTAAATTCTGTCCGCGCGAATATGGACTTATACGGCTTCATTTGTATACTAACGAACCTACACAAAGTCTTATAATAGTTTTATTTTCAACCTAATAAACACCATAGCACCTTGTAATAAAGTCACAAATCTTCGAATTATCATCATACGCTTACGATCATTTCGTAACTTTTATAATCTTTATTGTAAAATCAACCTTATATCAAAAAACATAAAGCACATTTTCCCGTTGTTGTTTTGTAACCTAAATCGTTGTTTTATTTCTGTTTGCTTCTTGGTATTGACGCGTATATTGGTCGACCCGGGGCAACATTCTAAGCGGATTCAAAATTGTTCAAAATTTCATTTTTATATTATTATTTTATATTTATATATATTATTTCGTAGGTTAATCTACATGTATTTTCCGAAAATAAGAAATTCCATCTGAAAAATTTTTTCTACGCGCATTATTTTTGCAACTTTTGAATACACATTTCGGCATTGTGAGCGTGTTTACATTGACAGTGTTTCAATAGAACTAATCGAAATAAACGCTCACTTTGCAAGTGAGCTGATATTTACCGAGACGGATTTCTTACGCCGACCCGATATCCAGTAGTATTGTTGATCGAAGGCAAAACTAAAATCACCTGTCTAGAGTGTGGATGAGGATGTTTTCCCATCTTGAACAATTCTAACAGCAACCACTTCAGTAACTCGTCGTTTTG
Source organism: Brenthis daphne (assembly GCA_947093115.1). NCBI lineage: Eukaryota > Metazoa > Arthropoda > Insecta > Lepidoptera > Nymphalidae > Brenthis > Brenthis daphne. The sequence continues at coordinate 3,601,997 of OX352477.1, read as the reverse complement.
TTTCAGCGCTTCTAGATCTCTCACCTTCTCTTTGCCCTGTTTAAAAGTTAGCATTTACTTTACGATTTTTATCGTTATCAATTTAGCCGACTTAATTTTAAACAAAATTATAAGATCAAATAATTTTACCGAATACAAACTAAGCTAAAGAAAAAACAATTTTACATTTAATATTTGTATTTAATCAGTAATTTTAGAATATACTTTATTATTTATAATTGAGAATACAACTAAGTTATTAAAAGTTGAAAAATATAATATTAAATAAACAAATAGCATGATACAGTTTTTTATATTGAATTTAGTACAGATGATATATATATTTTTATTTATCGAAATATAAAAATAAAAACCTCTTTAGGTAGTTCAGTCCACAGATCTCTGTTCTCGTTGGAATTGACACCTTCTACACAAAGTACTAGAGACTCGCCAATTTGTAAATGAATTTCAAATTCTTTACTCTGTAAATAAAAACAATAATATTAAATGCTGGAAACATTCTTAAAATTATAACAAAAGCTTATTATTACATATATATAAAGAAATGAAAAATATAATATCTATATACCTACTAATAGGCAAAAACAAAACAGTTCAATACCAAGAAAATCTTTCCAAAAAAAACGATTTTCTTTTCTTTTTTTGTTTAGTAGTTATTAACGAGCTTTTGTGTTATCAATTTTTTTTTAAATAGTAAGTTTTTTCTATAGTACATATAATAAGTAAATGCTATTCATATATGTTTTCCTCAAATTTTCAATAACGATTATGACCGAATGTCGAAAAATAGTTTCTATAAATATAAAATACATAAAACACTTACATCTTTGGCCATTTGTAGAAAACCTTTGACAATTTCTTTAGCAAACGACAATCTTTCACCGCAACACATCAAACCTAATGTAAAGAGTGATCTCTCTTTCACTTTTGAGGGAATTTTCGCATTTCCCACAATTTTAAACAATTTATCGGCTACAGAGAACTTGGTTATCTCATCATCCACATTTGTGTTGTCACTTTGATTTATTTTAAAAGGGTTTTCTGTTTGTACGAGAGATTCTTGCTTTGACGATATATTCGGCAAAGGCAAGGCGGTACATCGCACTAGTATAGATATCGCAGTACATGATATACTGTTCAACAGTATTTGTGGACAAGAGAGTAAATTAGCTGAAACATATTGTTAAATGCTATAATTTATTACTACTATAATTTATTACTATAAAATACTAATTAATTACTACTATAATTAATTACTATAAAAACTATTAAAAAAACGACTTTCATTCGTTAAAATGTAAAAAAGAACTAAACGGGGGTTTTTATTTCGAATAGATATTTTTAAGTTGGTGCCAGGTAATGCAAAGCAAATCTATCAATATATTTCGATAGGCAAAATACATCACAAATTAATGTATAATATTTTAACTATAATATAAGAGTTCATACCTAATCATATTTATCTATTAGATATTTATATTTTAAAATATTGTCGGCTGGCATGAATAATCATATTTGATTTACATACACCAAAAAAATAACTCGAAATGAGTACTTCCTTTTTTGACGTCGGTTAAATATTTAATAATAACTACCAAAGAAATCTAGCCCAAAATCTATACATACAACAAAAAAATACATTATTTTTATTAAACAATTAAAAAAAAAATATTGTATCTCATATATATATATTGGACTCACCCAAGCACAATACACCTTCTTTATAAGGCTCCCAGTTGCTAGGACTAAATCCTTTGCCACCAAACTTTCCTTTCTTTGACAAAACTATGCACCTTTCACATAAATACGTGTACGCTATTAAATAACCACACTGTGCCTCTAAGTTCTTATTATTTTGTGTTTGAGACACAAACTCTTTAATTTCCTTATCAATGGTCGCCTTATTACTTGTATGAACGGTGATAATGGCGTATATTGCTGCAGAAGTTTCTCGAATATCCTCCTTAGTACTAGTTGTGAATAGATTTTTCAAAAACGGCAGCAGATTTGTGTATTTCTCAGCCATTTTTTCAGGTACACACCCGACGATATCCAAAAAGCAAGTTAAGGGCATAACACCTGAAATTATCAATATAGTTAAAATATGTTTCACTAATTTATCGATAGGCAAAAATAAAATCTACACAAATAAATAAAATTGAAGTGTCTGTTTGTAATGTCCTATGAAATTATATCCGGTACTTTTAAGAAAAATACAATTATTTGTCCATCTGTCTGTTTGTCAAGGCTAATTTCCGAAACGGCTGGACTGATTGTCACTGGCAGATAGCCGATGTTATTAGGGTACTTTTATTTTAGAAAAAGAATTAGGGTTCCGCACAAAAAAAAAATACCTAGGGACGCATCCGAGCAAACGACGGTAAGTTGCTAGTTAGTCATAAAATTATGAATATAAAATGTGTTTTTTTTTTACTAAAACAAAAATCCAATATTGATGAAATCCTTACCCGGACTAGCGCTAAGAAGCGACGTAATCATAGTGAGATATCTGTCTAGAGCTTCAGTTTCTAGAAGATTATCATAAAAGTATTTAGCCAAAATCGGCGATGTGGCATTCGGGTGGTTTGAACAGTCTCTCAGGTTTGCGTCTCGATTCAGGCACATTCTTAGATATCTCAGTATCTGAAACAAAAAGATAATAAATTACAATATTTTACCTAGGGCATCATTGTTTTGTAGTTTTTGAAGTTCTCATTTTAGCGATTCAAATTAATAAAATAGTTTTAAATATTGTTAGCGCTTCTCATAAATGAATGCTTTAAGCCATTTTCATGCATATTTTGATATTTACGTCGCATACAATACGGTTTACTTAAGTAATAAGTACAATTACTTGACTAATATAGTTCAAAACATAGCTCTTACAAATAAATAAAAATATTAAAACGCAGATAAATAATAATATGACTACTTTGAGGCATTATTGGAATTTTATTATATAAAAAGTTAGCAATTTGTTCCCAAAAAAATATATTAACACTCACTTCTTGATAAGTTTGCGGGTGAAACTGTAAGACTTGGTTGCTTATAACAAATCTATGCTTCACGTTCGAACCTTTCTTCCGCTTTTGCATTTGATCCCACACATAATTTACTATATCTTTAAACTTGGGTGCTTTGAATTGTTCTTCCGATGTTTTGTCCTTGTCTCTCTTGGAGGCATCATCGTCTAAGCTGACTGTAGTTGTCTCTTTCACTGACACATTGTTAACTACGTCTTCTATTTCATTCGTTCGAGATGTTCCATACAAGCATTTCAATGACTCAGTTGAAACATCGTCTTGACTACAAAAATAACAATATACGTATATATACAAACACAATAGAATGAAACGCGTGTATTATTCATTCGTTCGTCGCAGTCATAATTCGTCATTATCTACTACATACTTACTAATTTTAAATATTGTATGCACATCGAAAATAATATATATATATATATATATATATATATATATATATATATAATTTTAATAATTATTTAGTTCTAATGTTTAAAACCACAATATTCTAAGAGCGACGAACAAAATCTTTTGCTACCTACCTATCTCCACTAGCCAATAACAGTAAATATCTGGAAGGGACGTAATCTTGAGGAAAGACGGTGGCGGAGTACCTCATGGCGATGTAACGTATCATGGGCTCATCGCTGAGCATGTAGCTGTAATAAACCATATTAATATAATGTAAATGTATACATAGGCAGTGGTAGCCCAGTGGTCACGCGCTCGCTTGGAAAACCGAGTAAAGTGGGTTCAAGTCCCGGGTCTCGCACCTCTGATATTTCCATATGGGAATCATTTCCCGCATGATTACCACTTGTCTTACGGTGAAGGAAAACATCGTGAGGAAACCTGCATGTCTGAGAGAAGTGAGAACCTAGCAAGTTTTCAAAAGACATGTGATGTCGGCCATCCCGCACTTGGCCAGCGTGGTGGACTATGTCCTGATCCCCCTCGTATTAAAGGGAGGCCTGTGCCCAGCAGTCGGACGTTAAAAAGTGCTTGTGATAATTTAGAACACTGGGTGAACACTAGTATACTTAAAAGTTGATATAACTTGGTATGCTAATTTATCCAAACTCATATACTCGTATATGAAGCTTTTATTTTTTTAAATATAATATCTTCAAAAAAAATTAAATTAAGAAAGGAATGGCAACATAATGTATACAGCACTTACTGGTCTAACAAAGCAAAGAGTGCTAGTGCCTGAGGTTCATCGAAGGGACTCGGTTTCGACTTCTTACTCTCACTCTCGTCCACGTCCATCGTATCACTTTTAGAGGTTCCCGCCACCTCCGAAGTATCCATTGGTTCTACATTATCTATAAAAAAATATCGATTAGTTTTATATTATCAGCATATTTTAAGTACTTACTATGTATTTTAAATAAAACTATCTTTTCGGACTTTTTCGCGGATTTGTTTTGATGTTTGGTTCCCGATGTTTCGAATGCTTTACATTAATCATGGTGACCGAAGAGACTCTCACAGAGAGAAATAAAAGATTGTTTTATTTAAAACGTCAAATATTCACGTAAAACTAAGAAAGTATAACGATAAGATATATATCTACTATCGACTACTATCTACTAGCGACTCACCATCGCTTCGCTTCGGGTTCGTCCCTAGACAAAAAAAAAACTGTCCCACGGGAACCGTACATTTTTCCGGGATGATATATAGCCTATAGCCTTCCTCAATAAACGGGATATTTAATGCAAATTTTTTTTAAATCGGATTAGTAGTTCCCGAGATTATCGCGTTCAAACAAACAAACAAACTCTGCAGTATAGCGAACATCGATTTACCCATTTTGAATAAAAGGTATCTATATAAAAGAAAAATTCTTCATCCGATCCGGGATTTGAACTTTACGAATCTTCATCCATATAAGATACCTGTAAATAGAATGAAAAGAGTAACTAACCGTCAGGATTTATTTTGTACGCCACAGCCATCTCAAGTAGGGCATCTCTCAAAGCAGTTTTCATTTCAGGCACCGCCTCCGGTATCTTCTTGACGAGTTCTTCGAGCAATGCGAACTGGTTGTTGAAAGTAGTCGGAGACTTTACTGCTAACCGACCTATGAAATAACAATAAAATAAATTTTCAACTAAACTAAAGAAGAATTTGAAAATTTGAATTTTTAGAATAATTTTAAAACGGATTTAATATTGCAAGCAGAATCACACGCTATAAATAGTTTTGTATATATGACAATGACAAAAGACAATGGCGAAGTTAGCATGTGTAACACGCGGGGTCTTTATGGATAGTAGGTATCAATAGGTACCACCACCTCTTAAAAAAATCTCCATCATAGAACCTCTAAAATGAATGTGAAAAACATCCAGTAATTTGTATAATCGGGTATCATTCTATACAAGTACAGCAGCCAAAGCAAACAATGAATTTTACATATTGCAAACGAACGGGTGTTACACCCGTAGCAGCACCCATCGACACCTTAGTACGTCATGGAGAGAGTGTACTTACCTAAGCACATACAGGCCTTAGGCTGATGTTCTACGAGTACTTCAGATCTTATAAGCTTCAGTAATCCGTGGAGAAATACGGTTGCTACTCTCTTTAACTTAGCTTCGTCACCGCTGCAATAACATGTACATATACTCGTAAAATGTACCTGCTTGTTTATATATTGTGAATAGACTATTTTTAATAATTTTTCGAAAATCTAAAGAGGTATTTTTTTAATCAAAAAAATGTCTAATATAAAACTAACTTGTTAATCACATTGAGCAGGAACATAAGCGCCATATTGCGAAGTCGAGAATTTGTGTTAGCTTCAAATAATGATGAAAAAACAACCTGTAAAGTAATAATTAATTAAAAATTATTAATAATTAAGAAATATACATTAATTTTATTAATAATAATAAAACATATATTAATAAAATGAATAATAAATAATTAAAACTAATAAATAATTTGTGGTTATTAGAGAGTAGGTACCTCACAGGTGGTATTGAAGGTAAAAAAAATACCACTCCTTTATAACCAAATCTGTGTTATTTTTTGTGTCGAAAAATTTTCATTATACACATACAAATAGATATTTGATTTCAGAATTGAATCAACTTTGTAGATACAAAAACTTAAAATACTTACTTGAACACAATGTGGAAACATAACACCTGGTCCGGTTGCCTTATTCAAATATTGTATTAGTTTTAAACGAAGTCGTGTACATGCTGGCACCTGAAAGTTTAAAAATATATATTAACGAGCGAGTTACTCTCGCTTCATACGTTAAATGTGAATGGTTTAGAAAAGCATAAAAAACAAACGTCCAAATAAAATTCTTTTTTTTAACCGTCGCAGGCGCATACATTATAACCACCAAAGTTTCAGCACAATCGGATTAATAGTTTAGAAACGCATAGAGGTCAAACATACGAACATTATTTTATTTATATAGAAGATTTACTTTTATTGTAATATACACAATCCACTGCTGGCCCCATGACGATTTAAATTTTATTTTATTGATAAGTTGCTTATCTTCATAATATCCAAAATATAGGCTTTGAACCTGAATTAAATTCCATTTTTCAGTTTGCCTCATTACGATACGTTATGAGAAACATTAAAATATTATTATTATTAAAGCAAGATAATAACATAAAGGTTCGTCCCTAGCTTGATTATCCATACAAACTTTCATCCCCATTTTCACCCCCTTAAGGAATGATTTTCGGGATAAAATGTATCCTATGTCCTTTCCAGGGTCTCAGACTATCTTCTTACCAAATTTCATCTAAATCGGTTCAGTAGATCCAGAGATTACCCCCGACGTCACAAACTCACAAACTCACAAACTTTACCTCTTTATAATATTAGTATAGATAATGATTTGATGTAAAGATCAAATTTTATCTACATTAAATGCCCAACGTAACGAACTTATTTATTTAAAGAAGGATTAAATTATATTGGTCAAAATAACTTCGAAAGTATAAGCCACAAAAAAATATTAAACCTAAATAATATGGTACCGCGGACTTTTTTGTAGATATTTTTAAAATACACAATTCTGTAGTACGTACATCACTTTTATATATCTCGTAAAGTTTAGTCAGCATTAGCAATGAAAGCGACCAAAATGCTATATTTTTACGAATCAGTCACTTTTTTATATTTTCTGTAATTATAACATGCATGTATAATACATATAAGCCATCCGAAAAAAATTATCGGAATGATATTGTAAACCGCATCGAAATCCGTTGCGTAGTTTAGAAGATCTAAGCATACATAGGGATATAGACAGACGTGGGAAGCGACTTTGTAATAAACTATGTAAAGAAAAGATTAATATTAAAGATTATTATTACGATAGCATTAAACATATAATATTAGGCAAGGCATCAGTAATATTTATTCAGAACTCAATTTTAATAGAAGATACTTTTCATCAATAAATGTCATCAAAATTGTAAAATATTATTTTAGAACTAATACTAAAATGATTAATGTGTCTGTAAAAACATTACATTTCATTAAAATGTGCAAAAATAATAAATATTGTTATATACACATAATAAAGTAAATAATTAGTAAATAGCACTTTTACCTTGTGGTCATCTGGAGGAACCTTCATGCCACCCCAAGTACCTAAGTACAAAGAATACAAAGGAGCCAAAACTGATGGTAGAGACCAGTCTACAGAACTGCAAATGATAAACAAAAAATACACATACATAAATATTCAAATATTATTACATGGCACCTAATTAGTTTATTCTCTAACATAATTAGGACGAAAGTTATGACGGTTATTATGTGATTTAATAATTAATCACAAAGTAACTACAAATATGATGTGCACTTGCTCAAAGAAATATATTCGAGTATCAATTATTATTTTAAAATTAAATAAAAACATTAACACACAGCACCATCTAGTTCCATGGTAAGCTACAAGGCTTGTGTTATACTTATGGAAACCAGATAGTCGATATACTACACATACATATTTTTAAATAGATACATATTATAAATATAAACACCCATGAATACACACATTCGTGCGCATCACACACATTAATGCCCCCAGGGGGAGTTGAACCCGTGAATGCTGGCACAGCCAGTACACTACAAATTGTGCCAAACATGTTATTAAAAAAAATTCAATGTAACTACGCAAGCAAATGTGGGAATGTTTAATTCTTTATTAGTATTGTATAATTGCAAAACATACCTATTTACTCTAATGAGAGGGCTATTGGCGTGATTTGCCACGCTAAAGCGAGAATCCGCTGCCGCTACAATTAGCGGAACCAGAATATCATTTGTATTGAAAATATCTTTACTTATGAAGTTCACTATTGAAAGTTTCATCTGGAAAAAAAATTCATTACTATCAATTCAATTTTTTAATACATTTTTATTTCGGTTTTCATACCTCTTCAAGTTGATTAGGATTAATTTGATTTTTTTCCACAAGGCGCTTATATGATTTAAGACTCATTCCTGGAGGTACTTGGAAGTCACTTTCACCAGCATTAGGCAAAGCTCTAAAAGTATAAATAATTTCCTCAATTATAAACTTAATTTGAGACTTCACAGATATAATACTCCATAGAAATGAAAGGAAATATTATTTTTATTACATTCTTACCTATAAGGCAACAAAAGAACATCAGTTGCAAATTTTAAAATCAGGTTAGAAGCCTTTGGCTTGTCTTTTAAATTAAGGTCCGTTTCCTTAATATCCCCGAGTAAAGGCATAACCAGCATTAAAATTCTAAAATGGAAGTTTTTAATTAATAAATATTATGTAGCATAAAAGTACTTTAAGCAAAAAATATTTATTTTTCTAAAAGTACAAACCCATCCTGATGCTGAGGAGGTTTATTCTCAATCGCTTCAAGCAATGTAGGGGCCAAACTCAATTGCTTTTCTCTGGGGAGTCTTGGGAAACCCATAGTTATGTAAATAATAGAGAAATTCTAAAACAAAATATATAATGACTCATATAACTAATTTGTATGGTACAATTTCGTATTTAAAATAACAACAAAAATACTTACAATAATAAAGCTATTTGATGTAGGATCTCTATAAAGTTGGAGTAGAGTTTCAACAGGTAGTTGGACTTCATTTCTACATTTTACTCGTTTATTCACATGGATCAATAGCTCCATCACTTTAGTACGTATCTATAAACACAATTTAATTGTATGTAGGTATACAACTCTTTTTAACATCCCACTGCTGAGCACAGACCTCCTCTCAAAGTGAGGGAGATCAGGCCATAACCACCATGCTGGCCAAATGCAGGTTGGTGGACATCACATATTTTTTGAGAACTTGCTAGGTTCTCTCAGATATGCAGGTTTTCCCATATAATTTCACCATTTCCTTTACCGTAAGGCCAGTGGTAATCATGTTGAAAATTATTCATACATGAAAATATCAGAGACATGAGGCCTAGGATTTGAACTGGCTTCACTTGGTTTTTCAAGCAAGTGTGTTTACCACTGAGCTACCACTGCCTACAATTTATTTATACATAATTTAATTTATCTTGTGATAAACAAAATTAATAATATGAAAAGTTAAGACTAATAACTTAAACATAAATTATTAACTATTAACATTAAAAAAATATACATTATATTATTTAGGTAATATATTCAAACATATGTATCCCATGACAATAAGATACAAATATGGTATGCTAACCTGCTCATGAGGAGAAGATAGTTTTAAAATAACTGGAGGCAAGAATCTATTTAAACAGCTTTCCAGCTGATCATCCGTGTTAGCATTTCCAAGTCGAAGAAACACACGATCCAGAAGAACTGTAAAAACAGTCGGCAGGAATAAAAAGCATATTCAGAGCTAAGTGACACAATTTTAAGTATTAGTCACATTCTTACGTGAATCGTTTGAGCAATCATTACTGCTCTCAGACACTTCCATTTCAGACATCTTTTATCATTTGCAATATCACTTTTCGATGAAATATTGTGGATTGATGATTTTAAACAACACCACTGCAAACACAGAATGACAGACAAAATATCGTTTGACGTTTTTAGACATTGACTTTAAGCACAGATTAATACTACCTGCCTTATTATTGAGTAATCCATACATATAATAAAATTGTAAGTAAGCCGAAGTCTGTACATTAAATATTTTTTGGAAAATCTTATTTAAATAGACATTATTATCGAAACATAGGCTGAATCTATAATTGTAAGATTTTATTGTCTCTGTGTTTGTGACCGCATCACGAAAAAGCAACTGGAAAGATTCTGATGAAATTTATGATGATAACTGGTGCCTGGTTATCCGGGTCAAGTATCCTACGAGGAAATATCTCATCTTTAAAAAATCTATATTAAGCATTAAAACGTAAGTAGGGACGAACCCAAGCGTAGCGATGGTGAGTCGCAGGCAATGCTAGTTACAAATAAAATCCGCCTCTGGGTCATCCTCACAATTATTAATCCCTCCACGAACGCGAACACGCCGGCGTTACAGTTAATAATAGCTTTCTTAGAAATTTAATTAATTTCTTAGAAATGGTGGAGGTGTTAAAAACAAAACTTTTCAGTGATTTTGACATTGGAATTTGGAGTACCTATTTTAGTTAGTACTAGCATTGCCCGCGGCTCCGCCCGCGTTCAGATGACCATAAACCAAATTCGTAGGTTTTACATATTAGTATACTCTTACATTGCAGTTTTTGTATTTTTTCTCAGAAATGAGACATTTTCCCGTGGTAAAAAGTATCCTATATGTTGACCCGGATAACCAGCTGTCATCATACCAAATTTCATCAAAATCTGTCCAGTGCTTTTCTCGTGATGCGGTAACAGACAGACAGCCGGACAAAAATTCTAAAAACTGTGCCTCTGTGTTGATAATTATGACTATTTCAATAAGATTTTCCAAAAAATATTTAATGTACAGATTCGACTGAGTTAGAATTTTATTATATGTATAGATTTAATTATATCTTTTATACATTTTACTGCCTCAGTGGTGTAGTGGCTAGCTCGTACGGCTGCACACCCGGAGATCCTGGGTTCGAGTCTCGGGTCGAGCCAAGTTTAGTTATAGTCTTTATGTATAGTAAGCCTCAGTAACAGTCCGGAGTTGGAAAGTTGGCGGTGTTTCACCCCCGGGCCTCAGAGAGCACGTAAAGCCGTCGGTCCTGTGCCTTAACTCTCACCGGTCGTGTCGAGTAGTCGTCCCACCGGAGTATGAGAGTGACAGGAATAGAGAGTACACTTGTGTCTGCGCGTACACTTGTGCACTATAATATCTTCTGCGCAGTTAGCTCGGCTCAATGAGATTGGCCGCCGTGACCGGAATCGGTCAGAAAATCATCATCATACATTTTCCTGAAAATGTACACCCGCAGGCAGGGTTTTCAAATAAAGGACTAGTCATGTCAAAGGTAAATATTTGTATTTATTTTCACAGTAAAATAAAACAAAGACAACCAATCAACTTAAAAATTTATTGTAAAACCACGTAAAATATATTAAATTTTAGCAATTAAAAAAGTGAGAAAGGAAACTGAGTAAATAGTTTCTAATAATATCACATCATACATATTTTTATTATTTTTAACAACAATACCAAATAGGTCATTAACATTAAAATAAAAATTAATTCTACAGCAAAATAATTGATTTCTAGTAGCAAATATTAGAAAGAGCGTTGCAATTATATATTTTTCTAACATAACACAGCACTCAATATTACTAATCTAGAATAGTATAAAAAATAGACTTAAAATAATGTATTTTAATATAGAAGACCAAAGTTTAACACTTTTTTATGCATATATTTATTTTATTATGTATACACTATTCAGTCTTTCAGACCAGTAAATTTATTTGAAGACTTTCAATATCATTTTTCTTTTTGTAAACATTGAAACATCTGTTAGTTCAACAAAGGTCCACTACATTCAAACATATTATTAAATGAAGCCCCTTTACATCTAGTACTTTAGGAATGTTTTTATACATTTCAAAACAACACATCACTCCAATACAACCTCACATTTTGTTATATTTTATTATACAATAGCATACTATTGGTAAGATATTTCGATTAGCAATACATAATGGCAGTTTTTACTCTTTAAAAATATGTAGCTTTTGTAGTTTTTTCACTTTCTTTAAATGGTACGAAGAGTTATTCAAATAAGTAATTTCTCCCATGTATTATATTGAAAAATGTTTTGTCACGAATCACAAAATAACCACATTTTGAAATAAACCAGTTTATATACATAAATAACTTTATGCTATTCGATGCCGTGAGCAAATATCATAACAAGTCCTGGTTCCACCATCATGTGTTCATCCACATGTGTGTTATCGCATTGCAATACGAGCACTGCTTGTTTTCCTGGAACTCTCTTACACACATATTTTTCATATAACCTGTAGGTAGAAACATCACCTGTTTAATATTTTTAAGACGTAATGTATATTAGAGCAATAAATTTTCTCAAGTTTAATTAAGATATACTTTATATCCATCTTCAAGATGACAAAAAAGTATAATTGCCTTATTTTTTATATAGATCATAACATAACATGACATAGTGTGTATGGACAATACAAATATGTTATAGACTCAATAACATTATAGCAGCATGAAAATTCAAAATATGGCTATTACCTTCTATTATTTTGTCTTGTTTCTAAGGAAGATAGACCAGGGGGCCACCGTCTTTCGTGGCAGTTTTCCATAAGGTCATCTATGATGTGCGGTGGACAGCCTGACTCCGATAAACTTCGCTTGATCATCATCTACAACCGAATTAGAAACGATTTAAACCACATATTCTTTATAACAACAAACAACTGAACTTTAAAAGAAAAGCAATAATTAATTAATTAAAAATACTTTAAAATTTTAAAATGTTGCAAATACACACAAACAAAACAAATCAAACAGTAACCAACGAATAAAAATACCTACATTTAAACAGCACTAATAAACCAAACCAACAACAAGAAAAAGCAATTAATAATAATAATAAAAAAAATAACCAAACACCATCCGCATGAACCAGAAACAATGGTCACTAATTACCACCTGCAGGGCGTCATCCGGCGTGGAGATCATGCCGCCCCAGCGCGTGACGCGCGCGCGCGCCAGCGACCCCGCCCAGCGGACCACCTCCTCGCGCTCCATCTGGTCGGCCAGCGCGCGCATCGTTGGATTGGACACCCGCATCGCCCGCATGAACTCCTGTTCATGTATAATATTCTATTGTAATATTGTTTTGAAATAAATTGTAAATCGGACATTATATTTAGACATGTGAAAGTTTTTTGTATGCATATTTGCATGTGTGCGTGTTAGGTACTCCTCCATAGTAAAATGGCTGAATGGATTTGCTTCAAATAGACATCAGACTTCAAGTACACTCATAGACTGAGATGAAGGTTAGGCACCTAGGTTAAGTAAGTTGCTTGTAATAATACAAAATAACATGGGACTTAACCTTTCCTTAAAGATCCTTTTTCTTAATCAAAATTCGACTTCTTGGTTCATATAATTATCTTGCTGATCTTAATATTTTTATATATATTTATAAGCCCAGATAATAATAATAATTCACATAAAGTTAAATATAAACCTTAAGTAGCGCCAATTCTCGTTTATGCTCATTTATGACCAGCCTCTGTTCAGTCAACTCCTGCTGGAAGTCTGTGAGCTTGCCTTGTTGCGTGGTGATCAGAGCGCGCAATTCTCGCACGCAATTGTGTTCCGCTAGTTCGTCCTTTGGTATAACTAGACCGCAGCCCGCCTCGCACGGCATCGGCCTTTTAGGGTTAAATTCGCCTGAAATGATAGATTTTTTTTAAATACATCATATGTAAGTATTTTTCGTACTGTATATATATACACACAACAAATAACCAAATTGTTATTATAAATCTTAATAGCACGCTGCAATATACCTTATAATTACTGTTAATATTCAAAAAATACAATTAGAAAAATGTTAAAATAACTTTACATTTTACACACACTTGTTTTTACACCTCTTTATTAAGCTATATTTATTAGATTTGCCTTAGGTCTTCTAACCAGATTATATTTTTACCTATATGGACATGGGTAATTATTAAAGTTTCGATATGAAGAAATTCTGTAGTGTGAAAATAAGTTAGTGCTATTAAACTCTAAACTCTTGGCTTGTTTTATGACACTTGATTTCTCTTTGATTATATTGCAAAGTTTTCCCATACAATTGTGTAAGGGACTAAACACAAATTTGTGCAATATAATATCTCCCACACACTTCAATAGTCTGAGCAAATAAAACTTCACCAATTAAGTAATTGAATAATATCTATTTAAAATTATAATGCTAAAATATAGACCATAGTATATATCTATTTTGCTCCTAGACACATACTACTTATTTAAAAATTAATCTTTTATGCATATTTTATTTAAATGTATTCAAATAATATATTAATAAGCCATCTTTTTACAGGTTAAAAGAATGTCATTGCATTTGAAAAGTATTACATGTAAATTATTAACCTTTCACTGAACTTCTATCCAATTACATGTTGATATCAATATCTTACTGATATCATATTACAAAGACAATGTGTGTCATAATATTGTAAATATGTTATATACAACTCCATACTTTCCTTTACATTATAAAAATTTCAAAAAACCATGCAAAGCTCTGAATTTGTTCTACATTTTCATGTTTTCTACAAATTTTACAATGGTAATTAAAAATTAAGTTTAGAACATGGCTTCTGCTAAGAGGTACTGTAAATGCCAACAAGATAAAATATGATCAATAAATACTTATATCTTAAGAAGAGATTTTCATTTTAATATAAACAACTACATACAAAAACTATTTTAATATCTGCTTGGCTTATACTTTACCAATGTATCATTAGGATATCGGTGTATTTTTTCTCTTACTTAAATCATTTTAAAATTTCATTCTGAAGAATAAAATGTTTGTCAATGAAATAAAGTTGAAAAATACATACATTCAACTAAATGTGATGCCAGAGAGTCCAATTTTAAAACAGTATTACATCCATGAGGAGCATTATCACAGCTTGTGCATAGTCTGGAAAAAAAGAAACTAATAATAATAATATAAAACAATCCATTTTTTTATACCTAAAAATAAAATACAATTGAGCATAGTCTAATTGCAATAAATAATTTTAATAATTCAACTGATCATTTGAAAAGGAAAATATTAAAACAGGAAAATGTTTTGTAATTAATATTATAACAAAATTGCCAAAAAATACAAAAAGAACGATGCATTTAAAACCAGTGTAAAAATATAATGTACAAATATGAAAATATAACCTGAAATATAGAAACCAGATAAGAACATGATGTTATAACAAACCTGGATAACAAATTACGTAGTATTCTTGGAACAGGTCTTAGTTGACTTGCGGTCACCGCCTGCCGATCAACTGGACAAGTCGGTTGAAGACTAATCCACTCTGTTATGCAGGCACGACAGAATGCATGCTCACAAGCTGGTGCCTATAAATTGACATAAAAGTTATAGATATCCTATTTACGACTTGCTGTACAAATCAACTTATATCACATCTACCTGTAAAGGATCCTCTAACACTCCCGAACAAATGGGACAAATAAGTTCTTCGTCGACGTCACCTTGAAACCTTTTGATTTCAAAGCCCATTCTTAATTTTAAAGAAGATAAACATTGGCTCAGTCAAATCAAATTTCTCAAACGATGATGATAAATAAATTAATAAGGTGTATATATTGCAGTAGAGTAGTCCATTCAGCTAATAGATTTGTGTCACCCAAATCTAAATGAATAATATGAAATATAAACAACAAAAAACGAAACAACATAAATTAATATACAAGGCATAAAGAAGCACCACAGTTTAAACAGAACAAAATTGGAGTGTTGTATTGACTGTTGACTAATCACTAATGTCATTTCAAACCATTTATTTTGATAGTGGCAACAAAATACAATAATAATTTTTATTTGTCATCCATGATAATAATGCATTAAAATATTCATTTCGAAATTTAAGTATATTTTAACTACATACTTAATAACTTTTAACGTATTATTTAATTTTTATTTCATCTTTGGTATTTGATAGAACTCACAAATAATTTGTATCATATTTTATATGAAACCAAAACTAAGACTGGTGAATTAAAACGCCGATCAGGATTAGATATTGTATTTTTTAAATATTATGGTTTCTTATTAAAAACATGTTGTATTCAATATAAAAACAAAATTTCTTACCAGCTGTTCAACGGTTCTTGTAAGCTGTCTACTAAGCATCTGATTGGGCCGCATTACATGCTAACTACTATACAACCGAGGCAGTAATTCTAATGTTAGAAAAAAATTATACAAACATAACTAACATTTTATTTCTCTCAGTTCTCGTATTATAGGTACCATCATCAATATAAATAAAACTATTATCTTTGTATATATTTTGATCTTTGCCTTCTCGTGCCTTTGGTTAAAGGTGTCGAGGAGTGTGCACCAGTTTCACCATCATATATGATCGTGAGCGGATTTCTCTGCTGTGCAGATGCAGTTATCCTTATCACTTCTACCCTTTCGAGCACTTAGCTCTTGTCCTTTATTTTAAAGAGTCAATAAAGGCAATCCAAACATCTTTCTAGAGATCACAATCACATTCATGTTAATTGTTATCGCTATACTTACCGACAGTTTGCCATTAGCCGCCTTTCTATTTTATTAATATTATTAGGCATTTATTTCAATCACCATTAACTAACTCATTTGTTTTTATTATTATTATTTGTGATAGTATATAGCAGATATGCTTAATCACGAACTAGCATTTCTATATAGTTTGTGTGTAATATCCTTATTCCTTAATCTGTGATTTTATGCACGTATCCAACTCTGGCAACATTTTTGTAAGCTGCCACTTTTTACGAAACCAATCCAATCTGCCATTCTGCAAATTTCTTTTTTTCTAGTGTATTCTCATCAGTTCTAACGATTATATTATGGATCAAAAACTAGGAATCAATTAATATGTGTTTATTTATCCTGTAATTTTTCAATTAATGTTAAGAAGAAAGGTTAATAAACATGAGTGTTTTTAAATCCGCAATGGGGTACTTCAGCTCTGGAGGTGCCAACGGGGGCAGTGATAATGATTTTGTTGGGCAATTTGTGGAAATAGGGAATATGAAATTAAGAGTGAAAAAAGTTATTGCAGAAGGTAAGTTTCTAATTATAATAATATTATTTATGGTGACTTTATAACACAAGTTTTTGATGGTCTGGGTCAGTGTACGCTTTAAAAGCAAATTGGGGGCGTTAGAACTCATTGTTCGACATATATAATTCCCCTTTAATGATAATGAATTTAACCATAATTGTTAATTACCATATATATTTTTAAAATGGTAAATAATATGATCAATATAATATTTTATTTTTTATTCTATTATAGAACATTATTAGAATTCAGATTGTTTTAAATAAATATTTATATTCATACTACTGGACTAGTTATCCTATAGTTACCAATTTGCTTGCAAGATATCTCAAAACTTTGTTTAGTTAACTATAATACTGGTTAGTAGTAAAATTTAGATCTAATGATAAAATCGATTTTTTTGTAGATGATATAACTATATATGTATTGACTGCTGTCCAAAAATATAAAAGGTTTAATTTCAAACTGCTTGTAAATAATCCTATAGTTATCATTACTTAGTACTTTACATAGTACATGAAATATTTTTGCAGGTGGATTTGCATTTGTATTTGTTGCTCAAGATGTATCTTCAGGTACAGAATATGCTTTAAAAAGGCTTATGGCAGCTGATGAACAGGCGAATAAAAATATTATCCAAGAAATTAGTATATTAAAAAAACTGTCTGGGCATCCCAACGTTATTAAATATATAGCAGCTTCTTTTATTGATAAAGCTAAAACAAGCCATGGAATGGGTGAATATTTATTATTAACAGATCTTTGTAGTGGTGGAAGCTTAATGGAGGCCTTACAAAATAGAGGTCAGGCATTTCCACTACCAACAATATTAAGAGTTTTTTACCAAACTTGTAAAGCTGTGCAACATATGCATGCTCAAGTACCCCCAATTGCACATCGTGATCTCAAGCTAGAAAATTTCTTAATATCTAGTGAGGGTAAGAATTACACAGTCATATTAAAGTGTGGATGAAGATTTTCAATAAATATAGTACAACATTCATGGTTCCAGGTACAATTAAGTTATGTGACTTTGGGTCTGCTACTACTGATGTCTATACCCCCAATCCTTCTTGGAGTGCAAATCAAAGAAATATGTTAGAAGAAAATGTAAGTAAAAACATTCTAAAATAATTATGTAATTAGGTGTTGTCTTTGATTTTTCTCAAGTGGATGTCTTTCAGTTATAACAATTACAAATTATTTTTGAGTATAATTATTTTCTAAGGTTAAACTTATTTTAAAAGCCCTTTTTTACAAATAATATAAAAAACACATTGTCAATTAGAATTTCTTTTATAGACTACATAAAATATGAAGTGTTGTGAAAATATGGTCTTTTAGACATATGTTTTAATTAGAAAGATTTATATAAAATATGTAAACAAGACAACTACACAAATAATTATTACCATTCCTAAGCCAAGCTAAGAAGAGCAATTAGAACCCCTATAGTTTACACTCTTGTGGTTTCTAACTTTAGATTTAAGTAAATTAAGTATAACTACTATAAGTGAATGCTTTCAGCATCACACAGATCTTATACATACACACATAGTCTATTTGTCTATTTCTGCAGCTACTTACAATCTAAATGTTTTTAATATGTATGTTATTATGTTCAATAAAAATCTTTAAAAAATCTTTAAAAAAAAAAATATTTACCTATAACCTTTATTCTAGGCAAATATTTTTTAGGTTATACAGCATTTTTATAATATATTTATTAATATATTTTTTTTTTACTTATTTAAATTATTAATAAACAACAAAACAAAAGAATTGAATTAGATCTCTAAATATATAAAATCCCCTTGTCCACAATGTTGGTCTGTGATGAAATCCGAAACTTATATGTAATCAGATCTTAACAAATTTTTTTTAATGTGTGATTTGTTCCAATTTAAAAGATAAGATAGTTTTTATCCCGATTATTTCCTTTCTTTGTAGCAATGTACATTTGGTTGGTTAGAGTTCCACAGCAACGCGTAACTGGTTCTGCTAGTATATTACATAATGTCCATCTATTATTTTATATTAATTTCAAATATAAATTTTAGAAAGATTCCTGAAATAGTTGTTCCCGAGTAATGATTAGAGTTTAAATTTTGGTATACTTTCCTTTAGGAATAAATAAGATTTTGCAGTTTCTAAATATTTTATCCAAATATTTACAGCTATGATTGACCTAATTAGATACTCATTTGTAAATATAAGTTTATCTATGACTGTTAACTGCAATTGTTTTATTTTAATCACTATACAATCTGCTGTTATGTAATATTGTTTACAGTTGTAAAAAAGTACTTATAATAATCACAATTCAATTTAACTGTTATATTTTTTTTATAATTATGTATTACTTAAAACTATCTTTTTGGGATTATTTCGCGGATTTATAAAAAAATGTATTATTTATAATAATAACAGCTAAAATTAAATAAATAATATTGCTATATTTAATTATGATACATATTAAAAAAATTAAAATGTTTGAAATTAAAATCAACAAAAATATTGTAAGGTACTTTGGTGGCATTTTTGAATTTACTAAAATACATAGATAGTTTTATTTAAAATGTCAAATATTCGCGTAAATATAGGAAAGTATCATATGTATTTCTTATTTATCATATTGAAGATAAAAGATTTTTACAGTTTGTACAATTTTCAGTTGGCACAGTTCACTACACCAATGTACAGAGCCCCAGAAATGCTTGACACCTGGGATAATCGTAAAATTGATCATGCAGTGGATGTATGGGCTTTAGGATGTATTTTATACACATTATGCTATATGCAACATCCATTTGAGGATTCTGCAAAGTTAGCTATACTAAATGGAAATTATAACTTGAACCCCAATGATCAACGATACAAATGTTTTCATGAAATTATAAGTAAGTGTCCAGTACTCCTTTTGTAGGCCTAATAACTTCTTCATACATTATTGCAAAGACAAGGTTGACAAAAAATATGTACATAACGGCTTATATATTAAAAGTCATTAAATAGTAGTGTTGTTAAGTACTTTTGTCATAATGTTATGTTAATTATAATATCATAATAGAAAATTCATTTATTTTACATTTTATTTCAATTAAACAAAGAAGTCTAGGTGTATTAATAACAAGTAAATAAAAAAATATATATTATATTGGATAGTGCAGTTACATTAACTTATAATATTTTTTTTATAATTTATAATATTTTTTTTTAATTTTTATGGCATGGTAGCAATATAAACATCAAGAACTTTTAATAATAAATTTATTCATGTTTAAGTAATATTACATTGATTTGTTCATAATTTATGCAAAAACTATTGAATAGCATGGTTAAAAAAAAGAATAAATTCATTTTAAATGATGGGCATTAAATATTTATTATTTACTATTGAACTAATAATTATTTATTATTAATAATGTATAGATAAGAATAAGTACTTCCAGCTAATTTATCTATTAACACACTTGAGTGTGTATTTTTTTACTTGTTATCACTATATTAGATAATTAATAGTACAATTGTAGTAAAATATACTTAAATATAATATATGCACAGGAACACTTTTGAACTGGATATTATAACTCATCGGTTTTTGATTGAATGGTCTAATATCTCTGTCATGTTTACTTTAGTAGAAATAATCAAATAAAATATTAAAAAAAAACTAAAAAATGGTGATCATAAGATCACCAACTATAATACGTATTTCGTAAAAACGATCCAACGATGTTCTAGGATCCTATCATAAGAATCGAGTCGATTGTATCTATTGTATAGCAATTTCGAGTTCCTTTACAAAGTTCTAAATTGACGCTACTATTAGAAGTAGATTGAAATCGACTTGTATCAAATCTTAAAGATATGACGACATAGCTGACTATTTGCAAGTGAAGTTAACAAAGGCGAGATTAAATATAAACATCTAATATATAGAATTGTTGTGTTATTGCAGGTGGTTGCCTAACAGTGAACCCCGAAGAGCGTCTACCGATAAGCAGCGTGCTGGAGCGGCTGGCGGCCATAGCGGAGTCCAACAACGTCAATCTCAAGCAACCACTCAAATTTGAGCGTAAAAAAGTTGAACAATCTGTGGCCACTAGCTCGCCAGGTAATAAGAAGTCAAGTAAATATTACACTACCATATCCTAAGACCCGCGTCTCCGAAGACTAACGAAGCGTTGCGTTCGTACTTCGACCCCCCGGTACATTTATGTTATGTTGCATTATCGAGCTAACAATGGTCAAGTATTTTTTGACTTTTTACACTCAAATTTTTTATTTTATTTTATTTCCAATTGAGTTTATTAGTTAATTTGAGAGCAATATTGTGTATTTACATTCCGATATCGCCTAAACGTCGCCAAAGGTAAGAATTGTATTGGATTTATTCACGGCTCATCGAAGGTAGTATAGCATTTATTTGACTTTTCATGTTTTACTTATATTGTATTTATAATGCGGATGCTGTTTTCAGTAAATTGTTCAATAATATTGCTTGTTGCTACGAACGTTAATGGTCTAAATAATAAGGCTTCGTCACAATGAAGCTCACTAGTCTCAATTACAGAATAGTAAATATATATGGTCTTATTTTAAACCATACAATTTGATATTTATTGTTGATTGGTACAAGTCTCTGTGGTTATAATTAGGTATTAATGCGAAAAAAAAAACATTAGTTAAATTATTAAGTTATTTAAGAAAATATTTCTATTCTATTACCAAAAAGACAGCACACATTTGTAAAGTGTGTGGATTATTATCTTTAGATTTAGGTTATATCATGATACATGCACCATTTTATTATTGATGAAGTCATGTAACATTCCTATAGGCTTAACGTTCTTTATCGCCAATAACGAGACCCTGTAGTAATATTCTCATAGTATATTTTTACAAGCGTAAGATATTTTAAATGAATAGGTAATATTTATATTTGAAATTTCAATATTTGCAAATGTTAATAATCTTAATGACATCATTTAAACATTCCTGTAGTAATGAAATCTACTTTCATTTATAATAATGATCGACTTTTGTGGTATTTACTATTTACATTATTAATGTTTAAGATTTTTCATAATTTGCAACTAACATGTGGGAAGCCAAGAGATGTTCATTTATATTTCAGTACTAACATTCTCGGTTGCTTGGGAACTAGCACATAAATTGTATATTAATCAAATTTTTTCTCACTTTTTATTGGTGTATTGCTAGTCGAAGTATGATGAAAAAATACATAATTCTAAGTAAAACCATTGTACAAAAACGTTGCATAAATCATAGATTTATGAACTTTGGAGACAATATGAAACTAGAATTACAGTGATGATATAGGAAATTATATGTATATGGGAAGCATATATGTTATATTCATACATAAGTTTTTTCACTAATACGATAAGTGATCACTTGGCAATCTCTTGTTCTAAAACATGTTCGCCAAAATGCTTCATAATTCATCTTTATTTTTTGTTTATCTATATAATATGTCAGTTGGAGGGAAATAAAAAGATATACTATCATCATTATTGGTTTGTTTTTATTTATAAACAGTTCATGCAGTATAAAGGAGGAATACTTTCGAACGGATATCACGGATAAAAGGGTAATTTAACTTAAAACTTTAAGCTATCGCTACACTAACCATTCATTAATTGTTATATTAACGCTTGATATATAGTAACTTTGCACATTTTTTACTAATTGGAGAAAAATATTTAATTTTTCTTCTGGTACTAATAACAATAACCTGTCTCATACGATTTATATTTAAGCTTTTGCAAACGAATAATAGTTTAACGAAACGTTTGAATGTTGTTTGCTAAAATCAAGGTAA
The DNA here is from genome assembly GCA_947093115.1 of Brenthis daphne. Taxonomy (NCBI): domain Eukaryota; kingdom Metazoa; phylum Arthropoda; class Insecta; order Lepidoptera; family Nymphalidae; genus Brenthis; species Brenthis daphne. Next base: position 3,578,844 of record OX352477.1, on the reverse strand, counting down.
TTAAAGAGTTATAATAAAAATATTTTTATTAATTTTGTAGGATGTCATACCTAGTATAGGAATCGTGGACATGTATTATCGCAAGGGAGTCTCCTATACAACGTAATTATTGAGTCTTTCTTTGTTTTCTGTCTTTCCATTTACTCTATACTACTAATAATGATTTTATTGGTACTAAATATTGAATATTTTAAACTCTAAATTCTAAAACATTCAATATTTGAAACTATTACAATAAGATGCTTTCAGAATATGTTTCCTAAATAACTTACATCAAACGTTTAATTTTACAACAGTCTATAAAATTAATAGAAATAAATGAACAAATATTAAAAGCCCTCTCGTTTACTACTCGATCGTAAACTTTAATCGCTCCACAACCGCCGACACGCCGGCGTTACAGTTAACAATAGATTTCTCAGAAATCTAATTAATTTCTTAGAAATTTACCTGGAGGTGTTAAGAAGCGTATAGTTGAGATTTATATTTCGTCTTAACTATAGTCGGGATAGTTCAAAAACATGGTTTCATTATACATAATATATTGATTTATCAACAACTGCAGGCCATTGTTGATTGCATTATATAATAAGTAATTATGTAACACAACTGTAGATAAATACGGTAGCAGTAAACTGAACAAAATACATATAACACTGTATATAAATGGTGTTGGATACACTTTTCGCTTCAATATCATTAAGATAATACTAACTTGGCATTGTAGTTAGATTTGGCACAATTTGAGGAATAGGTAATTGATGATAATTCAAAATATACTTTATGTGTAGTATTGAAGTGGTTCTCTTGCACACTTATTACCAATTAGACTCAGATTTCGAACTAGGGTTTATAAGGTAGATACATAAGTGTAGTGTAGGTACGTAGATAGACACAAGATTTTCGTCGTTGCAGCGGATCGATTTCAATTTCCATCTGGCTAATATTTTTTTCTATATAATTTGCATGTAACTAGTCGAAGCTTGTCTCTGTTTCTGTTAGAATGAGCTAAATCATTGCATGTTCGTGTCTATAGTCCAATAATAAAGTCTCATGCCTTTGTCTTTTGTTTATGGAACGTTCGAGAGTTTTACCAGTTTTATATAACGACCTTAATCAAATAAGAAATAATATTGTTATAGCCACCTTTATTCTCTAATTATAATTCATGTTACAATTGTTAAATTGTTCGTAAGAACTAAAGCTCCCGCTGTTAAACAAAAGGCATGTGACTTGCGGCATGTTGTTCTGTGTCCATGCATATCACGTTTTCTTTTTCATTTTAGGTGTTTTCAACTTTTTCGGGTGCCCGATTGTTTTCTCGTTTAAATGACCCGTGGCGCATGAACCTTTGGACTCCATCTTGAAAGCTTGCTAGAGATAATGGATATGCTCGCAATGATGAGTATTGTTTTTATTTATTAGTAATTACGCTATTGCGCCGCGCTGCTGTCCCCCACAATGTGCCAAAAACAACTACTAATCATCTAACTTATATACTGCATGATCCTTCTATACATCTTGTAAGTCAACGATAACACTATAATAAAACTAAATGACATAGTCTCTATAGTATAGTTCTAAAAAATTTATTAAGTATGGAAGTGGAAATTATCCATATTAAAATTGTTAATGTGGATTAATTTTTAATCCATAAAAAAATCACGGTTTTTTAAGTCAACCTTATGTTTTGTAATTTTAGAATTGGAGCTCAAAAATTATAATTATTTTAAGGAAATTTAGTGTTACTGCGAAACTGGCATGGCGTACATCGTACACGTACCTTAAAAATATACAGCAGTTAATAATTTTAATTGCAAGTTCATATTACGAATAAAGGTCAAATCATCCAATTGTGTTGCTATTTTTGGAACAAATTCAATCTTGCTTAGTTGCGGAGCGGCGCCATTGCGTATTATTTTAGTTTTTACTTAAATATTTTTCCTTCGTTTTATGTTCTTATTTGTTGTGATATTTTATAAAAATAATAGTTAAACTATGCCCTATTTATTAAATAGCGAAAATCTTTTACTGTTACAAACTTGTATTTTATCGGTAATAAAATTTCTAAATTATTTAGAAGTAGATCTTAGACAATAATAGCTAAATTAAGAAAATAAGGCTAATACGATGTGACGATATGTATTATTTATTATTTTTAAACATTCCAATTGAAGGAAAAATGTAAAAAAATACATAAGTACGTTCTTTTACGAACTCTGTTTTCTTATCTTTCCGTCATATTATAAGTTAGATCACACAATTATTTTGTAACAACATTGAAAAATATTTTATTATGGTTATAAAGTTGGACGCGATAAAAATGATAAATGTTACCATTTAAAATTAATTGTACCTACCTAAAAAAATATTAAAAAAATCGAAAATTTCCAACATTAAGTATAACAACGCATGTGTACAAACTCTAGTAAATCAATCTGAGAATCGATACATATGATAATTTTAGTTACCGCTACTATTTAAGTTATATATTATGTAAAACATATTTTTTGTATTGTTTCGATTACTGCAGCAGTATTTATAATTTAAAAAACTGTTACTAATTATCATGATAAATAATTATTTTTTCAATTATTTATTACATTTGATTTTATAGAAGTAACTTCAATTACAAATTATTAATAGATAGATAGAGAGAGAGAGAGAGATACAAAGAAAGAAAGAAAGAAAATTTGGTGCAATGTTAAAACATAAAAATAGACTTAAAGAAAATAAATGAACATCAGGTTTAATACTAAAAAAAAAAATATTTTCACTGTTTTTAGTTGAAATCTAATTTTAAGATTACGTCTTCGAAAGTATTCCTCGCAATAAAGAATGTTAGTTTTTAAGGAAAAATTGGTTATAATTTTTTTTCGAACAATTATGTTTATTCACCATAATACTAATTTGCATTTCCAAAAATGTTTTCCTGAGTAATTCGCACATTCCTTAGATTGATTCTATCGTTATCTATTCGATGATAACATGGACTGTATTATTTAAAATATTTTCTGGAATTTAAATGGAATTGTAACAAAGTGTCTTGTCACTGTTAATCATTATAAAATACATCAGTATTTCAAATTATAAAGGATAATATTTAGAGTTTTCATTTTTAACGGAAGTTTATGAAGAAACGTTTAACAGGTATTTGAAGAGCTAAATAATGAATAAATATTGTATTTTCAATATAACATCACATTTTTGAAATGTAGAAAATTTAATGATTAAAAACCATTGTTTTATATAACTTATATGCAAGCAATATTTTTGTTACTACTAGGCTATAAGCAATGACTTGTGAAAGTGTAAAGATATATTTAAATTTAGAAATAAAGACTAAATTAAAGACAAATTAAGTTGTTTTTGTACTCACATGTTTCGACCAAACTAATTGGATTTAAACAGATCTTAAAGTAAAAATAGAAGAGTTGTAATTAATAAAGTATGTTGCTAAAAATGTTCAACTTCAAAATTTAATTTTATTTAATGACAAAGTAGGGATAACTAAAATTTATAAATCATTAAAAATTTGACATTGACATTACCAATTTCCCGCCAAAACGTAATTTTTTTTTCAGCGCCTAAAGAACCAACGCCGAACATTCCAGAGCCAGTGACCCCACGCCCGCCGGAACCGAGCCGGCCCCCTCCCCCCGCGCGGCCGCCGCCCGTCCCACACCACACACCCCTACCGCAAGCACCTCCCGCCTCGGGGGGACTATTTTCATCTATCAAAGATGGTGCTGGCAGCTTTTTGAAAAACTTGAAAGATACCTCATCGAAAGTTATGCAGACAGTTCAACAGTAAGATCTTTTCGCTATAAAGTTAATAATGCCTTTAAGATATATTCCGGGCAATCACTTTTATCAGATTTATTAGTTTGACTTATTTGTTTTGTTTTTTTACTTATAAAAATAAACGTTTATATATATAATTAATTGTTATTTTTTTTATCTTTCAGGTCGATAGCGCGCGCTGATCTGGATATTAGTTATATTACTAGTCGAGTTATAGTGATGTCCTATCCATCAGAATTATTGGAAAGTGCATATAAAACGAATCACATTGAAGATGTAAGAGTAAGTAATGAGTTTATTTTATTTATTTTTCTATATGTTGGAAGCATTGTATGTAATACCATAAAAATATATATAATCAAACCCGTTCAGATAAAGAATGAGGTTAGAATTAGCAGCTAATTGAATCTACAGCTTCAGTTAGCCGCTAATTCGAACCAAATGACAGTGCACACGATACACAATAACTTTAACGTTGTGTGGGTATTTTTATACACATATATTTTGTATGTATAACGTTCAAGATTTAACATTATTTTATAAAAAAGAAACTAGCTATGTAAATAAATTTCTAAATTTTATTATATTTCCAATATTTTAAATTATTCCAGATCAAATGATAAATTTAATTGTTGTTCGAACTGTAATAGTTATTAAGCGAAAAGTGATTATAGACGAAACAATTTGTAATATTATTCTTTATTTGCATGACTATAAATATAATTTTATTTACCCACTTCAAAAATAAGGAGGCAATTCATTCAGGTGCGTTTTTTGTATAATATGTTATGTATAACTTTGTCAATTACTTACCAAATATCCAAATGAGTGAACTCCCAAGAGTAAAACCTCCATATAAAGAGTTTAGAATAATAACATTTAAACTAAATTTGAATTATCTTTACTATCTATACTTCTATGCTAATATTATAAAGAGGTAAAGTTTGTAAGTTTGTGAGTTTGTGACGTTGTAGGGAGTAAATCTCTGGATCTACTGAACCGATTTATATGAAATTTGGTAGGAAGATAGTTTGAGACCCTGGGAAGGACAAAGGATACTTTTTATCCCGGAAATCATCCTTTAAGGGGGTGAAAATGGGGATGAAAGTTCGTATAGGGAATCGAACTAGGAACGAACGCAAGCGAAGCGAGGGTGAGTTGCTAGTCAATTATAAAATCTATATTATCATTCAACAGTTGTACTTAGAAAGCCATCACCCCGGCGGTAAGTACTGCGTGTACACGGTGCACGACGCGCGCGCGCGCTTCCCGCGCCGCCAGCTCGTCACCGACGCGTCGGTGTTCCCGACCGACGAACATCGAGCGCCGCTACTCGCGCCCTACTACGCGTTGCTACAACACATGTACCAGTATCTAGGGAAAGATGACAAATCCGCTTTGGTTATAGCTTGCCCGGTATGTGTTGTTCTTTTGTTGGTTTGAAACTAGTGCCTTCTTTTTGGCTGTAGGTTTAATCTATCGTAGTTTCAGTGCTCATTTGTCCAAAGGACCTATTTACCGAAAGAGTTTTTAATACGGAATTATTGATTTTTGAATGTCAATTAGATTTTATTTTTAAAAAGCTTTTGTTTTTAAAATAGAGAAAAAAACCTCCATTCTGTAAAGTACAACAAGTATTAGTTGTTTGAACCAATAAGCACTAAGGTGACGCTATGTGATGTCAGTAGTCTAGTCTTCGAAATATACTCGTAGGTTCTATAATACTATGTCACAGAAATTACATGATACACTGGAATAATCTTTAGTTCCTATTTATCCTCTTTGGGGAAAGAATTTACTAAAATCCCCTTTGTTATTGTAAAACCTGAAAATTGAAACTGGTGCCTTTCATGTCTAGATCTAACGGCTTAGAATGTGTGTTGTGAGTCAGTGAATGAATTTAAGATTTTTATTAAGATCACGTATTTCAGGATGGTAAATCTCGATCCTGCATACTTCTCTGTGGGTTATTGTTATATGCAAAGCTGGTGACAGTACCTGAAGATGCTTTGCAGATATTCGCCGTTAAACGTACTCCAATCAATCTGCCGCCTAGTCAGCTCAGATATCTATACTACCTCAGCAAATTAATAAGGTTTGTTTAATTTATTTTGTATAATTATTTTTTGAAGACTTTTGAACTTTTTATGATATATTACATCTTTTTTTATGTATTTATAAAGTAGGATTACCCTTCCTTTGCTCGAGCTTCCTTGCAGCTTTCCTTACAAAATATCAAAACAATCTATAAATCTTATTTCTATAATACTTGTAGTTCCGCGAACCGAAAACTTCGTGAGCATAAACTTTTTTACACCGAATAATATACCACTAAAGTCCTAACATTAAGATTGATTTTAAACCCTCGTTTTAGAGAATTCTCAAAATTATTTTCAGAATTCTTTAGTGTTGTGACGAGAAAGTGGTCCCAGGTGCTCCATCAATCCGATTCCATCGGTAGAAATCTAAAAGTGAGCAATTTACTGCATTTTGAGGAGTTATTCTGCTCATCACACCGAATATCCTCATCAGATCTTCACCAAATTTTTATGAGACCAACTTTTAGTTAAACCTTTCAAATAAAAAAAGAACCATCGGAATCGGATCTCATAAGGTGGAGATATCCAATAGCCCCCTTTTTGCCACTTTTTGAAGGAAATACCTCTCCAATCTAAAATCCCCGACGACAAAAATCTACAAAGCCGTAAAACCTGTATACAACAAGTTTCGTCTAGATCGGTTGTAAAATACGCCCTGTAGAAAAGTACCACCAAACTGACAAAGGAAAGCAAATTTTGCCCGACTTGAAGCAGAGACGCTTTGCTCGGTCGGTAAATAATTAATATACAAGAATACCATCGCTCATTTTTAGGTCTTTATTAGTAAAAACATAGGACTTTCTTAAAATGCAATAAATTCATAGGAATTAAGTATGTGAGAAAACAAATATGATATTAGATGTTGATATCCTGTCAAATGGTATTTACATACATAGTGGTAATATTTAACCTTTGTTCAACTGGCATGTTCTGAAGCCATTAACAAGAGAATTGAATTATGGTAATATTTAAATTTTCATATTACAGACCAGAACCAGTGTTGCCGCATTTCAGGCCCGTGTCGCTGGTTTCAATTACTATACAACCAGTGCCGCTGTTCACTAAAGCCAGGTGTGTACAATCTTTAATTAATTTACTGATGTAACAACCAGTGGTGTAACTAGCTTTTTTGGGCCCCAATGTAAAAAAATGGAAGTGTCCCCCTATGCCTATTGTGACAACGAATGTGGACTGCCGGGCGTTGAACGAGAAGTCGTTTGTGGCCTGCTGAGGCCCCCTTGAATCAGGGGCCCATGCGATCGTATTGATTGCAATGGCACAGCTACGCCACTGGTAACAACTAACCTGTTTGTTATAAAACCTCTTAACTAGTTACGTTTAAAAATAGGTTAAGTATTTCTATTTAATTCGTGTAGTCAAGTTGATATTTCTCAGTCTATAAGTGAATCATATGTGAGGGCAGTGTACCATCGAATTTTGTTAGCTTGACCTTAGTGTTCATTTCCCATTGTAAAGCTTGCTAATTGTACCTTTGTCATAAATTTCTAATGTTACTTAAGTACTAGTTAAGAGCAACACAGCCAGAAGACCAAAAAAAAAAAATTAAATTTACTCAAAATATTTATTTAAAATTACAGTTAATATGTCTAATGCTACTCAGTGTTATAATCAGAATAAATTCTTTTTAAAAATAATTTTAGTATTAAACTTCAACAACCAAATTATAACGCAAGCGCACTGTTAACGGTCAGCGCTCCACCTATAGCTATGCGCTATAAAATATCTAATCGGTTTATGTATAAATAAATAAAAAATATACTGTAAATTAATCCAAAATGGCGATGGTTACTTGTAAATTACTGTGGGCGTAACCATGTAGATGTAGTTTAGTATCGTCAAATGACAAATTGTAATAAACTAGCTTTATTTTTTTAATTTCAGGGATGGATGTCGCCCGTTCCTAGAAATTTACAATGAAGATCGATTGATATCGCCTCCGCTTAGAAATTATGAAAGTATGCATCTCTACATGATGGCAGAGGGGAAGGTATTATGAACATTTAAATTTATTATAAACTGAAATTATAATGATATTCTGATATAAAGCAAATGTCTCCATTCAAGTTACAAACCGCAACGTGACGCCGAGAAATGTTAGGTGGTAAACGCATTCGCTTGGCAAACCGAGTGATGCAGGCTCCAGGTCTCGCACCTCTGGTATTTTCATGTGTGTATTATTTCCAACATAATTACCAATTGTCTAAAGGTGAAGGAAAACATCGTAAGGAAACCTGCATGTCTGAGAGAACTTAGCAAGTTTTCGAAAGACAGAGTTAAAATATGAATAGTCCGAGGCTCAGCTTACAGTGATTTATATTCACTTTCTTACTTCTGTTTTTCGTTTTATCTAACAACGGTGTATTCTATAGTATGTCGTGGGTTTATAGGTCTAGGCAATCTAATGATTTATAACTCAATTCTACTATTTAAAATCTTTTTAGTGCGCATTCAATCTTACACAGGATAGAGAAAACCTCGTAAATTAAAGTGAAATACTGCTTGATCGTAAGTGCGTCGTATGAATAGGCGGGTTTTTAGGGAGATCAAATCAAATCAATGAACTCAAATTTAATTAAATTCTGTCAGTTCAGCGTATAAAGACAATGTTTGTTGAATGATCTATTCCTTGTAAAATCTGCACTTATAAATATAACTACAAAAAACACCCTAATAAGTAGGAATGCCTGGCATTTTTTAAAGTCGGTTAATAATATATAGTCGTGTCCAGGTGACGCTGCCGCTGGACAGCACGGTGGTGGGCGACGTGACGGTGGCGGCGTACCACCTGCGCCAGCAGCTCGGCCGCCTGCAGCGCGTGCCCATGCTCGCCGTCGCCTTCCACACCGGCTTCCTGGACTATGACCAGCATGTTATTAAGTTTACTAGGTATATTATAAGTATTATTATAGTCTATTCAACAAGTAAGTACCTTTTTGATCAACTTTTTTCAGCAGTCTCGGAAAAATATGAACGAGGTGTCATTCGGGGGAAAAAATCTCTAATCCATAGTTTAACAATTATCACACTTGCAATGTTCATGTTCAAGCAGAATAACTAATTGAAAAATTGTGATGAAAAATGTTTTCTGGTGGATTATTGTTCATTTATCTATCCAGTAAGCCCCTGATTCTTTTTCATTTGTTAAATTTTATATTTAACATGTTAAAATATTTTTTATTGATAAAGTGTCCGAAGTAGGCGTGGCTTGCGCAAACCAGAGAAGCCGTTTTCGGCCGTATTTTCATCCCTCTGGGAAAATTATAAATATTGGTCCTACAGTTCCGGGAGTCGAGACTTTTTTTTAGAATATTTCCTCTTCTTACTGAATCTTTTTTTCGATTTGAAAAATCTCAATTAGTTTTTGAAATTGAGAAAAATCATCTACATGCCATCCCGAATCGAATGACACCTCGTTCATATTTTTCCGAGACTATTGAAATAAAGTTGACCAAAAAGGCACTTATTGACTGGACTAATATTTTTACATTAGGAGAAATTGAAAAAAGGTGGAGTTATTTCTAAAATAGATCTCTTCCGGACTATCCCACTTTATCTTGACATCATTTGCGGCGATAACACACATTTTGCTTCTTTTAGTTTAAGTAATGCATTAATATCGAGTTAATCCCCATATAATTACATATAAAACGGGAAATTACAAAATGAATGTTTCATATTGTATACATATTTTATACGCACAATAGATGAATTTATATCCAAAGATAGCACGTGTTTTATCTTGACACAGACTATGACATAATTTCAATGGGATGGATTAATCGTAATATGTTGTACTGTGTACGTCAGTGAATATGAGATTGAAGAAAAAAATATGTAATTGCATTTAAAAACAATTACTAAACCTTCACGCTATATTATTAGACAGTACTTTAATCGATTTTTATCATTTATTTGATCAGGTCGGAAATAGATGGTATAGACGAAAGCACTCCAGTGAACGAGCACTTCTCGTCGAACGTGTCGGTAGTGATCAGTCTTGTGGTGCAGAATGGGGAGAGACGCAAGCCCAGAAGCGATCTGTGGGAGGAGGATCACTCATTCCCCATTAGAACACCAGATGTACTGTTCTCTACCAACCTGGAGAGAGATGAGACTATTGATAACTTTGGTGAGTGTTATTTTGATATTTTATTACAGAATACTAGGTACGTTTTAACGGTTAGTATGGATATCCCACGGGAACCGTAAATTTTTCCGGGATAAAAATAACCTATGTGCTATTCCAGACTATAATTTATCTCTGTGCCAAATTTCATTCAGATTCGTTAAACCGTTCTGGCGTGAAATAGTAACAAACATCCATCCATATTTCGATAGATTCTCGAACTTTCGCATTTATAATATTTTTGGGATTCATATTTAATTGGCTACCTATATTATTCTTCTTACATTCATTTTGGAATAGTAGAATATTTAGAGGTACAGAAGGTATGATGGCAATTGTATGTGGTGTCAAGTGCATTATAAATTTATATTTTAAAGAATTTACTAAAAGTATTAAATTTACGTATGATGTGTATTAATGTGTAATTCTGTTATAAATAATTAATTAACAAATGATTTGCATTTAACTTATTTTAAAATTTCATATATTATAATATTACCTTGGTGTTCTAAACTCATGGGTTAGCTGTAAAGGGATTATCCAAGTTAAATGAATTACACTATATTATAATGAAAAAAAAACTGTTAAGTAAATTATATAAATTATTTAGTCAGTAATAAGTATGCTATTTAAATATTTATGTAATTTTATAGAACATTATAGATTTATTGTAATGTTCTTTTATATAATATATACGTCTATTCATACAGCTAATCTCCGGAGAAACCCGACGGCTTTGCCTCCGACAAGTATGTTATATGTATAGATGTGTAGATGTAACACTACTCACTTATCTAATCATAATATTATTTTTTAGTTGTTTTTAATACACTAGCTTTAGTCTTCTCACCGTTTTACAATTTTACAAATCACTGTCCATTTTTATTATTATATTCAATGTTTATCAATAATGTAATAAAAATGATTGAAAATTAATTAAAAAGAGAGTTTTGTGTGCATTTATTTACATATATGCATGTTTATTATTTTTATTTTATTTTTCTTTACTAATAAAAGGCTATAATTAGCGTAGTTAAGATTTGAAAGAAAGTTCTCTTAGCCGTTTTTCCTTACAGATATATTTAAGAATAATCACGGATGTATCCAATGTAATTAGACATACACTTTAAAAACAACATTTTAAAATAGTGTACTCATTGCATTAAAATTTATTTAGTTATGATATATACATACGTGATGTATGTATCTCTCATAAAAGAAAATGGATAAACAAACTCTGCACATGATGACTTTCTAACGCGCGTTTGTCACGCGTTTTTATCAAATACTATTACACATTATATACATACATTATATAATATACATTGCAATTTTTGTATTTTTTCTCAGAAATGAGATATTTTCCCCCGGTAAAAAGTATCCTTTATGTTGACCCGGATAACCAGCTATGACCATACCAAATTTCATTAAAATCCCTCCAGTAGTTTTCCCGTGATATGGTAACAGGCAGACTGACAGACAAAAATTCTAAAAACTACAAATTCGGCCTCTGTATGGATAATAAAGTCTATTTCAATAAGATTTTCTAAAAAATATTTAATGTACAGATTCGGCTTAGTTACTATTTTATTATATGTATAGATAGATCAATACGATAGCAATCTGCAAGCAAGCAATCACCTTTTTTTTTTAATTTATGAGCACAGAATATGCGCAGATTGACGTACGCTCATGAAATACGCGTGACTGGCGCGCGATTTTCAAAATCAATGAAAATCGATCAATAAGATTTAGTGCCATACTCTGCTTATAATATTTAGTTTTAGATAAATAAAGAACAGTTTGTCTAATGTCACACGCATCATGCTATATAATGAAAATAGTTAAAACGAATTAAACTATTAAACTTATAGCTCCCACATGTGTTTATTATTACCTACACGAATTATTTACAACTTTATTATTATACAGTGACAGCGGAGTACCCGCCCCGGGAGCCGGACCGACGCCCCCCGCGCCCCGCGCCGCCCGCGCCCTCGCCCGTCCCGCAACGCCCGCCTCCGCCCGCGCCACTAACTAGCACACAGAACACGGCAGACTTCCTCAACCTAACCCCCACACCCCAAACTCAAGAACCAACTGAAACCAAAACTAAATTGAAAAACGAAGACTCCTTCGACTTCTTTGGCATGATGGAGAAACCCAGTGATGAGTCGTTTGGCGATTTCCTCAGTTCCAAAACGGAGCAACAGGTTAGTTGGTTGGAATTTGTTGTGATAGTTGGAAAATTAATTTTGAAATGATTACAAATCTCAGAAAACAACATATACTTTTTTTAAATTGTCTGTTTAAAAAAAACATAATCAATTGATTACATTAAAGAAATAACAATTTTTATTAAAAAGGTAACAACTGCAATAATTACTATCAAGCGATATTTACATTAAATTGTTAAATAAGCTTACTAAAAATATACATACATTATATGTCAGTAAATGTGGCAGCTAATCCAAAATTAAAGATATCTCCAATCCGAATTTCTTTCAAATCTTTTGAGCTAACACACACTTACCAGCTTTTGCATATATTTTATAAAATTATTATGATTATTTTCACCTCAGCCATTCGCATCGGAGTCTTTGTTCGGGGACCTGCCTCCCCCGCCCGCCGCTACAGCGGGGAATGCCAACTCGAGCGACATTAACTTTGATCCGTTCGGTCTGAACGATCCTTTGCCCAAGCAAGAGTCGTTGTTGACTCCTAAACCCGTCAAAGATGATAGTAAGTTGTGGACTTTGTTTTTCGTTTTATTATGTGATTAGAAGACTTTTTCACTTGATTACTAACAATGCAAAGGGATTTTTTTAGTTTAATATATTACAGTGTATTACTTCTTGGATAAATAAATGTCATAAAAAATACATACATTGTTCTAAAAATACTAAATAACCACAACTGCCTAATAAATAAATTGTAAGATTTAAATCTACATCACTACATAGTATAAAACAAAGTCGCTTCCCTCTGTCTGTCTGTCCTTAAGTATGCTTATATCTTTAAAACTACGCAATGGATTTTAATGCGGTTTTTTAATAGATAGAGTGATTCAAGGTGAAGGTTTATATGTATAATACATACACATTATAGTACAGAAAAGCCGAGAAATTCAAAGGTTTATATTTCATACTAAAACCGTAAAAACGTACCTAGGGAATTTCATAAAACATACATTTCCAGGCCGTCAACAAGTCCCAGATGCAGCACAAGCAGCGCAATCGAAGCGCGATCCGTTCGCCGACATAGGGCTGCTGGGCGCGCACGTGCCGGCCGCCAGCGCCGCCGCCACGCCGCGCGCCACGCCGCAGCCCACGCCGCGCGCCTCGCCCGCGCACACGCCGCACACGCCCACGCGCTCGCCCGCGCACCAGCCCGATTATAGGTGACAGCCCTAACTTGCTTATACTGACGGTGAATCTCGCGCTTACCCGCACTGCAGGTGACACCCCTATTTCACGAATGGTGAATCTATACACACCGCACACGGCGGTGCGCTCGACAGCGCTCCAGCCTGACTGTACGTCGCCTTAATTTTATTTGTCTAAATAACCAATACATTTGGTAGGACATGTACAGTAAACAGTGTACCCTTTTTTTTTAAATAAAGCTTTATTTCTAAGATTTTTATGCATATATAGATAAAAATTAAAGTCTTTTTTGTCTTTTCGGCTTTTTTAAAACAAAATGTGTACTTTATATAAATAGAATTGACATTTAAAAGTCAATAATCCTGTAATAAAAATTATTTGGTAAATTGGTAGTTTAGACAAATAAGCCTTGAGATGACATATAGGTGGCAGCCCTTATTTAGTTACACTAACGGTGAATCTCGCAGTCGCCCGCGCACCAGCCTGACTGCAAGTGAAGCCCCATTATTATAAACATTAAGGCCTTATGTACACGAAGAATGACCTTCATCTTGACTCGTGTGTATAATACATATATGCAAGTATGAATATCACCTTATCTAAAATTTTCTCAAGTCCTCACAAAGGACTTACAAAAAAGAACTTCCAAAAATATAGACTCAATTTTTTTTCTACATTCCAAGTATTCTTGGAACACGAAAAATAATTTGTTATTTTCCACTAAAATGTTTTAAAATATTTACTTTTTATTACAATACTAAATACATTATATAGATTACTCATCTTCACATAATGCTTCAATCATGGTTTTTAATTATAAATCGTTCTACTTTTCACAGCCGCACTCACTTTGAAACAGCAAAGCCCCCAGCCGAAGGGAAAACAAAGAAATCCACAGATGTGTTCGGTGACCTATTGGGCAGCCAGGGCTACGACTTCGCCAAACGTGAAACCGGCCCCAGGACTATAAACGCGATGCGCAAAGAAGAAATGGTCAAGGAGATGGATCCGGATAAACTGAAGATACAAGAATGGGTATATTATATTTTGGTCACGACTGTGAACTCGCAATAATACCACTTTTTTAACGTTGGAAAATGCATTTATGCATACATACAGATGGTTATGTGGGGCTCATCGGTTAGAAAAGGCAGTACTACCACTACCAGTACCACTAGAATCCAATGGAACCTTCCATTTTGATAAGCAAAAATTTTATGTATTATTACCCTAATGATTCCTTTTGTGTTGTGACAGTGACGTTTGTTTTTTTAAGGTTGTAGTAGGAAACTTTCTTTTTTTTTACCAATATGCACTGATTTAAGCTAACATATTTGATGATTCATTCAGTTTCTTAGGTCAAACGTACATTGGATAAGTTAATTGGTAATATTGGACATTTTGCATTGCATAAGTGCCTTCTTCATGGCTTTCATTTTTTTATTAGGGACCATTCAAATATTACGTAAGCACCAGGAGGGGGGGGGGGGGGAGTGGTCTTAGCTTTGCTTATTACTGCTGCTTATGAATAACAATAAAAAACTCTGAACAGATAAAAAAATATATGTACCAATGTTTACGTAAACATAGGAGGGGGGAGTTAGAGCTTTACTTACTTTTGCTGACAAGGGGTATGGAGGGGTTAATAATTACTAAAATTCTGCTTACGTAGTACTCGAATGGCCCCTTACTCCGAATCACTTGCTTAAAATATTTTTTCCCATGTGTATCAGACGGAAGGCAAGAAGGCCAACATACGCGCGCTGCTGTGCTCGCTGCACGGCGTGGTGTGGGCGGAGTGCCGCTGGGCGCGCGTGGACATGGCGCAGCTGGTGTCGCCCGCCGACGTCAAGCGCCACTACCGCAAGGCGTGCCTCGCGGTGCATCCCGATAAGGTACAACATGCTATGTTATAGTCACGTTGTGTTATTGGCTTATAGCTACACTAGTATAACCCACGGCTTCGCCCGCATTCAATCTACAAAAAACTCTTTGGCTTAGTGTTATGTAGCAACAAACCCTCCCTTCGCTCGGGTTCGTCCCGTTCGTTTATTTATTATATATAATAATAATTAATAATTGATAATAAATAATAATTGATAGTCGATAATCACTGAGCGACTGAGCATCATAGTTAACCTCAATTATGTAAGAAATGAATCACTAATAATAGATTAATCTAAAACTAATAACTGTTGTGTACAAAACAGTCTAAATAGGGAGCATGCGTGTGATTTAAATAAAGATTAAATATATATTATATAATCTTTATTGCTTTCGAATTAAGCCTATATTAATATTTTTTATTGTAATTTCTTTTTGATTAAGAAAATAATTATTAAAAAGTGCAAAACTAGGTGGAAAATTCAAAGTAGTTGGCTCAACGACATTAGTCAGACAAAATTTGACTTCAAAGTCTATCATAACAGAGCAATGTTGTTTGGTGTTCCCGATTGGTATTTGGTACTGACAATCTAGATCTGTTCATTTATTAATCGCAATGTTGACATAAACAATGACGTCATGCCAAGAGCGCCAAAATGGCGGGCGTTTAAAGTATCCATGTCTGTATAATATTTTTGAATATTTTTTTTACTAAACATTACTTTTTTGGAGCTGGATATTTTTTTCCCAATTATATAACGATGTAAGCTATAGTAACAAAAACACGCATATTCCCTATTAAATTGAATTAGAATCTACATCTTATAAATCATTGCCGATACTATATTAATATATAATATTTTGCAGCAAATGGGAACTCCAAACGAGAACTTAGCTAAAATGATATTCATGGAACTAAACAACGCGTGGAGCGACTTCGAGAACGACAAGCAGCAGCAGAACTTGTTCCAGTCTTAATGTCCGACCTGACACGAAATCGCATAAAAGGATTTAAATAGATAGCCCCAATGTCTCGACTTTACAGCTTCATATTGTTTTGCCTACTTCTTATAATAGAAATAGATCTGACAATCTTTCGTCATACTTAATCTTTCATTAATTATGAATCTTTGTCTTTCATTGTTTATCATTTGTTATATAAATATATTTTTTATTTTTTGATGAAAACTTTATATAATTAAGAAATTTTATTATTCGTAATGTGATATGTATATTTCAGAATAAACTGTATGTAATATACTTAATAAGTAGATCAGCTATTATAATATTTGATTATATTAGTATATATACAATAATTGTAATTTATTGCCAATAATTGGCAATAAATAGTAATGAATACCAGTATTAATCTGTCAGAACTATTTTTGTTATAATATTGATATTATATTTATTAAGAGAATATTTAAATGTAAACGGTAAAATGTTGATTTACGTTATATATGCGGTGAACAGTGTTTAACGTAAGCACGCTTATGATGTGGTATCTCAGATTAGGTAAATGACTTCTTCTTTGGATGGTTCCATTAGACTATATCAATGAAATTGTTAAAATACAGACATTTTATATATAGTTTGGATAAAAAATTTGCATTCAAATTCGAAAGTTTATTTTTAAAGAACTGAGCTTAACAATTGAAAACAAAAGTGCTATGTCCTATAGAAAAGCTCTCAGAATGTCACTTTTTTTATTAATTCAAAGTGTTTCTTTAAACATGAAGTTGTGAATGTAATTTTATATAAGATAAAACATTTCATTTAAGTTTTGATATTGATTTGATGTTAAACAAGAGGAGAAATATTAACTTGTTATTTCATATTTTGGCGATTACTATGAAGTAAAGCCCTTCCACCGTTCATTTTTGGATTATCTCGATACAACAATAAAATATAGATACTTGTTAATAAGTAGTAAAATCGACATATGATTAGATTTGTTACTGTCATGTGACGGCATTAATATTAGCATAAATCGTGCACATGTAGTTGTTTTAATCGAATGGGTGCCTGGATTTTGGTTTGATGTTTTATTAGTGTTTCTACTATACGGTCGACCTTCCATAGATACTTCGAATTTAAGCATTTTAAATGTAATATCTTAATTATTATGTGTCTGTGCGATATGTTGAAAACTTTCTCTATTAGAATGGCGCTATTTGGTTTAAAGTAATAAGCTTATTTGTATTATACGTTTTAAAGATTAATATTCTACATAATTATATAATACTATATATTTTTTTTTTAGGTTTGAAATAAGATGAAGAAATAATTGAGTCTTGAACATCTAAAATTATTCATGAACTTAAATTTATTTTCAAAGATAATAGAATTATTAACGTAAAATAAATTTGGATATATTCATTTCAAAATATTAATAATTGTTTTCAATGTTTACTTACAAATTGTTTACAGACAAAGTCTGAGTGAGTACTTATCCAGTTAGTAAAGTTCATTTGTTAAGGCTTTAATATTTAGTTAGGTGATTAGAATTATATTAGGAATTAACACTCCATGAGTTTAAAGTGGAGTACATAAATTCTCATTACCACTCATTTTTCAATACAATTGTGAAATATTTGTCGTTTGTCAGATTAACTCTTTTGATTAGCTTTTTGGTGTTAAGTTTGTACATTCCTTACACTGGGTTCGAGTAATTGAATATTTTAAATATGGAGTACCTATATTTTTCATTTAAGCTTTATTATATATTTAAATTTATTGGTTAAAAGAACTATAAAAATACATTGTTTTCTCTAAACAAATGTTTAGCCGTTGCAATTGTTCCTAGATATTTTTATAATTGCTTGCTAGGGCCTAGAATTGAAGTACCTATTAATCCCGTTAATTTACATAATTTTTTTATTTTGTATATTTTGCTTACTATTATTGTGAATTATATTGTTCTGGTCAGTAACAAAATTGTTCAAGGAAAAAATAAATATAGCATAATACGTATAAAATAATTTTATTTTCCTTCCCGTACATTCAATACATATTCATTTTAATGATAAAAATAAATTATTTATATACATCTATCTAATACTTTTAAACGAGCAATTCTTGTATATTTATTTATTTATACCGGCGATCTCAGAATGGCTCTAATGATTTCGCTTAAATTTGGTGTGTGGGACTTTTCGGGGAGGCAAAAAATCGATCTAGATTAATCTTGTCTGGGAAACCCGTGTTTTTGAATTTTTACGCGGTTTTCTTTCGCATTATTTAACGCAAAATATGCTTGCTTATTTCGCACACTCAGGCATTATGGTCAAGCGGCCAAGGCGCAAGATTGACAATCACAGTTGTCTGGGTTCGAATCCCGGTCGCATACAAAGTTTTAATTTTTTTTTTGTATTTATTAGAATTTTTTGTTTGTTTTTGTTTTTAAGCCAAATTAAAGTCCAATTTTACTTCTGGCCAAAAACTAGATTGTCATCTTAAAAATACGATATAACAAAAAAGAACTCCAAGCGAAGCTCGGTCGCCCAGATACTTATATTTTAACAGACACATCTGCAGAAAGATAAATAAAAAGTTGTAAGCAATTTTATAGTCCTTATCCATTATCCAAACATTTAAGTAGGGCTTCAATTTTGCCCGACTTTCCCTATAACTATGACACAATTTTAAATTATATTTTTCGCCATAATTTGATGTTATTCTACTTACAAAAGTGATATCACACTAAAAGCTTTTAAGGTACACACTTTAAGTGCGAAAATGTTTTATACATGAAAATATCTCACTATATCGGCACAAAAAATGCACAACAGTTATTTTTGCACAATAATATAAGGAATTTGTTTTTTATGAGAAGTATTTTGAAATAAAACCTTACTTTGCTGCTAATAAAATAATATCAACGTGCAATATTTTCGCGTCGGGCTTGAACTTGTCATAGAATAATATAAAGTACACTCATACAAGAGCTTTTATAAAAAACGACTTTAACAAAATATAAGGATTATATTTATAAAATGATTGGATTATATTTTGTAGACAGGTTTTGATAAAAAAATAACACGTTCTTTTCTACAAAGATCTTTATTGTTAGCTTTCTTCTATTTTTACGTCTAGACAACCATATCTTTCTAGAAGTTCCTGTTTTTTCCTTCTTAATAATGCTTCCTGTATATCTTGCTGTGAGGGGACCGCGACGTGTGACGTCACTTCTTCTTCCTCGTCCTCTTCTAATCTCTTATCTTCGGGCTGAAAAAATCATGATCATGTTATATTTACACTAACTTAAATACATTTATTGTAGTCTTTTTGCGATTGTAGAGACAAAGTTTTTTTTTAAGTAAACTTAATAAATGTATGTAGAGTATCGATTCGTTAGTGTACGTGGTTCATTTCTATACAGTAAGTCAGCACAACGGGGGCTCATAAGAACCTTGCAACCCCCACCTTGCAACTGCCAACATTTCCTATTTCTATGTTCACAAACGATCCAAAACTACAAACAAAAAAAACAAAAAAAAAATATATATAAAATTTTCGTGCACTTCACCGTATTATAGTTTATGCAAAATTAACAATAGAATAAAATACATCCTAAAATAAGTATTTTCTAATCAGTCTACTGTGAAAAAAGTGGCATTATTTTTCAATAATTTTGCCCATTTCCTTCAAAGTTTTATAACATGTTTTATAAACAATTTTATAAATATTAAACAAACATATCATACAAACTATAGCGAAATAAAATATATACA
Source organism: Brenthis daphne (assembly GCA_947093115.1). Lineage (NCBI taxonomy): Eukaryota > Metazoa > Arthropoda > Insecta > Lepidoptera > Nymphalidae > Brenthis > Brenthis daphne. Next base: position 3,558,791 of record OX352477.1, on the reverse strand, counting down.
CAATAAAAAAGCAGATTATAAAAAATGAATTATTTTAAATATAACAAGAACACATACATCTTCTGGGTAAATATTTTCTTCCTCGGGCATATCTTGATCATTATCGTGTTCTTTATTTCTTTTCCATTCGTCAACTGCCCTTGCAATAGCTGAAACCAACACGAAGTAGTGGATTATTTAAATGTTATGAAATAATTAATATATGTATAACATTTAGGACCCCCCCTGTCCCCCCAACGTGTGTTCACCTTGTGGTGGGGGGGGGGGGGGTTAGCAAGTGAAAACATAAGTAGGGACGAGTCCGAGCGGAGCGAGGGTGAGACGCTAGTTGATAATTTAATTTAAAAAAAATATAATAATATAATAGAAATAAATCCAGATACAATAATTGCAAAAAAATCCGAAAGGATTATTTAAAATTACAATATTTTTCTATGCCGCTATCCAAATAAAAGTTCTACAATATACAGCCTCGTCATCATCATCATCATTATCATGTATTATAAACATTAAATTACCTTCTTTTTCAGCTTCCTGCTCTAATGGCAACAGTAACCCATCATCATCATCTCTATATCCATAGTAGTCCGCGTCCACATCTCGCATGAGGTCTGCCCGCGTCCTCCTCGGCGCTGCCGGCGGCTCTTGTTCGAATAACTCTCGCACACCTGCCGAAAACCATATAGAAAATCAATTTTTAATTCATTTTTTAAAGTTTTATGGCGCATTAGGGAAAAAATTATGAGAGTAATTTTTGTACGATGCGACAGATTTAGACTACAGTATGAAGTTAGTCGTTAAATCTCCCTTTAGTATAGTGTGATGTTTATATTCAAGATAATTATTCCGGTATTTCTACATACACAACACGTGTTTTATATCGATAAAAATTATTTATCTTCAATTATAATTTGTATGGAAAAATATAAATATGCGCGAATGGAGCCAATGGAGTGACGTTATAAACAAGGCAATATATAATTACAACGAGTGGCGAATTTACGAATTTGTATCTGTTTTCTAGGTATATGGTAGGTAGGTATCGTTAATTTTAGGAACTGAAAGTGTCGCCTTAAAATGTAAAATTTTCTGCCTTTCAAAACCTAGCGCCATAGACTTGTAGTCAATGACAACATTGGTTAATGTAGCTTTATTTATCATATTTTTAATGAAATAAAAAAAACCAAAGGATATATATTATATGCATGTTGCACAATCCCTATTCTTAAAACTAATAAAACCTCCAAGAGTTTTTAACGCATTTAAAATAAGTAATAGTATCAAGTTCAAAATGTTAAAAATAATCTAGTGAATATGAAAATACGTCGTTGATATTTTATTTCCATAAGGATTAATATTTTAATAAATGATATATAGAAGAACATTTAAAAACCAATAAAATAAACTTACCTGGTAAATCTTTAGCAGCTCCAAAATATTTATAGCCCCTATTTCCTGGTACTTCTTTGCCATCTTGGTCTAACATCTTAGGCCCAACTCGAGCATGATCAGGTCCACCTAGCGCTTTTATTTGTACCTCCCAGTGACGCTTTTCTCGCATAAGTTTGTTGATTTCATCATTCAAGTCCCTAATTCGAAATTCACCAAGACCAGCTGAAATTTTATAATAACCTATTAATTTATATTTATTATAACAATTATTAAAATATACCAGTTGACCTTAATACTTTATTTAGCTTCATAATAATTCAAAACTAGGCAAAGGCGATTTCATTGCTAAGAACAATTTCTAGCATACATCTTACAACAAAACACAAGGAAAACCAAAAGAAACTTTCTTAGAAAAACATCAACATTGTATAGGTTTTCTTCATGGGCAACCATAGTAAATAATGCTAACGATGCTTCCAAGGCGTTACGCTGATTTGTAGAGGTCCATCTGTTGGACGTGAGTCATCGCCCGCTAGAAGTTCAAAGTGAAATTATTGAGAAGGTATCCGGTAGTGTCCGGTAGGCTCAACCCACAGCTCAATATTTTTAACCTATCCGGACTCTATCCCATAGTTCTAAGTAGTTTTCCATTTTTTCATTGTCTCTACGCATTAGCTGGTAACCACCTTCGTTTAGTTAGTTTAAATACAAAATGCAAAAAAAAAATCGATCATCATAGAAATGGATGCCGATTAATGTGTCACATTAAACAAATTAAAATTCCTCAAGTGGCCACTGCGTGTTCGACTGGTCTCAAGTTCAACACGCAAGCCTTTCAAAGAAAAAGGCAGGCCTATGAAATCTAAAAAGATACAAATACGTATACAAATATTAGGTATTCTTTACTGTACCTATGAAGGAAAAGAACAAAATTGCGGAACATTTCTAGAAATATAAGTGATTATATATTGATGCTCTTTATGAAACGAACAGTTAACATTAAAGAAACAAACATTAATCAACATTAAATTTTGCGTTAATTTTTTTACTTTTTTTTCGACTTAGCATTTTTGACTTGACTTTTTTTATTTGATAATTTGGATTTGCTTTTCTTTGCTTTCTTTTTCTCTTTCTTGTCATGAGATGTCGATAGTTTATTTTGGTTATCTTTCAACACACTAGAACTGCACTGTTGCGATATATGATTGTTTTCGTTTGGCTTTTCGCGAGGAGCTTTTGGTGTTACGAGTTCTATTTCTAGATCTGTTTTCTTGTCTCTTGTTTCAAGTTTCTTTCCTATTTTCAGAATAAATACATCATTTTGAGGATGAACTTTCTTTTCCATATTAACAGGTACCGGGCAGTTTGAAGGTGTGATGTTTATTATTTTTCTATCGTTATTATTATCACAAGTTCTATTGCAATTCTTATATGTATATTTTAAATTTGATGAATATGTATTGTGAGATTTATCAGGATAACACACATCATTCGGTAATTCGAATTGTATCTGATCGCCCGTGTTGTAGGGAGTGTCTTCACAAGAACATAACTCTTGTATCCTATCGTATTTACCCATTCGTTCTATTTTAGTTGTTTTTGGAACTCTAATTTTTAACTCATTTGTATTCATTTTGGTAAAAATTTCATCATACCTTGATAAGTTATCTGAAAAAAATTTTTTATTAACACTCTTGGCTTTATTTCATGATACAATAATAAGAATAAAATGAAGCAAAATGTTTACCACACCTTGTTGATATTTCTGAATTATGTTATTACAGTTCATATATTGTTTAACTGAACCTTGCCTACTTGAAAGTTGCGACATAGGACTTTCAAAGCTCCTTGGCGACATTGTGTAGGTACTTCTTGGAAATTCTTTTTTATTAAGAGTATTTTCGTCCAATATTATCTTGCCCTGTCCATCCATTTCGACATTGTGACAAGCATATATGGACATGCCGTTATCTTCCTTTGTTAGTAGAGAGGTGCATTTTGATTTAGAAGAAGCAGAAAACGCTGTAGTGATTTCTTTGCCAAGAAATGACATTCTTGTAGTCAATTCGATAATACCAATGGAATCACTATGTGCAGTGTCGCCGCACGACAAGTAAAACATCTTTCGTTTCAGTGGTGTTGATGTAGTACATATAATATTATCATTAGGTTGCTCTTTTATCCATTTCTTACAAAGTTCCTCTCGAAGTTCTATGAATTCTTTTGAATAATCGACTTTAGTTTCGGCTATTTTTGATACGCAACTGGAGCATGGCGGTTGTTTTGTTATATTAATATCTATAATAAAATCTTTAATAGTACATATTCTGTCGTACGTCATTGCAAATAGTGCTGATTTTCCTACATTTAAGTGAGTGAAGTCATCAATCTTTCCGTAGGACGAGTCGTACAAAATTATCGGTCGTTTTCCTAAAAACGTGGCCGCTATGACAAGATTATTACAGTCTAGTTCAAAGCAATCACAATTCATATGGATTTTGTTTATTATGATTTCAATCAGAAATAGATGATACGGAAAATTGACATCTTCTTCTTGAACAATATTCATTTCTTCTTTAGTGCGAACAATATTCTCCGTTAAGGTTCTTATAGAATCTCTCAATGCGTTAGCTTCATTCGTAAGCGTTTTACTCATACTTGTTATTTTATCTATATTTCTATGCAAAACAGGGTTGTTAGAATTTTCTTGATCTAATGCCGGATCTTGTGAACGTTTTTTAACATTTTCTTCACCATTTAAGGATATTTTTTTTGCGAGTTCAGACGTTTGATCTGACTTACGTGAGCTTCTATCGATAATTTCTCTGCCGAGGTCAGTACTTCTAATACTTTTTCGTTCCTGTTGACCTGGTCGCACTGATTGACTTTTGGATCTTGTATGGCTTTTAATTGATAACTGAAGAGAGCTTTTAGTAGGCGACGACGGGTAAGTAGCTTGTGGTGAGGCCCTTGTAGAACCACTTACAGGCGATTTTTGTTTCGGAGACTGTATCGGTGTTATCGGTACTTTGTTTTGAATAGATGCGACAGCTGAAGCAGTCAATTCAGTACCGTTTTGCGATCTTATACTGAGTTCCTTCGGGGATGCTATAAGTGGTGAATTATCTACTGCAGTTTGATTTTCATCCATCTTCTCTGTTTGTCTTGTTAATAAGTTAACAAAAAAAAATGTACACTACATAATTTAGATAGGTGTTAAATTTAGGTGCTATAGACACATGGCCTTCTTGAATTTGAAAATAATTTATTTTGAAATACTTGAATATTTGTGCCTGTATTGTTTTGACAAATTTTATAATAACTTACCATTTTGAATCTGAGCAACTTTTTTCGCAATTTCTCTTACTATTTGAAGTCTCCATCTTTCTGCCTGCTGCAAGTTATTACATTCTGATGCAAGATATGGCCTGCGTTCTCGCTGGCCACCTGCTTCTTGAACTTGTGCTGCACGCCAACGCGCCAATGTGGTCCTATATTTTTTATACATATTAAATGCTATACATTGTTAGCACTCATAATGAATATAAGAAATCTATACAATTATAATAAAATTGTAACCAAGCCAAATCTGTACATAATTTTTTTTTTTTAAATCTTATTGAAATAAACATTTTTTTTGATACAGAAGCCGAATCTATAGTTTTTAGAATTTTTGTGTCTGTTTGTTACCGCATCACAGAAAAACCACTGGAGGGATTTTGATGAAATTTGGTACGGTGATAGTTGGTTATCCGGGTCAACATATAGGGTACTTTCAACCATGGGAAAATATCTCATTTCTGTGAAAAAATACAAAAACTGCAATGTAAGAGTATACTAATATGTAAAATCTAGAGTTTGGTTTTTGGTCATCTGAATGCGGGCAGAGATGCTTGTAAAAAGTGCTTACTCACATACCTAGCTGTTAGCATAGTAGTTTGTTGTCATGTTTAATCATTTAAATTTGGATATAATATTAAAAATATTATAATTGATAATTAATATTTATATTAACTATTTCTAACCCACTTATAATAATAACTTAATTGTTATTTTAAATGTTTATTACTTTAACAGGTAAATAAATTGTACAGGGTGTTTGTTTGAGTTCACTTTTTTTTGTTCGCTGCATGTTTCTGCTTGACTCTAGATCAACAATGTATGCAGTGTGGGAAATGTTTAAGTAATTAGCAAATATAATTAAAATTGTACTGAGAATTAAGGCTTCAAAAAGTCATTCATTCTTGTCTTTTTTTAGCAACATAGTTATAGTTTATGGGAATGAGACTGGGGAGTAGCTTACTTTACTTTTAATTTTAGTACTATACCAGATTACTTTAAATGTATCTCTGTAAAAAAAACAGTAGGTAAATAATATAAATATACATTAATATTTAACTTACATAGCTTTTTCTGCATTTCTAGCCTGAAAATAATACAATTACTTTTACGTCAATCCATTATTATACAAATATCATTAAAATAACTATTATTTAATACTATACATATTATCGACTGCTGTTTTGTATTTATCATACCATTCATATGTATACCATTTTATTTGTACAGGTATGTTATATTTTAAATAACATCTCAAAATATATTTAACAAATAGGTTATAAATGATACTAAAACAATTTATATATTTGTTTAAATCATTTAAAATAAATGACCTGTTGATATTAATACCGATAGAAAAGGTGTTTAATATATTGTTTTAGTATAATTTAATTATTTAATAATTTCTAATGCATCTATATTCTATAACTAATGAAAGTGGAATATGAGTTGCAGTGCACTTACCATATTATTTAAATTACACTCTACGTTTTAGAGAAAATAAAAAAATATATTTCAATATATCATTAAATATACCATCACTTTTAATCAAACGACAAATGCTTTCTTTAAAACTTCTTGTGATTTATAAAAATTATAAACAGAAAACTTTCAAGTTTCGAGTTTCGACCATGGACTTTTGACAGTTGACAATTGACAACAGAGTCAACAAATCATAGATGAATAATAAAAAACATTATACTCTACTTCTATATATAGTATCATTTAATGACTGCAGTAATTATGATAAACTTTTACGGAAATACATGTATTTAATAAGCACAATAGTAGAATTACTTCGATTATATCAATGAAACGGCCTAGGGATAGGAAAGAACTAGAACGATTTCTAGGAGTAGTAAATTATGTCTCAAAATTTATTAAAAATTTCGCAGCTATAACTTCACCTTTAAGAAGTTTACTTAAAAAAGATGTTGAATTTGAGTGGCTACACGAACATGACAAAATTTTTAATGAGTTGAAAAATAAATTAGTTAATAAACCAGTATTGCAATTTTTTAATGAAAAGCTCCCGGTTGTTTTGTCCGTGGATGCTTCAAAAGATGGTCTTGGTGCTGTTTTAATGCAAAATAGTTTACCGGTAGCTTATGCTTCAAAGGCATTAAACGATTGCCAAAAGCGTTATGCACAAATAGAAAAAGAATTGCTTGCAATTTTATTTGGTTGTGAAAAGTTTAACCAGTTCATTTTTGGCAGGAAAATAATCATTGAACCGGATCACAATCCTTTAATAGGCATTGTTAAAAAACCATTAAATTCTTGCTCACCGCGAATTCAACGTATGTTAATAAAATTACTTAAATATGAATTTGATTTAGTGTATAAGCGTGGTAAAGAGTTATATATAGCAGATACTTTATCAAGGTCATTTAACGAAAATGAAATGCTAGAAATTGATCTAGATGAAAAGAATATTGAGGCTAATATTAATATGATGATTTCTACTCTAAATATAAGTCAGAGTCAATTAGGTGACTTTCAGAATTTGACTGAAAGTAATTGTTGCTCACCGCGAATTCAACGTATGTTAATAAAATTACTTAAATATGAATTTGATTTAGTATAATTTATATTAATTAGTTTTACATTAAACCTTGTAATTATGGTTCTGAAGATAATTCTGAATCCGAATACAGTACTTGTCCTACAAATGATGTAGATTTGATAGAGAAGAGGGTTTCTATACAACGTCTTATGGCCGCACTGTTCGTCCGCCAGTAAGATATCCTAATTAATTAATTATGTTTCCTGAATAACATTTTAAGTTTTTAAGTTACTTATTTAATTTTGTTTTTTGGTTTTAATATACTGTTTAATTTAGTTTAAAAAGGGAGATGTTGTATTAGTTTATTTTATATTTTTATAAGACATATACAGACTTTGTGTTGTTACTATAAATTAGAGGAAACATAACGTATGGTTGTTTATTGCGGAAACTGTATACCTGAATTTATGATCTGGCTATCCATGAGATAAATAATAAAGGTTCAGCACAAACTAGTTCTGCAATCATTACAGGTATTGGTATTCCTATGTATAATCTGTAGTCTTGATAAATGAAGTGAGTGACAGTCGACAGATGACATTAGTCAAAACTCAAAATAATATTTACAATATTGTATTAAAAAAATAAAAGTTATGTTGAGATTTATTATTATTTACTTAATAACATGTCGCTAATACAGTATTCAAAGGAAGATTTTATTTTGACATGTTGGCCTGATGATATATTAATAATGATCTTTTGTAAACTGGATATAAAATCTTTATTAAATTGCATGCAAGTAAATCACCAATGGCGAGAAATCGCCGAGTATTGTTGCCAGGCAAGCTTATAATAAATATTAGTCAATAGTTTTAAGTAGTAAATGAAATAAACTTAATTTCCCATGAGACGTATACTTTCTTTATACTAAGCTGTTTTGCGTTTGGATTTTTACAGCATTTTAACTTATGGGAAAAAGTGATAGAAGAAATTGTAGACAATTCTGGTTCAAAATTTAGGGAAAAATCGACATTGGATTTTCAAGACCTTTTTATATGTGTTCAACAATGGACTTATATAAAAAATGCAGTTATTTCATACCACTTTAATTACAAATCAGGATATGTCAAGAATATTTGTATCTATAAGGGTAAATATATTGAATATTTTAGACATAAAAACCACTATATGTACTTAGTACTGTATTAAGTAATATTACTTTTTCAGATAATTTTATACTAGTAAGTGATAAGACAGTGAAATATTATAATATAAATAGTCATACCTTAATAAGAACAATTCCTTCAGAATGTAAGTATATTTTTGTAATAACAATTAAATTCCAAAGGGCAGCTTAAATGTAATTTTTAGTTATTGTTGTATTTATTATGTAAATTTGAAATATCATTTTAATAACATGTAACTCACAATGATTCCTTTTAATCATATAGTAATAAAAGCTTAGAATAATTTTAGGTCTAAAATATGAAGAAAGTTATGCTTTCAGTGCAGAAGTGGCCATACCGGTAGGAAGGCTGGATGTGGGTAATTTATTGGTACTTATTAATAAATTACACAAAAATAATTGTGTTTGTACCAAAGGAAAGAAAATGGTTCTATGCAGAACATATTTAATAAAGTAAGAAATATTTTAAAGCTACTATATAGTAAAATTTATAAATTAAATTGTTTAAAATTACTTTATACCTTTTTAAAAGTCTCTAAAGAGATATATCAATATATGGAATCAAAATTTAAATACCCTTTTCAATAATTAGTCACAAAGATAATATTTTTATATATATTTTGTATATCTTACCTTCTTCAGGGTTATACTTAGGTAAGATTATAGAATAACCATTAAATATGTCATCTCTTTTTTCAGATTACATTTAAATGAATGTTATGTGATTGATAATAAAAATGCACTCAGAGTTTTTAGAGCAGACTACTGCCAATGGCATGAAAATGTTCTTGCCAGACACTATGGTGTGGTGGGTTCTATTTTAGACATAAGCATACATAAAAATGACATATATGTACTACTTAAAAGTGGGGATATTTTATATGTAGATAAAGAATGCAGAAAGTTTGAAAAAACATATCAATTTAACACATCTTTATTGAGTATGGCTACAAATTTATTCACATTCAATGCTTTTAGTATACTTTTATCAGGTAAGATCATATTATATTGCAGTCTACTCAGACTTTAAACAATAAAAATTAGTTCTATAGAATAAAACATCAAGTCAACAAAACTGTCAGGTGTGTGCATTAGAGGTGAAATATATTGTTGTATGGCTGGATACCGGATATCCATCAAGCTGCAAGGCCAAATGGCTGGATATCTGATGTCTGTTGTCTATGTTTATAGTGGAAACGAATATTCATGAACTTCCTCCATCTGGTCTATCTGGACTTATTTTGTCATCTATAATTACTAAGTTATGATGAAATAATATTACACCGGCGACTCACCCTCACTTCGCTTCGAATTCATCCTTAGACAAACACAAATCTATTCCACGGGACCATACATTGTTCCGGGATAAAAAGTAACCTAAGTTTTATTCCAGATTATGATCTATCTCTGTGCCAAATTTCATCCAGATCCATTCAGCTATTCTCGCATGAAAGAGTAACAAATATCCATCCATCCATCGTCACAAAGTTTCACATTTATAATATTCATATGGATGATGGTGAAGCTGAAAATTATCTAGATGTTGTTGTTGAAAGAAAGAAAAGTAACTGAAGGGTATAATTATATTAAATAATAATTGTGCGTGTGTACTTATGAATGCATGTAAGAAGTTATATTTCTTTGGCGTAACAGAACAAAAAAAGCTAAAGATTTCATCCCATATGTCACAACTCTCTGTTTGTAAAAAGAATGATAAATTAGTAAAATAATTAAATAAGGCATATTATAATCATTTGTGAGACAATAACAATGGTTACCATGGCAACAAACAGTTATCAACTTCATCATGTCGCTTTTTCGCTGTCGGTGTGCGCGCGCATCGTAAAAATTTTACTCTCATAATTTTTTTTTTAAAATACCTAAAAATACCTAAACTATACAAACTATACAACCATATATACAAACCATACTATACAAACTTAGAAAACATTAAAAAGAGATCCACTTTTTACTCAAATCTCACACTCAAAAACAAAAGTAGCATTTGGAATATGATCTAGGAGGGTGGCGAGTATCTATATAAGCAAGTTTTTATAAAGATAGTAATAGGCTTCTGTATAATGTTATCATTGTACAATTTAGGTGAAGCTTTTTGTGGCGGGAATAGTATTATAAAGAGTTATAAAGATCATGTTACTGGATTTGTTTTATTTGTTAGCCTAAGACTCTATTTATAAAGCAATTTTCTAAAGAGAGTTTTATAATGTTTAATTGATTTTGTAAATGTGTGAAAAGTAAAACAAATCTAAACAAAATATTACATTTTTATCATGCTTTGTTGACAACAATTTTTAGTATCCAGTGAAGCAAGAATGCAGATCTATCCCCAAAATAAACAGGATCAAATAGCTATGGAATGTCCAGGACTAACATGTGCTTTGGAACATGGCCCGGTATTAATTATGGCTTATGATAATATGAAGGTTCGTTTTTAACGCCCAAACAACTTATGATAAAAAAATGTAATAATTTTACATTTATATATTTAAAATAAATTTTGTATAACAGAATGCCATTTAGATACTTTTTTTACTACTTATTTAATATGCGTATTAATAAGTAACTAATTCTAATAGCATCAAATTATTTCTTTCAGATTGAAATATATCTCACAAAGAATCTGCTGAAAAACATATCGAAACCAGAACTTTGCATTGATTTGGCAACTTATTTACAAAAATCACAATTAGAAAGTAAAATAAAAGCTTTAGACATTTATGAAAGTATAGAAGGTCACCATTTGTTTGTTGTAACAGACACTGATGTACACGAATTTCTTATAAGTTAAACTAAAAAGTTTAAGTTAATTAACTCAAATAAGTATTTTCTGTACTTTAAATAATTTATTTTTTTATATTATTTAAAATCTATTTATAAAAGGCTTCAGTTATTATCCATAGAAATAAAAATGTAAATGGGTTATAGTTTTTGTACGAAACAAGCCCTATTAATACAAATGTTTTAACACGGAGGTTTTCTGAAATTCGGCACTAGATGGCATTGAAATTTGCAACGCTTGAACACATGCATCGTTCAACTTATCGCCATATAAATAGTAAATAGCAAAGCGTACTAAAGTCAAAGGCTAGTTAAATATTTACTGTAATTATTAATACTAAAAATAAAATACAGCTCATTTTACTATCGTTTATTTTCTACATAAAGATACAATCACCTTATATCTTTGAAATCTAAAACAAAACCATTACGATGTTAAGCACTATATATATTAAATAGAAAACAACACATTGTGATATTTTTTTGCTCAAACGTTATAAAATAATGTGTTCCAGACACATTGCCTAATTGATATGTATGTACATTTGTATATTATATTATAAACATTTTTACGGGTCATTTAAAATAAATGATACATAAATCAAGTCCTGTTTTTATTTCACTCCATCTTAGTTTTGGCGCGAAAATTTCTAAAAATTGATCCAATGACAGTTATCTGTCATTTGTAGCGCGCCATCTTGACGTACATTGACCAACACTACGACGACATTCACATTGAAGTGAAGTAATCATTTGAAATTTGAACCATTTTCCTAAGTCATTAAATCAACTTTAGCGATCAGTAGCGTTTGGGTTAGTGTATGAGAAACCTCTAAACGGTTCTTGATCCATAGAACGAAGGACTTGTGGTTCGACCGCGGTGAGGCGCGGGCGCTCGCCGGTGAACGCGCGGTCGAAGTATTGTGTGTCCATTGGATGTCTCTGTAAGAGTATTAGAGATGATATATAAAAAATACATATTAACACACATTTTACTAGCAGCTAAACATCCAAGAAACCTGTAAAATAAATCAGAAATCTCTAAAGGACCTCTAACCTCATACAAAATACTATTATAGTAGGGGAGCCCAAGAGGGGATTTTCTGTAGTTACTCGAGCGCGGCATATTAACATAAAAGAGGTTACCTTGCACTCTATTGAGTACTTTCACCACAATATAAGTCTTCTATATAAAGGGGCGCGTCTAGGGAAGCCGATTAAAATATTTAAAAAATGTTTTGATAAGGTAAAAATACTTGAAACCGTCAGATTAAGGTATGGTAGGCTTAGGCTCCCCTACTATTACCAAATATTGAATGGATTTTGTTGCCTTAGCATTCACATAATCTAAGTCCTGGACTAACAAATAAGACTTACTCCAGCAATCTGGTTTTGTCAAAGAATAATTCAACTTTAAAACTAATTTTATTTTAATAATAAATAAGTTCTGTACTTGTTAATAGATGGCGTTGCCTAAGAATGTTAACTAAATGGGGGTGAAAGTTCAATGCTATATTAAAAGGAACCGAATGCAGAATCGATTTTATATATACATTACACAGTAGTTAATCATACCACTCGTGGTTTGAAGGGCGCGTCTAGTTCGCGCCGCTCGAGCCGCTCCCAATGTATCGGCTGGAAGAATTCCTGGTCACGAATGTCGCCGTGCATACACTCCGCGCCACCGAGACGTGTTCGTGCATCTTTGTCCAAGAGCTGGAATAGTTTTGATTTGTAGAAAAATAGATAATTTTGATTGGAAAGCTATGAAAGTTTTATGCATTATAAAAGGTTTTTGTGCATTATATACTTGTTATTGTGAAATTAAAGTAATGTGTTCACGATTCAACATAATAGAGAAATAAAAAGAAACTTTTGTGTTATTTCTTTACTTTCAGTTATATTTTATTTTAATTTTTAAATGGCTCTGATATAATATTATCTAACTTTTACTAATTTGCTAATTGATATTGCATGTACCTACTTAATTATAATCAATTTAACACACTATATCTTTAAAAATAGGTCCATATATAGGCATGTAAGTAATTCAAAATACATATTTCAATATAAAAACCACATACCCTAGTTAATATGCTGAGAGAGTCTTTTGACAAGAAGCGCGGGTAAGACGGCATTTCATTACAAATGGACCAGAATAGCTCGTCCTCATCGCAACCGCTGAACGGACTCTGACCGATCAACATCTCGTATAATAATACGCCAAATGACCACCAATCAACTGTTTGATTGTATTTAAGGCCTTTGATTATCTAAAAAAAATACGTCATTAGAAAAGTGTTCCAAAAAATTACCTATGTGCGAACAAATTCCACGTTAAAAATATTCGGCTATTTATTTATACTAGTGTTCGCCCAGTGGTCGAAATTGGGCCATAACCATTATTGAAAATTAGAAGAAAGCATTTTTGAATAGAATTTCTATATATACGAGTATGTATTTAAAAAAGATTTTTTTGTTGATAACTTTAAAGCTCGATAGCTACTAAACAAAAGGAAAATCGGTTTGCGAGCACAGGAGAAAAACAGTACCTTTTTCTGTTTTATCTAATATAGAATGTAAAGATGGCTAAAATATATTATTCTAGGTTTGGTCCTTCGAGCCGAATCTTATATACTTTATCAAAATCAATGTAATTCAATTTTCATTTTATGGCTATTTCAATATAAAATAAACGAGTAATGTTGTAAGATAATTACTTCAGGAGCCATATAGTCTGGAGTGCCGCAGAACGTGTCCGCAGTCTTTTCGAGGTATATCTGCAACTTGCACATGCCGAAGTCTGCTATCCGCACGTGTCCGTCGAAGTCTAATAGTATGTTGTCCAGTTTTAAATCCCTATATTAAAGTTATAAGTTTTATTTTCTTTTTTGATAAATAGGTAATATGTAAGTTAAAAATTTATTAATTTGTAACTTGCAAAGTAGTCTAACATTACACAAGTATGTATTACTTTTTTTCGTTTTCCTTTTAATTATTTTCAATCAAAAACTCCCGTTTATTGGAATCGAGATACTTAAAATAGGAATCAAAAAGAAGCCTTTAAGCAAATCGAGCTATTTATTAATAAACTAATATAGTGTAATTAAAAAGTCACGCCTCCGGTATTATCGAGAGATCTGGTATTAATATTTTATTGCCGCTGAAGTTGCACACTTAGATTTAGACAGTGCAATCGAATACCACCAAATACATAATATACATAAATGTATTACATTTGAGCCGCGTACACAGAGAGACAAACATATATGAACGATTTAGGTTAAAGAAGTGCTTGTAAAAATAAATTCGTATAATGAGATGAAATTAAAAAGACGTTTCCTTATTGCTTACCTGTAAACAATTCCTCTTTTATGAAGGAACTTAAGCCCCGACACGATTTCAGCCGCGTAAAACCGCGCCCTCGCTTCCGGAAACCGTCCGCTTTGTTGAATGTGGAACATTAAATCACCACCGTTCAGGTACTCCATTACGAAAAATAGATGAGACTGAAAAACCGTAATAATATTCATTCACCCACGCAATACATTTATTTTAATTCAATAGTTTTAAATTTTATTGAGATTTTATCTTAATAGCTTTGGCGGGCGAAGTTGTAATAAATATTTGTTTAGTCTATACTAGCTTCTGCTTATGGCATCGTTGGTATAGAAAGTTCTATTTCAACCGCATGCATCAGATACAAATGGCCTTTGCGTCACTGAAAATTGTATAGCTGAAAATTCGAATTGTTTGTTCCATCCATTTAAACAAAAGAAATCATATTTTTGAACCATGATGTTGTAAGTGAAATTGTGATGAATTTGTATGCTTCGTAATTTAAAATTAAACACTCACATCTGTCTGGAAAGTAGCGAACAGGTGACACAAGTAGGGGTGGTTCGTACCAAGAGCAAGAAC
The DNA here is from genome assembly GCA_947093115.1 of Brenthis daphne. Classification (NCBI taxonomy): domain Eukaryota; kingdom Metazoa; phylum Arthropoda; class Insecta; order Lepidoptera; family Nymphalidae; genus Brenthis; species Brenthis daphne. The sequence continues at coordinate 3,543,648 of OX352477.1, read as the reverse complement.
TTTCCTTTTAATAAGCGTGCATTCTACGTCATCGTCTTCTAATACAACGTCTTTTTTCAAACATTTAACTGCATAATAATATTCAGTATCACGCAACTCAGCTAACATCACCTGCGAAAAGAAATAGCTTAAGATTAATTTTTTGTAACCTAGTAAATAAACAATAATTATAATTATTCTATACGGATAAAAACGCCAAATTGAAGGTACAATGATAGAAGGTATGATTAAACGTTTTATGGCAACAAGGTGATGTATAGATACGCTCTGAACGCGCTTTCCATTAATTAAAATTTTGACAACCCTATATATATGAAACATAAATATATATTTTAAAAATAGTAAATCGATACAACTAAATAGTTGCTTGCCTTCACCAGAAGGATCGAATATATTTTTATAAAAAAAATAATAATAAATAATTATGCGAAGCCTTTCATTGGCCTCTCTTTAATGACCACCGTGATAGAAGTACTAAAACATTTTGGCCATCGATTATTTACATGAAGCTCTAACCAATATTACTGATTTTACAATAATTAAGCGAATACACGACCGTAAACATTGAAAGATATTTATTATAGCTATGGTTCAAGTACATTTGCTTGCTTTGCATTGAATCACGACTTTAAAATAAATCAATAGTACCAAAATAGTCTTTTGTGCCCGTTTATTACGATGCTGTCACCTGCACGAGAATTGGCCTTACTAGGTACGTACAGTGCACTTGTAGGTATTTTTTTATTGTGCTGGAAATACATTAAGTGTTTTAATAAATATTAATCTATGTAAAAATAAAAATAAAATCTTCGCATATTATATTAACTGATGTTTTAAATTCAAATAAAGTTAATAACATAAAATATTCTTGGCGAAGCGTTTAAACATTATAAAGTCTCTTCTTATGAAAATATTATTATCGAAAATCATTAAATCGTCTTATTATTTAATTAGCTAAGTGATCAGCAGACACCAATTTATTATTTTTTCAACAGTAAATATATAACATTTAAATGATCATTTTAGACTTTAATGTACATAAAACTCTATCATCATGTTCACTTTAATACTTGATAAATAGAGCACACAAGTTGACAACCTTACCGCGCGACATGTTCGTTTACATTTAAATCTTAATAAATAGCGCTTTCTCTGCATTCTGGCCCAGTGTCAAAGGTATTCCGGCCAAACGCCGAGCAATAGGGAAGTTGTATCGGCAATCTAAATATGTGTTTAATTATACGTACACCCAGGATTTCGCATATGGCTTCAAAAATTCAAATAGGTACATAGTTTTAAAGAATATGTCTGTATGTATGTATGTAAGTGATAAACCTTGTAGCCAAAATATCGGTCTCTAATACAAGGAAGTTGCTTGTGGCTTGAAATAGTTTGTGATGAATATTGAAAATAAGTATAATAAAGTGTTTGCTAGTTTATTAGTTTGCCTTATTGTTTCTGTTTGTCTTTCAAGGCGCAACAAACTAAGATAGTGCCGAGATAGATCATTATATCCTGATAGCTCAAATTGTTCCCGTACGATATGCTTATATTGCGAGAACTTGCCGTATAACACGCGAAAAAACGCTTCTAAAATAAAAGATAATCATATTCTCTATATGAAAATTCTAAAAATATATTATATCTACTGTAATTTTTTGAAAGGTCTTTTTTGGAAAGCATGTAAATGAAAACTTTTATAGATAAAAAATTAATTTGTAAAGTATTGTATCAATTACAAATGGACACGAGGCTGAGGCCGATAACACGTGGTCTTTGGCGAACGAGTGATGTCAAAACCGAGAATAGACCGTGTATGTAGTAATATTTGCAGGGCAGGTAAAGGAGAAATGCAGGTGGCAAGCTGCCATTACGTTCTGCCAGATTGCACTCCAGATAAATAAGGTAGATGGTGCACAAAGAACAAAAGACTCACCGACCGTATCACATGTTCAAAGCTAATGAACTCTAATTACCTACTACTATCGAGAACCACATTTTATTGACCGTAAAACGTATGATAATATGTCTCATAGCAATATTTTAATAACGCTGCCAAAGTAGCTACAGTAATTTCTTTGAGAAGTTCATCGTACTCGGTTATATCTGTTGATATAAATATAATTTGACATTTCCATGCCGTCGAGATACCGACAACAAGCGGCGTACGTTAACGATATATTTGTCATCCGCCCATTCGTGCCGCCCGCAAATTCGACTCATTATCTATTGAAACTTGTCCATTTTATTACATTTGATGTATTCGTTTTGTTACCGATAAAAATGTTATTTCTGAAGAGGTACGAACATATTTATAATATGTTTTTGATTCTTCAAGACAAACTCGCGTCTAGTGTAGATAATATTGTCATCGCCATTACGAAATAGTTCACACGCAATTTAAAACTTGCTTGTAATAAATTATTTACGTTTATCATATTGTGAATTATTCGAGCATGAAAGATGTGTTTATATGTTAAGATTTAAGATACAACTACTTCCGCTATGAAAACATCTAGGTACTTATTAAAAATCTTAAAATCTTCATTTATTTTGTGAGTCAGACAACGCAGAATCTCAACCGTTAGGCTTGACACTAAACACCCCTTTAGAGTCTAAATAGGGGATAAAATTTTATATTGAAGTTAGCCCTTTTTTTAATTAAAAATATGGAAATTATCTTCTACTTGTTTATTATTGCAGTTTATATAGTCTGAAATCCCCTGTCGCTTCTCTCTTCTTCGTAAACAAATATTCTTAAATAATATTATAGGCCCAACCCGCATTTGGCCAGCATGGTGGACTATATGGCCTGAAAAAGGGCTGAATACAATATTATAAGCTGTAAATTAAGCCCATATACCTATGCGTTTTAATGGCGATACTGCGTTTTGTTTGAATGAATTGTTTTTTTTTCTAAAGTGGGATGGGAGGCAGTGCTAAAAACCTCGGCAGCTTATTAATCCAGCCAGCAAAGAATTATAAAATTTGTTTCATTTTCTTTTCATAATATTCAACTTCAATAAGAACTAAGAGGAATATCTAAAGTAACTGGTATTCTAAAAACAGTTTACTAATGTAGTTACTGGAATTCTGAAAGGTGAACAAAATATTTCCAGCGACCTACTTTGAATTATGTATTTTTGTTTTAGCGCAGATATGTTTATTTTCAAATATTTTGAAATTCATGACATTTCAGACATTGGCTGTTGAAATTTGGTGACTACAAAATATTAAGTGTGATAACGTCTTGTATTCATTGAACGAGACATGATTAACCTAAATGCTTGAATTATATGACTTCAATGAAAAAAGCGACGGAAAATATTTTATCTTGCCTATAAACCTAATTGGATCGTCGTCTTTGTTGAAACAAATCTCGCATGTTCTTATATGTACCATTCATTTATTTGTTTTTAATAGTTAGGTACCTTGAAAATACACAGTTAATTTGTAAGACTGAAATTTCCGTACTCAAAATAAAAATTACAACAAGAGAAAATGCCAAGAATAAATCTGGCTTTCGCCTACGTTCTACAACAATATATTTAAAAGTACTCGTAGCTGTTTTGACTAATATTGGAGATGAGCGTTTACCAGTACATTGTACGAGGGTGCGTAGGTTAAGTATGGAGTTTGACACGTCGCAATACTATACATTGTGAGTGTCTATTATTATATACTATCAAGGCTTACATAACATAATAAATGCCAATTAATTTTTAGAAGCACGCACTAGTATTTTCATATAAAAGTTATTCCATTAAACGATTGTATTGACACAAATAGAATTTGGAATTTTCGCCAGAGTTTCTATATCGCGTCTACGCTCTACGTCGTTATGATAACGTAGGGCATATCGGCGACAATTTGTGCTTGTAAATGCAATATATTCTATAAACCATTAAAATTAGAATGTAGGTTATCAAATTATAATTAATAGTTTATGTAAAGGCAAAAAGTTATATAAATATAAAATTATTAACCAAACAAATAGTGCATTTGGTATGAAGAGGGCAAGCCAAAATTAACTCTAGCCGTCACGTCGACTCTGGCACTCGACTCTATTGACAAGTGGGTCAACGGCAGAAAACAATACGTATTGAAAATACAATTATATCTAGATATTTACCTATGCCTACGCGCTAAAAATTAAGTATTAAGAATAAGTATGAAATTAATTACAATTTTTAATTGTTTATTTTGAATTTATTTGTTTATGTATGATGATATTTTCGTATTTCTCTTTAATTAGGAAAGGTACCAAATAAATGTTTCACGTTGTTATAATAAATTTATATAAAAGACAAATTATTTCAACGCGCTCTTGTAATTCAGAATATCATTGCCAATATGCCAGTCCTTGCACTTAATGTCTGCTCCGTCGTGATCATGCAGTATCTACGTCACCTGTATGCCGACGATAAAGCACCTAATCTACTAACTACGTACTTAATCTGCGTCATATTAAATTTATTTATAGAATTGATTTAAATTAGAAAGCTTTTTCTAGCGGTGAGAGTAGCTAAAAACAACAAGAAAATTCTTCTTTTAAAATAAATAAGATCCTTTTGTTTTTTTTTAAATGTCTTTTAAAAGTTAGATAAAATATTTTTACCTTGCCAAAGCTTCCTTTGCCCAGTACTTTGATAAATTGAAAATCTTCGATTGTGTACTTTCTGAACCTCGGGATGGACCTGGCTGGTGGCGTAAACCGACCAGTTTTTCTGAATAGTTCGTACGCCGTCGAATGTTCTGTGAAAATTAGAATATTTAAATATATCATCAGTGATACTTTCAAATTATTCCACATTTAATTTTCGAAATTAAATTTTTGAAGTTATTAATTATACTTCAAATTTCCTTTATTCAAATGTTAAAAATGAATACAATATTTTATCAGCATAAAATAATAAATAGCAGAAATTTTAAATTGTTTTAATAATGAATTAATTTTATTATATAAAGTATGTGTATGTGTTTAGAATTCTTTACAGGCATGCTTGAAATGAGAAAATGCATTTTAATCCACCTGCCTTTAAAGTTTCAACAGAAAAAATGAATAGTTGTTTTGACGTTTCATATCATCCGGGAATTTTTAGATTTGGAAACACTAAATTATATTTTTATTATACTCGTATAGGTAAGCTACCTCACTGAAAGTGCATTGAGCATTATCAAAGCTTAAAATATTTGTTTAAGAAGTCGTAATTTATGTTTTATTCATTTTATTTTGTGTAGATCTTTCGTGAACCATTTAAATTGTAATAATAATTTTAGGAATGTAAATATCTAATAGTATCTGGCCAAAGAAATATTTTTAGAAAAGTTATATTTTTGTTTTAAGAAATGTAAGCTTTCAATAATTCCAAAAGTGATGATTAAACGAAACAAATAAAATAATAATTTATAAATAAAATTAGCTTTTTTCATCATAAAATGTAAGAATTAGGCATCTCATAATAGTAGCGTGTTTTAGATAAATAATGGGCAGACATTATGTCATTGTAGCACAATACAAATAGGTAAGACAAAATAGTTTGATGGTTCTAGAAAAACTCACGTGCCCTCTAAAAATACCCAGCTCAGGCAGCAATATCAAGGTCGTCTCAGTAAATATTGAAAATTTTTAATCAAAACTTTTATTTTAAAAATAATTTCATAAGAATTTTTATCGTATAGATAAGTTTTTTGTCATATTATTATATAATGTATGTAAGTAGTTATATAACTTTATTAACAATATAATTTTTTTTATACTTATTGAAACTCTTTGGTTACATATTATAATACTTAATGCATCTATAAGAATGATAAAAACTTTTTAACAAAAAAATAAAAACCGACTTCAAACAAAAGCACTAAAAAGTAAAAAATAACTGATTGGTAGTTTTTACTTATTTAGCCAAAGCACACCGACTTCGAAAATATTTGATTAGGTATGTATAGTAAATGAAAACTACCAATCAGTTATTTTTTACTTTTTAGTGCTTTTGTTTGAAGTCTGTTTTTATTTTTTTGTTAAAAAAATTTTTTTTTCCCTTTTAGTGTAGACAGTAGTAGCAAAGTAAGAATTCTAACGTGTTAGGCTTGTCAAATCATACAAAATAAGCCCAAACTCAAAGTACCTACTATTAGCCGTTGAAGAGTTCCACCTATCCACCTTCTGGCCTTACCATCAGATCAGGTCAAAAATACCGAACCACTGTACTATCAACGGAAATAGAAACACTTGCAAAGTTTCAAGTCGATATGACAATTAGAAGTAGGTTAAATGCATTATTAGCTATTTTTCCACCCTTAGAGGTGGTATTTTTTTTTTGAAATTTAAATGGGACCAATCTGGAAGTATACACTTTCAAACAACACAAAAAATGTCCAAATCGGTTAATTAATGACGGAGTTCTGAGGTAACAAACATAAAAAAAAATACAGTCGAATTGAGAACCTCCTCCTTTTTGAAGTCGGTTGAAAATCTAACAAGTGCGCCGTGCCGTGCGTGACTGACTAGCACAGCTAGGGTTCTGTTTGTGACACATGAAACAGGTTACGAGTACTAATTTGTTATGTTAAAGGTAAAATAAAATATTTACCCATATTCGATATTTATAAAATTGACAGCATAAATAACTTTGTATCTCGAAAACTACCTACTCAATACTTTAAGATAAATATACTTATTTATCAAGAAAAATTTCGTTGAAAGAATTTTGAAAGCTGTTTTTTTTTGTCTTTTCCATAGTATAATTTAGAAATTGGAAAGAGTGCACAATGTTTACTAATTCAGAAGCATATAGGTATCACTCTGTAACTGTTAGCTTGAATAGAATAATCACTTAGAAATATCCACCTCAGTTACGTGTATGGAACGAACCACATATATTTTTCGTGATTTGGCTACAGAATTGTTTTGAAGTTTACAGAAGATATTTACAAAATAACAGGTACAGCTCTAATAGTCTGTGAATTAAATGGCTGTGACATATGGACAGATGAGCATGACCAAAAAATGAAATACTGTTACAGTACTTAAAAAAAATATTATTTACAAAAATAAAAGACCTGACTGCGTAATAAGCGAATTAAAAAGACGAGAACAAGTTGACGAAGAAACACAGTATGATTCATTTAAAAAAATACACTTGCTATTGCAATCAAAATCTAAATATCTTCTTAATCTCTTCACTAGAAACTAAATTGATAGAAGCTATATTAATGACACAAGAATATTCGTAGATCTATCCCAATTAATGGGATAGATCATTTAATACTAAATGTGGACGTGATAATTATTTTACTACAGCTAATGTTGTTGTAAATAATCATTACAATTAGTGGCTTTGGCACTGTTTGGCTACCACGTGAATCCTGTCATTTAATGATATTCACAAATTAGACACTGATACGCATCGGACTTCTATTATAAATGCGATAGTGTGTGTGTGTGTGTATGTATGTATGTTTGTTACTCCCACACGTTGATGACTGGACCGATTTTGATGGAATTTAATACACATATTGACTATGGACCAGTAGTGATATCTAAGGCTACTGTTAGGTAGGTAGGTAGTAGGTAGAGACGCACCCGAACGAAGCGAGAGTATGTCGTTAGTTTCATTTATAAAGTAGCTTTGCTGCTCTAGCTTGCGGCTTTCCACAGGTTCCTATTTTCACTAAGTCTGACTGCTTTATATCGGAAATTTACTTAACTATTGTTCAAGTCAGAAAAATATTTCGTAGAACTAGTTTATCGTTTGGCAATTGTTTCGTAAAGATAGACATTTTTTTGTTACTTCTAACAAAAATTAAAGCAAATTATTCAATATGAAAATCCGGTCCCTCACATCATTTTTTTTTAAATAATATTTTTTTTCTAAATACTTAAATACTATAATATTGTGTTATATTTGAGTCGTAGTAGTCATCGTTTTTAGAGGTAAAACATGTTATAATATCTTTAACTGACGCTATCGATTTCTATGAAATTTGTTTTCTGACAAGTACATACAAGTTATCGGAAGATTTATTTCATTAGAACATTGCTACCAAGAAGTTGAATAACATTGTTTATTGTTTCTACAAATGTTTTGGACGCGATTATAAGGAAAATGCCAAACTTGATTCTTCACGACTGACAGATACATATCTGGCTTTTAATGTTTTCTTTATGCTCTGTAATAATCCACCTTTTGTTTAATAAACAAAGGACGATATGAAGATAAAGAATTCAAAGACATAATTAAAGAAAGTGATATATTGTCTTTTTCAGAACTTAAACTTATTTAAATCAGCGAATATAATAATAAAAATTAATTCAAGATCGCGGATACAGTAGTTTAATTAAAAAAAATATTACCACAATCTTTTCCTCTCAAAGATAAAAAATGTTAAACATATTCCTATCTCCTATCCTACAGCAAAAATATTTTAACTAATTATAGAATTAATTAAATATGTATAATATTTAACAAAATAATACATATATAATATATGTACTACCGGCTAGCCCTTGCTTCGCTATGGGTTCGTCTCTAGAAAAACAAAAACAAATTATCCCACGGAAACCGTAACCGGGATAAAAAGCCTATATAGCTTATGTGTTAATCTGAAAAAGTAAAGAAAAATGTAAAGTTTTATTAAAATCCATTCGGTAGTTTTTACGCGAAAGAATACCTAATAAACATCCGAACATTTATACATCTATACATCCTTAAAAACTTTTGCATTTATAATATTAGTAGGAATATATACTATGTAGGTATAGCAGAAATAAATGATTATAAACTTAAGGGGAATAATAATCTATCCTGCAACTAGACAACAAACCAAAACGAAATAGAGCCACCTCTATGAAATCGCGTCCACACGTACGTATCTATTTTAAAAACAAGGAATTTGTATATTACACGTATAATTGACTTAAATTTTACAAAAATAAACTTTATGTAATATTACAAAGTGAATTTCGCCACATCCGCGCTATTCAAAGCAAATGAAAAGTTTATGTTGACAGAGTTTACGGTTACGACTTTTACGTCCAAGATAAACAAACGCGCGAGCAAAGTGAAAAAAGATGCTTCAGATATATATTTTTTTAATTAATGAAAGGGATTTGTAAAATATATGCCGCGTATTTTGACACTCGCAAAGGAATTAAAACCTATAGGGTACTTCCCGTTGACCAAGAATCATGAAATTTGGCAAGAAGCAATATCTTACAGCACAGGTAAAGTTTAATTATTTATACTTGCTGCGAGTTTTGCTACATCAAAACCATGTCTACAGATAGACAACGAGACAGACAGGTAAACGGAAAACGAATGATCCTATAAGGGTTTCTTTTCTCTTTAGGTACGGGACTATAAAATGTTGGTCTTACGTCTGCTGCCTATTGACTGTATTATACTATGTTCTTATGTCCTTCTACGTGTATATGTATGTCTCTGATTGCACACTATTATATTCCTTCGTCAACTTGTTTCCATCTTTTTAGTTCGCTTTTTTACGCAGTCAAACCTTTTTTTTTATTTGTTTTTTTTGGTTCACTTTTTACGCTGGTTAGTTTTTTTTTGTTTTTGTAATTTAATAATAGGTATATTGTTATTAGGAGATTTAAAAAAAACAAAACGTAACCAGCACCGTCGAAAATCGCAAATATCTGAAAGTTCTTTATTGATTGCTTTCAAATTTTCACTCATAAGGTTATTTAAATAAAAAAGGTATTTTATAAATGCTAGCCATGTTGCTGTAACTTGCTACTAGATTTAACTAAATTGAGCAAGCAACACTTGGTCAGGTAGTACTTAGTAACTAATAAATTTATATGCAATCTACTCTTGAGTGCACGTGTTCTTAACAGAGATAGCAGTTTAAATGGATTTTAGTACCTACCAATAGTAGTCAGCTTTATTTTTAACACTATTTATTTATTTATAAACTTTTATATAACATTAATTAATTTATTATTTTAAGATATGTATATGCATATTTATAAACACTATTAGAGTTATAAATATATCGGTCACATACATACGTATATCGAAATTTTATCTAATTTCAATTGTTATTTTTGAACAAAATGGACATTTTATTCTTATTATTCGAGTATTTCATATTATTTAAATTAAATCCTTTTTATTATTATTTTTCTCTCACAATGGCAATACTTAGAAAACCTTAGGTTTCGTAAAGTGCAATTAATAACTTCTTGTGTTTAGTTTTCATTTAATGTATTTTGAAAAAATATTTCTTACTACGTGATATTTCATAATTTCGATTCGTTGTATATTTCATATGAAACGCTACCGGTAACACATTTGGAACGCGGAAATAAAAGTGAAGTGCTGCAGTATCTAAAGAGAAAGTCCTGACTCTGTTTTAGCACGGGTATTTTTAGAAGGTTTCGAAATACAATTTGGTTTTTGCCAATTGTGTCAGGAAGTATAAATTTATTGCCCACCAACTAAAAGATCTTCTCGAAATAGAGTATATTCAATAGCTTGTTTGTATCGACTGAAATAAATCTGACCATTCGCTGTAATAAATAAAACTGACTTACCTCTCGCAGATATTTTTTACATTCAATTTAATAGCACTATAATGAATATTTAATTGAACAGGCAGCAGGCGAAGCAAAACAGACACTATAAGATAAGTCGCCTTAAGAGTAATAAATGAAAGTTGAATTTCAGACTATAAATATTTTCTTACCCAACTCTTGTTCTAAGACGTCGTGGGTATATGTTTGTGTTGGTGCAGAAGCTGTTGAGGTGCTGGGGTCTCCACCTGCAGATAAATACGATAAACCAAACTGCCCTAAAGCTTATGATGACTCTATAAAATATTTACATTTACAAATAATGTTTTATTTACAATATGATATAATGTGGAGAGATAAAATATTTGTTTAAAGGTTGTCAAATGATATTTCTATGTGACGTATTTTATAGAGCTTGAAATTCTCTTAAAGGCCTACATAGATTGATGGACCCACCTCAATATTCTATCTTCAAAATACACATTCGCAAGTGTTATGTAGAGTTGAAGACAACGAAATTTGTACTGATTTAGTAACGAAGAAATAATTTTAATGACGAATTAATTTTAATTTTTCAAAATATGGAACCAATAATAAAAATATAATGATTCTTTGTATTTTTGTTTTAAATATAGCATTTTATAATCGGTCTATACGTTTAAAAAAAAAACGCCTCATAAGCAATGCCAACAAGAGGCGGGGTCTAGATGGATAAAAATATGTTGAAGTCTCGCCAAATAAATCGACAATCATCGTAACTTTCGTTTGCTTTAGTCACGGGAACCTTATGACTGGCATTGGCTCTACACGGTAATAAAATTAATGTCTGTTTTTCAGTAAAATGCCAGCTTTATATTTTACAGGAAGAAGAAAATAATACAAAAAATATCAATGTGCTACTAGATATTAAAATCAAACAAGATGTTATGTATAATCCTCTATAAATATTCACAATATGTTTTTAATTTTATGATTTAAATATTAAAAGAATAAAAGAACACATAGTAAGAATAGAAATTTCTTTGTTAATTTGAAAAGTGATAATTGCTATTAATCCTCTACAGGTGAGTTGCGAGAAACTGGCTTCTATCCAGCCAGTAGCAGCCGCATAGTGCTCCCACGCGGATAAAGATAACAATATTTTATATGTAATAAAATATATCTCAGTAAAAATATGAACGAAAATTTAAAATAGTGTAATTTTACTGTTATTATTCTCTTTTTACAAAAAGAATTGATCAAAACGTTAATCTTATAAACTGATGGTTATGTTTTCTACTTTGTCACGTACCTCCTTTCGACGTTGTTCGAGTTGCTAAAGCTTCAACCAATAGCCGTTGATTTACTCCGCATAAATTTGCAGTAAGTTTTTCACATTTTCGATGACAGTTCACATCGCAGTCTATAACAATTATAGAAGACATTTTCCTAGACACTAAAGATTGTTTTTTTTTTTGTTTTCACCTATACTTACGTTCTTGTGCTTAAGCCGTGCAAAGCGTTCGTGCTGTAACATGCATTTTACTTTTAATGAAACATTTAAAAATCAACATATTTAGTTTACCTTTCTTTGCATAAATGAACGAAGGAGATGTCGGTGCCGATGAATCGAATCCTGAATCATTAGAACCCGTCGAAGTTCGTCCATCGGGATTGTTTTCACATTCGCAAAATTCGGCAGAAGTTTCACTTGATTCTGATTCTTCAGAAGCATCATCTTCTTCATCCGTCGAATCATCGGATGTTGAAGATGATGATGAAGATGAGGAGTGAATCACTTGTGGTTTCCTCTTTTGAAGAGGTCTAGGTGTAGCTATTAAAACTTTTGGTGCTCTTTCTTCTTTTACTGGTTTTTTAGGTGCAAACTGTGCGATAAGCCCTGAGGGTGCAGGTGTAGCTAAATTTTCATCTTTTATAATTGTCACTGGAGTATCTTTTGATGCTTCAACTGTTTCTACGTTTTTCCGAATTGAAGACTCTTTTTGGACATCACCGTCTTGAGTGCTTTCTCTGTCAGGTATATTTGTATTATCACTCACTAATAAGTTTTCTGATTTATCGTAACTCGTTGAAGGAATCGAAGTAGCCAATGATACTTCTGGTTTATTACTTTCGACTAATGTTGATTCTTTCACAATATCTGTATCCGTGATTATATGACTAATATTATCGATCATTTTTTCCTCTTGATTTGAATCAGAATCTACTGTGGACACTTTTTCAGGTTTATACTTGCATAAATTTCCTAACTCAGCATTGGCAGTATTGGTAGTGGGAACAGCCACACTGTTTTCACCTAACTGAACATCTGAATTAGATTCAGTATCGGTATAAATAATTGATTTTCTAATTTCTTTTGAATCATCACAGGGAACTGTTTTCACCTCTGAAAGATTATCCTTATCTTTAAATTTAAGGGTTTGTTTTGAATTGCTTAATTTATCAATTATATCTTTTGGTTTATTTTGTGGTAACTTTTTAATATTTATTTGAGTGGAGTTTAATTCTGTTTTTATTTTATCAGATTTAACTTCTACTGCCTTTAAATCTTCTGTTTTATTGCACATGTCAACGAGGGAGGAAGTAATTTTTGATTGTGATAAATGCCCAATGTCACTTGACTCTAAACTCTTACTTAATTGTTTACCATCAGATTCTTTAGAAATTCCAACTTTTTCCTTAAATTCGCTTGGTATTATGTTTTCAATTTCGTTTGATTCCTTGCTTCCTAAGGTACTTTTTGATGGGTCCGATGGTTTAGTTTTCAATGATAAATCGTCTTCAATTATTTTTGCACTTCTTTCTTTCTCAGAAATATTATTATTAGTAAGCACAGTCTGGGTTTCAGTCTTTTCACTATCATCACTTACATTTATTTTAGCAATGCTAAGATTGCTACTATTACAAATGTTTTCTTTATATTGAATACTTTGTTTATTATTATTTAATTTGCTATCACATATTAACTTTGTGAGATTTGATTCTTCACTCTCTTGAATTATTTCATTCCTATGATGAATTTTACTGTCTGAAATTTGAGCTGTGATGGGTGGAACAGATTCCGACAATTTTTCTGAATCACTAGAAATCATATTAGTAACTTCTTTCCCAGTCGAAGTTTCTTGAACATTCACAACCAAGTTTTCGGTTGTAGACTCCTCATCTTCGGGAAACCAAAATAAAGAACGTTTATTTTTCTCCTTGTTTTCTTCTATATCTTGTTTCCTTTTAATCAAATATATTGTTTCTCTTTTACCTATTTTATCCCAAAAATTTCCATCTTCTGGTTCAGGACTTTCTAAGCATGGCTTAATTTTTACACTTTTCCTATGATCTAATGATGTTTTTGAATTTTGTTCCTTCTTCTTGTCATGAATTTTTAATTCGGGTTCAACAGAGGGGGAAGTTTTCTGTTGATTGTTTTTAGTTTTTGATTTAACACTTTTTCTATGTCCTTCTAAAACTTTGACTAACTTTTTATCTTCTATATCGTCTTCAATCGTACTACTAAATATTATTTCTTTTTTACACTGTCGTGGTTTAACTTCCACAGTCACCTGCTCTACAATCAATTTTAAGGGAGTGCTAGGTGGCGTTACTTCAACTGTAGATGTAATTTTAGTTTTGACTTTAGGTTTAAGATTCTTATTAGATTTCTTATTTAAAACTTTATTTTCCTTTATTGTAGACAAATCTACTTGTGTTGAACTTTTGGGGACTTCTGAAATGCAGTCCAATTTGCAAATACTACCACCAGAGGAACATTTTCTTAGGCTTTGTCTTTTAGAACTTTTTTGATCTTTGATATCTTTAGATAAGAAATGATCATGTAAAGAATGGTCCGATTTTGTAGTAGTTAATGGGTTTTCATGATCAGATAACCTTCTCTTTTTGATATTTTTTTCTTCCTTTTCATTAATGACAGATACTTCTTCAGTACCAATTTTGCTTAAGTCTAATGGTGCAGTGCTTAAATTCTCTCTCCTTATCAATGAATCTAATAAAGAAGCTTGTTCAGCTAAGAGTTCCATAGAACAACGTCTGCCTAAAGATTTATTTTGGGAACTTGTATCATTAGTTGGTTGGATTAAAAATATTTTTTCTTCTTTTTTACTTGAAGGAGATTGTTTTGTAATATTAACTGTGTTATTATCATCTTTATCTTTAAGCGTAAACTTTTCAACTAACTTGGTCCCTATTGATTTTTTTTCTTTTTGAACTTTAAATGTTAAGTCATCGGCTAATTTTTCTCTCCATTTAACTGGTTGTGCTTGTTTTTCTTGAACTTCTGAATGTAGAGGCACTTCAACGCTATTGATATAATTTTGTGAAAGCTCTACGGGTTTCCGTGGAGAATCTCTCTCTTTCCTTTTTATTGTATGAAGTCGTACTACCGTTCGGTCTCGTTTAATCGTGGTACGCTGTGGCCCGGGTGAAGAATCAATACCAGTGTTTGGTTTATCGTGACCATTATCATTCTGAGTTGACGGACTTGGACGCCTAGGGGGAGTTGTTATAGGATTTGAGTTTGATACTCTATTGCGATATTTGTCCCTCGATACATCAATATCAGCTGTATTTATATTGATGGGACGGGCTGTATACGCCGATGAAATATAAGTCCTATTAGTTATTGGGGTCCTCCTAGGGCTATTTATTCTTACTGGACTAGAAGTTCCTTTTTCAGATATAGTACTTAAGATAGGTGAATAAATTCGGCTACTACTTATCCATCGTGATGGCAGGGGTGTTCGAGAGTAGGCGCCAATAGACGAGTGTGAACTGTAATTACCACCCGGGCTTAAATAAGATGCACTGTAAGATGATCCATATGGAGACACTGAACTGCTATAACTATAAGGCGCACTATAAGAAGGAGTTCCACTATAATACATGTTCGAAATATGTTCCGAAAACAGCGGCATGGTTACTCGACAGCGCTACATTGACGCCGCGACGATATCAAGCGGACGCGCGACGCAGACTGAGTGGAGGGCGCGCGCTCGCGCAGGTGTTCACTCCGCCCACTAACCCACCCGCTTGATTGATTGATGACGCCCATTGACAATTATAGTTTTTACAAATGCTTTCATATGGAAAGGGTCATTTTGAAATTTTTGCCTTTCATAAAACATTTATTAAAATCGATTTTTTCACGAAAGAACTTAATGCTATTTGTTGGCGCGATTTTGCTCCGAGATACAAAAATAAATCATACGAAATCATTATATTTAGAAGTAGCTTAATCTAAAAATATGTCACATGCCGTGATTAAAAATATATATAATAGTAAATAATTAATGTTTATTAATAATTATGAAGACTATTATTTTTTTAATAATAGACATAAATAATATATGCAAAAATAACTTAAAAAAACAATGAGTCGAATCTATACATTCAATATTTTTTGGAAAATCTTATTGATATAATCGTAGTCATTATTATCGATACAGAGGCCAAAATATTTATAGGTTTTAGATTTTTTTTCTGTCTGTCTGCGAACACATCACGAGAACACCACACTGGTTATACGGGTCTACATATGTATAGGATTCTTTTTACACATATTAAGTACTATCGCAGTCTTTTTTCACAATAACATTAATTTTCTTGTTAATCATAATATTAAAAAATATTTTTTACTTTTTAGTTAGGTTCATCATTAAAGCGTATTTTTTTGTTTTTTTAAATACTATTTTAAAATACCTATCCTACGTAGGGTGACACAATTTACATACTAGTTACATACAGGTGTCCCAAGAGAATCGCTTATACATTAAATTCCCACGATTAAAATAATAAACATGTCGACATCGGGACGTAAATGCAAAGTTGCAGTTTTCGGATATTTTAATTTTTACATATTGTTTAGTGACATTCCATAAATCTACATCGAGTAGGTTGGACATTAGTTTTAGATAATAAGTTTAATTTGTAATTTTAAAATAGATTAGTTTAAATTATTTTTTGTTTTTTTTGACCTTCCGACTGTAGCTAACGTAACTTACTCGTAAAACCTATTTAATAAACGTATTTATGTTCGAAAATTTAGAATGTTCTTTGTTTATACATATAAATAGGGCGCAGGTGTGTCGAGAGTACAGATGAATTTGGGAACCTAAAATAAGATTTATATTTATACTAATAGTAATATCTAGGTATAGTGCAAAAGATGTATTTTAATTTCCGTACCCAGAACTCATTCACTGTAACAATTATAATAAATAACGATTTAACAAATCTAAATTAGTTTTTGAGATATTTGCAGAAAACTTAAAACTCCTTTTTTATTTTTAGTTAATTGTTTCTAACTTTTGCTATTTTTGCAAGAGGAACTTGTTTTTTTTTTTCAAAAATCATCTACATGCCTTACGGAAACGAATGACACCTTGTTCTTATTTTTCCGAGACTGATGAAAAAAGTTGACCTAAAAGGCACTTGTTGACTAGATTACAAGTGCAAAATACAGTAGAAACTCGATTATCCGGACTAATTGTTGTCGGTAGGCATTCGGATAATCGAAAATCCGGATAATCGAATGTATGAAAAAAAACTATTTTCGTACATATTACATAATACGTAATACCTAATGTTGATGTTTAATTGTTTAATTAAAATCAACTAAAGACAAATCAACATTTATTTTATCTTTAAACGATAACACTACTCTCTTACGCTTTGACATTTTTAAGCACAAACGTAACAAGTAACGATTAGTAACTTAAAAACGCGGCGACAGGGAACGCGCAGGGTGAGTGGATACTTCGTGTCGCCATGGATAGTCCGGATAATCGAGTCTCTACTGTAATAAACTATAACTTCGTAGCTTAATGCTACGCCGCGTAACCAATTCTACAGAACTGATAAGAACTGACGAAATATTGTCTGTAATGTAACAAATCCGACCTGTTTATGTTATTTTTCGAGGGATAATATAAATCTTTTACAATAATTTAAATTTGCCGTTTACACTTAAACAAACATGATCATCATGATTTAATTTATTAAAATTTCATATTTTTATTATTAAATAAAAAAATCTAATTACATTCCCCTCATTTTTGTAATAAACACTAATGTCTATATACTTATATCTAGATATACTAGCGACTCACCCTCGCTCCGCTCGGGTTCGTCCCTGGGGTGGGGTCTGGGAGGACCACCCTTATCCTTATCACTTAGGGGTATGAAAAATAGATAGTAGCCGATTCTCAGACCTACTGAATACGCATATAAAATTTGGTAAAAATCGGTAAAGCCGTTTCGGAGGAGTACGGTAACAAACATTGTGACATGGAAATTTTATATATAAGATGACAATTATATTAAGGGTGTTTACGTGTTTAGTATAAGTATAATATTTTTAAAGTTTACAAACATTTTTATTAAGTGGGCGTGGAAAGTGTCATAACTTTCCAGATTCGCTAATTTATGTCGAAAAACCTCGGGTTGGTTACCAGGAATGATATTTTAAACTATGTAATAGTGAGAAATGTAATATTTTTTATTGAAAAAATTCAGATTTTTTTTAAATTGCCTAATTTTTAATTATACTCCAGTTATATATAACATAGGTATTATGGAAAAATATTCAACATAAATATCATCAAAATAAATATCATGCGTAATAAAGCCATGATAAAGTAGTATTTTTAAGTTATACTTTAAGGTGCTGCAAACTTTAGGAGCTTTATATTCGCCACTTAGCCATCATTTAGAGCCACATGGGACTCTTATTTTTTTTTAATTTATATAGCTACCCTTACCTTGAGATTTATTCTTAAAAATTGAATAAAAACAAAAAATGTCATAAATACGTACCGTTTAATATTAAGGCAATATTGGCTAGTCACTTAATGTAATGAATAATGAATAAAAACTTGAAAAAAATAAAAACGACTTCGAGGCACTAAGATGTAAAAAATAACTGAACGGAGGTTTTTATTTAGAATAGATACCTAATGAGATATTTTCGAAGTCGGTGCCAGCCGATGTAAAGCAAATCTAATATATTTCGATTTACCTATAGATATTCATATCTAAATATATTATAGGCTGGCACCGACTTTGAAAATATCTGTCTTACTGGTATAATATGTAGCGTTGGGCTACTGCCATTTGGCCCTCCTCTCGCTCGAAATCAGCGACGAAAGTAAAACAACGTAAGTTGCCTCATTTTTGGTGTATTTACCTAAATCTCTGCTTTGGCTATTTAATATTTTCTGAAAAGCAGTCCTCATTTGAGCAAAGTACTTCCAGTTAACCCTCTACTTTTGAATACAACTAAAACTGGAATTGTTACGGCCAATTCTAGCTCCGCATCAAGATCTCCATGACACGTAACTAGGCCTTCATCATCATCAGAGTCAGGTGGAAATAACTATTTTTGGTTTTGGTTTATGACAACTGCAACGACCCTTGGTTTATGACAAACGCATCTCCATATTTTTCTTCATCATCAGAAGATAATTCCAAATCAGAAAGATTTCTATCATCTAGTGCCTTTAAGCTGTCCAGTGAGAAAATATTGGCGATTATCTTATATCAAAATGTTAATTAATAGCTTATCATAATTCCTCACATAAGTATATTTCAAAAAAATAATAACTGAATTTTTAAAAAACGGTTAACACGTTTGAACATTATGGAAATAGGTACTTAGTTGACCACCGATGCGAGAGTTTGAGGACTAATATGAAAATCGAGGTATGTGGTATAAAGATAAAACAAAAAACTAAATAAACATTAGACATGACCTCAATAATATAATATTGATTACGTGCAATGTTCAAAATATCATGTTCGGTTACAGGTGAGATCTTGAAAAATTAATATTAAAATACGCTAAGAGATGGCACTAGTAGTACTGTTTTGAGTAGTTTATTAAGTGAACAAATGAATACAACCGTTTACAAGTGCAAATGTTACGAAATTAATACTTATTACATATTTTAATTATAGTATATCTTATGTCCTGAATTGTGGATGCCAGGTCTGAAAGGGCTCTTATGCATAAGTACATACCTATTACTATGTATTTTTATTAAAATGAACTGTCTCTTTAAACATGATGTTCCGCCACTTGCCGATTTATAATTTAATTTAATCGTAATAATATTACCTAAATTTATTTCATAAAAAAATAACTTCTTAAAAAATTAAATTAATTTTATATTTAGTCTGAAAACAAATAAATATTTGCAAAATATTTACATAAAATTTAGGTTAATTTAGCATCACTGATCAAAATCAAGCGTTTAAAGGCAATTTATTATTTTTTCATTATCACAAAATGTAAACACACAACAGCAAACCAAATAACCAATACAGCAAAACCAAAACATCGCAGACAACATATTTAATAAAGCTATAGATATTTAATAAACTTTCATTATTATTATATTGTTATTTTGAATATTCATTGTTCAATAAAAAAGAGAAATTACTACTTGAGTCTATTACAACTTTGTGATATGTTTATATATTAAGTACGTAGATATCTAATATATAAAATGTACAAATATTTATAGCTTTAATTATAAATGTTAAATAATACAAATAAAACCATGTTCTAAAGCATCGTTCTAATATTTATAAAACCACTCGAAAACAAATAAAACAAATCAATATATAATATTAGTAGAAAGAGAAAGACCTCTATCTGATGATGATGTTCTCCTAGCCGATTCCGGCCACGGCGGCCAATCTCATTGAGACTAGCCAACTGCGCAGGAGATATTATAGTGCACAAGTGTACGCGCAGACACAGGTGCACTCTCTATTCCTGTCACTCTCATACTCCGGTGGGACGACTGCTCGACACGACCAGTGAGAGTTAAGGCGCAGGACCGACAGCTTTACGTGCTCTCCGAGGCACGGGGGTGAAACACCGCCAACTTCCCAACTCCGGGCTGTTACTGAGACTTACTATACAGAAAGACTCAATAACTAAACTTGGCCCGACCCGGGACTCGAACCCAGGACCTCCGAGTGTGCAGCCGTACATGCTAGCCACTACACCACCGAGGCACCTCTATCTATTAATATACCTACGCAGATAGAGATCTTTCTTTTCAAAATGTTTAATAAAATATATGTTCACCTAATTCTCAATTTATTTAAATGTTTTAAATATATTTAGTAAACATCAATTTCTTCAATTGATTTTTTTCTATTCATTACCTTATGGAGGGGGAAAATTATTATTACGAAGGTACTCTCCATTAGCTAATTAAAACAATTTGACGTTTGCTAAATAAATGGTAGAGACACTTCATTTTTTTTAATGTTGAGAAATGCATTTACGCATACCACCTGCATAGATACAAGTGGTTATGTGAGACTGGCCGGCTAGAAAAGCCAGTATTTCTAGACTGGTAGAGACCCTCCATATATTAACTAGTTTTTATTGACACTTTTACAGATTTATATAAATGTATTAATAATAACATTTAATACCTTCACATTTTAATCCTTGCTTGAAGAATCCGTATAAGAGTCCTCCGCAGTGGTCGCAAAATGTTGGAGACATAAACTGATGTGGACGAAAGCGATGCGGAACGTCAACTTTGAACCGTTCTCGAAGGTACTGCAAAAAACTTTCATTTTGAAATTAGCCGTCACCTTGGCTTTGCGTGTAGCGTTATGCACTTGACTATCGTACATATTATATACATTAATTACCGTAAACTAACAAATTTTAAGTTTAAATATTTATCTCTATATGGGGGCCCTCACGGTTATTCATTTTGAATATTTAAATTGAAATTTGATTTTTATAATAATCCATTCAATAGTTTTCGCAGATTAACGATTTATAAACGACAATTTTTAGTCTCACTTAACTAGTTAGGTTCTCTAAAGCATGCCGGTTTTCATACAATATTTTTTAGTTTTTAAAATATCTACGTAAAAACAACATATACATAATTAGGTTATATACGGAATCCTCGATGCGCGAGTCAGGCTACTTAGCTTTTTTTTTAAAGTTCACAGCAAAAAATATAAACATTATCTTTTGAAAATGATTTCAGTCAACAAAATAATACCAGCATAGCTGAAGAGTTTATATTGTTTGGTTCTTCGAACGCGCTAATCTCTGGAACAACGAATCCGATTTAAAAAGTCCTTTTCTGCATTGCCTGAAGTTCAGGTTATAGACAATCTAAAGTCTCCATATAAGCATTATTTAAGAGCAATAAACAACAACAGAGCAAGGATTTCTATTTAGAATTTAGGGTTGCAGGCTAAATAGCAAGCAATAACTTGTATTATTATTTATGTTTACCTCAGTGGCATCCGAATATGCGGTGGAACCAGGACATTTTCCCAACAACTTGCTGTGACATCTTTTATGAACCGCCGTTTGACAAACGACGCATCGGTAGCCTTGCTTTCCAAAACCCCATAAGAACTCCTTACAGAAGGCACAAAATGTCGGCTGCCGAAAAAATTTTGCTACGAAGCGATGTCCATTAACTTCATGAATCCTGTAATTTAACAAAAAATATAATTAATAAAATAAAAATATAGTTAGAACTTACATAAAATTCAAACGCTGTTAAAGATTGTTCTCAAAGTACGTTCTCTGAAACTAAAATAAACATATTCTAAATGCAATTCAGTTTTTATTCTTAAATACTTTAAAATAGCAGCTCTACGAATTCGTTTAGTAAACAGCTCTGTTGGAAATCATTCTACATATGTTTGTTGTTACGAAAGATATTATGGAAAAATAATCACTTTTAACTCCTTTTTATATAAAAACGCTTTTAGATCAGTATTCAAACTTCAAAGTTTTAGCGTCGAGTAGCCAAGAATTTGAGAATGAGTTACACAGTAATTGTGGAATGTATTGTAAGGCACAATAATGTAACGCCAGAAGAAAGTCAAATATCTTGTTTATTTTGAAAACACATTTTAAATATACTAAATGACAGGTCATCCGAAAATACTGTTTTGGTACGCTATATCTATTTGTGCCAAAATTATTAAAAGCTTACAAAATCATTACTTTTTTAAATTTCTTTTAATCTAAGTTGTTCCAAGCGTTTGTATAAATCTTAGTAACAATAAGCATGATGGCGTTGTCTCAAAATGTGGTGGTTCACTTCGGTAGGTGGTCTGAACTGTACAGAGTGGTCCGAGGGAGTAACCTCTTGGTTGAGTGGTCTGCTTCGGCAGGCCTGCCGTCGGGGCGCCGTGGGTGAGTGCGTAAGCGATCCTCCGACGCCCCATTAAGACGGGGGAGGTTCTGTTAGGTTGTAGTAAGCAGTGCTGGCCTTGCTAGCTAGTGAGTCCCACATAACCACCTGCATTTATGCATGTGGTACGCGTAAATGAATTTCGTGACTTTAAGAACTTATAAGAAATGTTAATGTAGATATACAAGTAACAAGATATAATACACGAGCAACGAACTAAGGCAAAATGGAGTTTTACGATGCTCAATCGTAAAATACTTACAGGAATGCACTTAGCATTCTAGCATCAAATACCGTGGGATTATATTATAAACTTTGAAGTAGAACCAGAAATTTAATTAAATGAATATTTAAAGTCGTAATATGATATTTCATTTATTTGAATTTAACTCCCACTTGACAAATCTCTTGAAAAATAATTAAGTTAAAGTGCAAATGGCTCACGGCTGCCTTTTTAATACCCGACTGCAGCTAAGCCCAAAGAAGGGTTATGTGTTTGACCTATATATATATATATATGTCCGATCCTATGTTCCCTCGTAATTAGGTACTATATAAGTATAGGTCTGAAACGATTTTATTTATTCATACGTCGATAGATTTGGGTTTTTAAGGCGACTGTTTTAAAAGGCAATTATATAAAATATTTACATTTTACAACTTGTATGTTTAAATATAATTTAGGATGAGAAATTGTTAAATAAAACTAAAAATGTCTAACTTCTCAAAACTAAAAAAAACTGTAAATATAAAAAAAACTACAAAAATAAAAAACACAAGCCGAAGAGGCAAAAATCAACATAAACTTTATAGTCGATTTTTACCCTTTCCGTTTGTGCAATTCGGCACATGATTGAATTGCACACTTTTACTTTTACTTTAATCTGACGGTTTCAAGTATTTCTACCTTATCTAAATATTTTTTATATGGTGGAGGTACTCAACAGAGTGCAAGGTATCCCCCCTTAAGTTAATCTGCCGCGCTTAAGTAGCTGCGAATATCCCCTGTTGGGCTCCCCTACCATCTCATAATGGCTCTACAATCTACATTAATTAATAACTGACAGATGATGCGCACTTATAATTCACAACAACAGCGCACATAAGTTTTGTTTAAAACATAAACAGTAATTAATTATATTTAGTGTATGTATAATATTTCTATTATTTGTCTACTTTCTATAATCATAGAGTGGATGAGCTCAACGTAAAATACATAAAAGCAAGTTCACGTGTAAACAGCGACAAGGAAGCTGTTTATGAAGTCGAGTGCTCATCATCATTAAGACTGGTCGGTAAACATTTACATTATAGATTAAAATTTAAACAAATGGCCAACATAGCACACATTCTAAT
This sequence comes from Brenthis daphne, assembly GCA_947093115.1. NCBI lineage: Eukaryota > Metazoa > Arthropoda > Insecta > Lepidoptera > Nymphalidae > Brenthis > Brenthis daphne. The sequence continues at coordinate 3,519,549 of OX352477.1, read as the reverse complement.
TAATGCGCTCGTTCTGCCACAAAATATGTCTGACATAATAACTCCTTTATAAACAAAAAGCTACGCTAAATGACAGACAAACGATAAACATATACTGTTAAACAAAATGTTACTCAGCTATCAGCATCGAGTCGTCGTAAAATTTAAATTTATGTTTTGTATAAATGTTAATAGACATCGTAAGATCACGTCATTTTCCAACAGTTTTGGAACAACTATTAATTTACTTAAAAGGTTCGTTATTTACCTCCTTCACCAATCCATATTATCTTAAACATCCATCCGTATCTTTTTAAAGAAAGTACCCTAAACATTTTAATGCATTTTTTTTATTTTAATTAAGATTATATTTAAATAAGAGAATGTATTTATGTATATTGAATTATAACGACACGTTTGGCTCAGTTTGTTGTAATCTAACTTGCTGTGCCAGCGGTAGCTGGTTCGATTTTGGGGGATTCATATGTGTGATAAGCACGAATGTTTGTACTCCAGTAATGAATTATATTTATAATATGTATGAATTTAAATATATATAAACTTTTAAAATAGCTATAAAATATTCAAAACGAGTATGTCTGGACTACGTCTAGTCTACCTTCGAGATGTAGTCTAGAATCTATCGGAGTCCGCAAATTGAATTCATTTAATTCTGTGTCATACGAGTTGTATATATATGTACTGTAAACGAATAACAAATATTGGGTACACAGCAACGCATTCTATCCGTCATGGTATTATTTATCTGTGTGTCTCTCTTTCCGATAAAAATTACTAATCAATTATTCAAACACCGGAACAGTAACAAGTTTCTATTTGAAAATCGACATTTCAGCTGGTCGGCTTTCAGGTGATAATAAAATTTTAAATTGGTGCATAGTATATCAAGAAGCCGGAAAGAGGAAGATGACCATGGAAACTCCACGACAATACAAATATTTTTATAAATTAAATCTTGGGGATTATACAAGATGTCACTCTACAATCGATGAAAATTAGAAATCTAAAAAAAAATGGAACTAAGTACATATTATTATGATTCTATCACACACAAAGTAATTTTAATACAATTTTTACAATTTCCATTCCTGGAAGATGTCGAATGACATCTTGTCGTAACCCTTTATTATAATTTGACATTTAATGTTTATAATAATTAATAGTTAGCGTACTTATGTTGTTTGATAGCGCCTCTTCGCTGAGTAATGCGCTTGGCGCGGGAGCGTCGCACCTCAGGCTCGCCGTCGCCTCGTTCGCGTCCGCGCCCGCCACCCACGCCCGGCAGCCACTGAAAGCGTTAGAAGATATTAATGTAAATTTATTTTTTCATTTAATTAATTATTCTTTTGTGTTGCCAGGAATGATAAAATTTCTTATTTATTAGATTACATTATCAATTAAAAAAAAAACTTAATTATTCTTCGTATCGTAAGAGATATTGTTTTTTTACATACAAATACAAAAAAAAATTCAGCATAAAATTATTACAATATTTTAGAGGACATCGCGTCGTGAGTCTACGCCCATTCAGAAAGAAAAAGCCCCAGTCCTGAGTAGAACTGAAAAGAGAAAGAAACTGGTCGGGACTAAAATTATCTTTTTATTTTTCTTCAAAAATTTTATTGTTGTAAAATATAATTTTGTAAACACAATTATATATTACAATAATTAAACAACTTTAAATAATCTGGAGGCCGTCACATCATTCCCAAAGTGTATTGATTTCTACAAAATCATTGATTGCATAATAACCTGTTTACTTTATTATTACTAGCAACTTTTGATATGAATCTTTTTAAACCCTATACAAATATATTTATTTAAGGAAATATAATTAGGTATTTTAATGATTTTAATGGCGAAATTACACAAAACTTATTCGTAACATGCATTATGTAAATAGTATCCAGGCTCCAGTGATGGGAGGGATAATCGTACTTATCATCTCTTATATGTTCAATACATTGTCACACTAGATTTGGGTACAATTCAGGGTAAATACTCTTGAATATTTTTTTCGAATTCCTTCTTATGCATGGTTTTATTCTTATTTTTTATCAAGTTCCTGTTGCTTTTGTAGTTAGTTAGATTCTTTATTTTTTTTTAAAAGCATATAATTAAATATCAACCATCAACTACAAGTAGTAGGGGAGCCCAAGAGGGGATTTTTGTAGTTACTCAAGCGCGGCAGATTAACATAAAAGAGGTTACCTTGCACTCTATTGAGTACTTTCACCATAATATAAGTCTTCTACATAAAGGCGCGCGTCTAGGGAAGCCGATCAAAATATTTAAAAAATGTTTTGATAAGGTAGAAATACTTGAAACCGCCAGATTAAGGTGTGGTAGGCTAGTCGCATCCTGAAAAGTGTCCAATTCAATAATCTGCCGATTTGCACAAGCCGAAGAGGCAAAAATCATCATAAACTTTATAGTCGATTATAGTAACTACAAAAATCCCCTCTTGGGCTCCCCTACTAAAGTTCCATCTTTGACCGAGCGAGAGAAGCGTCACTGCTTCAAGTCTGGCAAAATTTGTTTTCCTCTGTCAGTTTGTTGGTACTTCTCTACGGGTCGGGTACAATCGATTGATACCGGTTGGTACACAAGTTTTACGACTTTATAGATCGATTTTTTTGCTGTTAGGAATTTTAGATTGTAGGGGTACTTCCCCCAAAAAGGGGCAAAAAGAGAGCTACTGGATATCTCCACCTTATGAAATCCGATTTCGATGGTTCTTTTATATTTGATAGGTATTTTCGGATGTTTTTTTATGTTGCTGCCCAGAGCATCGTGGTCACAAGGAATGATAATAATATTATATTTGCATTGTGAAACCCTGGGTTGGTTGAAAACATTTTATAAAGATCATTAGTAAAAGTGGACTCGGAATTCATAAATCATTAAATATTATCACAACAAACTTGAAGAAAATCTCATAAAACTAAATAAATTGTATCAACAAATTACAATATTATAGATATTCCTTCTCTTTCCTCCTCGTTCTTTTGATCTTTGAGAGAAAGTCAACGAGGGTTCTATTTCCACAGACTCTCTACTTTTTTGAGTTGACTCTGGACGCGAAATTTCCAAAAATTATTTCGAGAATATATGTATATCTAACTTCTGGTAAATACATACCCATCGTACTAAATTTTTCACAGTTCGCTGATGAGATAACTGGTATTAGTGGTACAGAGCAAATCTCGATTGGATTTCGCGATCTACGTTGTTATAAACATAATAAATCTGAATAATTTACAAAGAATTCCTAAAATATCTAACACAATAAGAGTTGAAAGTAAAAGCCAACGTTGATGCGAGGCTTAATGGCCTGTGCATATTCAGAGCCTATAGACAAAGGGAAGACTAGAGTCAATAAAATAAAATAATTCAGCGTTCTTACTGAATTTATTGACTAAATGATGAAAAACTTTGGACAAGATGTTGTTATTTGAACTGTGATTTAATAATAACATTTCATTTCCTACGTTTTTTTGGGTGCGAGTGCATCCCTTTGAACCCCTTCTCGGCGTCCATTCATATATTCTAGTACGTTCATACGTCGTACAGCGTTTATTTACCCTACAACACGTTTATACTGTAAGCTATAACAGAACTACACAACAGTAATAATTAACAGAATTATGATAATAAGAGTCACAATTTTCTCTCATATTTTTAGTTATTGAAATTATTTCTAAATTTATTCGAAAATATTTTTTTTTAATGTTTTTGAAACTTTACCATTAAAATCTGCAGTATTACCCAGATTTTACTGTACTAAAATAAAATATACCTAGCTAGTACTACAGGTGGTTATAATTCAATTTGTTCTCATCACAAAATCTACGTAAGTGTGAAAAAGAGTGAAGATGCCAAGACCTTGCATTAACAACGTCATTTATGTACAATCACAATATTTTAATCAACCATAATTATTCGTAAGTGTCTTTATCTACACATAGAGATAAACCTTTTATAATATACGTGTCTATAATCAAATACGGAAAATAATGATATTATTTTCCTGCTTTGTTTTCCTTTAGATACTGAAGTAATAAAATGTTATTTACACAGCTTAAATTTTTATATTGTGATCAATTATTATATTTTGATCACTTTTTATAGGTACACACCCTGATACATGTTAGGTACCGTCAACAGAATAAGAATATCTATAAACATACCCGTAACCAAGTAGACATTGCTCGTCTGTCGAAACGTTGTCTCGACACATCGCCAAAATTACAAAGTGGGTTGTTATTTGAACTTTGTTTATTTACATTTTGTTTACTAATGTGGCGCCCCTGCAGTCGAAGGGACGCTACTAGCGTCGGTTTCCGGTAAGAAGATGTCGCACTTCAAGGTCTCTTTTATGAATTCTCTGGCATGAATCCGATTGCAACTGCAATAGTGAGTGAGTGCGGATAATATTGTGAATTTACTTGACATGTCTGACGAGGTCGCGTTTCTATGTATGACTCATTCACAAGACGTGTAGGCACTCATTTATATGAAAGTTATCTTTAACGGCTACTACCATTGATAATATCGATACAAATGGATCGATAACATCATGTCTATTAATATTAGACTACTAGCGTCTCACTCTTGCTCCGCTCGATTCGTCCCTAGTTACATTTTAATTTCTCAGTTTAGATTTCTCAGAGATAAGACATTTTCCCGCAGTAAAAAGTATCCTATATATTAACCCGGATAACCAGCTATCATTATACCGAATTTCATCAAAATCTGTCCAGTGATTTTCTCATGATGCGATCACAGACAGACAAACAAAAATTCTTAAAACTGTAGATTGGACCTCTGTATCGATAATAACAACTATTTCAATAAGATTTTCCAAAACATATTTAATGTACAGATTCGACTCAGAATTTTATTATATGTATAGATGATTGCGTCAATCTTTGACAAAATATAGTGTTTACTTATTATACTGTCTGTCTGCCTTAGTCTTCAATTCTGTACATTACATGCGAGGATATCTAAGCAGTTTTAAGAAAAGAGCTTTTATGTTTCAGTGATTAAGATTTGTATAGTAAAATATGACCAAATTCTTTAGTTACCACTATAACTAGTAAATTATTAGTTACTTAATTAAATAAGGACTAAAACTACTACGTAGATACTCCCTACTGCCTACGCCTAATGTTGAGATATTGCAATCGTGGTCTCAGCACTTGGCTGTGTTTTATTTATCCTAGCATATAAAATATACCTACCTTTATTTGGCATGTCAACGGTCGAGCTGTTTTTCAGTACACACATTGCCTCAGAAATGCCATTTTTCGCCTGAGCGATTGAATAGCTTTTATTTAAATTAATCATTTTGACAGTTCCGCCTCCTAGCGCCTTAAATCATATCATATACTTTGTCAATCAGACTGATATTGTATTTCACTAAGCACTAAATAACATCTATAATTGACATATTATCTGATATTGTTAGGGAGATTTGAATATTCAAAGGGTGATTTTTCTACGAGAACTCACAATACGTAGATATAATGATTCCATCAAACGTTTAACGTTAGTTCCCTCTATTTATATCCATGCATTTACTGTGCGATACGCCACTCAACCTTGATTCTTACTCAATTCCCTACCATTCCAGTTTACCAGATACCTACTACGATATTTGTAATCATTGTGCATCTATTGTAAATATTGGGCACACGTTTTGGGACTTATTACGGAAATAATTATTACAGATTATAAAACAGGAATTATTTTATTTTATGCTCAGGTACTCATAGTATTAACTTTTCGCTGCTAAACTATAATATTCCCTTCCTATTGGCTTAGCCATTGTTAGGTAAAAAAATTACTCGAACAGAGTATCTTCTTATTGCAATCGATCAAAAAATGAGCATTACATATTTGTTTCATTCATTCTAAAAGTTTCAGTTTTCAGATATTAGACAGATGAGGTTGACAGAATATTTAAAAAAAAAAATTGAAAACTTGTCCAAGCAAAACAAAGCGTGAAAAAAAAAACAATTATTAGTAAATAAGTTAATCAACGTGTAAAATTCCTAATTCCTCAATATATTATTTGTAGCGTTCTAAAACAACCACCAAACAGCCCATAAAAATATTAAAAGGTACCTACGAAAGATTGATGAGTAAACAAAAACAGGCTCAATATATTATTAGGCTCATAATTAATTAACATTATTTATTTATAATAGACTGAGAGATTTAAAAAATCTAAATTTTTATTTTACAAAGACGTAAACTAACGAAAGGTAATAAATAATAATTATTATTTATTATTACCATCCAATTACTTCGTTACTTTTACGAGATACTTAGCCGCACAGAGAACGTAAACAAATAAAATACGGAAGACTGGAAACGTTTTAGATCAATGAAAGTAAACCAGGACGAAAGCTTTTAAGCCTGCACTACCGCGTCAGAACACATGGCATGGATTTGCGTGCATCATTTGTTTTAACGATTCGAATAAAACAATAGAATATAACAACATGAATATACTTGTAAGTACTCGTATAAATATAAATTTATCTTGCATAACCATTCACAGATTTCAACTTCTATAACTAAAGTAAAACAGCTACAAATATTTTAGTTTCGCAATACGCCTTTCATAACACGCAGATTACGACATTGTAGGTGCATACCACAAATCAATAATTGAAGTAAGATTATGTGTCACAATCGTGATATGTTTCTAATGGGAATGGGAAAAGCTACTTACATTTTCAGCATGTAAACGCTGGTAAGCGGGAGGGCGCGAGCGCGGCGCGGGCGAGGTGCGTCGACGCGCCCCCCCGCCGGTGAATATCATCGGCGCGCGCGCATACCCGCCTCACACTACCACAGTACCACACTACACTCGAGTATTTATAAACGAAATTCCACGCGCTATTCGCGGCCGGATACAACTTTTTACACGACTTTCGGCACTTACGACGTACCGAGCACTGAAGTTCCTGGATTGTCTACCGATACCGTGAGTCAACCGCCCTCGCTCAACGGTTTTCAGATACAAAAATGCGACTCTCGAAATAATTACACGTTACGAAAATCTTGGGGCGTATAAATGATAGAGATTATTTATAGTACGACCCGCATGTTTTTAAATGTTTCTTCATTCCAGACAGATTATGGGCGACGAGACACCTTTGTTGGGATTTGCTGTACGTCTCTATTGAAGAGGATAACGTTACAAAAGTAGAGCGTAGTAAAGGATGCAAAATAAATACTTATAAACTATAAAGGTAATGGCAACTGTTAAAATTTCATTTTACATTTCTGCACTTCTACGATCAAAATAAAGAAAATTTTAAGTTGGTAGTTTAATGTATTTAGATTTAAATTTAAAAATTATTAATGACTATTATGTAAATTAAATCAATGTTGAATCAAACTAAAGTATTAGATATATCTAAATTATTATTTCCTTAACGAAAGTTTTATTTTCATCTAAAAATGGGACTATCCTTGAGAATTTATCCCTTTTATTTAAAAATAACATATAACAGGCGGTTAACAATCGTCAAATTATGGCTAACATATTCACAAAAAATTACACAGAATTGAAATCCTCTTTCTTTGATATCGGTTAAAAAATAAATAAATATTTTTATAATGATGATCCTGGTCCTGCTACAACAAAAGAGAAACCGATGTCAGGCATATTCAACTTTCATACCATGCTTAATTTTATATTGACCTAACCATATTGGTACGGCCCAAAACTAACACATAATATTACCTAAGAAACGTCTGCGTAAAAAAAAGAAAGACTATTATCGATGTTTTCCAGTCCTAGTTCCTGTCCACTTCACAAGGTAAAGTGCGTAAAAATACAATGACTTATTAATGAATTTGTATGTAAATAGTAATTTTAATAGTAATTAGTATATTATGATGAGTTTTAGGCCAATAGATTATTTAATTATATTAAGATATATAATATACTCCTGTTTTTTAAAGTTACCACGGGAATAATATACAGGTGATAATATGGAGGCAGTACCTACTTCTCACCTAACGAAATATTCCCCGCCTTAATGGGGCTTCGCAGAATCGCACTCTAACGTCGCGTCGCCCCGAAGGCTAACCTACCAAGCGAAAATTACTGTATGAAGCTGTTTTCTCAAATTTTGCTTTTATTTTAATATAAACATATTCTACTATTTTGCCAGTATTAATGTTCAGGAAGTGTAAAAGATAATATTACCTGCTTAGGTATATATTTATTGTATTATCATTTTATTTATTGAGAATTAACATACATAAAGTTTATATATAATATTTAAACAAATACTTCTTTATTGTTAATAAGGTATAATTGTAAAACTTCGCATATTATTATTTACGTTTATCTATTATTGTAAACAGTGCGTAAGACGATCGCAGCACCTGAAAAAAGATATTGTACATCATAATAACAAAGAATGGAAAATATAAGCGAACTGCTACAATTGATTTAAAGTATTGTTTTTTTTTGGAGATCAATGATGCGGAGGTAAATAAAAATTTATAAAACTTTATTGGTTGTCTTTTGTCAAAATAACATTATTAATAAATGAAATACTAGCATTTCCCGCGGCTGCGCCCGCGTTCAGATGACCAAATAATCAAATTCTTAGGTTTTACATATTAGTATACTCTTACATTGCAGTTTTTGTATTTTTCTCAGAAATGAGACATTATCCCGCGGTAAAAAGTATCCTATATGTTGACTGGGATAACCAGCTATCACCATACCAAATTTCATCAAAATCCCTCCAGTGCTTTTTCTGTGATGCGGTAAAAGACAGAATACAGACAAACAAAAATTCTAAAAACTATAGATTCGGCCTCTGTATCGATAATAATGTTTAATTCAATAATATTTTCCAAAAAATATCTAATGTACAGATTCGGCTTAGTTACAATTTTATTATATGTATAGATGATAGATATCAAATGAAAAATATTAATTACGAAATAGCAATTTATAATTAAATAAATTTTACTTAATGATAAACTTAAGAGGATTGTGAAGTGCCGATACGCGGCGAGAGTAGGTATTTTAAAAAATGCTATCTGTTTCATACCGCTTTGCATCCCCTCGGCAGTGAACAACACAAATACAACATACGCAAATTCTCACACACACTATGATAGCAGCAGCCGGTGACGCGCGGACGCTCGCGGGGGGCGGGGGCGGCGCGACTCGGCGCAAGAGCAATTTCAAAGTTTAACTAATATCTACGGTTTGCGTACAATATACATTCCCTACAAGTTACATCGCACCTTTATTCATAAACTGAAATAACTCTAAATTACAATTCTGTGGCGAATATCATTTAAAATTTGACTTGTTTAGATTGATGACTTCAAAAAATCATAAAAAAATAAATAGGTGGTTTAGATCAATTACAAAAATCTCGTTCCAAAAGTTGAAAGTTTTAGAATTTTTTGTTGTTTATGTACTAATAGACCCATCGGAATCCTTTTATTTTTAAAATATTTTTTTTATTGAAAGCCTGAAGTTTTATGATTTTATAATGTTAGCAGGTATATAAGGAATAGAAATTCATAAAATGACCTGATCATGAATGATGATGATTTACGATTTTTTAACAAATCTATGACTAAATTTTATAAAATATATCAACTTAATTTTTTAAAATATATTTTTAACTAATGAATAAACAAGATTAGATTACGAATGAATTTCATTTCTTTCTGTGATTGCCCTAAAATCATTTTTTTCAGAAAAATGAATAAAATTAACTCCAAAAACTAATAAAATATCGATAAATTCGAAAAAATTATAACGAATAGTATGTGTGTATATATATATAATTATACACATACTATTCGTAATAATTTTCATAAAATTATAACGAATATAGAATTAAAAATATAAATTTTACAAAAATAAAAGTATTTTTATTGCTCCTTCTAAACGGTAATAGTCCAGCAATTAGCAAAAGAAAGCGCGTGACCGGTGGAGGGCGAGGGGTGGAGGGGTGTAGGAAGTGGCCCTTACTCATTTAAACTTGGCCAGATATAATGATGATGATGATATAGAAAATATTTTTATTTTTGTATGAAAATGAAAATTTAAGAAATATATTTTTTTCTTGTTACAGAGGTTGTTGTTATGATGTAAATAGTATATTCCCAAAAGATCTTCAGTAAATTAAAAATGACTCTGTATATGTATATATATATATATATATATATACTAGCGGCTCACCCTCGCTTCGCTCGGGTTCGTCGCTAGGTACGTTTTAAATAGATATAAAAAGAAAAAATCTTTCTTTCTCACATTTTAATTATATGTTTTAATACTTACCTATTCCGGACTAAGAGAAATCCAAAAATTAAAATATCATAAAAATTGGAACGCGGTCGAACGGGATAAAAAGTATCCTATGTCCTTCTCCTGGCTCTAAACTACCTCCCTGCCAATTTTCAGCTAAATCGGTTCAGCCGTTCTTGAGTTATAAGCGAAGTAACTAACACGACTTTCTTTTATATATATAGACTAGCGGCTCACCCTCGCTTCGCTCGGGTTCGTCGCTAGGTACGTTTTAAATAGATATAAAAAGAAAAAATCTTTCTTTCTCACATTTTAATTATATGTTTTAATACTTACCTATTCCGGACTAAGAGAAATCCAAAAATTAAAATATCATAAAAATTGGAACGCGGTCGAACGGGATAAAAAGTATCCTATGTCCTTCTCCTGGCTCTAAACTACCTCCCTGCCAATTTTCAGCTAAATCGGTTCAGCCGTTCTTGAGTTATAAGCGAAGTAACTAACACGACTTTCTTTTATATATATAGATATACTAGCGGCTCACCCTCGCTTCGCTCGGGTTCGTCGCTAGGTACGTTTTAAATAGATATAAAAAGAAAAAATCTTTCTTTCTCACATTTTAATTATATGTTTTAATACTTACCTATTCCGGACTAAGAGAAATCCAAAAATTAAAATATCATAAAAATTGGAACGCGGTCGAACGGGATAAAAAGTATCCTATGTCCTTCTCCTGGCTCTAAACTACCTCCCTGCCAATTTTCAGCTAAATCGGTTCAGCCGTTCTTGAGTTATAAGCGAAGTAACTAACACGACTTTCTTTTATATATATAGATATATATATATATATATATATATATATATATATATATATAAATATTTTCAGTTTTGTATTTTTTCTCAGATATGAGATATTTTCCCGCGGTAATCCTATAATATGTTGATCCGGATAACCAGCTACCACCATACCAAATTTCATCAAAATCCCCCAAGTGGTTTTTCTGTGACGTGGTAACAGACAGACAGACATACAGACAGACAGACAAAAATTCAAAAAACTATAGATTCGGCCTCTGTATCGATAATAATATTTATTTCAATAATATTTTCCAAAAAATATTTAATGTACAGATACGGCTTAGTTACAATCTATACATACGAGTATAATAAAATTCTAAACTTTGGATTGAATCCTTTCAGTATCGATCGATATATCGATATTACCTTCTCCTCCCTAGGAGATAATAATATCGATAGCACCTTCAACATCACTACAGTCTATATATATGCCCCTGCCCCGACCCGTATGGTGCGATAGAGAGAGTTGCAAGTCTTAGACTCAATTACCTACATTTCCTTTTTGAAATATTGTTTCGGGCGATAACGTTTTCACCCCCCTAAACATTAACGAAATGAGACGATTTTGGTCTCATTAGATTCAGTACACCTTAATCTAGGTCTGTACGTTTTCGTTTTTTTGTAATTCAGTTTAGTTTAATTAAAAAAAATAAAAACGCTGGAGGAAGTTTTTAGGTCAAAAATATAGATATTTAGATGCTAATAACTTCTATCGTACGCAATATTTCTAAAAAATAAAAACGTACGGACCTAGATTTTGATTATATCTACAACATTTCCAAAAATTATGAAAATTAGACTATGTTTAAGGGGGGAAAAACGTTATCGCTTTTTGTATGAAAATTTACAGCTTCACAATCCTCTTAAGTATTTTACTTACAGAAATATATGTGTCAATGGACATTGGAATGATATAGGCTGTACGTGGCTCTATCGCACGCTTGCATCTCTCCATTACGATCAGTAGACGACGCCGGAACACCGGGGACAATGATAACCATTCAGACTGATAGATAGACTCGTTCACTAATTCACTCTACATTTTTTGCCAAATGTAATTTATTAGTTGAATTATTTATTATATTTATAAAATAGCTATTTCTTTATTTAATCGCAAATTGCTTTAAATTTTTTGGATAAATGATACACATTTTTTTTTACTGCCCAACGTTTACAGTTGAGTTCTACCTTCTACGAGCTAAATATGTCTGATTTAGTAAATGCTACAGCCATTAGATAGTTTATATTATAATATTATCCAAAATTGAGATTTAACATTATTTAACAAAAATACTCGCAGTTTGTGTGTTATTATGGCGGAGTGCCACTGTGCCACTTTTAGAAACAGTTGCTTAAAGAAGACAATATACCTCATCTTTTAGAAGTGTTCCAAAATAGCAGTAAATAAACAATTGCGCCAACATACAACAAAGATACATGGCCATAGAAAAAAATTCTGCTGTAAACAAAGCAAGCTGAAAATCAAAAGTTTATTTATTAAAAAAATATATAACTAAAAGATATTTGAAAAAAAAATTATTTACCCCAACTATTTTGTAAGCAGTCATACAAATTACCCAGGCCATCACAAAGAATTGTATAATCATCGCTTCGTTGAACATAAGTTCTATTTCTCGGGCAAACCTTAAATATGATAAAAGTATAAAATCCATTACTTTTTTAAATATAATTGTAATGGAAACATCATCAAATTAATAATATAAATACACAGATAAAAAATAATTACCAAATAATTTTATCGTAATGTTTTACACAAGTTACGAATTTGTTGTGTAACAGTTCGTTTAAATTTTCGTCTTCATCAATATATTTTAAGTTAGAGTTTCTTACTCTAAACTCGTCCAAAAAGTGTTCTAGGTTATACCTAAAGATTTGTAACTGAGTTTTGACGTAAGCGTAAAATGATACGATGGTGCAGTCCATAGTAACATGACCATATCCTTGTAGTGATATAAGGATGCCTTCAAATAGAGCTGCTATTTCAAAACTGGAAGAATACCCAGAAGAAACATAAACTAGCACAAATAAATTGAAAATATGTATAGTACTAAAAATATAAAAAATTATTTCCCTGAAATTTCTAGTAAGTATAAGTAAGACAAACATAAGTCAACAACAAATGTTTCGTGTCGTCACAGGATTTTTTATTTATATTTACTATTCAATTATGTCCGTGTGTCCATGTGTGAAAAAAAACACGAAAACAAAATAACTATAATACTACATACTCTACAAATTAATAGGTACCACTATTACACGGATTCAGAATAATATTATTAATTAATAACTTACGCTGGTGATGTACTATAATCGAAAGGAAAATATCCTGTAAGATAAATTTTATTGCCTAAAGCGTTCTCTATTAAAGGCGTGAAAATGAAAAGTACAGAACAAAAGTAAATAGATATATGATAAAAAGTTAAAAGTTTTAGCATAGATTTTGCGTTGATTTTCATAAGATCCTCGTGATGACAATTTTTAGGCGCTAACAGCGGATCTGTAACATGGAAATTTGAATTTTCAAAGTATATTAGTTTAAATAAAATCTTACAACTACGTAATATTAAATCCTTATAATGATAATTGATATATACATACCATTTATTGTTTCAATAATTTTGTCGATACGCTGAACGCGCATATTAAAAGATAGCTGCTTCCCAAGCGTGTTTAAAGTTGTCAACAAAATGAATAAAGTTCCAACAAGGTGATCCGTGTTGTGTCTCACCTAATATGTCATTTTTAATATTTCGAATCACACTACTTTTACATATAAATTATAAATGTGAAACACTATTTATTATAAATGTAATTTTTTATGTATGTGCATCAATCTCGAGCTCCTTCATGAAGAAACGGCTGGACGATTTTGCATAAAATTTAGTACACAGATAAACTACTATTAGCTATGCCAAAAGCTGGCGCTATCTTTATGTAATATTATAAGAGCGAAGAACTAAGCTGTCTTCATATAGACTACGGCCTAATAGCTCAGGCCGCTTGAATTTTGTCTAGGCTTATTTAAGATAATTAGTCATTGCAGTGGTAATCATTTGAATTAATCATCAACAGGACAATCATACTGTCGTCGATAATAAAGCTATCCCCTAAATACGGTGTTCACATAGACCGTTGGCAATCACCCACCACCCACCATATTCCAAATAACCCAACAATCTATGCCTATGGGGCCCTATTTGATACATAAGTTACTTTTATGGAATAATACTTTTTACCCGCGGCTTGTACGCAGTTGTCGGTAACAAGCAGCCTGTGTATTAAAATATCTACCTACCGGTCTGCGTACAAACTACATACACATATACATACTCAGGAATTTCAATGAGACTAATTTATCTGCAAATTTTCAATAAAAACAAGCCAAATGACTTGTAAAAAAGATAAACTACAGGACAAAAGTTCTACTGTATCTAGATACTACCATTTATTGCTATTTTTTAAATTTCCTACTGAGATGCATAAATTGGCTCGTTAATATCGACTTGCCTGAATCGCACGTATGACATGTTGTAAATTATAGGTAATGACTCCAATCCAAATAAACACTCGGTAATAATAATGCAATTGGCGTTTCCATTTCGTTTTTGGACTAAAAACTAGTTTAAAATAACCAACTCTGGCTAGAGCGTTAAAATGAGGCCGAAACGCTAGTAAAGGGTCGTACATCTTAGTAAGTAGATTTTATTTTGTTATTAGATTTTATTAACAAAATTTATGAACTTATGAAATATTTCTGAGCGATACCGTCAACTGATTTCTTTTATATTAGCTTCAGCTAATAATCAAATTAATCGTTAGGTTAGTTCGTTATAAACATATAGGATAAAGAATACAGGATGTTTAAAGTTGCTAAACGTTTTTAAATCGTTACATAACACAAGTACCTATCTATCGTTAAAAATTAGCACATTTCAAGGTAATTAATGAAAACATTTTTAAATTTCTATTTCTTATATACTTATCTATACATATAATAAAATCGTAACTAAGTCGAATCTGTACATTGAATATTTTTTGGAAAAATCTTATTGAAATAGACTTTATTATCGATACAGAGGCCGAATCTTTAGTTTTTAGAATTTTTGTCTGTCTATCTGTCTGTCTGTCTGTTACCGCATCACGGAGAACCAACTGGAAGGATTTTGATGAAATTTTGGTATGATGATAGCTGGTTATCCGGGTCAACATTTAGGATACTTTTTAGCGCGGAAAAATGTCTCATTTTTGAGAAAAAATACGAAAACTACATTGGAAGAGTATACTAATATGTAAAACCTAAGCATTTGGTTTTTGGTCTAGTTTGGTCTAATAGTTTGGTTAGTGTGATATAAAAATGTAGTATAGATAAGGTCAATGCAGGTATCTCTTATGAAAATGATAATAAAAATAGTCATCATAGATTGATAAAAGTGGAAACGGGACGATAGATCATGGACTCCATTCCAAAAATTATTTATTTCGACCACAACGAAATTTTACTAAAAATTCTTCTCTGCTCTACACCTATTTGTGTGACGTAAAAAGTTATTTTACCACGGTTTGATTGCTCGCGCTTCAGTTGTAATTTAAACAAAATGTATATATTTAATAAAATAATAAAACAAAGTGAAATATGTACATGAAATATTTTAACCGAGTTCCAAAAAGAAAGAGGTTCTCAATTCGTCGGAATCTTTTTTTATGTATGTTCACCGATTACTTGAAGACAATTGAACCGCTTTGGATTTTTTTTGTTTTGAAGGGTATACTTCCCAGGTGGTCCCATATGAATTTAAACAAAATGGGTCGAGCGGTTTTTAAAAAAATCAACAATAAATTATTTTTTTAATGGATCGAGATCCTGCAAGGTTGGTAATCGAAATAATTTTTTTATATACAATAATAAAAGGGGCAATATGTTTTGACCGAGGTGCCAATTCAAATGTGCCCGCTAGTATGTTTAATTAACTAAATAATAGTTGACTTTTTGTAACAAAAACGATGCATTTGTTATTACAGTGAATTAAACTCCACAGAACTATACGTAGAGATCTTGAAAATGGTGTATGCTGATGATGATAGCTGCCGTTGCGCATTTGGCCGCAACCTCTTCGCAGCCAGGTATAAGCGGGTCATATTTTGGTAAGTACGTTTATACGTTAATCGCATATATTCATCATTTATATATCAAATTAAAGCAATTTTTTTCTGTACCTGATAAACTACGTCTGCCTATGTAAAAGTGGCTGCAAAAGTGGTTGCGAGTCATTCATTAAAGATGTTTTTGTACATTTATACGTTCACGGCGTATATTCATCATTTATATATCAAATTAAAGCTATTTTTTTTTCTGTGCATGATAAAATACCTTTCACCTATGTAGAAGTGGCCGCAATGGAAAGAAAAGAAGGAAAGAATATGATATTATATATCATTTGTCAGACAAGAAGCAGATAGAGAAACAAAAAAATTGAAATAAATCTGGACTTGTTCTATTTCTCTTCTTACATCCCCCGGACTTGGTTAGCATATTTTTTCTATATACAGACATTCGACCTCTACAGTTTTATTATAATATGTATAGATGCATCCAAATACTTTTTATTAGTCTGAAGGCGGGCAAAATCGGTTGTTCTGCTAGTAATTAATATGTTAAAAATTTAATTCAGTTCATTTGGCAGATTCATTTTCAATGTACTCTAAGGTCGTGGCAGACACAAGATCTGTGGATTTTTTTAAGTTTTTATTTTCCCATTTTTAGTGTAGATGTACTAATAAGCAGATAATTTGTAAGAAGAAAGTTTTTTGATAACATATTCGATTAGCCATTTATTTAAAAATAATTTATTGTTGATTTTTTTAAAAACCGCTTCACCGATTTCGATAAAATTTAAATGTGACCCACCTTTTTTTTCTTTTCTTTTTAACGCTGGGAAATGCATTTACGCACAAAGTGTGGGACTCACCGGCGAAGCCAGTACTACCCACTAAAACCCAACAAAACCTTCCCCCGTCTTAATAGGGCGTCGCAGGATCGCTTACGCATTCAACTACGAAGCCCCGACGGCAGGTCTGCCGAAGCAGACCACAACAACCACGGGGTTGCTCCAAGGTTCACTCTGCTATCAGAGAAGTACCAGGAGCAACCCGCATGGTACACCGCCCTCCGAAGAGGGCCGCCTCCCACCGCCCACCGAAGCGGGCCACCTCCCTGTGCGTTTCTTGGCTTCGCGCCCGGCTGTATTGCCCGGGCACTACTGAGCCCCCCCACCACGACAACGTGAACGCACGTTGGGGGGGAAATGTGACCCACTTGGGAAGTATACCCTTTGAAACAAAAAAAGAATTTTCCAAATCGGTTCAGACGTTTTCGAGTAATCGATAAACATACACAAAAAAAATCCATACAGACGAACATAGAACCTCCTCCTTTTTGGTAGTCGGTTAAAAACTATTATTTGGGATTTTTATTAACGCAATAGAACCCAAAATAATGATTTTTAGAATGTTTGTCTGTCTGTGTGTTTATTTGCGTTAATCTCAGAAAAGATTTAACCTATTTGGGTGAGGTTTTCACTAATGTATTGTGGTAAGCAAGCAGACCATTTAACATTTAGTATTTGTTTTATTTCAATCATTTCAAAAATAAAAAAGTTATGTCAATTTAAAGAATTACCTAGGGATTAAGTCGTAACGTCGTTAGGTGAATATATACATACATTACACTTATTAACGAGGGCCTGATAATAATAGAGCCCGGTGGTATCCTAGGGGTTTTTTATTCACTAATATCATATTTTAAATTGTTTTATATTTCTTTGACCAAGATTACGTGATTACCAACAATTAATAGATTAACACCTCCAGGTAAATTCCTAAGAAATTAATTAAAATTCTAGGAAATCTATTGTTAGCTGACACGCCGACGTGTTCGCGTTCGTGGAGGGATTAATATTTAAAAAAAGGCGACGTTCTGACAATTTTCTGAAATTGCCACTCATTATTAAGGTATAGCCAAACAAATTAACACACGATCACGTACTTAAATAACTATAAAAATATAATAAATAAAAACTTTTTAACAAAAAAATAAAAACCGACTTCAAACAAAAGCACTAAAAAGTAAAAAATAACTGATTGGTAGTTTTCATTTACTATACATACCTAATCAAATATTTTCGAAGTCGGTGTGCTTTGGCTAAGTAATTAAAGCCTACCTATTAAATACATACCTAATCAAATATTTTCGAAATCGGTGCCAGCCCATACAAAGCAAAGCACACCGACTTCGAAAATATTTGATTAGGTATGTATAGTAAATGAAAACTACCAATCAGTTATTTTTTACTTTTTAGTGCTTTTGTTTGAAGTCGGTTTTTATTTTTTTGTTAAAAAGTTTTTATTTTTCCCTTTTTAGTGTAGACAGTAGTAGCAAAGTAAGAATTCTAAAGTTTAGGCTTGTCAAACCAAACAAAATAAGCCCAAACTCGAAGTATCTACTATTTATCGTTGAAGAGTTCCACCTATCCGCCTTCTGGCGTTACCTTCAGATCAGGTCAACAATACCGAACCTCTGTACTATCAACGGAAATAGAAACACTTGCAAAGTTTCAAGTCAATATGACAATTAAAAGTAGGTTAAATTCATTATTAGCTATTTTTCCACCCTTAGGGGTGGTATTTTTTTTTGAAATTTAAATGGGACCAATCTGGAAGTATACCCTTTCAAACAAAAAAAAATTTGTCCAAATCGGTTAATAAATGACGAAGTTCTGAGGTAACAAACATAAAAAAAAAATACAGTCGAATTGAGAACCTCCTCCTTTTTGAAGTCGGTTGAAAATAACAACAGCCTGTACAGTCATTTGCCTACTATTAACAAGAACGTAGTGTTTATTTTGAGAAGCGAGTAGATAATTATCAGCTTAAACCAGCTTTAATTTAACGCTAATTAAATCGTTAATATAATAAGCACTCTAGATCACAGAATGTGTTATAAATTTTGCTTGTTGAATTGTTGCACGTTAAATATTTCTATAATTATTGACTCTACGAAATTCAGGGAAACTAATTAGGTACTAACTTATAGCGAATATTACTTCATTATTCGGATAGGTAATGTAGGTATACCTATCTATACCTATATACTTAAATTCACAATTTAAAATAAAAACTTTTTAACAAAAAAATAAAAACCGACTTCAAAAAAAGCACTAAAAAGTAAAAAATAACTGATTGGTAGTTTTCATTTACTATACATACCCAATAAATATTTTCGAAGTCGGTGTGCTTTGCTTTGTATCGGCTGGCACCGACTTCGAAAATATTTAATTAGGTATGTATGGTAAGTAAACAAAATTTAAAGGTTTGGATTTACGTTCTGTGATTTTAAATTCGTTTGGCGTAGTTTTTCGCTTCACTCTCTTCTTCCTTCTTTTTACTATAATTTTATTGCTCTATTTCAAACCTAATAAGCAGCATGACACGCCAATAAACAATCGCAACTCAAGGACCTGTTTTTTACTCGACTGCGACGAAGTCTAAACGAGGGCTGTGTTTATCCTGTATGTATATATAGACCCCGGCATGGAAGTGTAGCGGTGAACAAAATGTGGAGGGCATATCTGCGCACGGATACGTAATGATGGAGATGTAGTTGGAGGGAAAACCACCCCCACGATTACTTTTTGTCTTGATTCCGCAGTGACGGCTTTAGGGGGGGCGACCGGGACGGCTGCCCGGGGCGCCAGGTTATACAGGGCGCCGAGCGCGCCAGCTCAACTTAACCATTTGAATACTTTCTTTTATCGATCTAAAGGAAAACTAGACTCAGCGTTTTATCGTATCTCTCACTAAATAATTCAACATACGCGTTTTTTTTTAATTACTTACGCATTTAAAAACTACATGTCTCATAGTGGAAAAATAAAAACTAGATAAAAGTAATACTCTTTATTGTTATTATATGTCAGAAAATAAATCACATGTATATTATTTATTTGGTATTCAGCTCCGGCCGAATCATTATTTATTTCGCTCGCGTTACTTATTGGAATGTGTGACAATAGCCAAAAGTTAACATTTTCACCATATTATATATGTAACCAAACAATTTACCAAATGGAAGTATGGAGGAAAAGTGAATCTCCATGGGAACTAACTACAAACCAACTGCATTATGTTATATTAATTTAATCATAAATATCCCTACTCTTTTCAATAAATTTATTTTTAGCTTTTAGCAAGGAATTGATTAAACAAAGTTCATATTTCAGGTTAACACATTCACTGAGACATCCGCATTCACACTAAACTTCTTGGCACTGTCTCTTAGTTGACGTCTCATCTTGTACTGGCTCTTTTCGTTTTAATGCTTTTGTTTCTTTATCGGTTAGGTCTTCGCTCATGTTAGATGCATCATCAGTCTTGTCTACAGAAGTGTCTAGTCTATCGTCTTCAATATTATGTCTATTCGTAGTTTCACCGCTAGTTTGTATGTCATCTTCCTCCTGGTTAGAGTCATCTACTGATTTTTCATTTTCCAAATAGTCATTTTCGTCAGTAGCCGCTTCAAGTCTTTCAGCAGACCTCTGAGAGTTTTCGTCTTCTTTTGTACTTAGTGAGTTCCGTTTACTGAGTGAGATACGAGACATTAGCGCTCGGTGCAGTTGTGAAATGTCTCCTGGAGCACCCTGAAATTAAATATTTATGTATCACTATTTCAATTGTGTCATATCTTTACTGTCAGTTTGTACAAAACACACTGAAGATTTACAATGTTCTCGCTGTCTCGTTCATATAAAAATATTAACGACTAACCCTCGCTCCGCTCGGGTTCGTCCCTAGTGACAATTTATGTTCGTATGTATTTTTTAATGCCGAATCATAAAAAAAATAAAATATTTGTCCAAAAAATAAAAAAAAATTTTTTTTTGGGTGTGCCACCCTTATCACTTAGGGGTATGAAAAGTAATTTAAGTCCTATTCTCAGACCTAATAAATATACACACAAAATTTCATAAGAATCGGTCAAGCCGTTTCGAAGGAGTTTTGTTACAAACACTGTGACACAATAATTTTATATATTAGAAAGATAGAAGATAAAAGTGCATGGCAAATGAAAAAATAATAACAAGTAATATTTTCATAATCGAGAATGAACTAATTGGACTGAAAACAATGGCTCTTGAAGTTTTAAATTCAAAAGAGCTTATAAGTCTAGTTGAATACAGCTAATAATTATTTGCTTTGGCCTGCCGCCTCCTATTAGCACACAGTAAACCCATGACTCACCATAATCAAGAACAGCTTGACCTGTTGCTGTGCATCAGCAGCAGTGATCCTCAGTGACTTGTTGCCTGCCCTCTCCACCACCATCTCTGGCCACAGCTTGGTGTTGAGCACTACACGGAGCGAGCCCGCCACGCGAGCCACTAGACGCGCCCCTGCCCCTGACCCTGAACCCGCACCATCATTGAGCCGCAGCACGCCACGCCCACGCTCACGCCAACTGCCGCTCTCCCACGCGAATAGACGACATGATATCTATGCAAAAAACATATTATAATAGAGGGTCCACTTGTGTCTGCACGTACACTTGTGCACTATAATATCTCCTGCACAGTTGGGAAATCGGTCAAGAAGACATTATCATCACATGATGATAATTCCCACTGCTGCGCATGGGCCTCGTATTGTGAAATGCGAGGGGTATAAACCATAGTCCACTACACTGGCCAAGTGTCGGTTGACAGACTGCACATGTTATAGAAAAACAAGTTCAATGTTTTAAGCTAGTGGTAGGCATGTTTGGCACATGAGAATATGACTTCTGGGATTTGAACCCGCTACAAGAACTTGAGTATTCCAAGCGAACGCGTTACTATATCACTACCATTTCCACTGTATATCTAATCTACACAAAACACAATTATTTCAACATGCACTGCATTAAAGACAGCCCAAAAGACATGCCAATTTTCAAAAAAAAAATGCTTGACTCCTGTTCTGTATAATGAAATTATCCATTTAAAATGATAGTGTACGTTATCGAGTAAGTTAGTGTATATTTTTATTTGAAAAGTAATAATATTGTACTAACAAAACAACATGCTTGTACCTGTAGAACGTTTATCTCGTCCTCCTCGCCGGTCATCGTGCAGTAGGCGGCGGGAGGCGGCGGGCGCGCGTGAGAGCGTTCGTACTCCGCGGCTGCCGCTGCCAGCCCCTCACCACCTTCGCTTGCTTCATCTTGTGCCTGGTGAAGGACATACTCTTATGTTTATAAAGAGACAAGCAGTTTAAAAGGATTACTCATCGGCAATTTATCTATTTTGTATGTTAATAATACAAAACAGATGACATAATACTTGTACAGATGCCCCATCCCATACATAAATTGAACAGCGCTAATTTGGGCTATTCTTTGGGCTATTTTTGTTTGCTAAAATAGTCAACAGATGTCGCAAATTGTCTGGTTGACTTATTTTTTAAATATGTGTACACTAAAAAATAAACAATATTTCAAATTAATAAATAAATCATATTGAAATTAATTAAACAAATTTCGGTAATTTTCAACAGTTTTTAACTGTGGTAAACAAATGATAAAAATGTCAGCCATCTGTGAACATGTATTACAAATCCATTACGTAATTGCTGTTTTTTTAACAATCAGTAAAATAACGCAAATTTGTTATACGAACTTGTTCTATATTAACCGTATACGTCGACTGCACAAGATGACTAGTTTAACTGGATCTTTGATCAAAGCAGCAGTCTGACAGGATTGCTCTTCGGCAATAAAATTATATAGTTACTAGCAGAACCCGCGACTTCGTTCGCGCTAAAACTACAAAAAAAAACTCTAAAATGGTAGGTTTCATATAAATTCTTATCTGCTATTTTACCTCCTTACGGGAGGGAAATTTGGAAAAATGCTAAAACATGTATTTAATTAATTGTATTGAAGAGCATTTATACCACATTTCAAGTAATTCTGATCATAAATATTTTTTTGGATTGTATTAAATAATGTGTTTTTCCGTGGGTAAGAGACAATCTCCCGCGGTAAAAATGGTGCCAGCCGATGCAAAGTAAATCTAATATATTTCGATATGTAAAATACATATTTACCTATTAGATATTCATATCTTAAAATATTGTAGGCTGGCACCGACTTCGAAAATATCTGATTAGGTATCTATTCTAAATGAAAACCTCCGTGCAGTTATTTTTTACATTTTAGTATCTGGAAGTCGGTTTTTATTTTTTGTTAGAAAGTTTTTATTTTTCCATTTTTAGTGTAGACATAATAAGCAGGTGATTTGTAAGAAGTTTTTTAATAACATATTGAATTAAACAATTTATTTTAAAAAAATATTTGTTATTGATTTTTTTTAAAACCGCTTGACCGATTTCGATAAAATTTATATGGGACCACCTGGGAAGTATACCCTTTGAAACAAAAAAAAAATTTCCAAATCGGTTCAGGTGTCTTCGAGTAATCGGTGAACATACATAAAAAAAAATGATTCCCACGAATTGAGATCCTCCTCCCTTTTGGAATTGGAATTCGGTTAAAAATAGAACTTATTTTGACAATCCATGCACAAATATTCTTACTTTTTATAAGAAAGTGCATAGGACATAGATGAGAATATGGAATTCCCAACTTACTTGGCTACTATATTCCTTAACAGAAGCTGCAGCACTTGTAAATAGCAATTCAGATGCTCCATTTGACGAACTGTGGTCTACTGATGCCTCTCCATTGTTAACATTTTCTTTTATTACAACCCTCTCACTTAAATTTTGGCCAAAAACAAAACCTGATGAAGATGTGGTTGTTGCTGGTTGTACTGGAGCCGGTACTGTTGTATTGGTCCTTGGAGCAACACTACTGGAACCAAGTGGTACAAATTTTGGTGGCTCAGGTTCTTTTGTTTCTTTTAACCTATTGTCTACACCCTCTGTCCCTTTTTCTTTTTCTGCTTTGGCTTCATCTGCATCCGAAATTTTAAGAAACGGATTATTTCCTGGTTTTAATTGTGGTGGACGTAATACAGATCCTGCAAAGGTAATTAAAAAATACAAAAAAAATATATAATGAACTATAAAATGTTTCATCAACTATGTAATAAACATAAAATGAATTTAGCACATTTCTGAATTTTCGAATTAAGATCTCATTTCTGCTCATTTACATATTAATAGCAATAGCAGCAACAAAGCAACATATTACTCATAACAAAAATCAACTATGCCAAAAATAATTTTGTATAATAGAATAATTGTATTATTGCTCTGTACTACATATTCTCACCACAATCATTTATACTAATTGTAACAGGAATGACAAAAAGTAAATAGTTACCAAATGGGTTGCAATTTTTACTTGAACTTGAAGCAAAAGTTGAGGTTCCAAAGCCTCCAAGCCGAGGTTTTGCAAGAACCACTCGAGATTGTGACGATCCATTATAAAAATCTTCTGGTGTTTTACCTTAAATATAATAAAACACAAACATATAGAACTATATTTATCATATAGCTCATAAAGCAAGAAGAATAAAAAAAAATATAAACGAAACAAATAATAGTCCACATTTCCTTGACAGTGAATGTGTTTATTTCAAATTTTTAATTTTTTTTTTTATTTCTATATCAAATAAAGCAAAAAATAAAAACAGATTCTGAACAAACAACAAGATCAGTAACTTTGCAAAAACCTTTTTGTGTTGTTTCCTGTTACGACACTAATATTCGGAAATAACCAACACAAACTTCAAATAGGTATCATATTTACTTTAGACGGTTGAAGAAGCATACTATGGCATATTCTGAGTCTAAATATTAAGTAAGATTCAGACAAAAATTGCTGATGCAGTAAGGTATGGTTATTTACGACTCGTGTGCATAGTATAGCTCTCATAACGCTATTAAATATACCGATAAAGGTGACCATAATATAAATAGTGTTGTAATTATGTTGTTCTACCGAATATAAACTGTACAAATGAAATATTAAGTTTACCTTGCTTAGCATCTGCCATTGTCGAATATTCACGGATTTAAGATGACATAGATTAACACAACAGTTTCAGAATCACAGAACACAAATACTCCTAACGGAGGTTCAGAATGCTTTCATGCACAGACTAATGCAGTCAATTTATGTATATATAAAATAGTTAATAGACAATAAAGATTATGTCAACGATAAACACTGTATATTATTATGGGAACGGCCTGATGTGTAAAATTGTAATAACTTGTTTTAATGACAAATTATTATTATTTAATATTGTATATAAAACAGTACATCTATCTACTGTATTGCTAATCACATACTGAAGATAGGTTAAATTATTTAAGGTCAAGGTCACAGAAGAAAAAAAACAAAGGAAACATGTGATTTAACCACGTTTGTTTCAGCACCTGTGTCGCCAAACACACACAAATAGAACATTAATCATTTATTACACTACATTCTACAAATGAACAACTCATCAAACATATCAATATCACAGTAATGTAATGTAATATTACCGTGTCAATATCCCTTAACAAAAATAATATTTTTTCCACTATTATATAAGATTTTGCTGTACTCTTGCATATTCGCAAAGCAAAGCAATTTCATTACATATAAAGTTGACATTCTCATCGCAGGTTGTTGAGCTGCCACCCCAATGTGCGTTCAATTATTGTAGGTTGGGAGTGTGCAATGCGGGTTGCTCCAGGTACTTCTCTGATAGGGCAACCCCTCGGTTGTATTCAGCCCTTTTTAACGTCCCATTGCTGGGCACGGGCCTCCCTTCAGCACGAGGGGAATCAGGCCATAGTCCACCACGCTGGCCAAGTGCGGATTGGCGGACTTCACATGTCTTTTGAAAACTTGGTAGATTCTCTCAGACATGCAGGTTTCCTCACGATGTTTTCCTTCACCGTTTAGACAAGTGGTAATCATGTTGAAAAAAAACAAACCCCTCGGTTATTGTGGTCTATTTCGGCAGGCCTTCCGTACGGGTGTCATGGTTAAGTGCATAAGGGATACTGTGATACTCCATTAAGACAGGGGAGGTACTGTTGAGTTTTAGTGGGTAATACTGGCGTCTCTAGCCGGTGAATCACACATAACCCCTGTTTGCATGCAGGTGGTATGCGTAAATGCAATCCGTGTTATCATTTAATTTTTTATCTTCGACCACAATATATGAATATAACTGTCTGTCTCATTCTTAACAACTTTGGTCTTCTTAAAAAAACTAAAAATAAGTTGGCTCTGATTAGAATTTAAAAGTTTTTGGATGAAATTATTGCAACAAACGTTTGAAAGGCAAGCAAAAAAAAATGTTATAAATCTCACGTTGTAGTAATTGAATAATGTGAAAATTACCAAAAACAATGCAGGAATAAGTGCACAGGCTTCAAATATAATATACAAAGATGTTTTCATCCCTGTTTGTTCCATCAAAACGACAGAACAAGACCTATGTTATATAGGGGTATGTATAGAGGTGAGACTATTTTGAATTTGAATTTGACTCTGACTCAATAAAGCCCACACTGCAATCCCAACACCACGCTATTGGTACACGCTGTGGTAGCGCTTGCACATGAACATTCCGGTGGCAAGGAGAAACTTTGTTATAAAATGCCATGACGAAATGATGAATTTTATAAGAGAAAATAAAACGCGTGTGTGTGGTCAGCCTTTAACAAAAGCAATAAATCCATTTAAACATTATCTCTATGATAAAAATAGAGAAGCTCTATGCTATAGTCTGTGATCAATATGTCATTACTCATTAGTCATTAGCTCATGACTTGTTATCAATTGTCAGTTGTCAAATGTCATCAATCTTAGTCATGGGTCATGGAAATAGGAATTCAAAGAGTAAACTCGCAATTTTTATAATAATTTGCGTGCTATAAGAATACAAATTTTATATTATAATCAGACATTCCAAACTTATCGTAGTTAATAATTATTAACAGTTTTTTTAAGTTTTTTTTAGTGCAGTGTACAATACATGCTAGTGATATAAAAATTGTTTGTGTTCAAAGGATGTTAAAAATATTAATACCGTGTAAAAGTGTGGTGTTAACATTGCATTCATAAAAAATAAGGTAATATATAATTTTAAAAAACAAATCTTTACTATCATTAAAATAACACTATCCATATATTCAAAATTGAGTATTTCATAAATAGTAGTTTGATAAATAATAACTAGTCATAAAATTGTTAGGCGACGAATTATGGTAATTTATTCAAAATAAGTAAATTTTATTATATACTTTTTAACTTTTTCAAAATTATCTTATCTTTAATCATTAATGTATTTGCTTGAGTTTATTATTGGGTTACTAATAATTGCATTACTTATAATATTTGATGTAAAATGTAAATAAGTAATATGCTTAGTCGATTCTTACTTGTAAATTTTTACCATATATGCTTACAGGGTTCTCTTTTACCTTTCCTTCTACCTTTTTTGCCCATTGTGCATTGAATGTATGTGTTGCTTACTAATTTACCTACTGATAACATAAATGCAAAAGTATATTTGTGGATTTGTCCAATATAGCACACTAATAATTATTATTTTGAGTACCTTTGCTATGTATAAATTTATGTTTCTTCGATGGATTTGTCTTAAAAGTTTTTTTATACTTTTATTAGTAAATCTACTTTCATTACCTGATATTGGTAATATACAATATAGCTATAATCTTTTTTCAGGCTGTTATCTACCTGTACAATAAATAATTATATGATATGATTCAAATTCAGGTTCTTCTATTACATATTGCTTTGCTCGGGGTTCATCCCTAGCTTGCTTCCCGATACAAACTTTCATCCCTATTTTCACCTCCTTTAGGGATGATTTCCGGGATAAAAGTATTCTGTGTCCTTCCCAAGGTCTCAAAATATCTTCTAACCAATTTTCATCTAAATCGGTTCAGTAGATCCAGAGATTACCTCTTTATAATATTAGTATAGAGTATAGATATGTTTTATGTGTGTGTGATGTCTAGTATGAACTAGTCACAGTTGTCACATGTGTATGATAATTTTAAAGTTTAATAATAACTTATGCCTGAACTCTATTACAGGACTCTTAAATTGTTATATAAATCTTGAATTCCTAACTATCCAAAAAATTCCAACTAACTACCGGATTGAAAGTAGTGTTTAGGCACAAGTAAAGAGATCAAACAATAGTTAGTTTTAATATCACAGTAAATCTAATTTGTTTGTATTATTCTAGAAGGACTTGTACATTAGTTAATCTTATAAAACATATCTTGCTCCAGTATTGCCTATTTATTTTATTTTTAATTAGACAGTTTCTGTTAAAAAAAATTCCTCAACTCAACAAACCATATTACATTCTGTCCTAAAAGGTTGCACTTTGAAAAAGTATAGGTAATTTAAAATCATTTATATTTAATATAGTATAGAAGTAGATTTTTGAGACTATTTTATATTATAAAAATAAACATTTTGTATTTTATAAAATATATCATCATCACCTCCACCTCATCAGTATTTAAAAATGAAATCTATTTATTTCTAATAATTCATTAATTAATAATTCATTAGTATCAATAGACAATTCTATCATTTAAACAAAGTAATTATATATGTATTTGAATATAATAAAAGCAGCATTAAGAAAAGCAATATTACTTTGCTAAGTTTTAATATTTTAGTGATCCTTCTGAGTTTATTCGGACTATCTGTACTCCCCACACTCTCTATAATATTTTTCTCATACCTCACAGAAACTAATTAAATTATCATGATAAGCAACTTATCCACTCTTTGGTCTAGTCCAGTTGCAAGAATTCACACAGTTCTCCTTTACACACGATTTCTAGACTTTGCAACCACACTTGGTAGTACTTTTAAATTTATACCAAGTATTAAAAAGCTAAATTTTGTTTACAGGAAAAATGGAGAAAGAAGATGATATTGGGCGTAATTTATTAGATGATATGCCGCCCATCAACTGTGATCTCTTCGAAGGGCCATATGTTGGGAGTAATGACATTGGTGATATTACCTTCTGCCTAGGAAATTATGTACCTGACTTTATGAAGGTAAAACTCATTGCTACATATAGATTTAATCATATTTCGCCTAAATTATCTGTATTATTATTTATTATTTATCCCATTAATATTATAAATGCGAAAGTTGGCACAGAGATAAATTACAGTCTGGAATAACACATAGGCTACTTTTTATCCTGGAAAAATGTACGGTTCCCGTGGGATAGGTTTGTTTTTGTTTTCCGACCAAACAGGTGAACCCGAGCAAAGCGAGGGTGAGCCGCTAGTTTATTTTAATTTTGTTTGTGAAATCACACTAACATATAAAAAATGGTAAATATATTAATTCTCAATCTAATCTATAATAATGTAATAATTCTTTAAAATTACCATGAATTCACGGATTTGACGAACGGATAAGGGACGCAGTCGTAACTCGGTATTTTTGTCATGATAAAGTAGTTCACTTTGTTCGTCAAAGTACCTAAATGACATTTTTTCTTTAACTAAGAGTAATTAAACTGTATGAAAAATATCCGATATGTGGGGAATTTGAATTTGTTGAAATTTAAATCACAGTGGGTAATAATCGTGTATACTTCGCTCTGACTTATGATTACTTATTAAGGAAAGAAAATTAAACAATTATAAAGTTTCTATTGATAAAATATCCTTAAATTCCATAAAATTGTGATTTTTCTTTATACTGCTCACCGTAAAAAGAAAACATGTAGGTAGGTTACCAATTACTACTGATAAGATGTTTATTTAATTCTATTGATTTCGTTATAATGTACTGTTTGCATGAAACGTAATAATATTTGAAATGGTCTGTATAATATTGTAATTATATAACAAAGTCGCAAGCTCAAATGTATGATATTTCGTAGAAATATGATAGGTACATACTTCGTACATGTTAATGACGACTTTGGCTATTCCAATATTTGGTCATAACAATATAAATTAGCGTCACGATATTAAACAATCTATTATAAGCTAAAAATATTTGCTCATTGCGATTAGAACTAACATTGTTAAACTGTGTCACTGATTAGCTTTTGAATTAGGCGTAGGTTTCTACATTTAAGAATGCAAAGAATTTGATGAACACCGCCAGGTAAAATTCTAAGAAATCTTGTTAACTGACACGCCGGCGTGTCCGTCGTGGAGGGATTACTTAACAACTATGACTTTTTATAAAAATCTAAAAAAAACCGTCTTCCAGTCACTAAAAAGTAAAAAATAACGAAACGGGAGTTTTAAGTATTTTTTTTAAAAGCGCACCGACTTCGAAAATATCTGATGAGGTCTGGTTACTGTCTGATTACCGTCTGTAAGACGAATTTTTTTAAGTTTTTATGTTTCCATTTTTAGTGTACTCGTAGACGTAATAATTACTTGCTTATTTATAAGAAATATATATTTGTAAGAAGAAACTTTTTTAATAACATATTCTTTATCAAGTTGATTTTTTAAAAAACCGCTCTTCCGATTTCGATTAAATTTATATGTGACCACCTGGAAAGTATAACCTTTGAAACAAAAAAGAATTTTCCAAATCAGTTCAGGCATCTTCGAGAAATCGGTAAACATACATAAAAAAAAGATTCCAACGAATTAAGGTTTCTGCCCACTACACCGTCTCATACCATGACCGTGCTATGAACGTATCAGGCACGGAAACGAGCATGGTACGGACTAGTATGTCCACTAGACCGTATCAACAGCGTATCATACCCGTACATAACGGTTTTAGTACTGCGTATGCTCACCATTGCGCGGCCTGCGCGCACCGGTACCGCCACGACGTGTGCCAGGCACGGAGCGTACCTGCACCGGCAAAATTTTCACGCCGACAATTGTAGGGCCTATATTTAATTAAATAAATGCACTTAAAAAAAGTTATAGTTTATCATCTTTGTCTATCAACAATGAGCACAGGATAAAGGTAGAATAAATAGTCGGACGGACAAACACACTGACAATGTAAACTTAGTAATTGGATTCTAAGTAAAATGGGTCATAACATATTTATGTGCCTTTTTTAATTATACCTAACGCCGCGGCGCCGGAAAGGAGTAGAGGCATCACTGTTCATCAAAAAATCGGACAAGTGCTAGTCTGACACCAAGGGTTCCGTAGCATGAAACATTAAAATAAGTTTAAAATAGCAAAAAATTTCTTTATGAGATTTGTGCCTTTACTTTTGCTATAAGACATATTGCTTCTTGATTTCATGATTCTAGGTAAAAGTATTAGGTTTTGAATTTTGATTCCCTTACGAGTGTCAAAATATGCGGTATGAGTAAATTTATTAATTTCCTGAGAAAAATGGTCTTGTCTGTCAAGACCAGACGGACCTTTTTTCTTTTTGAGTTACGGAACCCTAAAAAAGACAAAAAATACTCGTTTTTTTATATAATAATTATTACATTTATAAATTAAAACGAAAAAGTTAACGATTTAAAGATTACTTAATATAATAAATTTATATTTATTTTTAAGTGCAATAAAGAATATATATATGTATTGTATTGTATATTGGACTCGTTTTCCGCACTTAGACTCGCATTTGGTCCGTTGTACGTTGCGAATCCTGGCTAGTTCAGCCAGCCTAACTCCGTCCAAAAGCGCAAAAGCTTCCTGGGAGCTTCACAGGCTTCGCGGAGCGACCTCACCGGTTCGAGGATTTCATTTCGTTGGGAAGTTACCGCTACGCATTCCAGGACTACGTGAGCGACTGATTCTACAGCGCTAAAACACCCTCTGCAGAGAGGGCTGTCCGTTGCGCCAATGTTAAATAAGTGTTTGTTTAAGGGACAGTGGCCCGTTATTGTCCCTATCATTATTTTTAGGTTGGTTCTATTTAAGTTTAGTAGGCGTTTAGTGAGACGTGGGTTGACTGCGGGCAATGCTGATCTAGCTTGCCTGCAGTCTGTCGTTAGCGACCATCTCTTATTTTGAAGCGTCAGCGTTCTTTGGCGGATCCAGGTGCGAACCTGTGAAAAAGGTAGAGGAAGAAGTGGGTATGGGCCAGTTACTTCTAACCTCGATCCTTTCTTTGCAAGTTCGTCAGCTGCATCGTTGCCTAGTGAGCCGCTGTGGCCCTTGATCCATTGAACAGTGACTTGATTGGTCAGTGCTATTGTATCGAGGGCATGGTGACACTCAATTATTAATTTATTGTTTGTTTGTTTGTTTGTTAACGCCTGCAGAACGGCAGCGCTATCGGAGAGGATTTTTATGGTATAATTATTTACCTCTCGTCTTTGCACTGCCCTTGCGGCTTCCGTTATGGCTACACATTCGCATTGGAAGATCGAACTGTGTATGCCTAATGGTATGTGTATGTTGACATTGAGATCGAGGGAAAATATCCCAGCTCCAGAGCCACTCTGCGTTTTGGAGCCATCAGTGTAAATTCGTAGCTCGTTGGCTGCTGGTTGGTCTATTTTCTCTTCAATCATGTTTATGTTAAATTTTTTGTTGAAGATGTGTTTGTTATATGTTCTATCACACGGGGCAGCAATAAGCGGTAGTTGCTTTATTGCTCTGTCCAATATGGATGTGTGTGGACTGTTGTTGTTTTTCCCCCATAGACCTAAGTGCATCAGCCTTATGGCAGCCATGGTCGCCTCTTGCTGTATGTATGTAATGTATATAATATATGTATGTATGTATGTAATATATATAATAGAGTAATGAATATAATTCTGTCGGCAGTCGGCACCCTTGTTTATACAGCAGGCATGCTCGTGGGCTCACCCCGCGTAATTTTTTGTGTAAACGCTCCGCTCCTAGGGGTAGTTTAGTACAGTAGCGTGATATTAGATAACCTTCTCCAAAAAATCTTACAAACAAAAAAAATCTTTATACATATAATGAATAATAATCTATACATATAATAAAACAGTAACTTAGCGAAATCACTACATGAAATAGTTAAAGTTTAACGTATTGTGTACAGAATATAGACCCCAAAACAATAATTATTAATTTTTTTTGTTTTTAAGTATGTCTGTTTGGATGTGCGCATTTCACGTAAAATGTACTAAACCAATTTTAATTAAATTCTGTGTAGTGATGAAATGAAATAAACTTTATTCAATTATACTTATTATAAGTGCTTTTGAATATTCAATTTAATGTAAGCGTCAGTGTAGTCAGTCCGTGAGGAAGCTACCACCGGTTCGGAAAGCAGTTCGCTGAGAAGAGCCAAAAAGAAACGCAACAGTTGCTCTTTTAAATATCGAAGTTAAATTTATTTTATTAACATAACAATATATAGATAGCCCGCATATGAGTCAATAACTTATTATTCGGGTCAACGTTTTGGATACCTTTTACTACAGGAAAATATTTCATTCTCACGGGAAAACACAATAACTGATTCTATCTTGTCGTCCTTAGAAATTTATATGGCTATCGTTGGATAATAAACGTTAAGAGATATATCGAAGCAATGTACTAGAAAATTGTAAGTCTTAAAAAGACCTACAGAAAGGTCCGCAATAGCTTAAGTCTATCTTCTTAGAAAATAATATAGATGTTCATGATGAGGATATAAATATATTGTTGCGGGAGGTTACATAGAATTATTATCTCTCAATTTGATTAAATAGATTTATTTCTTCATATCATAATTCGCCATTATCGCTTCATGTGAACATAGTTCCTGGTACATTTATCAAGTAGATAGGTCCATTAGTTCTAGAGATTTCATGGTCCACCCACCTTCCATACTTATAAACACATAAATATTCAAAAAATGAGGTCTTGGTTTTGGAAAATTATTCAAAAACTATCTAGAATTTATTGGTTGTATGTATGTATGTATTCAGCTCAGGGCGGTTGGCGGACTTCGCGTGTATTACGAAAACATGCTATGTTTTCCTTCACCGTAAGGCAGCAATCATGTAGAAATGATGCGTAGATGAAAATGTCAGAGGTACGAGGCCCGGGATTTGAACCCGCTTCACTCGATTTCTCTTTATAGTTTATATAATAGCAGTTAATATGTTCGTGCCCCGTGCATATAAATATGAATGTAAAAATAAATTTTTACATTAGCCATTATCACCAGTGTGGAATGTTCTTTTTAAATTCCTTTAAAATGTGGTACACTTATTGCTGTTTATGTATTTTATAATACGCGTTTGCGCAACTATTGCTAACGAATGAGCGAGATTTTTATCTTTATAAATTAATAAAAACACGTTTTCTTGTGTACTTTGTGTCTATCTATATCTTATATATTTAAACGAGCAATTCTTGTATATATAAAATCTGAATCTCGGAAACGGCTCCAACAATTTTCATGAAATTTTGCATGCAGAGGGTTTTGGGGGCGATAAATCGATCTAGATTAATCTTATGTCTGAGAAAACGCGTGTTTTCGAGTTTTCGTGCAGTTTTCTTTTGCATTATTCCACGCAAAATGTGGTCGGTAATTTGCACGCTCGGGCATAAGCATCGTGGTCAAGCGCCCAAGGTGCAAGAAGTTTTTTTTTTATATACATTCAAGTTTTTAGTTTAAAAAAAAAAGAAAATTGTACTTCAGGTCAAAAACTGCGAGCGAAGCTTGGTAGCCCAGGTACTTTTTATAATAATAAAGTATCGGTCCGTCATTTCTAATAGCTTGTCCATAATGAGCGTGTACGTGTGCACTAAACCAAGGTAGAAACAACTATTTAAAAAAGAAATTGCGTCTTTTGTTAACTTATAGCCGTTAATCTCCGAAAAGGCTAAAGAGATATTAAGGCTTCATAGGTTTGCAGATAATGTTTGAAACTTTATTATTAAGCCCAACATTTATTTAACATTAAAAAATTGGGCCGCCAAATTCAGTCAGGTCAGGGAATCATCGACGTTAGACATTTAACGGATTTTACGCTGTTGTCTATGGCACGGTAATGTATGCATAACATTATCGTGTCTATGGTTTATCTCCGCAGTGCTACAATACGACAATAGCTAGAAATCAAAAGGTAAATATCAATTTCGTCATCAAAGCGAAATATAGCATTATTAACGGGGGAATTACACTCCGTCTAATAAAAAAATGTTATTACGATGATTAACGAGAATTTAACGGATAGTGAATAAAGGCGATAAGTTTTATCATAGTAACATGCTGGCGAGAGGCAGTTTGTGTATAAAGCGCCTATTGCGTTGAAAATTGCAGCTTAACACTATGGTATCAAATCATTTGTCCAGGTCTGTACGTGAGACAGGATTGCGCTAAAAACCAATACCCGATGTATGGTGAAATTTCATATGATAGTTGTTCTTTTAAAAGAAGCGTACAACTTTATAAAAATAAATAATAATAATTGGGGGAAAAATAAACATATCTATATTTTAACTTAACTAAAATGCAGTTATATTATTAAATGCTTCTGAACGTTTTTAAAAAAATAATACTTAATTCATGACATTGAAAAAAAATAAAACATTACTTTCGTTTAAAAGTTATCTCTTTATCGCTCAATGTTGAAATAACGCAAGCCGCCATGACTCGGCAAATATTATTCACTGTACTACGCTGTATCTGTGTATTAATATACTTACATAAAATAGTTTCGTTATAATGTTAAAAATTTTATATTTTTACATTAACATCGTTGTTTTTATTACAATATACAAGTATCTATAAGAGACCTATAAGACAAAAAATATGAATATGAATTTGAAAAAATATATTTAGCGGGCATATTATTAGCGTCAAATAATAGTTTTTGTTGATAAAGCATTTCACAAGAGTGCTATAATGTAAATATTACTAGATTTAATTAAACAGTTACTTTTGTTTCCGACGTGACGACGCGGTTTCCAAAAGTCACACGAGTTGACTAGGTATAAGTCTAAACTATAGAAAAATGAATAAAATATAACAAGTGTGATTTGACTCGAGCACTGAGGGTTCCGTTGCATCATATAATAAGATTGTGTATTAACTTACGTAATTTGTTAGGTTATAAATATAAAATAAAATAACGACGTTTAAAGATACTAGGAAAAACAACTCTGCTGCGACTGCTAAATAAAAAAGGGCGAAAATGTCCCATAACTCAGGAACTACTCAATAGGTAGGTAAGTATATTATACTTACCAAAAATTCCAAAATGTCCAAAGAGTTTAAAATTCTTTCGGACGCTCTCTTTCAGCTGTAGATACAATAAAATGATCACACAATAAAATGACTGTGACATACTGACAGACAACATAAAGGCTCCGTTTTTTCCTTTTCGATACGGAACCCTAAAAAGTATTTGCCTTGTAAAATTATGCGATAATTAAAATCTTTCAATGAAGTTTTAATAAAATTAACTAAATCAAAATTATACATAAATAATCTTATCTTTAGTTATTTAGCAAAATATGTAGGCATATATAAACGCATTTGATTCGGAGCGTATTCGGTATAAACAAACAAAAAAAAAAAACAAAATATTCCTCTGTATAATATTAGAATAGAAGAATATATCTAAACTCACTGAACCTCACTGAGCACTGAAAAAAAATGCCAGTCGGATCACCGGAGACTTTAAACTTAAATCGCTGTAAAAAAATAATCCAGTATACTTACTTGTTCCAGATGTTATTTACAATGCGATCGCATCACATGCTTACAGATGTAGTTTTAGAAGTCGGAAAAGAGTTGTTTCACGTCCACAAAGTTGTCTTGGCCGCTGGAAGCCCATATTTTAAGGTATGAAAATATCTTATTGTGATTTTGTGCGCAGTTTAATTTACTCAGATTTTTGAACATTTGAATGAATTTAAATGATACAAAATTTAATGGTATGTAAGGCAAAATGCTTTTGTTGTTATTTATAAGTTACTTTTTTTCTACAGGCTATGTTTACAAGCGGGCTTAAAGAGAGTGAAATGTCGCGCGTGCGTTTACAGGGAGTCTGTCCGTCCGCGATGGCGTGGCTTGTATACTTTATGTACACCGGTAAAGTTCGCATAACGGAAGTCACCGTGTGCCAACTGCTCCCGGCTGCTACGATGTTCCAGGTATTATGTTTATACTGAAATATTAAAGTGCCATTTGATAAAATTATGTTGATTTAAGAATATATGTCAAAATTATTTGGTCGCTTGTATTATTTGCACGATATCAAAGCCCGAGTTACTATTATACAATTCATAGCAATGTAATTATTTTATTACTAGTAAAACCCGCGACTTCGCTCGGCATTAGCATTATATTATGATGACTTTATTTTGATTTAAGTTCATTAAGTTGATTAATTATCTCAAATCAAAATAAAGTCATTATCATCTCAAATCTTGTTAAGTTGAATCTTGTTAAGTTGAAATCTTGTTAAGTATACATTAAACTTAATCTTTTGAAATATTGAATTTTTACTCCCACTATGTATACACCTTTACCTGCCGTTGCACTTGATGACTCACTATTTTCTTAACGCGAAAGGACTATAGTGCAGATATCATTCCATACAAAAAATCGTCCCTATAGATGGGGGTGTCGCTGTCGATGTGAAACTATTTCATTTTTAATAATGTGTAAATGACTAAAGATAGCGATTTTTCAGCGAATTGACTCATAATTGTGCAGGCTTTCTATAATATTATATTTATAAATGTAACTTCGATATTTAAAAGAGCAACTGTTGAGTTTCTCGATGGCTCTTTTCAGCAGAACTGCTTCCCGAGCCGATGGTAGCTTCACGGATTGACTACACTGACGCTCTTTAAATTAAATTGACGATTCAAAAGTTCTCGTAATACGAGTAAGTCTATTCGAATAAAGTTTCATTTCATTTCAATAATCGATATCGTGGTAAAGAACTCATAAAATTTCACATCTATAAGTACACGCTAGACACTTTTTTGTTTATACATAATGGTACAATAAATCATGAATAATATTTATAAAGGAATTATCATATATTTTTTCAAACATACGTCATGAATAATAATCCATCCACCCGACGAGGAACATAACATGTGAGTTAATATTTTTAATCCTACTTATTTTAAAAATACTGTATTGTAAATTTATGTTTGAGATTACTATCTAATAGTTTTAGCCCCAATTTGGTGGTTTACTCATTTGCCTTTGTAAACTATGGATATCCCCAAGTGGTTTTTTTTTTAATGTAGTGCTTAATCACTTTGCCCTAAAATGTCCAAAATCAATATTGTTGTCTTTGAAGAATACGTAATATCGTTATCTCTTAATATAAATTACTATATATCTCATTTGTACATAACAGTAATCAGTAACTGTTCGTGTATCAAACAATGAACTGCGATAATACTAATAGACTACCTGTATACTTCAATTTTGTCTGCTTCTAGTCTAATTCTAATAACTAAGTAGGCATAAATTATTTCGATTCAAATTTGCGATACATACTTTTGATGAAACAACAATGCCCAACTCTGGTGCTCTGGCTTATGGTTACGGCTAGTTAAAAGCGAAAAGTGTTTTGGTTTAATGTAAGTAAATATTCAATACATTCGTCCTCTAGATAAAACGTAGTTCATAACAGTTATGTGTGGAAACTAAAATGTGTACTGTAATGCTCATAATATATACGCGTTTAGATAATGCGATTTTATCCTTTGCTGGGTTACCACAGAAATTAGAGTATGCGCAGAGCGCTATTAGATCTACGAGTACTATATCTTTCTTTTACCTTTCTTTAAAATAACACGCATTACGTTTTTATGTGAACATGACTCTGCAAAATTCTTCGCACAATCACGATATTCTCAGATATTACATTAATAAACATAAAACGCTCGCTAAGTTACGAGAATGAAGTAAAATCCACTTCTCCTTTATTTATTTAATTTGTACTTGTCATCTTCACGAATAATTTGATTTAATGTCTATCGATAGCTGTATATATATTTTTTTGTGCACAAAAGTAGTTGTTACGGGCTGGAAGATTTACATGGACTACTTTTTATGCTAATATATTATGTGGGTCTCTTGGAAACTTGTATTACCATCTGATCAGGAACAAAAGAAATATTCGTTCAAATAAATGCCAAAACATGACGTTATACGTATCGATTTGTTATACCGAGATGTGTAGCCGTTTCCGAGATCGTCGGTATAAATAAATATACAAGAATTGCTCGTTTAAATATATTAGATACTAGAGGCTCACCCTCGCTTCGCTTGGATTCGTCGCTAGGTACACTTTAAATAGATATAAATAGTTAATAACTAGCGTTAGAGATATAATTTTTTTTCGTTAATTTTTCTGACGTTTTAATGCTTATTATCTTATTCCGGACTAAGAGAAATCGAAAAAATCAAATATTATCATATTAAAAATTAAAAATTGGTCCAGCCGTTCTTGAGTTATAAATGGTGTAACTAACACGACTTTCGTTTATATATATATATATATATATATATATATATATATATATTTTAAACCTGAATATATATATATATATATATATATATTCAGGTTTAAAATGTAGGCACTCCAAGTAAAGGAAAATAAAACAATGCTTTCTTAAATCTGATTTCCGTAATTTTAATGATTTTTTGCAAAATGAGCCAAAAAATCATAAAATGATTTTGTACTACGTATTCATAGATGGCGCTGTTAACATTTTATAAGTTATTCTACTCTACTCTAAGATATTTATAAAATAAAGTAATTCAACGGTTTGCAGATTGACGCCATAATCCGTCTATTTAAGAAAATAAAAATAGCCCAAATTAAAGCTGTCCAAATTCTTTGTATGAGATGGAGCATTTATGGTTGTATAATAAATAATAATGTATCAGTAATGTTAAAAAATTTCCGAAGGATATTATCATATACTTTTTTTATATATTTTTTTACATATAATTTTTAACTTCTTGCAAACTTAATTTGTAACCTTTTACAATTTTATAACTACTTAAGCCAACTCATCTACCAATAAGAGAGCTCATAGAACAATCTCATAGGTCTGAATCCTGTCAGCGCTATTCTATACGAATTTTTAATTAACAAGCGTTTACGATAGTAATAGACATTTGCACACAAATAATTTGAAGTAGGTATGTTCGTGGATTTAGCTGTCGAGCTTCATAAAAGTTCTTACAGAATTGTACTATTGACCTATGAAAAAAAATCGTTTTAAAATTGATTTATCCGTTACAGATATTAATGAGTTAACAGACGGACAGATTTATTACATGGTTGGTTGGGTTTTGGTATCGTACAAATAACCATACCTATGACTTAAATTTGCAATTGTTATTTGAAAAAAATAATTATTTATATGTATAGATAGAATAAAGTTTGCTAGAGTGTGAAAGGACATATATTGTAGTTGTGTGCTTCAGATATCAAACGTTATAGACGCATGCTGTGCGTTTCTCGAAAGGCAGCTGGACCCCTCGAACGCTATCGGAATCGCTAACTTTGCAGAACAACACGGCTGCGTGGAACTCAAACAGAAAGCCAACCAGTTTATAGAGAGACATTTCACACAAGTAAGTATGTCTTTTTTACGAATACGTTTAATTTTGGTAGTCAGTTACATTATTTCTTTATATTTTTGGTTGTAAAATAGGATGCTCCCGCCTCTCTTGTCGAGGTGAGGGGTCTCATTGGCGTCCGGCAATCAAGCCGGGTGCGAAGCCAAGCTACTTCGTTGGGCGGCGTATCATGCGGGTTGCTCCTGTTTCTTCTCTGACAGTAGAGTGGGCCATGGGAGCAACCCCTTGGTTGTATGGTCTGCCGTCTGCTTCGGCAAGCATGTTGTCAGAGCGTCGTAGAGTTGAGTGCGTAAGCGATCCTGCGACGCCCCATTAAGTCTGTTAGGTTTTAGAGGGTAGTACTGGCTTCTCTATGAGTCTTCCAATGAGTCCCACATAACCACCTGGTGTATGCAGGTGGTATGCGTTAATGCATAGGGTGCTACATTGATATTACAGTAGTAAACAAAGATGTCTTAACCACAATATTAATTTTAGATTAAATAAATCCGCAATTTATAATATTGGTAAATTGTATAGTTTTGTTTCAAATTGGCGATTGTGCATATATATAAAATACTAGTGGCTCACTACTTCGTCGCTAGGCACATTTTAACGGTAAGTATGAAATAGGATAGGATAGACTATACATATAATATTATATGTACATATAGGTAGGTATATTACAAACAAACACACTTTAAAATTTATAATATTAGTATGGATATGAAATCAATGTTATGATAATGTATGGAGGTCGAAACTTGAACTTAACTAGCTTAAATGGGTTTATTGTACGATAACATAAGAAAAATACAAATGAATTGTTAACATAGTACATAATAATAACAGTCTCCAAAATACTTTTTATATAGTGAATAGATGTTATAATATCTCAACGAATCCTGATTGTTGTTACCAATGAGAATTTATCTAATATCTAGGCAGCAACATTGGGTTATGGCGATGTACATTATGTAGCCAAATATTCTAGAATTATACTTCGGATGAAGTCGCAAGCATATTGCTCCGCTGTTGGTAAACTATCGCAAATCAAAGCGTTTTATCGCGATGAACTTCGCTTGCGCGGCCTCACTTCATTCGGCCCACAGACATCTTGCGTTGCGTACGCGTTGGAGTAAATTAGAGTTTGCGACCGATTTTCGACATAGATTGGAGTAACGTGAAAACTTTAGAATTTATGAATAATTACGAGTCTGAGCCTATATTATGGAACCCGAAAGAAGTCGGCTACAAGAGAAACAATCTCATATATTATGATGCTTGAGTTTGCTGCCATAAAATAAAGAGCGACCGTGGCGTCTATTTTGTTTTTCGCGTTTGTTCATCGCGATTTACGTTACATCGATGCAATGTGGCTACGCACATTCGCCGTAGGCCTAAGTTTTATCGCCGGAAAACTATCGCGATCAGTGTGGTCTTACAATACATGATAGTGGTTACAATTTTTTCAATAATTTTGATTTGCTTATCTTCTATTGATATGTTTAAACATATCTAAGTAGTAGATGAAATATTTTAATCAGAATTAAATATGTACATCGTACATACCGATATTTGTTTTATTACGTCATACCGTCTGATAAAATTCACAACAAATTTTAATCATAATTAATTCTTTTTATTAAACAATCTAAACGAGTACAACAGGTTAAATTCCACGCGTACTTGGAGCTCGTTTTTTCTCTCTTTACAATCTATTAGATTATAATGAGTCTGTTTTTTAATAATAAATAGTAATTTTGCTTGTGGTATTTTATCATTAACAGTACCTACCGATTGAAAATGCCATATATTTTTTAGGGTTCCGTATCCGAAGGGTGCCAACGGAACCCTATTACTATGTCTCCGCTGTCCGTCCGTCCGTCTGTCAGGGCTGTCACTCATGAACCGTAATAGGTAGAGAGTTGAAATTTCCACACAGTATGTATTTCTATTGTCCACCAACCTGCACTTGGCCAGCGTGGTGGACAATGGCCTGATCCCTCTCGTACTGAAAGGGCCCCTGCCCAGCAGTTGGACGTTAAAAAGGGCTGAATACATGCATGTACTTCTATAGCCGCTATAACAACAAATAATAAACAAAAAAATAAAAAATCATTTTTTAACGTTCCTAATCGATCATCGAAGGTATAATATACTATATACAAAGAGTACCTATTACATAAAAGTCTACGTAAGCCTGGACTTATTTGTAGGTTTTGTGTATTATTTTAAATCTGTAGATTACAGCAATATTTATATAATTTTGTCATTCAACTGTCTACTTTTAACGTCACAATGAAAAATACCCTAAACTTTTATTATCTTGCTAGCAGTTCCAGCCACGCGTTGCTGTGGCACACATATGAAAATTGTTAATTTTGCAATAAAAAAAGGGTAATAATGCAGATAAAAACTATTCTGTCTCTTAAGTTGGAACAAATGACACATTTTGAAAAAAATACGTTAAGATCGGATAAGTATTTTCGGAGTTCAACGCGGACCAACATCGTGACACGGGAATTTTATATATTAAGATTAATAGTAGGTTTAAAATATATTAGGTACAAGCAGGGTTTCTTTTTATTTTTAGATATATGAGTAATAATGAGCATTATGAAATATTAAAAAATACATAAATATTTATGATTTAAAGTAATCAAAAAAATCAAATTATTTCTATCCTCAAGTAGCGTAGGAAGAGCGTTGTGATTGTATTTTGATCCTTGATCTAAGGGACCAAAATGCACAGTATGCTTGCGCGTTTTTCGGCGTAATATCGAGTTTGGTACTATGAACAAATGACTACGACTTTGGCATTTTTTGCTGGCTAAGGACAGCACTACGTATATTTTGCACTTATTATTTATTCATTTTATTTTTATTTGTGTCATAAAAAAGTAATTAAGTTAACATTAAAATAATGATAATTACATCATCCGGTTGATAAAAATTCATAAAAAATATTTGGACACTATATTAAAATTAATGTCTTACAATTAAAAAAAATAAAGTTATATATATTTTATTTCTTGAAATAATAAAGTTTTGGTTTTTTTTAAGGTATGCAAAGAAGAAGAATTTTTACAGTTAACAGCCCAAGAACTAATATGTTTAATACGAAAAGATGAACTTAACGTTCGGGAAGAAAGGGAAGTTTACAATGCAGTTTTGAGTTGGGTGAGTCTTATTATTTTTTACTTGATTACACAATTTCATATCATTCATTAATAGTTTTTTTTTTTTCATTTATTGTTTGTAAAACGTAACATTTAATTAATTTTATTGTTATAGAGGATAAATCGTAAGTAATCATGACTTTTAATAATTAGTATGCAGCTTATTTTTACTACTCATCCCTTAAGGAAAACGAGAAATATGTAATACGTATTATCTGCATCATTTCCTTAAACTACCTTGAAATTACATTTAACTTATAAAAAATGCTTTTTGCAGTTTAAAAATTAAAAAAATATATTCATCCAGTGCTATGGATATGTATATACAATATCATTTATTATTATTGGACTCACACGCCTTCATTATT
Organism: Brenthis daphne; assembly: GCA_947093115.1. Classification (NCBI taxonomy): domain Eukaryota; kingdom Metazoa; phylum Arthropoda; class Insecta; order Lepidoptera; family Nymphalidae; genus Brenthis; species Brenthis daphne. Next base: position 3,475,272 of record OX352477.1, on the reverse strand, counting down.
TTTCGAGCAAAAATTTATTTTAACCATTGTCTTAATAAAGACGTGTTATATATCGTGGTGAGATTTTTTGACAATATCATATGATCACCTTTATTTGTTCGCAAGTCGCACCACAGATATATTCCCTGTGTGAGACAGTATATTAAGCGATATTTTTCTAGAGATTTCGTCCTGAAAAAGTTAAAACAAGGCCTTTACTACAATATGTTATCATCCTTTTATAAAAAAAAAAACAATAAAAAATTTATTGTTAAAAATGTTTCCTTTTACAAGCCTCCAAAAACTAAAAGCTAAATAAACCCATTCATGACACATATTTTAGGTCTCTTTAGCACAATTGTAGCACATGCAAGTGTTTTGCTTTTAAGTATTTTCACCTACCAGTAAAATCGGCCTAAGAGGCATATAATATATATCGACGATATTATTTTTGATTTTTTTTAAATAAAAAACAATTGAATTGTTATTTTTTTAAATAAAAAAAAGTTCAATTTGTTTATAATTTCTTTTCATGAATGTATTTAAAGATATATTTTTTTCTATCGAATAGGTAAAATTTGACGAAGACCGAAGGTATCCCTTAATGGAACACATATTGCAAGCAGTTCGCTGTCAATACTTGACACCTAGCTTCCTCAAAGAACAAATGAGCACGTGTTCTGTACTGAAAAAAGTTCCTGCATGTAGAGAGTATCTCGCTAAAATATTTAAGGTAATAAATTTAACTAAATACCTACGTATGGTAAATTAAATATAAAACACATTATGTTGAATTACTTTATACACTACATATTGGTCAATATATATTTAGAAATTTAAAAAAAAATACTTGAAACAAATAGTGTGTTGTGTATAACTCGTGCAGATATAGAATGTGATTATAAATGGCTACGCCTCTATTAATTTCTCATTTGAAATATATCGCCGTCTTTACTCACACCTGCCGGTATAGACTAGACAAAATGGTATTTCTAATAATATTAACCTTTTACGTTTTCCTCGAGGAAAATTTGAGCTTGAGCTTTTAATCAAGCCACGAAAATATTATCTTAGTTATATATAATATTTAACATTTAAAATTTTCAAACTTTACTATTTTCAATACATTTTTATAATGCTGTTATCTAAATAACGAGTAAGTACATTAAAACAGTATATTGACAATCACAATGAGTTGCCATTTCCATTTCAATTCTTTATCTCCGATTAGACGGTACCTAGTAAAGATATTTGAGGAAAATTTGTAATCGTAGGTGCTTTTATACTGTTTAAAGTATCTACTTATTAATAATTCCAATATTTAAATAAATTGGATATACAATGCTAAAACTGACTTGATATTAAATAATGATTCATTAGTTTGCGTAAATAAATAACATTACATACAGGATCTGACGCTTCACAAAAAACCAGTTGTAAAAGAACGGAGACCCAACACGCCGCGAATTATCTACGTTGCGGGTGGATACTTTAGGCATTCTATTGACGTATTTGAAGCTTATAACATAGACGATAATTGCTGGACTACACTGCCTAGACTGACTGTGCCAAGATCTGGATTAGGAGCAGCTTTTCTCAAGGTATGATTTTGTACTGTAATTTTTAAGTTTAGGTCAATAAAGGAAACTTAATTATATTTTTTTCATATTCATTCATTTATTTCGGGGCCAAGTTATATGTAGCCTTTTAAATTATGGATTTCAGAATGTATAGTTAGTTATATTTGAACACATCTTGCTATTATTATATATGTGATAATGTTTCTGTGTTTCGTTGTTACTTCTGTTACGGTCAAGCGGCTGGACGAATTTGGATGAAGTTCAATACATAGATACACCTTGACCTGAAGTAACATATATGTAGGCTACTTTTAGGCATCTAAAGACGCATCCGATAGAAGCGAAGATAAAATCGTTAGTGATTAAAAAGAAAGTAACATAATAAAGTATATCACTCGCAGGGTCTATTTTACGCGGTGGGCGGGCGCAACACGTCGCCGGGCTCGTCGTACGACAGCGACTGGGTCGACGTCTACAGCCCCGCCGCGGAGCACTGGCGCCCCTGCAGCCCTATGTCCACGCCTCGACACAGGGTATGTCTCTTTCTCTCTTGTATGTCTCTCTCACACACTTTCATATACATATATTTAGTACATCGATCACTAATAAAGAACTAGATACATAATCAGCGACAAGAAATGTCCTTACCGAATGAACGCCCACTTGAACATTCGTGTGCGCTTTGAATTTAGTAGCATTCGAACGCTCCAATGGCAATCATGACTCAGTGCTCTTTCAAAAATTACAAAAATCACACATCTAGGCGGTAAATAAGTATAGAGTGTTATATTTTCGGTAAGTATTATTATTATCTATACATGTAATAAAATTCTAAGTCGAATCTGTACATTAAATATTTTTTTAGAAAATCTTATTGAAATAGACATTATTATCGATACAGAGGCCGAATCTATAGTTTTTAGAATTTTTGTCTGTCTGTCTGTCTGTCTGTCTGTCTGTCTGTCTGTCTGTCTGTCTGTCTGTCTGTCTGTCTGTCTGTCTGTCTGTCTGTTACCGCATCACTGAAAAACCACTGGAGTGATTTTGATGAAATTTGGTATGATGATAGCTGGTTATCCCGGTCAACATATAGGATATTTTTTACCACGACAAAATATCTAATTCCTGAGAAAAAATACAAAAACTGCATTGTAAGAGTATACTAATATGTAAAATCTTAGAATTTGGTTTTTGGTCATCTAAACGCGGGCGGAACCGCGGGTAATGCTAGTCATTGTATAATTTTATCACTGTATTGTAAATAATGTTATTTTGTCAAGCAATCATCGTAAAAACTGTTTTTAAATTAAGTCTAATAACTTTATTGCTTTTTTTGGCACTTTGTTTTTCTGACTTTAAGACATGCGTGTAAGGTTGAATTTGTTTTGATGTATGTTGACCAGCAAGTCTCGGTCATAAAAAATATTTCTTTTTGTGCATAGCTTTGTGAAATCAACATTAAGCGTTGCATTTAAGGTTAAATTTACATTGTGTATTGTATATTTATGTCAACTAGAATTATCTAAACACAATTGGTGACATTTTTAAGAGAACTTTTGCATGGGATTGTGTATTTAGTTCTTTAATAGTGATGGATGATTTATAAGGACATTTTCTTTCACTTCAATATAGCAGTGGTACTGATTTGAAGCTAACTGTTAGTTACTATTTCCCTCTCTTTCTTATACATATGCTTTTTCTCTGTCAATCCTGCTTTTTCGTTAAGGTGATGTTTTACTTTTTTACATACAGTGCTCACATTATAAAAAATGTTATTGCCAAGCTGTTTTTTTGATAATAATGAGCAGTCTCTCCCAACATATTTATAGACACCAGTGTTTTAAATGTCCTTGTAATCGTTTTTTTCTCAAATATTTATACTAATACTAAAATTTAGGTTTGTATGTATTCTTTAATACCGAATGATAAAAAAATTAAAATAATTGTTTTTGTCCAAAAAGTAAAAAATTTTTTTTGGGGTGGACCACCCTTATCACTAAGGGATATGAAAAATAGTTTACGTCCTATTCTCAGACCTACTGAATATACACACCAAATTTCATAAGAATCGGTCAAGCCGTTTCGGTGAAGTTTTGTTACAAACATTGTGACACGAGAATTTTATATATTAGAAGACTAGGGAATACACTCCTAGTTACTAAAAAACGGGGGAGTGAGGGTAGGAGGTTGAAAAATAATTTACATTACATTCGTATTTTACACTTTATAATCTCATACCTACCAAATATACATAAAATAATCATTAAAATCGTTCGAGCCGTTTCGAACTGCGACCACAAACCCCGAGATACGATATATGTATTGAATGATACGAGATGTTTATATATTAGATAAATTAATATTTAAAATAATTAATTGCTGATTTAACAGGTGGGTGTCGCGGTGATGGATGGCTTGCTGTACGCAGTGGGCGGATCTGCGGGCTCAGAGTATCATAAAACTGTTGAATGGTAAGTAAGGGTTCATTTACACTAAAAATAGCTTTTGCTTTTTGTGAAACCTAAGCCTAAGGGTGATTTTGTCGGATATTATTTAAAATTTAAATGATTCAAACTACGTAGTTTGTTGTATAAATGTTATTAATACTTACATATATCAATCTTCATTAAGAAGAATTTTAGAGCTATATTATTTGCATTTTTATTTTTAATTTTTTTCGTTCTATGTTTACGTAAACGAAACAATGTTTGTTTGTTACTCTTTTATGCTGAACTTATAGATTTAAATAAAATTTAACTGCTCAGCTCGTAGGAATGCCTAGTCGCTAGTGTGTAGCGTTTCAGTTTCTACACTATAAATATCTATAGATGTCCAAAATTATCAATTTTGAACTCTTTATTTGGAAACTAACGACTCGCGCTCGCTCCGCTCGGGTTTCGTCTCAGTTACGTTTTAACGTTTAATAAGTAAAAAGAAATCTCATCAAAATCTGTCCAGTGGATTTCGCGTGATGCGTTCCCAGATAGAAACAGACAGACAAAAATTCTAAAAACTGTCGATTCGGCCTCTGCATCTATAATAATGACTATTTCAATAAGGTTTTCCTAAAAATATTTATTGTATAGATTCGACTCAGTTAATTTTTTTTATTTTATTATATGTTTAGATAACGCAAAAACTACTGTATCAATTTTAACAAAGCCTGAAGCCTATATTTAAATGCTTTTGAGTACTTTTAAAATTCGAAAAGTTTCGTTTACTTCCCATTAAAACGGAGCTACTCACGTTATATCATCGATAGTAATCAATTTTATAAAAATGTTTAGGGATATTTGACTAATCTATATATCTGTAAGTACATATTAATAAAATAAGTGTCTGTTTGTAATGTCAAAATAACTACTAACTACTACTACTAACTGCATATGAAATTATATACGGTACTTATAAGAAAAACACTTTTTTTTTAATTTTGTCTGTCTGCCTCTCTGTCTGTTTGTTCCGGATAATGTCTGAAACGGCTGGACTGATTTTGACGGGACTTTCACTGGAAGATAGCTGATGTTATAGGGAGTAACATAGGCTACTTTTATTTTAGAAAAAGAATTAGGTTTCCGCTCAAAAGAATTAAAACCTACCTACTACGGACGAACCCGAGTCGCTACTCGCTAGTATCGTATACATTCGTATACCTATCCAGCTACGACCCCGAGAAGGACGCGTGGACGTACGTGGCGTCGATGGGGCGCGCGCGGCTGGGCGTGGGCGTGGCCGTGGTCAACCGCCTGCTGTACGCCGCCGGCGGCTTCGACGGCGCGCGCCGCTCCGTCTCCGTCGAGTGCTACCACCCGGAGAACAACCGCTGGACCGAGGTCGCCTCCATGCATTATGCGAGGAGTGGCGCGGGTGAGTGCATTCGTCGAGAATATTCCGTTATTTCTAACCGACTGCGCGACGCAAAGGAGGGTAATGTGTTTATCAGCTTATATATGTATGTGTAAGAGTGTACATCTCGCGGCAAGGATGAAATGTGTATGTCTCCGACTGCATAATACTATACTCCTTCGTGAACTTGTTTTCATTTTTTTAGTTAGCTTTTATGCAGTCGGGTTTTTTATTTTTTAAATTTATGTATGCATTTATCGGTCAATCTATGTAAATGAGATAGGGCTTTTCGCCATTTTTTTTTTAAACTTGCGGCGCAGTATTGAATGAGTTTGTATGGATAGAAGACACTTAAGCAAATAACGAGTGTTAGCAGTATTATGCCCTAAGGTGTCACGTTTCGGAAATATTTAAACGTAAATTGTTAAGGTAAACATTAAGAAGTAAATATTAAAATAATGACAATCAATACAAATAAACTCAACCGTTACTTATCTCAATATACCTCTGAAGCCTAACACCGTCTCCGCCGAGTGGTAATTTACCATTTATTTGGTATTATATAATTTCTTTACATTAATTCCGTAAAGTTAAAATACAAAGAACTAACACAAATATATATTGAGAATCAGCTCAGCACATTTCTTACAAGATCGATTTCTGATAACATTTTATTTTTTACCTATATTATACTATATATAATATACTAGCAACTTCTTAGTCTACTCCATTTTTTTAAGTAAAACTTCTTTACGCACGCTTGACTTGGGGGGGGGGGGGGGGGGGGGGGGGGGGGACTGGTGAATGCGTGACGCTGACGAAAAAATGTACGTGTAACCGTTGGTATTGTCTCACAAATGATATATAATATTATATTCTTTCCTTAAATGATTCTATAAATATATGATTATAATATGACTAATATGCGTTATTTTTAGTATCTCACCTATCCTAATTATTTAAAACAAAAATTGAATTTCATAAAGAGTACCGATAAACTACAGAAGTTTTACTTCCTGCGCGTGTACACATTCTTCACACGCAGTCTTTATTTTTTTAAATAAGTATTTGACCACACAAGTGACTCTTTAATATCACGTGATATGACACTGACCATCTTAAGATATTTTATCCCTTTTGCGTCACACATTTTACCGTCACGAGTGTCAATTGACGCACAATGCCAGAGCGGAGGGAATTTCCCGCCACCGCGTCGCCGCGTACCTACCTAATGCACATTGCAACATTACATTTTGTAAACGTGCTGACGACTCGCGTATTGTGGATGATGAACTAAACTTAAAAGAGTTCACGAATACGTTGGAATATACGAATCATGAATGTACGTCGTTTGCACATTCTTCTGCTCAGAAAATCTTTAAAAATGCAGATTAATTGCGTTCGTATTAATATAATCACGTAATAAGCGCGTGTCGCGTTATGATACCTATCATATAAACTGGTCTTAAGGCACGGTACTCGGTAGCTTTGGCAGTCAAACTAGTATGTGAAATGTTGTCCTGAATGATACATTTTTACTATGCATTTTTATTATTGGAAATAGCAAAAAATGCTGAAAGGCTAGATCTCTCCAACTGTCATTAAAACCTAAATTGACGTGTCTTCGCTTTCCTCGTGTTCTTTCCTAGTTAAATAAAAGTATACCTACCCATGTCACTCTCGAGCCGTCCCACGCTTGAATTTGACAAATTATGATTCAACACTCAAACTCTCACTCTCTACCCTTAAGTTTTATTTATGCGACAAAAAAATATTCATAAAAATTTGTTCCAACATTTTAGACGTAACAAACATACTTTCTCATTGACAATATTAGTAATACATATTTAAAAAAAAACAAATCCCCAGGCGTAGTAGCATGGAACCAATACATCTACGTGGTGGGCGGGTACGACGGCGCGGCGCAGCTGGCGTCCGTGGAGCGCTACGACACGGAGCGCGACGCGTGGGAGGAGGTGGCGCCCATGCGCGCCGCGCGCTCCGCGCTCTCGCTCGCCGTGCTCGACAACAAGCTGTATGCTATGGGTTAGTGGCCTATCTAATTATGTATGTACTAGCGACTCACCCTTCGTCCTTGGTTTGATTCCTCATGCAAACTTTCATTCCCATTTTCACCCCCTTAAATGATGATTTCCGGGATACAAAGTACCCTATGTCCTTCCCAGGATCTCAAACTATCTTCTTACCAAATTTCATCTAAATCGGTTCAATAGATCTAGACATTACCTTCTACAACGTCACAAACTTTACCTCTTTATAATATTAGTATAGATGTATGTATGTGTTTGACTCATTTCACGTTTGGCTTAGTTTGTACTTTGTAGTGACCATACTTGCTGTGCCAGCAGTCGCGAGTTCGAGTCCCGCGGGGGGAATTCATTTGTGTGATGAGCACGAATATTTGTACTCCAGTCATGGGTGTATATATATAATATTATGTATGTTTTAAAGTTATATATATATACAGTGTATCAGCTATCTGGTATCCATAACACAAGCCTCGTAGCTTACCATGGAACTAAATAGTGCTGTGTGTTATGACAATCACTTTGAACGTAATTATTGCCATACCATACGTATATACTACATATAGACCTTGATGTATGACCTATTCATTAAAAAATAGCGTATAACATAAACATAAAACTATACACGCGAAATTGAGTACCTTCTTCCCTTTTGAAGTGGGTCTAGAAAGCAACTTATTTTCTCTTATCTTTACCCAAATGGATGTAAAGATTAACAATTCATTGACGGGTCTATTTAAATACAATGAGTTTGATATTTCAAATATTGAATAGTAATGTATGTTGTAAACCTACAGTTTGTAATCTTCACATTGTGACGATCTAAAATAAATCTAATTGTAATACATTTTTTTATAAAGATAACATGACGATACACATAAAAAATATTATGTTTATTCATTAATCAAAATATTACCTTTTCTATATTTCTTAAAATTATAGCTGTAATTTTTAACTATGCATTAAAACCTAATAAAATTTATCTCAATTACACAGGTGGATACGACGGCACGGCCTTCCTAGACGTAGTAGAGATATACGACCCGGCGACCAACACGTGGAAGCCCGGGACCCCCCTGACGTCCGTGCGCTCGGGACACGCCTCTGCAGTCTGCTACCAGCACATAGCGCCTTGTATGGACGCAGACAGTCTCGCGCGCCCCGTCCCGCCCGTCCCGACCCCCTCCACCTCCAACCCGCCCCTTCTCAACGACGTCCCCATGGCCGCCAACATTATAAACACAATATCTAACGCCCAAAGACATTTATAGCACTAACTCCCCCCACTGTGATAATTAGTATAGTGACAACCCTATTAATGTTACGGTCAGGGCTGCCAGATCGTATAATTGGATACGAAAATTGTAAAATATAGTTATTTTATGTATATTTCATTTTTAAGTTATTACGTATTTTTATTGAATTTTTTATTCTTCACAGACTATTTCCCTACGGTTTTGTTAACTTGTATAATAAAATTTAATTTGGTATAATTTGAATCACCCGGTATAAAATAAGTTGGCTCAACTGGCAACCCTGATAGTGACAACCCTATCAATGTTACAGCCGGCCCTAATCATTGATGTACATTCAATTAAATTTTAAACAATGTTTTATAATATTGTTACTTCATTTTTCTTGAGTCAAAGAAATCTCATTATTATTACTTTTTATTTTACATAACAGCCATGAAAGGGATTAGCGTTGTCAAGTTTGTTACAAGCTGTTCATAATGCTCGCTGATTAGGGCAAGGCCTTCTTATATTATGGCTCCATATTTTCCAATCGATACTATATTTTCATTGTAACGGCCTTTACTAATTCGCATAGTATTAAAATAAACATCGAAAGTTTTGTTTCTTAAAATTTTCATAATAGTAACATAAGTTATTAACACATTCGGTAGTAGAGGCCATTATAATTACGATACGATTATTATAAAAAAATGTTGTTACAACTATTAATGTACCTACTGTGCCTGCCATATTTAAATGTATAATTAAGATGAATACGCATTTTCTTACATTAATTATATAATTTATAGAGCTAGAGTACATTTTATATATTTATATATTATTTTCGAAACTAAATAAGTTATTAATTATTTTATCAAGGAATTTATTTGAAAAAGAAATAGGTTTTAATATTTCATTTCTCAAGAAATAATTGAAAAATGTAAACTACTTTCTTACATATAATCAATATTCAATCCATTATGCGAAAGTTTGAATCGATGGATGCTTGTAACTCAATCACGCCAGAACGGTTGAGTTACAAGTTGGTCGAGTTAAAACGGGAAATTTGGCACAGAGAGTGAGAGAGAGTGGCATATAGTCTGGAATAACACATAAATTACTTTTATACCAGAAAAATGTACGATTCCCGTGTGATATCTATACTGTTAAAACGTACCTATGGACGAATAAGAGCGAAGCGAGTGTATACGCCATATTTCATATTTTAGAAAATAAATCGCATCATATTCTCAAATTCTTAAACTGAAAACTACATTACGCTTCGTAATTACTTAAAATATTTCGTAGGCAATTCAATGCTTCCTAATTCCCGACTATAAATATTATAACCCTATATAATGTCACCCATTATAGACTCACAAAATTAATAATGCAGTCGGCTATAAATGGCCTGACTTACGAGCATTCAATATTGCTGTAAACATTTTCTTAGGACACTCGTGCTGAGAATTCATTTTGTTCAACCCATTTCTAACAGTATATTGGTTTGTTTAAATAACTCATCATACATAAGCAATATATTTTTTGTAAATTAATCTCAAATTATTTATTTATATAATTAATATGAACAATTTAATTAAAATGTATAAAACTTTTTAAAGTTTATATAAATTAATCTATATAGGTATTATAGATCCAACATTTTTTTTGTCTTGTTTTGAATTAATGTTTCTATTACACAAAGGACTCAAGATACAATATTTTTTGTTTGGAATCCATAAGATTTTGTTATAACTATCTTTGAAAATTCCATGCTCGACAAGCCATTTTTGACCTATGCCGCCTTAAAAGTATGTTAATTGCAATTTTTTTGTTTGCAACATTTTTTTCTTCAATTGGTGGGTAAGCCAATGGACGAAGTTAAGCCGCTGGCGGCTGATGGCGTTGTAATATTTTTATTATTTTTGTAATCAAGAGTTAAACCCACGCTATATAATAGAATAGGTCCTATTTAGTATCAATGTTTTGTTTGTGTAAATAAAAAATATGACATATATATCCTAAGTGATTGTGAATGAATAGATGTATTTAAAGTATGTAAATATAAAGCTTAGGGATAATGTATGGACTATTGTAAGGAAAATAAAGACTGCTATGGGAATAAATTTTCTTTTATTTCTTCATTTCTATACAAATCTAAAGTTCAGTCTGTTCGACAAGATTATGTACATCTTTACTTAATCACAAAAAATAACAAATACCTTAATGTAATATTGATGTTTAGCAATCTTTAAAAATTATAAAGAAATAAGAAAATAAACTATGTAGTAGCCTTCCTAACAACTTTCCTTCGTCTCCTAACAAATATTCTGACATCTGGTACATCTTCAGTTTCATGTTCGTTTGCAGTTACACTAGATGAATTATTTACAGACGACGAATTTATTTCTACAGTAGCATTAATCGTGTTTGAGTCAGAATCTTGTGTTGTGAAATTTGTATCATGTGGATCGACTAATTTTTGCGGCGTAGAAGTTGCTAGAGCCTTTATATTACTAAGAGGGCATTTTTTAATAATTAAATGATTACTGTCACTTTTATCATCAGCCAAAGTATTAATTTCTGTTAAGTTATTATCTGGTATGCTCGGAGGCTGAACTCCTGTTGATATAATCACTGTTTTAACAACATTAGAACTCTCCGTCAATGTTTCGCCTTTTGTATTTTCGTACTTATCATTTGATTCTGGATTTTCTTCTTTTTTATCATTTTCACAAGTAAGATTTGAAATAACGTTAGAATAATTCGTTTTGTTAGCAATTTCTTCAGTAGGCAAATTTTCAACAACATTATCGAAAGTGTTTACTTCAGTTGTACTCTCTTGTGCTTTCTTGATATCTTCAACACTTAAATAAATCGCATCTTGAGTGTTTTCAAATATGGATGTATATTTAACGTTGTTCTGGACTTGTGTATCAGTATCTTCGATTCCTAAATCATCAGGCGTTATAAGACTACTGCTATCGCCGAATAAATCGCTAAATTTATTGACTGTCTGCTCGGAACTGCTTTTCTTGTTGTCTTTTTCACTGCCTTTCTTTTTATCTTTTACATCTTTAAAGGGATCATTGATAGAAGTAGTTTCTTTACACTCTGACTTCTTTTTACCTCTACGCTTTTTGCCGCTTTCCCGACAGGATTCTTTTGAAGAACCCTTCGAATTTAAAGATTCCTTTAAGATAGTAGCTTCAGTATTAATTTTGTCTGCTTTATTGACAGATACATTTTGTTCTATCTTTTTTAAAGCATTAGTTTTTGTTTCAGTTTTAGTAATAGATGATATGGCACAAGATTCTTGATTATTTGCTAGTTTATCTTCAATTTCTTTCTGAAATTCCATTGGGTCACTTTCTTCATCACTTAGTTCCAGGTCTCCCTTAACAGTTCTAATTTTATCTTGCAATGTCTTATCATCACTAGACTTATTACTATTCTTTTTGTTATGATCTTTTTTATTATCATCTATAGTTTGTTTGCTGTTAAAACTACTACTAGTTTGTGGATTTAAGTCATGTTCTTTATCTTTCAACTTTGCACTAAGTCTTTTGCTTTCTATACTTATTTTAAAGTCTCCTTTGTATGTTATGGTATTTTTGTCATTATCCTTTGAACTCGTGTCTAGCTTTTTAACGCTTTTTTGTGACTTTTTTGGTATTCTATATTCACTGCTATTTGATTTCTGTGACACTTTTGAATCAATTATTTGTTGTGCCGTGTCGATCATATTTTCATTTTCACTTTCTGTGGGAATATTGTGCTTTCTTTTATTTACATCTTTCTTTAGTTCTTTCGAATTTAAAATAACAACATCTTCTATACTTTGAATATCTCCTGATTCCAAAGATTCATTTCCCTCCATATTACTGTATATTTGATTTAAATAATCTTCAGTTTCTCGCACAGAAGATGGCTTATTTTTCAAAGCTTCTGGTATTTCCACTTTTTCTATACCCCATATTTTTTTATCCACACATTGAATGTAAATATCACGATTTGAGGGTATAGAAAGGAAGGTTTGGTCATTATGGTTTTGCAAAATGTATTTTTTACTTGAAATCCTTGGATCTTCGAGTGAAGTTGAGTCGAGTGCAGCTGTGTTTCTAATTTCTAGAAAAGATCAGACAGAATTTAATATTAAAGACTATATTAATATAAGATTTGAATACATTTTCATTCCTCATATCAAAATGCTTACTTTTTACCTTTAATAAAATGTTGGGAAACATGATTCTCACTATGAACATAGTCAGGGGACTGGCAAGAAAATTGTCCAAATTCTGCAATCTCAGATATATGTTTTCTTTCAGAAAATTCTTTTTCTCTGTCACTGATGTAATTACTATCTTGTGATGGACATTTACTGTATTGCTCAGTCTTCTGCCGTTTGCTGCTAGGTTCATCAAAATCATTTCTCATTTTATGTTTCAGACTCGAATGTTCATAATATCGATGCCTATCATTGTAATTTTCTCTTTCTCTATCATGGTTGTACCTCCTATCTCTACTCTTAGAATGGTTATACTTGTCTGGTGGTGGACTTTTCAATAGCCTATGTCTGCTATAGTCATTACTATGTCTATGTTGATGCCTCTCAGGACTGACATATCTCTGAGATCGTTTCATATCAGAGTTGTCTGCATGTCTGTATGTATTGGAGTCCATGTGATTACTATTTCTACTTCTATTTGAGTCAGACGATCCATAATAATTACATGAGTCTAGCCTATAATCTCTGTTATCATATCTCATACTTCTTGGTGGTGATCTTCTTACATTTTTAACATTTAGTCTTTCTACTTCTTCATCAGAACTAAATTTTGATTCCTGGAAGCTAAATACATATATATATTTATAAACATTATTGCTTGTAACACTTTTCAAAAATGATATAAACCTAAACTAACCTTGTTGCTGGTGTAGACTTTCTCCTGTTCATAATTCTCTTACTTAGTGCATTAGTCTGTGTACTATCCTTATGACAATTTCGGGTAATGTTTTCTTTCATTTCTTTATTATTTATTTTATGTTTGTCAACATTTAACAATTTCTCTTCGCTAAAAGTTGACCTGTTTTCATTGTTCAAACTTGAAATTGTATGGAGTGATGGTGCCACGACTGGATCTAATCTAAAAAATTGAATATATTTCCATTTTCCTTTAACTTTTTCAATAATTATAGTAATATCCTAATAGCCTTAATATTAAATGTTAAAACATACTATAGCTATACTTCTACTAATATATATTTAATTGAAATAAATATAAATTTCACATTATTTCAAAACAAACAAACCATAGCCAACCAACAATCCTGGCAAACATCAAAACAACAGCACACTCTATTTAAAATTGCAAATAGCTTGGAGAACTACATACAGATATATTTAGCCTTGGTATTTATCAACCCAAAATTTTTAAGACTACCAGCAACCTGATGATCTCTAGTATATCCAAGAATGAAAAGAATAAAACACATTGATAAAATAACTACAGCCTACAACAGGAAAAAGCCAAACAAAAAATATTGATCTATTTTAACTCCATTACTTGGTTAGATTTAATTTAATATACTTTTAAAACAAAAAATAATCACATGATCAGTAAATATCTATCCTCATAGTTCAGTATATCCTTATAGTCCTTAGTGTTCATATTTAAAAATGATAATTATGTAAAATATTCCATTGATTGCTTCCAGAAACTATTCTGGTTTACAACTTTCACAAATAAACAACTACCAATCTATACTAATATTATATAGTAAAGTTATTATGGTAAAGTTTGTGAGTTTGTGAATTGTACGTTTATGAGTTTGTGACATTGTAGGGGGTAATCTCTGGATCTACTGAACCGATTTAGATGAAATTTGGTAAGAAGATAGTTTGAGACCCTGGGAAGTACATAGGATACAATTTATCCCGCAAATTATCCCTTAAGTAGGTGAAAATGGGGATGAAAATTTGTATTGGGAAGCAAGCTAGGGACGAGCCCGAGCAGAGTGAGGGTGAGTCGCTAGTATCAAATATTTTGAATCAAAATACTTTAATTCAAAGATTTTTGTCTTTTAATCTTCTAGAGTAATTGCGATACATATAAAAAAGGCACCAAACTTATGACCTCCTCCTTAATTGAACTTGAAAAAAATATATAAATATATTGTACCTGTTACTTTTATTCCCAGAAAAATTATCTTTTGACTCAACACTTTGTTTTGTTCTGCTTTTCTCTGAATCAGCTAGTTTATCTTGACTACTAGTTGATTTCTGTGATACATGAAAGTTACTTCTCTTTCTTAACATATTTATTCCATTTTTTTGTAGGGAACCTATTATTAACTTATCTTTCCTGAAACAATACAATAATATATAACTATTCATGCAAGAATGTATAAAATCTAATATTGCAAAGAAAATTGTACTTACTCTAAATTTAAATTCTTTATAATTTCACCTTTTCTTTCAATTTCGGCTCGAGCAGTTTTTAAAAGTGAGGAATAGTTTATTTCCAACTTTTTGTATTCAGAGTTCAGTTTGTCAAAATCCTGCAAAATATTCTACACTATCAATGCACATCCATTCTACAGTGAGGTGATAAACAATAAACATACTAAAATAACAAAAATGCTAGTAGTACCTACTAGCAAGATGACAATCAAAGCAATGCTAAAGTTTAGAAAAATTTATCTAAATTTTGTAATACATACTTTTTGTAAACGATTCATAGCCCTAGAATATTCTTCAAGTTTGAGTTTAAGTTCCTTGTTTTCATTCTTGAGCTAAAAAAATATTATTGTATAATATTTTACCCACATTAGAATTAGCTATTTCCACTTATAAAATAAATATGCTATAAGGCCTATAACACTAAAATAACTGTGTATTTAACATTCTATAACATTTGGCGCTAAAACACGATACCTCATTAACGTCATATACATCTTCATAATTTTCCAAATTCTCATATATATCCTCCATGATAATAAATAAATAAATTTAACTGCACAAGCATAAGACTTAAATGTTGAAATACTTAAAGTAATATATTAATCACAAGCTATTACAAAATTTGTATTATAATTTATATCAAATTATCAAAGCAGTCGACAGTTTCTAGCTGTTTTTACTTTTTGACCACAGAGTAAGGAGACTACACTTTTTGACGTTTTATTTATGTTTATATGTTACCCTACGTGAAATTCAATATGAAATATAAATCATGGATGATATAAATATAGACCTAACAATTTAGCTAAAATCTTTAATTTAAGTAGGTATCAAAAAATTATGAAAAGGAATTCTTAAATCTATTAATGATTTGAAAACATCGGACGAAAAATATGTATTTATTTAGAAAGAAAATATCCTTAATCAAAGTCGAATTTTAATCATTTATTTATTTAATCAAATTAATACGACTTTATTAATGATTTTATGACGTTAAATGATTAATAGTACTTACATATTAGTTTAGTTGTCTTTTTAAATAAGACAGTTTCAAAATAAATAAATATTTTTTACGAAATACTCTAGCTTGTAAAGTACTGTTTTCTTGTTTAAGAATTAGGGCTTTTTGTTATTTCTAGCCGTGCATTTATTATAAAAGTCTGTTTTTTAAATAAAATCCTAATGAAGAAGAGAAATATTTAAAGCATATAAATAATAAATATGCATATATTTTGTTACACCACCACTACAGCAAATTAGATACGAAAAACTAGCACCTAAATTATATTAAATTATAAATTCCTAATAATAATATAGTTATTGATATTAAATATCGCACCTTTATAGTACATATGTGTTATTAATCACATCTTTAATATTTACAGAGATATTAATTTGTTCTCTGATCTGTGATATTAATCGAGATCAGTCTTGCCATGGTCAATATTTCATCTGTATCGACTAACTTTAGGTGGGTATCCCTATAACTCGCACTAGGTGAAATAGAAGACTCAAGACAACTTATTTGTTGCTGCTCCGCCTCGCGCCGTTTAGCGCTTAGTATTTTGTTCGATATGGACGTGAAATCCGTGTAGTGTTTATTTATAGGTGGGATCATTTAATTAAGACTTCTAATAACATATTCTACTATATATTGGTGATACTAGAAATGTTCGTGTTTAAAAACTCAATTTATGCGTGATTTATACGCAAAAGTGAAGAAGTGCAACAGGCGTTTTAAAGGGCCCGTGTAAACAGAGGAGTACATTGTGAACACAAAATGCCTACAGATTCGGAAAGTGACTGCGACCTAGTGTCGAAGGAGTGGCTTTTAGCCAAATTGCGATCAGATGAAAGAGATACTATTTTAATAGATTGTCGAGGATCGAACGAGTATTCTGTATCTCATATACGTTCAGCAGTAAATTTCTCAATACCAAGTATAATGCTGCGAAGATTAGCTGCTGGCAAAATCGAACTGGCATCAACTGTTCAGTGTAAGGAGCTAAAAGCGCGGATTACCCACTGTTGTTCCCGGGGCACTTTTGTATTGTATAGTGATGGTGCCCCGCGGGATCCAGATTCTGTTCATGGCATCCTGCTGAAGCGTCTCAAGCAAGATGGCGTGCAGGTCGTCTGTCTAGAAGGTACATTAACCATATAGATTTTTTTTCCTACTTTTAACTTTAACTCTAAAATAAACTACTACTGATGAGCTTTTTGAAATACCACTTGTGTGGTAGTTAAGTTCGACAAATATTAATCTAAAACATTCAACATTTCTTGAAGTTTATTTATTAAGAATAAAAATATCTATTTATGGAAGTCAATTTCATGTTATATATAAAGAAATATGTTGGGACATTAACACTGTACCATCTAGTTCCATGGTAAGCTACGAGGCTTGTGTTATGGATACCAGATAGTTGATACCCTACACATATTTATCTTTAAATACATACATATTATAAATATAAACACCCATGACTGAAGTACAAACATTTGTGCTTATCACACAAATGAATGCCTTCAGCGGGACTCGAACCCGCAACCGCTGGCACCCCAAGTAGGGAACTAACAAACTGAGCTAAATGTGTTGTCTAATATGGCTAGTTTATTATGTATTATACTAGCCATTATAATTTTATTTTCTTGTTAACTGAATACAGTTAACTAACTAATTAAAAAAACACATGACATGACACCAGATGTCTATATATACATTCATACATACAATCTAACATCTATGTTATATAGCTATGTAGTAATAATATTGCGATGAAAAGAAAATGATTTATTTTGAAGTCTCTTCTGACTCTTCGAACTCCTTAACTGTTCATAATATATATGTACATAAAATCAGATATTATATTTCTTCAATCCCTCCACGACCGTGGACAGGCCAGCCAGCGTGTTAGTTAACAATAGATTTCTTAGAATTTTAATTAATTTCTTAGAAATTTATCTGGAGGTGTTAAATCATAGACAGACATATACGTATTGTATACATATGTATATCAAGTTTACTTCAATTTGGTTAAGAAAATATATTTATCTGTTTTGTTATTAAATTTTTAAAAATGGAAAAAGACACATTTAACATATCCAAATACATTGTTGTTGTCAGTAACTTAACCTGTCAGTTTTATCTAATTTTATTGAGAATATTAAATATGACAAGGATTTTGCAAGAAATTCCACTTATGAATGACTATAAAATGAATATAGGAAAATCTTTCACTGATCTTTTATAAATTCTTTATACAATATGCTCTTACTCTTCTTATATGATTTTAAATATATAATTGTTGTCTACCAAAAATAATGAAATTACATTAGTGTCAGATACTTATAGTAGGAGAGCCCATGAGAGGATTTTGGGATTTACTCAAGTGAGGCAGATTAACATGAGAGGGGATATCTTGCACTTTGTTGAGTACCTCTGCCATATTATATAAGTCCTCTATAGAAGATCGCGCGTCAAGGGCAACCGAAAAAATATTTTGATAAGTTGGAAATACTTAAATATGTAATGAACTTTTTAAATATTCTGATCGGCTGCCCTACCGCGACCTAATACAGTGGGCTTATATGTGTTGGAGATACTCAACGGAGTGCGAGTGCAAGGTATTCACCCTCATGTTAATCTGCCGCGCTTGAGTAAATCGCAAAATCTCCTCTTGGGCTCCCCTACTATTAGTCTAAGTTACATTTCGTTTTTGAATGAAAATGACGTACTATGTGCTATTCCAGACTATAAGCTATCTCTGTGCCAAACATCCACAGCCGTTCTGGCGTAATTGTGTAACAAACATTCATCCAAACTTTCGCATTTATAATATTCGTATGGGATAAAACTGTTTGTCGTGACCGATTCCTAGTTAAAATTACATATTTTGTTTACTTAAATAGGTTCTAAAATATGAGGGTACAGTATTGTGAGATCTTTAGATTTATTTAGCTAATTAAAAGAAGCTAAACTTTAATTTTAATTCATTATTTATTACTGTTAATAATTTTCACTTTCAAATACATTTGATTAAATGTGTCAACCACATTTCGCTTCATTTCTCCCATTATGACTTTTAAAATTAACTTAAAATAATACGATCCATATCCGCACCATTGTTAGTAAAGACATGGAGTGTAACATTAAAAAAACATCTTTAAACAATTGTCATCACCCCATAACCTAAAAGATATGTCTTGAAAGTAATGCCAGAGGCCGAAAGTTGAGGCATCCGCTCTTCCAAACGTGGGAGAGGAAGTCTGCTACTTATTGTGCTCCTCAATGCGAGACGATAGATTATGATCGCCGTACTAACTCGAACCCGCTCGTTTGTGTTTCCGTCTATGGTATATTTTATGGGCTATTAAAACAATACAGTATTTATAGTGAGAGGTACATCTAAGATATATCGACGATACTTATAAAGTTTTTAAAAGAATATTACATATACTATTATAAATAAAGGTGTATGATTTAAGATAATAGCTTGACGTCATGTAAATAAAAGGTGACGACGATTTTATTTAACTACTATATAAACATTGAGTAGGTACATTCTCGATGATAGTGTAACAAACAGTTATGAATCACATTTCTTATGTTGTTGTCGTTACGTTTACTATTAGTTACAATAGTGACTGATTGAATAGATCCGAGGCCATGTCTTTAAATACGTTCTACAAAAAGGAAAATTGATGCCAAATCTATAATAATATTATAAACTAGCATTGCCCGCGGCTCCACCTGCATTCAGATGACCAAAAACCAAATTCTTAGGTACATCTACATATTAGTATACTCTTACAATGCAGTTTTTGTATTTTTTCTCAGAAATGAGATATTTTCACGCGGTAAAAAGTATCCTATATATTGACCCGGATAACCAGCTATTACCATACCAAATTTTATGAAAATATCCAGTGGTTTTTCCGTGATGCGGTAACAGACAGACAGACAAAAGTTCTAAAAACTATTGATTCGGCCTCTGTATCGATAATAATGTCTATTTCAATAAGGTTTTCCATAAAATATTTAATGTACAGATTCGCCTTAGTTACAATTTTATTATAAGTACTTACTGTTTTTGTTACTATTTCACGCCAGAACGGCTGAACGGATCTGGCATCTAGCATCAGGGAGAGATAGATTATAGTCTGGAATAGCACATAGGCTACTTTTTATCTTGTAAAAATGTACGATTCCCGTGGGATAGATTTGTTTTTGTCTAGGGTAGCGAAGCCGAAGCGAAACGAGGGTGAGTCGCTAATAGATTATATCTGCGCTTTTAAAACATCGCAAAGTCATTTCGACTCCGCCGACCTGGTTAATGTTATTGATACTAGTCAAAGAACTTTGAATGGAACATTAACACTAATAATAAACGTACGATCAAAGGCGGCCGGATGCCTGCATCGCTGCGGTCTTCGTCAAACGGAAGAGTGCCGCAATTTTATTAATAAGTTCCTGTTTCACTCACGTCCTGCCAATTCTATCAAGTCATATTATAAACGTAAAAGTTGAGAATTTAAAAGATTTAAAGTAACATTTCTTCTCCTGTAACAATCGGATCAAAATGGATATTCATACTTACTTTACGAACTTTTATCAGTGTCGTCTATTGAATAGCGTAGACATTTTTTGTAATAAATTACCTGACTATTGGCCGATTTCACCAACGTCACTTAAGTTTAAGGGATCCCCTAAGCATAGTTAGGGGGCTGTTAGGGGACAGTTTCTGTTTCATCGACAGTTAGGGGTCACCTAAATGTTAAAATGCCACCTAAATATAGGTACCTACTAGAAATACGGGTTCTAACGATGTTAAATTTAGGGGCTAGTTTAGGGGACTTTTAAGCTAGGGATACCATACGAAGGTTACGCTTTTATGGGTTGTTGGTGAAATCGGACATATAAGTACTTAACAATATGGTTACCAGTCACCAGATCATTTCATCTCAGATGCTTTTCATTTAATAACAGAGGAAATGACATGCATCTGGTTCTCATAACCGGGCATAATAAGCTCATAGGGGAAAATTAAATAGTAAAAGGAAACGATATCTTACAAATATGGATCAAAAATTGCCTCGTCTTTCTAGTAAACAACTTTTAATAGTTAAAAGATTTTCTAGTAGATACCTTAATATTTACTTTAAGTTCAAGTATAAAATAAATTAAAATCATCACTTTTTTCAGGACAGTATAAAATTCTTAAATATCCATACTTATCTATATATATAAAAGAAAGTCGTGTTAGTTACACCACTTATAACTCAAGAACGGCTGAACCGATTTGGCTGAAAATTGGCGGGGAGGTAGCTTAGAACCCAGAAACGGACATAGGATACTTTTTATCCCGTTCGACCGCGTTCCAATTTTTATGATATTTTAATTTTTGGATTTTTCTTAGTCCGGAATAGGTAAGTATTAAAACATCAGAATAATTAACGAAAAAAAATTAAAATTTATATGGCTTACGCTGGCTAATAACTTTTTATATCTATTTAAAACGTACCTAGCGACGAACCCGAGCGAAGCGAGGGTGAGCCGCTAGTAATGTTATAAACGTGAAAGTGCGTTTGTTTGAGTGTTTGTCTTTCTTTCACGTCGAAACGGAGTGACGGATTGACGTGTTCTTTGTGTGGTGATAGTTGGAGGGCTGGAGAGATATAGGCTATTTTTAGCGCTGGAGATAATCTTATTCCCGCGGGAAAACACGTTATAATACGACCCAATAATTATTTATAATCAGAATTACTTGAAATTTGATATTAATGCTCTTCAATACAATAAAATAAATACGTGTTTTAGCATTTTTCGAAATTCATTATATAGGGGTAAAATATTAGATGAAATTTTATATGTATTTACATATGTAATTTACTTTTTAGAGTTTTTTTGAAGTTTTAGCGCGAGCGAAGCTGCAGGTTCTGCTAGTTTATTATATTTCATACTTCCAAGCAGGTATAATCTCTATACCTATTCCTAATTCAAATGTTTTTATTTTTCTCCAGTTCAAATTGATCTGTCTTTGTTTTGTACTTACTCTGTCAATCTTGCCTCTTTATTGCAAATGTTCAGTGACTAAATTTGAAGAATAAATATTTATATTTATAATACTCACAGTATTCTAGTTTTACTTCGTCTCGTTGCGCAACGCTGATCTTGAATTAACAATAATTGTGTAAAAATATATCCTACTTAATATTCTTGTTTCATTTTTATAACATAGTTTTATTGCTGGTTTTAGTCGCTTCGTTTTTTTTATCTATGTTAAATTCCTCAATTATTAACGAGATGACTACAGTTTTCTAAGATAGTATACATTAATAGCGAAAATTTAAGTAAACAGCGATTATTATTTTTTTGTATGAAGTTAAATTTTGCGAATATACTTTTTTAAAATCGTCTATCTCTTCTATAAAATATTTTTTGTTAATTATTTATTTATTTGGACACAATGAAAATAATATGAAACAGTATTGCACATATGTATGTTCGTTCGTCAGTGCATTACAGAATAGATGGTCTGGTTTATAGGATGTAATGGATAGTAGGATGAGGTTGGGGGCTCGCTCGGTGCGCAGTGCGGCGACTTTGTTCCCCTGATATGTTATCTGCAAATTATCGCTCGTTCAACGGCGCCATAACCACTATCGGTTTGGAATCGAGTCATCTCTTAATTAGGCCAGCGTGTACATAACTAGTTATTAATAAAACTAATAAAAAAAAAACTCAATTCCTATGTTTTAATGAGAAGCAACTTTTTCATACGAGTATGTTTGAGTACCTGCCAGTACCGGATTAGTCATAAAGTAGTGTAGGCACTTTAAACCTATGTTTAATAGATATGTGCAAGCGAGAAAATATAAATTGGAAGAAAAATCGATGTTACAAATAATTTCTTTATCAATCATCATTACCACTAATAAACACGGCATCAGCTGTGATGTATGTATGTACCTACAATTATTCAATTTAATATTTTTGTTCATAGCTTTAAAACGTGACAGTTTTCTTAGTTATCTTTACATAAAGGTATATTTTTGTTAATTTTAATTCGTATACCACCTTTATAAAAACAGTAATCGGTTCTGTAAACAAAATGCTCTGATCATCCTTTCCTCGTTTCTAAGAAGTTCAATCTGTAACACTGACGTCAATGGATGTATATATTGTATATTCCAAGAATCAAACTGTATATAACATCGATCAAACATTAGACAACCAATTATTAAGCGGAATTACTTTATAAATCTTATTATTATATTATTGGAAACACAAACATAGGAAAATTTTGAGACTCATTTTAACTTTATACATATTGTAAATTTTACTAGTCACCCGCCTTCACCGGTCGGTATTTCTAAAGGCACCGTGTGTCGTTCAGTAATTTTTAAACGTGCTTGTTATATTCTGAGAAGTTTAAATAAATTTAAGAAGTAGTACTTAAGGTAAATTTTTTATGTATTTTTTAATAAAAATTAATAACTACTAAAATGGTAAGTACTTACTAAATAACACTATTTAGTACTTACCAATTTTGATAAATATCATTTTACTGTTTCATGAATCATTGATATTTCTTCTATGTGGAAGCAACGAATGTAAATGTTGAGAAAAAAGCTATACAAACAATACTTATATATTTTTGATATAACCGCTTCATAATTAGTCATAACACATTATGTGCTTTAGAGCTTAGCATCCACAAAGGCAAACACGGGTTAAAGACCGTTTTATATTGCCTAAAGATTTCTGTCTATTAATAGTTAATTTTTATGTACACAGTCGCGTACTGGAGACATCATGGTCTTGATACAATTGGCCTATCTTTGAGTACATAAAGCCAATCGTAGCTGGAGCCTATGCAATAATATCTCGCCCACCATTTCTTTAAATTGGCTCAAATTGTCCCAACTAGCTTGATTAAGCTCCATTTAAAGCGAAAATATATGATCTAACTTTCTGTGAAACATAACTATTGAGTTCATGGTAATGTATAAATAAATACATTGTAGAAAGAAATATCAAAAATACAAAATGATAATGAAATGCATATTTTAGTTATAATATTATAATTTACTAGCGACTCACACTCGTTTCGCTCGGGTTCGTCCCTAACTTGATTCCCCATACAGACTTTTATCCCCATTTTCACCCCCTAAGAGATGATTTCCGGGATAAAAAGTACCCTATGTCCTCCCCAGGGTCACAAACTATCTTCTTACCAAATTTTATCTAAATCGGTTCAGTAGATCCAGAGATTACCCCCTACAACGTCACACACGCACAAACTTTACCTCTTTATAATATTAGTATAGATAACTATGGCTAGACAACATAGATTTGTAAATATCGGACATCTTTCTAAAATTTAATTGACTTTTATATTATTAATCGTAAAGTAGTTAATAACATGTGTCATCTAGTCCAATTAACTCTTAAGTGTCAATATGTTGGCACTTAATACGGACTGGAATATAAACACACCGTTTGATTATCCAAAGTTATAGGTAGTTAGTTAGTAGTGGGTAGTGGTTAACGCAAGGTTATCGGTAGCGCGGAGCTCGCACCTGCCTCCCACGCGCACTCGCCCGACGCCCGCTCGCCCGCAGACGGGTCGCCTACACCCCCGCCCCTTCACCCCGCATAGCAATGATCTATATGTTATGTCATCTGTGATCAAATAGTTTTGGTACATTGTTTATTATTTGTTTAAAAAATGAAACTAGTTTATTTTTTTATGTGAAACTAGATTTTTTTAATGTGAAACTAGATTTTGTTTTTATTTGTGTAGTAACTTAGCGGTATAAATATTTTACCTAAGTAAGTAATAGTACCTAAGTTTCACTCTTTACATTTCATGCTCTAAGTAAAATTAAAGAATTATGCTAGTCAACATTTTCAACTAATAAATAATAATACTTTCTTAGACTTACGCGAATATTTGACATTTCAAATAAAACTATCCTTTCGGATTTTTCAACCGACTTCAAAAAGGAGGAGGTTCTCAATTCGACTGTACGTTTTTTTTTTTTTTTATGTTTGTTACCTCAGAACTCCGTCATTTATTAACCGATTTGGACAATTTTTGTTTTGTTTGAAAGGGTATACTTCCAGATTGGTCCCATTTAAATTTCAAAAAAAAATACCACCCCTAAGGGTGGAAAAACAACTAATGATGAATTTAACCTACTTCTAATTGTCATATTGACTTGAAACTTTGCAAGTATTTCTATTTCCGTTGATAGTAGAGTGGTTCGGTGTTGTTGACCTGATCTGATGGCAAGGCCAGAAGGTGGATAGGTGGAACTCTTCAACGGCTAATAGTAGATACTTTGAGTTTGGGCTTATTTTGTTTGATTTGACAAGCCTAACACGTTAGAATTCTTACTTTGCTACTACTGTCTACACTAAAAAGGGAAAAATAAAAACTTTTTAACAAAAAAATAAAAACCGACTTCAAACAAAAGCACTAAAAAGTAAAAAATAACTGATTGGTAGTTTTCATTTACTATACATACCTAATCAAATATTTTCGAAGTCGGTGTGCTTTGGCTAAGTAATTAAAGCCTACCTATTAAATACATACCTAATCAAATATTTTCGAAATCGGTGCCAGCCCATACAAAGCAAAGCACACCGACTTCGAAAATATTTGATTAGGTATGTATAGTAAATGAAAACTACCAATCAGTTATTTTTTACTTTTTAGTGCTTTTGTTTGAAGTCGGTTTTTATTTTTTTGTTAAAAAGTTTTTTTCGCGAATTTATTTAGATTTTTGGTTCCCGACGTTTCGAATGCTTTACAGCAATTATGGTCACGGGAGAGAGTAGAGACTCACCCATAGTAGGTACCTACGGTAAATAACTCGGACTCCCGCAAGAAGGGTTCCGTACCATTATCTATAAAAACGACAAAAAATTACGTTTGTTGTAATGGGAGGCCCCTTAAATATTTATTTTATTCTGTTTTTTAGTATTTGTTGTTATCGCGGCAACAGAAATACATCATTTGTGAAAATTTCAACTGTCTAACTATCAAGGTTCATGAGATACAGCTTAGTGACAGACGGCCGGACAGCGGAGTCTTAGTAATAGGGTCCCGTTTTACCCTTTGGGTACGGAACCCTAAAAAGATAGTATGTATTTGCAAATCGTTGCTAAATTTATCATAAAATTATACCTAACTAAAATTTACAATTTACAAGTCAAACTTTAATCACGTTACCATTTTAATATGTTGTGTGTCACATACATAAACTTATTCATTCTCTTTTTGCTTTACGATATTTAAAGAAAAATAAACTGAAGTAACAAGCTGTAGGCGTTTACTAATGCAGAGTTCTCGGTTGTTTAAACGATGATGTTTTCGGTATGTGGGTGTAACGCTAAAGGATTTGATTCAGTTGGCGAGGGGCGAATAACGAATTTAATGGAGTCCTTGGTAGCGAGGACGCGCGCGGGGGCGGCTGGCGGTGGGCAGCGTGGAGGAACTGAGTGGCGAGAGAGAGAGGGAGTTTACGGCGTTCATTGAGAGCGGCGTATGAATGGGCCGTGATGACTCATCGGATCGATGCGAGCACCCCCGCAGGTTGTACCCCCCGCGGACCGTCGACGTCGCGCGGCTGCGTGCTGTGCCAATCTGCAACTCCACCACGGCCCAATTTTTTACATAATTCATGCTGAAGCGACTTGCACTGGATTTATAATGGAAACTATTGTTTTCATTTCGTTTTCTTTTTTCTTGTTTTTCAATTCATACGCAATTTAGGGCAAAAATAAAATCATTTGATACAGTTAAGTAATGAGTTTAAAATAATATAGATACTTCTTTGTATCTATGCTGATGCGGTTACAAATCCGGATGTTATCGTGTCCTTATATTATTATTATACCTTTAAAAGTTTAGTAATGTGAGTTTTTTTTTGCAAGTTTTTTTACCCAAGGCTTTGGATGTTTTAAATATGAATTAAAGTAATGCATTTGCACAACTCTGGTCATAGGAATTGAAATGAAACATCGTACACTAGTAGTTCTGTGAACAGTAAACATCGCGAAAACTGCATTATGAGGAGCTCATCTGCTTATCACACCGAAGATCCTTATCAGATCTTCACAAAAATTTTATGAGAGCAACTTGAAGTTACTACTTTTCAAATAAAAAAAGAATTATCGAAATCGGATCTCATAAGGCGGAGATATCCAGAAGCCCCCCTTTTGCCTCTCTTTGGAGGAAGTACCTTCCCCACGAATCTAAAATCCCCGACAAAAAAGAATCTATAAAGTCGTAAAACCTGTATATATACCAAGTTTCATCCAAATGGATTGTAAAATACTACCTGTACCGACAAACTGACACGGGAAAGCTAATTTTGCCAGACTTAAAGCAAAGACGCTTTGCCCGCTCGGTCAATAAACACACATTTTTATAAATTAATCTGTCATCAAGCAATGAGAAAACATATTGTAATTTCACTACATGTAGGTATTGGAATAGCCATTATGATAACAATGCCGACTGAAGGCAGGAAACAGGCGGCCCGCACAGGAAATGTCAGCCACAGTCGGCACCAAGCACTGGGTGCGCATTATGTTCTCTAAACATAAACGGTTTTTAATACAAACGTGCTCATACTCCAAACTACCTCTTCAGTTCATCTTACTATAGTCCCCCTCCTTCAATAACACCTTTTAACCAACATAAATTCATTAATATTTATCACATTAAATGTAATAAATATTAATATAAATTTTATAATATACTAGCGAAAGACAAAAACAAATCTATCTATACCTACTATATAAAAAATAGATCAGAAAATATTACTTTGATAAAAAATCAAAAATTAATAAGTAACATTTACAATACATAAACTATTTCGTTATATTGTGTATGTATTATAATATTTACTTAAATTATTATGTGTTGTCACCAGGAGATTTCGCAGAGTTCCGCCGAGCCTACCCTGAGTGGTGCAGTGAGGCTAGTGCGCAGCACGTGCCACATTTGCCGCTAATGGGACTACGGTAAGACCGGTCTATAGATACAACGCCAAATATACATAAACCCTTTCTATGTTAAATGGACCTAAAACTTTCAAAGACATGAAATATCTTGTTATTTTATTGATGATGTTGCTGATCAATTAATAACAGCTATTTGCGGTTTATAGACTTTATTGGAGAGACTAGTACCTGCTTGTTAATGTTACGCAGCCGGTCGAGTTGGGGTCTAATTATGCGAACAAGAAAAACTTGCACGCGTGGGAATTCGATTTCATACGCGTGAGACTTTTTCTCCGATCACTTTTTAATCGATCCGGAAAAAGCTGCTCGCGGAGCG
Organism: Brenthis daphne; assembly: GCA_947093115.1. Classification (NCBI taxonomy): domain Eukaryota; kingdom Metazoa; phylum Arthropoda; class Insecta; order Lepidoptera; family Nymphalidae; genus Brenthis; species Brenthis daphne. The sequence goes on along the minus strand of OX352477.1, from coordinate 3,446,763 downwards.
GACTGACTTACCTACTCCGTCTTGACTGGATGCTAACGTTAGTCTCATAGTATAAAAGGACCATGTTGATGTTCGAATTACTTGCACTTGATGAATATGAAATATGTAACAGGTAAAAGATCTAATCAAGAATAAGTTTATATAAGCGCAAGGACTGTTTTACTACGAAATTCATTAAAACGCCAAAAATATTCTGTTAAGCTACTTGTTTTATTTAAAAGTTGCGGCTCAACCTCGCTTCGCTCGGGTTCGTCCCTAGGTGCGTTTTAACGGTTAGTATGGAATAGATAGTCGATCCCTTGCTCTGTGAAAAACAAAAACAAATATATCCCACGGGAACCGTGCATTTTTCCGGTATAAAAACAAAGAGACAAAATTTTTAATAACTATTGTTTTGGGATTTATGTCCTGTACAGAATACGTTACTGTTTTATTATATGTATAGACTAGCATTTCCCGTGGATCCGCCCGCGTTCAGATGAGCAAAAAAAAAACCAAATTCTTAGGTTTTACATATTAGTATACTCTTATTTACGCAGTTTTCTTATTTTTTCTCAGAAATGAGCTATTCTCAAAATCTCTCCAGTGGATATTCCGTGATGCGGTAACAGACAGACAGACAAACATTTTAAAAACTATAGATTTGGCCTTTGTATCGAAAATAATGTCTATTTTAATAAGATTTTCCAAAAAATATTTATTGTACAGATTCGGCTTAGTTAGATTTTATGATGTGTATAGATAAAGAAATCGCAGTATTGAAATATTTACAACATTTATCAACGTGGGTGTAATGTAAATATGCAAAATACTGATGTAGAATTTTGTAGAAATACGAAGGATTATTACTCATTGTGTATACGTATTCGGTAGTGAACTATATTTAGTCGGTTATAGCGTTGAATTATTCTACTCCATCTAATTGTCCCACACAGTTTAGTGAATAAGTATAATAATGTTCGTTGAAGGTTACCACGCAATTCATAATATTTTCTCAATGTCAAATACTTCATTCATTGGCATACCTACTCAATGCAAAAATGGTATTCGTATGATTATTCATTTAGGTAACGTAACTGTGGACGAGACGGCCACTCGATCGATGTTTCTATTGGTGCTAATTAAAAAAAAAAACATCAGCTATAGTTATTTTCCTTAAAGTATAGTATGTGATTATATATATATATATATATATATATATATTGTTATATTATATTGTTAGATGACCTTTCAGCACTAATTGTTAACGCTCACAGCATCGTAGAAGATGAGAAGATAATTCAATTATTACAAATTCTAATTTGAAATGAATATCTACTCATTTATTTAATTTAGAGAGTAGAGATTTTTTTTATTTTAAAATTTTAACTTATCTTTATACTTTTTTTTTTCAATTTCTTATAGATAATTGAAATATATGATGATTTGAAGAAAAAAATCTCAATATTTCCATCCATAACATAGGTATTTTAACATTATGCGCAAAAATATATGTATTATATAAATTTACAAATAACACACTGCATTACGCAGAGACATTCACAAATAATCAAACTAAAAAATGGTTAATGAACTCATTCATTTTTCGTTCGTGACTGCGACGTCGTTACACCGATTCATTGATGTATGCATGTGTGCGCGATTAGCCAACTGAGTTATGTACCTACGTATTGCATTAGAGAAACGCAAGTTGCGCCTTCAATGGCGTCCGCTTCATTCATGCAACGGCCGCGCACACGGAAGTGGAACCGTTCAATATTTAGTTTTTCGCCTTTCATGGCAAAATCGTGCTAGTAATCCATTCATATACTAACAACTAGAATCGCCCGCGGCTCCGCCCGCGTTCAGATGACCAAAAACCAAATTCTTAGGTTTTACATATTAGTATACTCTTACATTACAGTTTTTGTATTTTTTCTCAGAAATGAGATATTTTTCCGCGGTAAAAAGTCCTATATGTTGACCCGAATAATCAGCTATGACCATACCAAATTTCATCAAAATCCGTCCAGTAGTTTTTCTGTGATGCGGTAACAGACAGACAGACAAAAATTCTAAAAACTATAGATTCGGCCTCTGTATCGATAATAATGTCTATTTCAATAAGATTTTCCAAAAAATATTTAATGTACAGATTTGACTCAGCTATAATTTTATTATATGTATAGATTATACAACGTAGATAATAAAGTTCGTATAAGTCAATGATCTAACCGGTGAAATCATTTAGTTAATTGCACACATGTAAAATTGCTTATTGTTCCTATATTTTACCTTAATACTAAATGAGAAAATTTCATTCTGTTTTGTAAGTTAGATCCGTTTTCCGCCTACGAGTTTCTCTTTCACGACATCATTCCCTTGTCTATAAATAGTAATGTATATGGTGTAAATGTTATTACTCCTACGCTATCGCCGTTCAAAGTGGTAGCTTAAAGTTTTATACCCAACTGATAAATTAACTGGTACTGTATTCAATCGTAATTAGTTAATATAAAAGTACCATTTCATTTAGTAGGTTAACTTTCAATTGTCGAGGTAGTTTTAGATTCTGCCTACACTCTATTGATCAATACGGTAGTTGAAAGCAAAATTATATCTAAATAGTAATTTACCAGGCATTTCTCATTTAATTAAAATTATATCCTACTAATATTATAAATGTGAAAGTTTGTGAGGATGTATGGATGTCTGTATGTATAGATATATGGATGTTTGTAACTTTTTCGCGCAATAAATACTGAATGGATTTTAATGAAACTTTACAATAACATAGCTTATACTTCAGAATAACGCGTAGGCTACTTTTTATCTCGGGAAAATATACGATTCCCGTGGGATAGATTTGTTTTTGGTTTTCCAGAGGCGAACCCTAGCGAAACGAGGGTGAGAGACTAAGTACCTGTAGTAGCTATACCTAAAATACCTAGTACTCACATAAATGCTGTTACTTCTTACAGTGAATCTATACTTAACATTATAAAACTAATATTATAGTTTGTTTGGTTTTTTGCTTGTTTTAACGCGCTAGTCTCTCAAATTACCAGTCTGATTTGAAAAATACAACCCTCAGAAGCAAAGCATACATACATAAATAAAACACGAGCGCGCCTGCGGGCAAAAGCTAACCTCTTCAATCTTGTACAATTGGCATATTATGTATTTTCATTACCCTAACTTCTTAAGTCACGCAACCAATGTTCCAAATATAGAGAAATGACGTCAGTTACAAGAAATGTCATTCATCATTCATCTTTGTAACCACTTTTTATATAATAAATCATATTTTGATCGCAGTCACGTGTTCATTATTCCTTTAATAAAAAAAAAATACATTTTTGTTCTGTGCTTATTGATTGATCGATATGTATGTAATTATTATTATTAATTATGATTATACGTCAAATTGAATAAATAAAAAACAAATTTGTTTTTATATAAAGTTGAATGGTTTAAAAAAGAGACAAATATCATGATATATCGGTAGATAACAATTTTACGTCATGAAATCGTTTGACGTCAGTGTCAGACGGTCTCGTGTCTCCATTCATGAGTACGTCTTATAACGGCTATAGGCGCTTGTAATTTATTTAATACTTACAAGTACCTACTAATTTATAAATCTTATAAACACCTTATACTTGTATAATATCGATTAACCATTCAATGCATTGGTAATATTTTAGCAATAAGAGTGTAGAGTGTATAATACTACGTACTTGAGATGCTCAACTATACAATATACTTATGTTAAAACTAGCGGCTCACCCTCGCTTCGCCTCAACACAAACAAAAACAAATCTATCCCACAGGAACTGTACATTTTTCCGGGATAAAAAGTAGCCTATTTGTTATTCTGATGTATGAACTATATTATTGTAAAGTTTCATTAAAATCTAATCGGTAGTTTTTGTGTACTAAGCTGTTAAGTTGCTATAGTTTTTTAACTATCCCACGAGAGCTATTTAGTTTTCCGGGATGAAAGGTATCTTAAATGTTGACCGGAGATATAAGATATACCACCATGCAAAATTTCATTTAAATCGGTCGAACAGTTTCGGAGATTAGCCCGTACAAACAGACAGAGAAGCAAAAAAATTGAAAAAAATCTGGATTTGTTCTATTTTTCTTCTTACATCCCCTGACTCGTAGCATTTTTTTCTATATACAGACATTCGGCCTCTACAGTTTTATTAGGTATATGTATTATATTAAAACAAATTAGCAATCCTTATCAGCAGTAGGTACTACAGAAGATGTACTGCGCCAACTCCAAGTGATTGGGAAATGGGTAGGGAGTAGAAGAAGAAGATATTAAAACAAATTAAAGATAAGGATAGATGATGTAAGCTTGTTCTGTTTCAATTTCATAAGTAACAACTGCACTTGATAAAGTACCTTATCAACCTCCACTGAATGAATTACGAATTCAGCGTTATGATTATGTAATTTTTCACAATCTCTTATTGCTATCTTTAATAGAATTTATTATAAATATTCCTTACAAATTTTTTTGTCTTGTAATAAATAAAATAATCTCAGGTTTGTTTGAAGACAAATAATATTAATTATTGAGGACCACCTAATAATAACTACATATATCTAATTCATCTAAAGCAAATAATAAAAAATAAAGAGTTTAGTTTATTAGTTATTACCCCACTTTCCTACACTTAAGATTATTATAAATTTTCCATATCGAATACCCGGTATTATAACCCTCGGTAGTACAAATATACTTGTTCAGTTGTATGGATTAAAAAATATTTATTGAGATACTTGAGGGCTCTTAAATTACTCTGTAATATGTATAATGTATAGATATACAATTAGACACTTCAAATTTATCCACAAATATATATTTTTTATATACACATATATATCTATAAGTAAGTTCACGAGACATGTTTGGTTATTCGATATGACGATATCTTTAACAGACCAATTTATGAAGAAACGTCGCTTGCGGTTTCTGGCCTCGACATACTTGCTAAATATTATGAATGTCCATTAGTCTTCCGTCCAGACATATGATGATATTCAGGACATTATACCAACAAATACTAATAGCATGTTTAGTCCTTTGTCCGGCCAACTTAGCTCGTTAACGTTCTGGCAGGATGAGAACTAGTAAGTCAGACATTAAAAAAGCGTCCCTTGCAGGCGGTCATTGGCTGCGGGCGGGTCGGCGGTCCGCATTCCTGTGCGCCAGCGCACGCAACATGACGCCCACACGCACGCGCTCTACACTCTACACACTATTAACCGACTCGCTGTAACGATTTCTATTTGCGCACACACTGATCGTTTCACATGTATTCCATACTTGGCTGCTTTATAAGAGGCACCGACTCATATATAGAGCTCGTTCATTAATAACGCCACCGGCCGTGTCACGGCTTCCGGCGGCCCCGCGCTCGCCTTCATTCAAATACAAATTAGATTCGTATGAAACTGATGTTGTCATTTTATTATACAAATCCTATTGAAATAATGGTGCGAGACTGGACGGACAGAAAAATACGATTGAAATCGTTGCTTAATACATTTGCGAGGGCGATGTTATTAACTATGCAATAAATAGGTATAAATAAACAGGTGAGTCCGCGATAAAATTGGTTCGCTCGCCCACAATAAAATCGAACTAAATATCTCTGTTGTCAGTACAGATCATTTAGAATGGTGTGTTGCGTGGGCGAGCTCCCCTGAATGGATGTGTCGAGCCTCGCCCACGCTCGGCCTACGCGCGCGCCTTTGACGCTATCTACTATATGCTACCTACTATGGGTGCTTACTGCTTATTACATACTACCCAACACCTACTCTGCATAATATTATAATACGCAATTGTTTGGTGCGAAAAATAAAAATAAAGAGGTTATTCAAAGGAAGAGGTTTTACTAAGTTCTTATTTTGCTTAGGTATGTAGCCTTTTTACTGCAGATGTTACATAATGATCATATAAGTAGGAAGTATTTATAAGCGAACGGACATACCACAGGTCGAATTAAATAATATTTTATTGAGTAATAAGTAAGGTATTAACCTTATTAAGTTGTAATTATGAATAAGAGGCAATAAATTAATGCGTTATTATATATTTTTTATAAGTACCTACTTTATTACTATATATGTAGGTACATACATATATTATTTAGTGGAATATTTTTCTTAAATTCCATATTATGTACATTAGTTATTACCTAATAAAAATAATCGAACGTCGGATGTGTACTAAGGCATAACTGTTTTCAATAAAGCCAACTGAATGGCGTCGAGACGATTGAGAGGGTGAATCCGGGAATGTAAATCGCGTGGGAGTAGACGCGTTGGCGTCGCGCGGGCTAAGTGGTGGCGTGGGGACAGGGGGTGTTGGAGTAAGGACGCGCCGTGTAGGCGGCCATTGATCCAGGGGGCAGGTGAATGGTGAGCCATAGCCTCCTCCCTCATTGAACAACCCCGATCGATTTCGCGTCGGCCCGGATGCCGCGCCGCCCTCGCTTCTGCGCCAGCGGGTGGCGGCCACGAGGTTACATACTGCTGACGGCGCAAACTTCAACCTAATTTGATTAATTACATTTGAAACTTTTTACTATTAAATTAACATGAGATGGATTTATGTTCTAAAATAAAATTTGCGCTGCTGTAAAAATATTTAATCGCAACATTCGCCGTTTGGAATACATATATATGGTATTCGTATTTATGGTATAGATTTGTATTAGCTTAGTTTAAATGTTAGTAGAAAATTGTATTCTAAAAAGTTCTTACTTTTTTGCTATATACAAGGAGCCCATTCGCTGTTTTTACCTACTAGTTTTTTTTATTTATAATATTCAGTTATGTATACTAAGGGAAATATAATATGTAAACAGGGACGAACTATATTTTCTTTTCACACCGTTAATGAGTGCCAAAGTCAATCATATTCGTAGCTTAAGCTTTTAAGGCGTCAAGATAAGAAAAATAAAACGCAAACTTTTTTGAGTTTTATATATTATATTATATAGATACTGTAGACTCGCGCTCACTATGTTCAGACCTTAAACGCATCCCACTCATAATTCAATAACTTAAAAACATTGAGACTTCATTTAATATATAGCAATATTATTAATGTGTACATAAAAGCCTTCCAAAACAAATACTTCGAGTAAAAACTACATGATTCATTGTTTATTTTTGAGAAGTTAGGAAGAAACAACAAGTAACTGCCTTAAGGTTGATTAGTCTTGGTGAGATAAGCGGCCGTGTCGAAGTTCGGTCTGGATGACTAAAAATTATAATTTTTCATAAGTTGTATCAATTACATTCACTACACTATTATTAGATACGACAGAATTTTTGTGAAATATTATATAAGAAAACATATTATGTTAGTCTTAAGATACTTATAATTTATAAACATTAAAACTATTTATTTACCTATGGAAATTTAGATTTATAAGCACATTGCTTTTATTACACACATTTCATTTTTATTTTGAACGTTGTTTTTAGATCGCTCCGTATATCCGGCTCGGGCTGCGATGACGCGCTGTCGTCCGGTTCGTCATCCGAGTGTGAGGACGCACACACTCACGTGCAGCAGGAATTTCCCATCGAAATTCTGCCAAATCTTTACCTTGGCAATTCAACCAACAGCGAAGACTGCGAGGCTCTCGCTAGGCACAATATTAAGGTAGGTACATTTAATATTATAAGAATTTAAGGCGTATATTTTCCAAAACCCTCGCCAAGTAGAGACAATAGAGTAAACTTCATCCAATCCTTTGACTCTGCAATTAGTGATTTGATGACATAAACTACTTTTTATCACCTAGGTACGAGTGTCTTCTTTATATCCATGCTATACATTTCTTGTAGGTGACTTGCGCGGGGGTTCTAGCGAAGCATCGTGTTGTTAGCTTTTGACAATAAAGTAATATATTGAAATGTATATTAAACTAGGGACTTACCCTCGCTGCGCTCGGTTGCGTCCTTAGGTCCTAGAAACACGGATTTTGTTCATAATTTCATGGGCTTTAATTTTTTGGCGCGGGACGCTAATTGTTTTTCTATAATAAAAGTAGCCTAAGTTACTAATCAAAACATCAGCTATCTGCCAGTTAAAGTCCCGTCAACATCGGTCCAGCCGTTTCGGCGATCAGTCGGATCAAACAGACAGACACAAAAACATAAAAAATTGTTTTTTTCTTATGAGTAGGTACCGTATATAACTATATACTTTCATATGCTTTTAGTAAAAAGCTGTTATTTTGACATTACAAACAGACACTTCAATTTTATTTATCTGTATATATTAAAATTACCGTTACAATAAACAAACATATTTTTTTAATTTCAGTATGTGTTGAACGTAACGCCCGATCTGCCCAATACGTTCGAGGCGGAAGGCTGCGGCATCAATTACCTGAAGATTCCCATCGCTGACCACTGGAGCCAGAACCTAGCTGTTCATTTCCCGCAGGCTATACGATTTATTGGTTCGTATAACAATACATATTATTAGCTGTAGTAATACATAGATCAGGTTAGGCAGCATGATAATTTTTAATGTCTTCTCGAATGTATTTCCGGTTACGTGAAAAACAATAATAAAACTATTTTTGTATTTATATATAGTTGATGGCGTCACTACTATTTTAAATTTTCTTGTTTTGTTTATTCCATTGATAACGATAAAAATACTTTTAATGTAAGGTTACAAGCATTACTTACGAAATGTGTATGATTAGAACCTGCTTGTTAACGTGTGATTTGAAGGTTGGCAATTTGTTTTTATGTTGGTATTTGCCTTTTACTTCCGTCAAGAGATATTTAGTAACACACAGTAGGGCAATGAACTACGGTTGTGTCACAGCATAAGTACGTTATATCAATAATAAGTTCTTGAAAGTTAATCAAATTATTAATTTTAAATACATATTATGTGATTTTACTTACTATATTGGGCTTTGATCGTGGACTGCTAAATTATAAAATATTTTTGATGAATTGAATATGAATTGTTTTATAAGTTGTAGGAATGATCATAGCAGTAATTTTTATATTTTGTAATTTTCTTAGAATTGATGGGCTTAAGGATATTATTGATTGATAAAATAATTTAATGCAATGAAATTATATATTTTTATCTTATTATTTCATTGTAAACATTATCAAAATAAGATTAAAGTACTCATGCACTAGTATGAAATATACGCAAATAAGGACACTTTGTTCGAATTGATAAACCCTATTAATAGGTATTATAGATTTGACAGTCTAAACTTATAAGATAGTATTATCAATTTGTCGATTCAGAATGCATTTATATATAAAATAAAATATAAGTACATATTACATACACTCATACTCAAGTTCACGCTTTATCTCTTTTGGGATAGTTGGTGTGAGTGCAAAGCGCTTGATTTCTGCATTGTACATATCGTTTTCGATTCTTCTCTCTCTCTCTCTCTCTCTCTCTGCGTAATGTTGTGTAATATTGTATACGTATTGTGTGTACAGAGGAGGCCATGTCGGCCCGGTGCGGCGTGCTGGTGCACTGCGTGGCGGGCGTGTCGCGCTCCGTGACGGTGACGCTGGCGTACCTCATGCAGCGCCACCGCCTGTGCCTGCGCGACGCCTTCGAGCTCGTGCGCAGCCGCAAGACCGACATCGCGCCCAACTTCCACTTCATGCGCCAGCTGCACTCCTTCGAGCGCGACCTCGGCCTGCACGAGCGCAGCGCCAGCCTGCCCAAGGTGCGTGCTCGTTCTCGTTCTAATGAGGTGTTGCTGTCTCTCTCTCTCTCTTCTTTGTTATTGTCACGATTGATTTATTCTTTGCTGTGATGTAGTTTAATGTAGTTGTATTTAAAATTTAATTTGTTTTATTTGTCTAAATTTAGTACAATGTTTAGATTTAACGCTGTCAAAGTCATCGTCCACAGAACTTGTTGCAGCAAAGAAAAATATAAACTTAATTACGCTAATTACCCTTTCTACCTCATTGTCAGCTGAACCGTTTTAGAGTATAGTAGCATTTATACGAAAATTCAATTTTAGTATATAAGTAGTATACGTTAAAATAAAACGAATTTGTATGTCATGAAGTCACTTTCTACCCTGCAAGGGATATTGCGTGAAGATGAGAACAGAAATTTACATATACACGTAAATATCTGTTCGCCCTGTGGCAGTAGGCAGTATGACTGACAGTGTACCGCACGCAGGCCACTCGCGTGCAGTAGGTGGCACGTGGACGCGAGTGACCGTGTGCCGTGTGGTCGGTACAGGTGCTGGCGGAGCTGGGCGTGCGCGCGCGCGCCTGCGCCGCCTGCGGCTGTGCGCCGCCGCCCTGCGCGCTCTGCGGCGTGTCGCCCGACTCCGGCATCGAGTTCGACCGCTGGACCACGCCGCAATGACTCCGCCCGCGCGCCCGCGCCACGCTCCTCAATATTGCCGTGACGGCGTCGAGAGTGCGCATGCGCAAGCCGAAGCGTGCCGAGCGACCGCGAGCGATCCGCCATATGCATTTCTAATGACGTTTTGTATGGAGATTTTTAATGTAACATCCCCTCGTCTGGTTCGTCGCGGTGGATCAGGATCGCACGCGATCGCAGCGACGACGCGTATGCGATAGTATTTTTATATTATACAAATGTAAATGTTTACGAGCACATCATAGCATTTCACTTTAAAATAAGCACTCTAGTGCGGCACCGTCCCGTGCCGCGGTTGAATTAGTACTAAGAGAAATTCTATTGCTAGTGAAATATTAAATGTACTCCATAAGTATTCTTTAAGTCAATTTTTATAAGTTTCATATAAACAAATAAATGAATATTATAATATAAATATATAAGTATAACGGATACGACTCTAAATGCATTCCCGATATATCTTCCACTATGTTATGCATTTTGTGTCCATTCGAACGATTTATTTACAATATGTTAATGTTTATATATTATTTCCTACGCCATCATGCTGTATGTGGGTGGACTGTCGCCTTACGGTCGTGGTCGCGCTCGGAATGCGAGGTGCCAGATCGGGCCATGGCCAAGGATCGAGATGGGTTTACTTCTGACTACAGACTGTAGTAGTCGGTCACTTCTCACTTCGTTAGAGATCTTATATTTCGAGTGTTGTTATGATCGCGAGGCTGGTCATGTTACTTTCTCCTCTGTGAGGATGACGCTGTGCTCTCGAGGACAGGTTTAATCGATTAGTGCCACTTTGTGCGATTTAAAATAAATGTATCGCATTAATATATTTAAGTTCGTCGGTAAAGTGAATACAAAGGGGCTTCTGACGTTGATTCTTCCATTATTGTTATATTATTACTTATTATATATGTAGAGTAAATGTTGCGCGTGTTTCGGACACGGCCGTTATTTTTATTACTTATGGATTAGGTGAGGTGAGCGATTGCGACTGATCGGCACAATCCAATCGTTACTGTTACGTATTGAAAGTTAACTAGATATCTGTTGTATAAAGTCGGGCATTGGTTGGTCTTTTAACAGCTATTTTTTAAATGTTTAACTATATTAAATAAGATATGTTCTAAATATAATAATATTTACAAGATCATATATTTAATTTATAATCGCCCACCTCTAATAATATAATTTAATGCAAATCTAAAAGCTAGTTAGTCTGACAGTTGTTATTTCCGCTCGCGCTCGCACAGACTCGTCGACGACGCGTCTGACGGTCTGACGGGTCTGAACCCTGGCTACTGCTGTCGTCATATATTTAATTATATATTTTAAATTTTAGAACAAAGAGTATATTTATAGTTAAAATAGAATAAACAAAAAACACTATTGTTTATTTTTCTATTGATCTTCTCGCAATCTGTAACGTAAATTTTGAAACCTCAAATGATTCCTTTCATATAGTCTACGCTAATTCGAAGCGATCGGCGTCAAATATTTTAAATGTTAGCAAGTAGTCACGCTTATAAACGTGTATTTTTATACGAACTATAGTGGCCGCGAGGCGCTCACGCGCCGTGCGCCTTTATTTACGTGATATTTTATTTTATACAGTTATATTTCAATTAGCATTTATTTTTTAAGTGCTGTTAAATCGTAATATTTTTCTATATTATCAAAATTATTTCACTGTCTCCTAAATGTAAATAAATCAAGCTTTAATTTTAAGTATGTTATGATATTGTAGTGAGTTGTTACGAGTTGTAAATTTGTTGTAGGTTAAGTCTTATATTGAGATTAGACTTCCTAAACTCGCAAGCAGCAACAACAGTCTCTTACGATTTATAATGAACGTTACGGTACCCGGCACACTGTACACTGTACAGTAAGCATCACTCGTTATAAGCTTCACGTTAATCAGTTCTATTAATATTTTGTGAATGTTTAAGTGTATCGTATTCATATGTACATCATTCAAGTATAAAAGGGCTATGGTGATATACGTTTTTTAGCCTTAGTTGCACGATGTACTCGAGTTTTATATTTCTAGACGTAATTTTATGGTAATCGTATTGCACAAAATCACCAAAGCCTGAAAATAACATATAAAATCATTTTTAAGTCGTCAATTAAATGTTATCTGAGGCTGATCCTCACTCGCGACATATTTTCAATATAACATTTTAACAAGTTTGAAGAGCTCATAACTTACAATAGATATCGATTTGTGTTAACACAAGTTTGGAGACATTATTTTATGGTAGTCACCCGAGCGAGAGTCTGCCCCTGATAAGATAACTAGACGCAAGTTTCGTACCTGTACAACGCAGCAACTTCTTTGACAATATCATATTGTGTTTTTCATATTCATTTTAGATGATAATTGATATAATTTAGTGAACCTTTGTAACGACCAAGGAGTCCCTTGAACGTTTATATCTCAGATAATTATCGATGTTCACGAAACAAGTGGATTTTGTACAAATGCATTAATGCCACATGGCACACATAAAATTAACCTCAAAAACAAAATATAAACACTGTTAAACTATGAGTTTTTTTATTTATCGCTCGCTTTATTTTCCTGTAAAATAAGTTGTCCTTTTAACAGTAATTTAAACGTTTCCAAAGACTCATAAGTATATATAGAAAGTCTCTTAAGTACAAATAGCGTATTAAAATAAATTTGAAGAATATTTTAATTTACAAAAAATATTTTTCCAAAAAAAAAAACAATACTAAAGAGATATTTAACTGCGTCACTCAGAACGGTTGGATAGGTTTTATTGAGCCCTTACAAAATTTAGACGATAGTTTGAATTACCGTGAGCCTTAACCATTAGGTACAAAGTGAATAAATAAGAAGTTAATAAATAAGCTATAATCCATACATATAATAAAATTGAAACTAAGCCGAAACTGCACAATAAATATTTTTTGGAAAAACATATTCAAATAAACATAATTAGCCATACAGAGGTCGAATCTATAGTTCTTAAAATTTTTGTCTGTCTGTTACCGCATCACAGAAAAACCACTGTAAATGTCATGACATGGAAAATGTCTCATTTCTGAGAAAAAAATACAAAACTGCAATTTAAGAGTATACTAATACACGTAAATCCTAAAAATTTGGTTGTTGAGTCATCTGAACGCAGGCAATGCAGTAATAATATATGCATTCGTTATAAACATCTAGGCGAGTTCTGAATTAGTATATTTGTACAGCTTGATGTCACCACCAATATTCAATTTGAGACCTTGGGAAACACTCACCACTAGCGCTTATTGGAAAATTATAGTAAAAATTGATGTAAAAAAACCTTATGTCTAGATTACATTCCACATCTCGCTCACGTCTCACGATGTCACCGTCTGCTGCACAATTCAGTGATAATAACAATTCCAATATTCAGTGGACATTTAGGATAAAAATAAAACATACAACATCTGTTAATTTATTTATTTTAAAGTCTATTAATAGTTAAAGTAATACACTAATATCTATAAGAAGCAATACGATGATTTGTGTAATAAGTATGTCAGTATATTGAGGGACATTTTATAGGAGACTTCTAACGTGGAATACGGGAGTTACTCCCATTTCTACAGTATAAGTATATACAAGTAAGCCGAAATCATTCTATAAAATATTTACTCTCGCTAATTGACTATCGTTGGGTGAAATACTGAGAACAAAACATATCTCAGTAACTACTCTAACGCCTACCTCCAATAGGCCTTACTCTACACTCCACGTTAACTTTCGATATAAGTAATAGTAATTTTATTAAATAAACTTTTACAATTACAACGGGAGTAAAAACCTCAACGCAATCATATATAACGTAGGATCTTAACAGCTATTTTTATATGTATATATACAATATAAATTGGTGCCATGAAAGATAAAGCTAAGTAGTCACTAATAATTACTATAAATAGCTACGACGAGCTACCGTGGTTGTGACCGCGCGTTGTGGAGCTGCCTCGTACAAGATGTAAACATTGGTTTGGCACAAAATGTGCTTAGAATAATATTCTTTACATGTAATCCTTTGTCGGTATTTACAAGAAAGCCTAAAATATTTATTGCTTACGATTTTAGACATTATAAGATTTGATGATACTTATGTGTATGGAAACCATCAGCAAGGCATGATAAAATGTGTCATACACAGAATTTCAGCGAAATATGTAAACAGGAATGCTTACAAAAAGGATAGTAATAAGAATCGTTCTTTGGAATGTAACGAAGTTAAAATGTTAAAATACAATAGAATATATATCTGTACCAAGAAATTATGATTTGATTATTACTAAAACACACAAAAGGCACCCACAGATTTAATTTGTAATTAACATTGGTCCTCTCTGGCAACACACATAATATATAATTAATAGTTAAATATTATAATTTTAATAATGGCACGCAGCTAATTTGGAGTTTAGGTCTACATTCTTCTAAAATTATTCATTTTCAATGTGCCATTAATGTTATCGAAAATATTCTTAAACATAGTAATTTAAATTTCGAATATAATGAAATAATTTCTATATAATACGGTAGATGCTATATAATCACTGTAAAACATTGCACTAGCTGCTAAGGCGACATATTTAAAATACGGATCAAAATCCCTGTCATAAAAATATATTCCTTTAATTAAAAACACATGTCTTAATTCTATGATTGACATAAACATTGGTGCCAATATTGGTAAAGGATTTTTGCGGAATAACTTCCAAAATATAAAAGCTCTTTCTGGTCCATGTTAGTTTACTATTCGGGGGACATAAAGTCCAAACGAGATGGTCGGACGCGTTCAACGAATCCTCATTGTGAAGGTTTGTAAACAAACAAATTGTAAATGACTCGTTTAACGTAGCAGCGTTTTCGTTGCAATACTATAGTTTCAATACTTTATTCTTTAATATATTCATCTAAAACTTACATCGTTAATAATAAAAAGGCTTTTGATATATACACAGTTCACGTCGTGTAGCGAATTGCGTAGTGAACATATGTACATCATATACTGTAAACATGTCTCAGTTGCGGAAGACGTTTGCTGCTGTGAACAAACTTAATGCACGGCGTCTATGTCTCGCTGTGCACGTGATATTTTCACCTGAAAAATAATAAGCAAAATTGTTACATCCCACTACTGGTATATTCATATGGACATGTACGACATTTTACAAACTATGAGTTATACCATTTAGATTAAATGTAATATTATTTTTGCTAGTTTTCATTCATAAATCTCGCTCGCGTGATATGCCCATTTAAAATAGCTCGGGTTAATTATAATAAGCTAACTCTAAACCCTAAACCTCACAAACTTTACCTCTTTATAATATTAGTTTAGTTTTTTAGAGTTTATCGAATGACTCGGTTGTCGTCGACGTGTTTATGAAACGTGGCGTGCACCTTATCCTTGGGCGTGGAGGCCTCGCCGGACTCGAGCGCGAACATCTTCATCTTCTCCTTGAAGGACAGCTGCTCGGGCACGGGCGCGGGCGCGGCGCGCGCCTGCGCCTCCGCCAGCCGCCGCGCGCGCGGGTCCCTGCAGGGTGCGAATGAGGAATATATTGATTCATAAATTTATATACGACACTCGTTGAGATGCGTCCCTAGGTGTCTAATTATAGTCTATGTTACTTCAAGCCATAGTTAGGTTTTAAATTTCATTCAAATCCGTTCAGCCGTTTCTGTGTATAAAGTAACAAATATTACACACACATACAAACTTTGGTATTTATAAAATTGATCATAATTTCCTCAATATGGGAGGTTAATAACTTAAAATAATAATCAACAAAACATGAAAAATTAATTAACTTAAAAAGCAATGGCGGGATCCCTACCTAATACAACGTCTATGGTCGCAACTCGCAAATCAAACTGAAATAGACTTTCAAATTTCTACATTTCTTTAAATTAAATGTCGGTATTAAGTTCTCGAGAAATTCACCACCAGTACAACAACCGATTTTGTCTGTAAGTATGAGTACTTCAAAAGCGTTTCATATACAATATGCACACAATATCTACCTTATATGGGCCAAGTACATTTATAATTATTTTTATATACGCATTTATTAATATTATACAAAAACTAAGTTTAAGAACAAATAAATGTCTCACCTATCATAAATACTAAAATAAGGTTGTAAAATTTTCAATAACTAGTGTGCTCTCTATAGTCATGTATAAGCCTGATATATCTATACATATAATAAAATTCTAACTGAGTCACATCTGTACATTAGATATTTTTTGGAAAATCTTATTGAAATAGACATTACTATCGATACAGAGGCCGAATACTGGACGGATTTTGATGAAATTTGGTATGGTCATAGCTGATTTATCCGGGTCACAACATATAGGATACTTTTTACCGCAGAAAAATATCTCATTTCCGAGAAAAAATACAAAAACTGGTTAGAATAAAAAAACGATGATACCTACATACATTTAAGCAAGTTAACTTACTAAATATGACAAAAACTATTAAAAATAGCTAATCTTGAAAAAGTATATCAATAGCACTATTTTATTCATTAAAATAGATATTTTAATGAATATTTATTTTTGCATTTTTTACATAATATTTCAATTTGTCAATAGATGTCGCCATGTGTCTTTAAAATACGTAGTTTTAATTCCAAAAAATTGAATGGTCAAATTCGACCTTTCTATGATTTTATTAGAATTACTACTAAATTACCCGCGGCCCCGCCCGTGTTTAAATTATCAAAAAACAATATTTTTGGCTTTATAAATTAGTTACATCTATAGATAATAGATATATTAAAATTTAATCAAGCCGTACCTGTGCTTTAAATATTTTTTGGAAAATCTTATTGAAATACACATTATTATCGCTAACAGAGGCCAAACCTATAGTTATAAGAATTTTTGTCTGTCTGTCTGTGACCGCATCACAGAAAAATCACTGGAAGGATTTTGAAGAAATTTGGTCTGCTGATATCCGGGTCAACTAATTTACTAATACGAGTATACTAATATGTAAAACCTAAGAATTTGGCTTTTCGTCATATGAACGCGGGCGGAGCCGCGGGCAATGCTAGTGAGCTATATTGCTGTAAAGTATCATCAAAATCCGTCGTGTGTAAAATAGTAGAAAACAGATGTAAAAGTAGTGACCTGTAGACCTCCTGCGCGCCGATGACGCCGGGCGTGTGCGCGGGCGCGGGCGCGGCGCCGGCGGCCGCGCCGGGCGACGCGCCGCCTGCCAGCATGCTCTCCGCTTCTTCGAAAAACCGCTGTTCGAAAAACATCATTAATTATATTATTATATTTATATATAGTAAAAACAATATTTAAATGTACTAATGTTTTGAAAAAAGAATATCTGGTAAGTATTTAAAACTTCATGACCTATCATTTACAATATATGATTTTTAAAAGTAACTAACTATTAATATATGTATTAATTTTGCTAC
Source organism: Brenthis daphne (assembly GCA_947093115.1). Classification (NCBI taxonomy): domain Eukaryota; kingdom Metazoa; phylum Arthropoda; class Insecta; order Lepidoptera; family Nymphalidae; genus Brenthis; species Brenthis daphne. Next base: position 3,428,861 of record OX352477.1, on the reverse strand, counting down.
TATGCACATAGAATGCATATTTGCAACTACCTAGAAACAATAAATTTCAATCAAAATAGTTTTATCCTTATAACCTATATTATCAGCGTTTATGATAATACAGTACTTGATTATAATATTTTTTTTCTCTTCACTTTTTTTTTTATTTACTTTGTTTGTTAAAACAAATATATTTTTTCCATCAATAAAAATAAAGGATATTTTACTTTTTTTTATCCATTTGTTTTTTTTTATTTAACTAAAATATTTAATTAATAAACAAAAAACTTAAATATACATTTACGTACGACCAGCAAAACGGGCTAGTGACGTTAAGATGTATATAGGCTGTTTTTACACTATAATTTAAGACAGTACAAACACGTACGTCGTACGTGAAAAATGGAGTAAACGGGTGAGTTTGGTGCCCAAAGGATGGCTTTAGGAGCCGAGGTCACAAAGTCAGAGGATGGAAGGATGAACTGAAATTGACCTTAGATCCCTTCGACTGAGAGTGGCTGCAGATAGAAGTGGAAGGCATTGGATCAGGCTTATACTGTAAGGAACACCAAGCGAAGAGACATATTGACATAAAATAGACGTATTTGACGATACGTTTGGCTCAGTTTGTAGTGACTCTACTTGCTGTGCCAGCGGTCACGGGTTCGAGTCCCAATGGAAGCAGCATGCATTTGTGTTTGAACGCACGAATGTTTGTACTCCAGTCATGGGTGGTACTATTTGTAGCATGTATGTACTTAAAGTTATATATGTGTGTAGTGCATAACTATCTGGTATCCATAAATAACACAAGCCTCGTAGCTTACCACTGAACTAGGTGGAGCTGGGTGTTAATGTCCTAATATATTTATTTATTATTTATTTTATATATTGTAAATATAATTTTACTGTTTAAGTCATAAAATATAGGAACTGGAATTTCGGAAATAAAGGCTTCATTATTATTAAAGCACGTACGTCAGGGTCCTCCCTGGCGGCGGGCGCGTCCAGCGGCGGCGGCGAGCTGGCGGGCGGCGCGGGCGGCGGCGGCGCGCGCTCGTGGAACGACACGCGCTTGTCGCGCGCGCCGCCCACCGGCGACCTGCCAAAGTGGAAGCATACATTATAATAAATCTTATATTATGGAGGGCAACCCGTGCAAATGACCAGCGCGACAAAAATGAATGGCAGCAAAATTGAGCGGGCGGTTGTACGAAGTTCTTAATTTTCTCTCTAAGAGAGAAAAATCTTAGAAAAAAAGAAGAACAAAATAGGAAACAAAAAACCAACTCTTTTAGTATGTAATGATTTTTGAGTCTAGAATACAAAGATACTTCCAATTTTTTTGCCGATTTACATTTCAAAACTTGCAACCCTTTTCGTGCCGATCACGTTTGACGGGGATTCCCCACAAACCTTGTGGAGGAATACCCTATCATCCTACATTCCTACTACGCGACGAAAAATGTTTTTTTTTTTTCATTACTTACTATATGGTTTTCTGTATTATGACATAAGTATATAAAGTACGACTCAAACGTAATGGCGGCTCTGAACATCGTACGTTCCGATGTCCAGAAGGCAATATTAGCTATAACTTCCGAATATACAGGCAATACTAACTGCGGAGGCGGCAGCGCTGCGTCGTGCGGCGCGGCGTGGGGCGCGGGCGCGGGCGCGGGCGCGTCCAGGCGGCGCGTGGCCATCACCGCGAAGGACGAGCCGCGCTCGGGCGGCGGCGGCGGGTTGCTCGCGCCGGCGCTCGACACGGATATGTTCGCCAAGCTGCTGCTCAGTTCTGATACGCGACTCTCTTCCATTATGCTCTGTTTATATAATTTAGTCAAAAAGTTATAAAGTGTAATTTCAATTCAGATTATGTATATATTAAGAGCAAATTACTAATTTGCTCTTAATATATACATAATCTATTTTTTTTTTCAAAACATACCCTAAATAATTTTATGTATGTATGTACGTTCGCATCTGTTTACCCAATGCGATGTCAACTCAAATGTTACCAAAAGAACCATTTATTAAAACAACTAACTTAACCTCGCTTTACTTGCTTGTTTACTTTATTACTAGCAGCAGCTTATGTTTACTCCAGGTTATATATTTGCTTACTAAATGTTACCCAAATCAGTCCAGCCATTTTAGTGTGAAGGAATAACAACTATACACTAAACAATAGTAGTGTGTGATAAATATCATGGAGATAATCTATATCCATATATATAATAAAATTGTAACAAAGTCGTATCTGTACTTAAATATTTTTTAGAAAATCTTGTTGACATAGTCAATATTATTGATACAGAGGCCGAATCTATAGTTTTTAGATTTTTTGTCTCCCTATCTGTCTGACTGCATCGGCACTGGACAGATTTTGATGAAATTTGTTATGATGATAGCTGGTTATCCGGGTCAACATATAGGATACTGCGGGAAAATATCTCATCTCTGAGCTAAGCGCTAAAACGTAACTAGGGATCAAACCGAGCGGAGTAAGCTACTCCCAAGTCACTGGTTCAACATAAAATTAAAAAGTACAGTTTTGTTAAAGCATAGTTGTAAATGATGATACCGTATGTGAAGTGTGCGTGTAGCCGTTAGTGAGGTCCACGCGCTGGTTGGTCTTGAGTATAGACTTGGGCGGCGGCAGCTGGCGCTCGCGCTCGCGCTCGGGCTCCGGCTCGGGCTCCGGCGACGGGCTCTCCTCCTCTCCGCCGCCGTCCGCTCCCGCGTTATCGTCCTGTATTCGATGAGATTCGTTGATTATGTTAATATTGTATTAAGTAATTATCATTAAAATAGTAGTATTCTATTGCAATTTTATTGAGTTGCAGTTAATTCTTAGACAATTTTCATGCAATATAATATAAGGTTATGAAAACTTAAAGACAAGTAATGATATTTTTACATTCTGCATATATCAACACACGCTCTTTACTATTACGTATTACGTATATAGATAAAATATTTTTAACCCACTCGGCAGCGCCTCTGACAAAGATGCCAAACTACTCCAAGCCAAAATGAATCAAACCTTTATGATTTCGTCAAAGATTTATGTTGAGTATTTGTTCCTCCCAAACAAAAATTGAACTTTTGTCTCACTCAAAATAAAAATAAAACTGCGACAATAGCATAAAAACGCGAAAAGATAGTTAATTTAAAATGTCAAGTATATTATAATTGTGTTGTAATATTTATAGTACTAAATATGTCACCTGATGTTGCGTGGCGCGGCGCTCGAAGTCCCGCTCGAGCTGCAGCGCGCGCAGCTGCTGGTTCTGCACGGGCGTGCGCGCCGCGCCCAGCGACACCAGCTGCGCGATGGCCGCGTCCCTAATATACACAATGCATGCAATGCAATCTTCAATTCAATTCAATTTTATTGTTAATGTGTTTCAACCGTGTTAGTTGAGCACAGATTATTTCGTAAATGTCACATAGAATGGTAATGTTTTTAATATATAAATTAGATGTATAATTAATTGATGTATAATTAACTACCGCGTATGAATCCGCAGTACACAGGAAAATCATACATGGTTTTTGTTACACTATTTGTGTTTTGATTAGTTTGTTAAAAAACGTCGTGAAAGTTTAAATAAATGAATAATAAAATAAAACTAAATAATCTAATACTAATATTATAAAGAGGTAAAGTTTGTGAGTTCGTAGGGGGTAAACTCTGAATCTACTGAACTGATTTAGATGAAAATTGGTATGAAGATAGTTTGAGACCCTGGGAAGGACATAGGATACTTTTTATCCCGGAAATCATTCCTTAAGGAGGTGAAAATGGAGATAAAAGTTTGTATTGGGAAGCAAGCTAGGCACACCCGAGCGATACACTAGTCATATTTGACGACACGTTTGGCTCAGTTTGTAGTGACCCTACTCGCTGTGCCAGCGGTCGCGGGTTCGAGTCCCGCTGGGGGCATTCATTTGTGTGATGATCACGAATGTTAGTACTCGAGTTATGGGTGTATATATTTATAATGTGTATGTATTTAAAGTTATATATGTATGTGTGTGATATATCTGGTATCCATAGCACAAGCCTCGTAGCTACCATAGAACTAGATGGTGTTATGTGCTAATGTCCCGACATATATATTTATTTATATTATATGACAAATACACACCTGCGTGCCCGGTTGGCCTGGCGGCGCGCCTCGGCCTGGCGCTCGCGCTCCTCGCGCTGCCAGGGGTTGTGCGGCGCGAGCGCGCGCGCGGCCGGCGCGCCCACCGGGTACACCGACACCGCCGGCGGCTCCAGCGCGCTCGCCACGTACCGCTCTGACAGACGACACAATTATATACACGCCAAAACAATGTCAAAATCAAATATAATAGCGTAATTCTCTGTTTATGCTACTATTCTCAATTTTGCCATACATATCGTTTACTTTCTTCAAAGAATAAGGGAAGGTTTATTTTCATATTTTGTATTAGTCGTTAATATAAAATTTTTGAAGAGAAAATATGAATAAAAATAGTTCTGCTTAAATTTAAAATCTTTTGTATTTTTTAAACGTTACTTCTCTTTCCTTTGAAAGAGAGATAGCATTATATTTGCTTATAATTTGTAATTATTAGATTTTTTTATTTATATTTATTATTGTATTATGAATATAACAAAACAATTAAAACAATTACCATCATCAGGCTGTACAGTTGAAGCTTGCTGCTGCGGCTGTTGTGACTGCTGGTAGAGATCTTCGGCCTCTGTTTCAGATTTTCTTGTAGGCTGTAAACAAATGTTTTAGTTACTTCATACTATTACATAGCAAGACCGTATTCGTTTTCAACCCTTTTTTTAAACACCCCCCCCCCCCCCCCCCCCTCCCTCTTCACTCTTAGTAAAAGTATGCATTTAGTGAATAAAAATGTTATAACGTACCTGCGATATAGGTTTAGGAGCGACAGGTGGCTGGCTGCGCTGCGGTGACGGCGGCCCGGGCGGGTACCAATCGTATCTATGATAATGATAAAATTATAATATGAATATCTATTGTAAAACTAACTCATTTAATAAAACGAATTGAAATTTAAAATATCAAAATATATATATGTTCCCAGAATAAAAGTTGGGTGCCATTTGTTACTATTTCAATTATTTCTTTTTTAAAAATACGCTTTAATGTAAAATAATACTAATGAAACAAAAATAAATATATGTATATTACATATAGGTGACAGATGGGTATTGGCTATAATCCCATTTCTATTTTTTTTCTTTCTAAAACATACACTGTTACTAGATAGTTTTTACGTATTTTCAGAAATCACCTTTTATTCTATTGTTGTCTATTGTATTTTATATGTGTATTGTCTATTGTTGTTAACATATAGAATTTAATCGGCGGCCAATTTTTATAAGATTAGCAGAGATAACAGAATCTCTGTTGTGTTATGCTTATTCCTATTATAATAGAGGTGTATGAGTAATACAAGCATTTTCTGTTCTCTCGTACATAGTTGATGGAATGAGAAACATACGATCGGAAATAGATTAGGTATAGTAACCGAAGTGACACGTCGTATTTCGCCACATGGGCGTAGCACTACCAACTAACGAGCAAGCGAGTCAAGTTAGCTCCTATCAAAATAACATTATACATAAATTTATTTTAGTACGTAAATAATAAAAATATATAAGCAACTGATTAGATACCTTTGAGACTGAGCGTGATTCTGGTACATTTGATTGTTCTGTGGCTGCATATGCGGCGGCGCGGGCGAGTACTGCGTGTGCATGTTGACGTGCATTTGTGGCATCTGGGGCGTGTACTGCGCGTGTACGTGCTGGCTCTGCGGGCTGTGCATGTGCATGCCTTGGCCCACGTTTGGCTGCATGTTCGCATGCACGTGCATCTGCTGGTTTGGGTAGCTGTTTGTCTTCTGTTGAAGTTGTTGCTGCTGCTGGTATTGTTGTATTTGTTGCTGTTGTAATTGTTGTTGTTGTAACTGATGTTGTTGCATTTGTTGCTGTTGTTGTAACTGTTGCTGTTGCTGATGATGATGTTGATACATTTGTTGCTGCTGCTGTTGTTGTTGTTGTCGCCTAGTAACTTCTTCGGACATCTCTGCCAATTTAGCGGCTCGAGCGTTGGCGGCATTTGCTTGGTTAACCTAAAATTTTTATTATTTTGGTTATTTTTTTAGAACCCAAGTAATACATAACGTCTTGTATAAAGTGTATTGCCCATAGATTTACCTGATGTGGCAACGTGTTAGTACCATCCGGAAGCTGTTCGGGCGAGGTCGCGGAGAAGTGTGCAGATTGGGGTCGACCGCTTCCTGTTGAGCTACGAAGCGATGACCATCTAAAAAACGAATAAGTCATTTTATAACCATTTCCTAAAGAGTTTGTTTTTAAACATAAATTTCAGTAACTTGTATATAAATTTTTGTTCATGTAAAAAATTGTTTATAAACACAGTAAATTTGGCTAAATTAATTATACCAATGCAATTGCGGTTTCAGTGATGCGGATTCCACAGGATAAGTACAGTGTATACACTATATGGCATATAACAGTTTTGGGAACTAATAAAAAGCTAACTACTAAATTTCGTTTAATTAAATATACTTTTTTATATAAAATTATTCAAATTTAAACTAAAAGGGGACGATTTAAAAGTACTCATAAAAGTCTATTTCAATAATGAATGAATTATTTTTTTCTATATTGATCTCCTTTAGCTTAATAATACTTCATAATATCATCAATGTATACATATGTAGTAGGTACACACCTGTCTTGCAACGGGTGCTGTTGAGAGTGCACAGACGACAGGTTTTGGTAGAACAGATCGTTCGGCGCCGAGAGGTTGTGGCTGCTGTGCGATTTGCTCGGCGCCATGCCGGCTGCACCTCCCCTCAACTTCGACATGTTCATGCTGTAAAAATTTCACATAAGTTTTTGCTCTTTAACTAGCTACCTTAGGAATGAATCTAATTTAAATTATTTAAAACCCTAAATAATACATTGAGAGTTATTTATTTATGTATCAATTTAAGGTCTTTTACAAGTTTTCATTATAAAAAAAATATTCAGTCTGATTTGTGATTTCGCATTTTAAATAACTAACGTTTTCAATACAATACATGAAAAGCAGATAAGAATCTTTGTGGCAATTAAGTAAATGATAAATGCTAGACAATGGCCCAGAAATATCACGTTTTCAAGATATTTGAAGGCGAGACAGTCAAAACATCACAGAAATGTGACACGGAACCCAATGAAATGAAAATTTACTTTAGGTAAGCGAGCTTTCAAATCCCAAAAAGTCCGCAATGCAAAAGTAAGTAAATAGAAACTATCGTAAGTCTAAGTAAAATAATGCTACCTTGATATAAGAGAGGTCTGGGACTGCGGCGAGAGTGCGGCGGCGTGGTGCGGGGAGGGCGGCGGCGCGTGCGCGTGGTGCAGCGCCGGCGTGCTCTTGCTGGGCTTCACGGGCTCGGCCGCCAGCCGCGCCGGCAGGTCGCGCTCCGACGCGCGCCGCGCGCCCGCGCCCCCGCCCGCGCCCGCGCCCTCGCCCGCCGCGGCGCCCGTCCCTGCGTCAGACATACTATTTTAAAACCACATCTACATACAAAATAATCAACCACATATTGATAGTACATACGTGAAAAATAATTTTATTTTTAATACTGTTTCATTTGTGATACTGCTCTAATGTGTTAGCTAATAAGCGAAGACATAAGAACAGTAAAAAAAAATTCACGTATTACATACACCAATAATACATTTGATATTTCTACGTAGTTTTTTTTACAAAATAAAAAAAAAATATAATAGTAACTTATAAATTTATACATAATTTGTGTGTCCTATACAAAAAGGTGCTGGATTACAAAATTATAATAAAGATGTGTACCTATAAGTAGAAACATAACGTGCAACGATTTTAAATAACGAAACAATAACGTAAATAATAACGTGTATACAAAATGATAACCAACATAATCAATAATAAAGGCTTCGCCATACAAGAAAGGTACGTCTGCAACACATGCTCCTATAATGATAAATCATAAACGAAACCAAAAATTGAGAAGCCGTGCGTGTATAACACACCTATTTCATGCTCGGTGTGAGAGTCGGCTTACACGTGGGGTGGGGCGCCGCGGCGCGCACGTCGGGGCAGCTGCGCCGCGGGCACACGTCCGTCGAAGATACATGTCTCCGCTCCATTCTCTTATTACTCGTAGATCGCAGCCCACTCAATTCGTCTAAGCTCTCGCTTTTAATTAACGATTCTACACATTTAGGCTTTTCAGGGTTAATGCTGGACTGAGTATATTTCACTTTTATGTTCTCGAGTGTAATTATTTTCGGTTTTTTGTCTATAATTTCATTGAATATAAAACTGCCCGTTGTTGAAACGTTAGTTTCGGTGTGATCTTCCGATGGAAGATTGGGCAGCTCGAATTCGTTGCCTTGAGCCAAAGTGTCTTCACTGCCGCGGGAACCGAACTTTGACCAATCTTCAAGCTGTATGAGAATACTTTTCACTTCATCTTCGGACATTTTGTCAGTTTTAACGTCATCAGTATCAGTTTTTTCAAATTCATACTGAATATCCGCTAAACTAGCACTCGCAGGTAGTTGTTCCTTAATTATTAGGGGTTCTAGATTTGCTCCAGAGCTAAGATTAGGACTCGACCTGCAGTTGCGTTTGTAACTTTTCGCACAATATCTAAGATTAATTTGATTAAAATGTTTAGTTAAAGCTTTAACTTTCCCAAAGGCAGGCCTATATTCGTCTGGTGATTTCCATGATTTTTTTGCAACGTTATCTAATATCTGATTAACTTCACCTTCTGCATGCGGGGCCTTTCTGCATGGAGCCACGTCTGTGAATTCTTCATCGAAAGAATCCGAAGTCGATATGGACGGACCATCTGTATCATCTGATTTACTCGAAAGTGATTTTGACATTGAATACAAAGTTTTTTTCAGTCGACACTGTATATTTTGAATGTCTTTAGATTCTCGTCTCAAGTTAAGACTTAAATCGACTTTTTTTGTAAATTCTACAATGCGAGGTTTCGTATCGGGTTCTAAAGGCGAGTTAGGAGTTTGACAGGTAGCATCAGCCGTTTCCGGTTTTTTGTTATCCGTCAAATCTAATGAAAGAGAGGGGAGTATTCTTCTTATTTTAGGAGTGGCCACTTTACTGTGAAAACAGTCATTCTCGAATATCAGTGGTTCAGAATTAGGTTCATCTATAAAAGGTATTTGTTGCGCTTCCGGCTGAGGCGTGCGGCAACACTCACAGGCACTCACGCACTCGTCCACCGCCGTGCACCTGCGTCTGTACTCCTCGTCTTTAGATCGAGAATTGAACAGGTCCAAAGTTAGTTTAGTGTCTATCGGTTTCATTTCTGGTGGCAAACAAATAGTTTCACCACTTTCACTGGACTGGTCGTAGTTGGCCGGCGGGTCGGGCAACGGGGGAGGTTCTTGGATCTCGTAAGTATCTTGTGAAAGGGTATCGCTAGTTTGTTGAGCGTCGAAATCTTCACATGTAAATGTGAAAATCGGTATCTGATACTGAGGTGGCCCGGATTTGAGCTCTAACGGGCAGCCCGGCGTGTCCGGAGAGTGATCTTCTCGTAGCTGATTATTCTCTCGATCTAAAGTAATAATGAGTTTAGGAATGGAACCGTGATAGTGAGGTTGACAGTCTTCAGTATCATCCGTGCTAGATTCGGATGTTTCATCTCTTAAGAGACGATTTCGATAATGCCGGCCATAACCTGCAATTAGAGAAACTTTAAAACCACTCACGAGATAGATTCATAAAAGGAAAGAAGCAGAAAAGAACCACATCAAGATGACCACAATTTTTTAAACAAAGAAAAAATAAAACAAAATAAGAAGACGAATCAACGCCGAAAATAAAAAAGTCGCAAAAAATAAACAATAACAATTTTTCAACATTATTTGCCTGCGGTGACGAGCTCAGTGAGAGGCGACGTCGGCTTCAACAACGCTGGATGTGGATTTATGAATGTTCCAGAATTACGTCGCGAGCGGTCTTCGTATTGTACTTCGTCATCTAAGAAAATTGTATTAAGGGCACGTTTTCGTTATCATTACTAATTTTTATTAATATTTATATTTTTATTATTTTTAATTGAAAATTTGACAATTCTCATTGACTAAAATTGTATGTAATGTTATGTATATTAAAACTCCAAATTCGAGGAAGTTATACTCGGCGCGGCGAACCTTGATCCCTATGACAGTTCGTGTTAGCGATGGGTCGTGTCTTTGGTCGTGGCGATATTTTTTTTTTTTTAGACAAATGCGTGGCTTGCATTCAGCCACGTTGGTAAACATGTTTTAAAAAATATTATAATGTGCATTTTTAATGTCCATTATGTTGTTGTTGTATTAGCCCAAGCGGATAATTGGAGGAAAGTCGTAGAAAAGACCAAAAAACTTTGCTACGATGATTGGGATTGAGATGTGCGATACGACACTCTTGAAGATCAGCCATTATTGATAAATGTAGGTGACAGCAGTTGCAGTTCAGATTCCGAGTCTGAGACGCAAACACTCATGTCATTATCAGATTCAGAATAAAATACAGAGTGTAACAAAAGTAAGTGATAATACTTTAGGGTGTGTAGTGTCCCTTATATAGAGTTCACTGGCAAAGTAGCAGCGCTAAAAGCAAAAAATTTTTTTTGTGATTTGCATGGGGAAGCTCATGTGGCGCTTGCCCATACAAATCACAAAAAAAAATTTTTCGCTTTCAGCGCAGAGTACTTTCACTGTAAACTATATAAGGAACACATGCAAACCCTAAAGTATTATCGCTTACTTTTGTTACACCCTTGACCCTGTGTATGTAAATAAATAATTGTTAAACAGGTTTTGTTTCATTTCATTTTGTCCTATACCTGTTATTTTTTAATTTTCTTGGGTATAATATAATCATGTGTGTATGTATGAATGGTATGATCGTAATATTCTGTTCCATTCCATAATATATGAACTAAAATGTGAGTATGAAAAAAAATGTGCATTCGTTTCCATTACCGACATTTTTTTATCGATACTTGCCGCCCTAGTCGATAAACGTCACACGACGTAAGTTTTGCAAGACGTAAACATAAATTCAGATTGAGATAACTTCTTGTAAATGTTAAGAATTGTTAAAAATATCAACGGAATATCATTACTAATGGTATAAAGCTACGTAAAATTTATAAATGGCATTTTTAGACGCCCCCAATATGATCCCAATTTAATGGTGACGCCACTACAATGTTATATGGTGACATTAGCTGTCGGTGTCATAGGGATCAAGGTTCGCTGCGCCGAGTATAAGTATTGGTTTTGCTATTTCTATTATATAATAAAATTAATATCAGAATATATCATAAATATAAATTATATAGTAGAAGTTTACTTTGTTGTTGATTATATGTAGGCTGATGCAGGAGGGTCGCCAACCCGTGCAACACCGCGCCTTGTTTCGCCACTTCCAGCGTTACCGTCGGTCCCGTGCGAACTAAGTATTCTGCAGCCTACGCAAAATAACAGTAATTAATTAAATGATTCTGAATTAATATTTTTTATTTAAAACATCTTAAGTGAGTATTTAGTTTCATATGTTATTGTTTGATTTATTGGACTTAAAACTCTTTCAAAAGTTAAAAATATTTCCATTTATAATACTTACATTACAATTATCATACAAAATAATAAATAGTAAAAACTTAAATAACGACTATTGTGCCCTTTTAATGCCATGCAAGATATTGGCATCCCCAAGATCAGGACATTGTCCTGTGTGCTGGCCTAATGAAGATAGAGTACACTTTTACACATTTTTCGGAAGTCAACTAGATTGCTGATTCTCTTAAAAATGCTACTTCTAGTTACGATATTTCGTCTTTGTCAGAGGTAATGTAAAATAAAATCGTAATATTCGAAAGAGGTTTGACAACACTCTCAAGAGTGTGATATATGATTTGATGACAGGTTTGGCTCAGTTTGCAGTGACCCTACTTGCTGCGCCAGCGGTCGCGGGTTCGAGACCCGCTGGGGGCATTAATTCATGTAATGAGCACAAATGTTTGCACTCCAGTCATGGGTGTTTATATTTATATTATATAATAATATTATGTATGTATTTAAAGTTATATATGTGTAGTGTATCAACTACCTGGTATCCATAACATAGGCTTCGTAGCTTACCATGGACCTAGATGGTGTTGAGTGTAATTTCACAACATTTATTATTATATATATCTACTAGTGGTGACCTTTTCCTGCGTGATGCCCACGAGCGAGTGCCCGTCCACGGACAGCAGCTGGTCGCCGGCGGCCAGGCGCCCGTCCGCCGCCGCCGCGCCGCCCGGCACCACCGACTTTATGTATATACCCAGCTTGCTTTGCCCTGCGCCCTGTGTGGATAGTGGTAATATATACGTGAACGTCGACATTATTGGACATATTCTAATTTTTATTTTAGAGAGGACGAAATTATTTTGAAGGTACAAAGTTAAGTTGTTCCTCGTAGAAAGCGTCTCGGAGAAAACTAAACTCTCTCATCCTCTCTGAATGAGACTATCATTTCACTGGCAGAATGCCATACCAGTCTCCTAGGTAGACCGGCTAATCTCAATATAAAGAAAAATCGACATGATGGCCTTAGAGCTGACTGTTTTGCCATTGAATTTGAAAAAAGTTTTGTAATTATCTTTCTTTATGAGCGCACTCCACTTGAACGAAATGACGTGACAGATACAGAAATTTTATTGTCACGATGACATAAGTCACTTTAGCGCTATCTTTAACGATCAAGTTCAACATACTACTACTATACTATAACTGATTAGCTATATATAAATACAATATGGGTACAAACCTTAGCGGCAACAATGCTGAGTCCCATCCCGTTGGAGTTCTTGTGCAGCTGCACGAGCTGCAGGCGCGGGTGCGCGTCGGGCGCGGCGGGCGCGGGCGCGTGCGCGTGCATGTACACGGTCCACTCGCCGCGCGCGTGCGGCTGGTGCGCCAGGCGGCACAGGCCGCCGCGCTGCAGCGGCGCCACGAACTCGGCCAGGCCGGGCGGCACGCCGCGCACCACCTCCGGGCTGAACCCGTCGCCCGGGATCAGCAGCGCCGCGCCCAGCCACACGCTCTCCTCTAGTGTTATCTGAGTCGAAGTTCATTGATCACAAAATTACTTTAGCTTTTCTTTATTAGAATTAGAATAACTGGACGTTATATTTATGAAACTAACACATAGCAATATAAAATCTTAATTATTAAAGAATCATGAATATCGATCGTATATTTTCAATTGGCGAAAATATCATACAACATACAGACAAATAACGCACATCGCAATTAAGCACCTCTTTTTTTTCGCAGTTGGCTTTAATATAGTAATAAATAACTATCAAATAGGTATCGAAAAATATGGAAGTTTACACTGTTGTGACGATTTCTTTATATTTTTTATTAAAAGTGTCATTTATTGTAATATATGTACATAAAAAACTTACTTTGGACTAGAGAAACAAACTAACGACAAAACTTCTAAACAGGTAATATCTATTATAAATTATAATACATATTATATTGTAATAGTATAGCGCGCACCTCGCGTCCATCGGCGCGATACAGCTCGTCGGCGCGCGCGCGCGCGTGCGCGGCGGCCGCGTCCACCAGGTCGGGCGGCAGCAGCGGCGCCAGCAGCGCGCGCACCTGCACCGAGTTGAGCTTGAAGCACGCGCCCAGCGCGCCGCACACCTCCTCCGCCGTGCGGTACGTGCCCGAGATCAGGCGCGCTGCAAATGTAAATATACAAATATTTAAATTCAGTAAGATTTGCAAACAAAGATTAAAACATCACTTAATGATTATATTCTTACTAGTAACCCAAACTCGCTTCGTTCGGGTGCATCCTAGAGCCTGATCCCTAGAGCCAGTGCGAGCGAGATAGCAATATCTATTGTAAAAAAAACAACTCACCAGCCTGATGCGTGCGAGCGAGATGGCAGTCTGCGGCCAGCTCCAGCCCCTGGCGCTCGGCCCACGCCGCTAGCAGCGCGAGGCGCGCCGACAGCGCGCTGCCCCACCGCGCGCTCACGCACCCCGCTTCCGTTACCAACTGTGGGATATATTTCTTTTCATTTTTGGTATTATCAACATATATATGGAAATATATTGATAATACCATATCTATAAATAAATATATTAAATAATTTATCAATGTCTTAGAGCAATGTTCATTGTTTTTATTTTTTAAGATTTATAGTTTTTAGGCGTGGCAGCTGAGAATGATTTTTTACTTTACCCTTATTACGTACAAAGGAGGACACCCATAGTGTTTTCTTTAAATTTTAATCGTAATCAAATACGAAGTAATAGTAAAAATAATAATCGTTTATATTGAATTTTTTTATTTATTAAGCTAAGAATTTATTTTGAAGATCAATTAAAACAAAACCAAACAAGTTCAAAATAAATATTGCAATCACGCAATAACAATTCAATAGCACAAGCATATAGAAAATGCAAGGTACCTTATTAAAACAACAAGCATTAATATAATGGAAGAGGTGCGAGAAGAGCTGTATAGTGAGGGCGGCGTTGACGCGGCAGCGGCGCAGCAGCACCATGGCGGCGGCCAGCGCCTGCAGCGTGGGCGCCGTCGCGTCCGTCGCGTCCGCCGCGTGCGGGTTGCTCAGCTCCGCCAGCGCACGGGACAACTCCTCTTGGAAGCATGTCACTAAGTTGCTGGAACACAATTCGAGCAGATAAATAATCGAGCTAGTAATATTTTGCTTAATTCGGGTACTCTATAGATTGGTTACGTCGCAGTAGATAACCTTCAAATTGGTCTAAAAGATGTATTGGGCTTCTCTGAAAAATCTTAGCCCTGTATCTGAGCTCACTCCTTTGTTTGGTCATGTCTATAGCAAATACATTGAGTCTACACAAATAATTATGTATTAAAAAAATTAACGCGTCTAATCTTACTAAAAGTTCCCAACATGATTATATTTATAAATATTATTTAGTTCTTACCTGAAAGCGTTTTGAACGGTTTTTGGTAGTAAATCCTGTGCTTGCGTCGAAAATGATGATATATGTCGATCAAATTTTAAAAAATGTAGTAGTTCACTAGCATTAGCCATCCAAAATGCTTGCGCAGCCGAGTCTGTGCACCTCTCCTAAGAACACAAAAAACATATTAATCGTAGTGATGGTATATAAAAGAAATATAGCTCTACGTGTCATTTTTTTTCAATTTGTTCCGTATGCAGAAATTGAAAACAGCGTAATAATTAGAAATATTCGATAACGCCATCGTCTTTCAAAAGGTACAAGAGTTAAAATTCCATGTGAATTATTACTATATATCATAAAACAAAAGTTCCCTCGCCTCGTCTGTCTGTCTGAACGCGATCAACTCCAAACTCTACCGACCAGATTTTAATACGGTTTTCACAAATTAACGGAGTCATTCATGAGGAAGGTTTATGTGTATAATTAAGAAAGGTTTTGTGTAAATTGGCTGAAGTATGACGACGCTTGAAGATGTCAAAAAAATAAATAAGGCCAAAGCGTAAAACGGATAGTTACATGAAAACAATGTATTACGAAATTATTCATATCCACGGATGCACCCAGGAGAAATGCTAGTACAATAATAGTGTTTTAAAATTTCCGGTTTACCTGCACAGTTGCGTGTATGAGTGTCGCGACGTGATGCAGGAACGCCGTGAGCTTGTGCGCGCGCTCCGTCGGCGTCAGTTCCGGCCGGTAGTGGGTAGACGCACGGTATCTGGAACACAAGCGTTTATAAATATAATTCTTCGAACTTACGTTTTTAGAGGAAAAGTGTTTTATTTTTAATTTAAATGATAATAGCGAGTCTATTGATTGACTATGACAACATTAAAATATACTAACAATACAAAGATTACCTTGGGCAAGGTGAACTTGTTTATAGAAAAGATCTATTCAAGTCCACCTCAAATCAAACATCCAAATTGTCTTATATTATTTATTTTGAAAAGTAACTTAGATAAAATGTCACGTTAGTACAAGTACCTGTACAGCACTCACCTAGCGCAGAGATATAGCGTGTAGACGGGCGCGAGTTTGAAGGCGGGCGCGTGCGGGTCGAGGCGCGTGATGACGGCCGCCAGGAACTGCGCCTGCCCCGCCTCGGGGAACTCGAGCACCGCCGGCAGTATCGCCTCCTGGCCGCGAGAGCTCATCGCGCTCCTAACATTATACATACCATTTAAAATAAAACTATTGGTCTTTCTATTAATTTTCACGGATTTATTATTTTTGATTTTTGGTTGACGAGATAAAAAATTAAAATAAATCCGCGAAAAAAAACCATAATAATAGCTTCATTTAAAATGTCAAATATTTGCAATCATATAAGAATGTATTACTGTACATGCCACTTTAAACATCTGTTAACTATTACTTAAAAATTATAGATTGCATAGAAAGTTTCTTTGCATAAATAACCAATTTTTGACTAATATAAAGAAAAACTTTATTCAAACAAATTGTTCTTCCTTGAAAATCGTACTTTTGAAGTGACAGCTGAAAAGTCCGACACTGATGTTCCTACTCCATATTTCGATTGAATTGCACTCTATGTACTACGCTACATTTGTGTTATC
The DNA here is from genome assembly GCA_947093115.1 of Brenthis daphne. NCBI lineage: Eukaryota > Metazoa > Arthropoda > Insecta > Lepidoptera > Nymphalidae > Brenthis > Brenthis daphne. Next base: position 3,412,175 of record OX352477.1, on the reverse strand, counting down.
ATGTATGTATATATTTATGGAGTGATAATGTTAGATTTCTTGTCAGATCAGATTACTACCAAAAATTAGATTATTATCATCTGCTTAGTCCAAAAAATATTATATAACTCGAGACATGTAACATATCAGTCTCTCCCGTGACCATGGATGCTGTAAAGCATTCGAAACGTCGGGAACCAAAAATCAAAATAAATCCGCGAAATAATCCGAAAAGATAGTTTTATTTAAAATGTCAAATATTCGCGTAAATTTAAGAAAATATTAAATATTATATAATTTATTACGTATTCTAAAAACCGACTATATGCCTTAATTAAGCACACACAAAATACGTACTTGGAAATTAAATACAGCAGATCGTATTATTTAACATATACGGAAACATGCGCCTAAAATTAATCTAAGCATATAATAAAATTGTAACTGAGCCGAATCTGTACATTAAATATTTTTTGAAGAATCTTATTGAAATAGACATTATTATAGATACAGAGGCCGAAACTATAGTTTTTAGAATTTTTGTCTGTCTATCTGTTACCGCATCACAGAAAAACCACTGGAGGAATTTTGATGAAATTTGGTATGGTGATAGCTGGTTATCCGGGTCAACATATAGGATACTTTTTACCGCGGCAAAATGTCTCATTTCTGAGAAAAAAATGTAAAACCTAAGAATTTGGTTTTTGGTCATCTGAACGCGGGCGGAGCCACGGGCAATGCTAGTGTAATATATAATGTTTATATTATTTTTTCTTAAATATGTAATTTAAATAAGAGCAAATACAGGCGTGTGTCTAGCTTCAGTACATAGATCCCAACGATAATAGCAAACAAGTTAAACAATGAACAATAACATTCAACATCTACAAGTTTCAAACACAACATAATAGAATAAAACATTTATATACAAAAAAATATATTTAAAAATCCATACCTGTTATCTTGACCCGATCCTCCACTCTTAGCGCTACATATGCTCTTTGTCTCAACGTTGCCATCCAAATCGAAGGTAGTTTCATAGTTGTCTTTGTACTGAGCGTTGTGGGTGCGATTGACCGACGCGCTTTGGTCCTGCTCGTTGTATACAGAACTCGAGTGCTCATCTCGTATATAGTCGTCCTTCGAATCGTTCAGATGTTGCGACATCATGAGCGATTCGTTGTCTAGTTTAAGCGTGTTATTGTTGTAAGGTGGGTCGTTCGCGTTATAGCCGTAAGTGTCGTGGGATACGGGGCTAATGGTTCTAGGGTACTCTGCGTCGTTCGCGTTCGGGTCTAGCGGGTCGGGCTGGTGCGAGGCCATAGAATTCGGCGACATCGCCCCGCTGTTTTCACCAGACGGCGATCTAACAATGGCAATACACAAGCGCATGTCGGTGAGCCAGTGACACACATGCAACGAAAGAAAATAAAACAACGATGATACATGAACAACATAATCGAACACAACATTAAAAAGTGAATAGGAAAGCGTCGATACAGTGATGAAATAGTTTAAATTGAAAATAAGTAAATTAAGAATAAGGCTAGGAGTGTTGTGTGATCTAGACTAGTCTAGGTTTTGATTCTAAGTATAGAGAAAAAGCTACATATTAAAAAAATAGCTAATATTTCTAATTAAGGAATATTAAAGATCTATTCACAGCATATATTTATCGTAAAGGCATATAATTTTGTTCACCTGTCGTAGATAGAGCCCGAGCCAAAGTGTTGGGACTGTGAAAGATTCCGGTTCATAAGGTTTTCTTGCGCAGGATCCACGAAGCGGAAAGTTGATACTCGGCCGAATTTTAACAAACAACCGTGCTGTGATAATAAAATAATTGTTTATATTCAATGCTATCCCAAATGAAACTATGGTATCCCATATATACTATAGGCATCCCGAAAGAACAGAAAACTGAATTTCTGACATAAAAATATCATTACTTAGCGCTGGCTGGCTGGCTTACGGGAACATGATAGATATAATATGAACAAAAATACAGAATGTCTTAATGAATTTTCATGTTATATAATCTAAATATTATATTACCTACACATTTTTAATAAGACAAAAATAGTGATAAATGTTAATTAATATCAGTTAGTACAGTTAATACTATATTTTAGATGCGCAATTTACTATATCGGTAAATTTTTTAAGAAAGAAAATGCTCATGATAAGTTGAATAGCTAAAGAAAATTGGTTCGCATTGAAAAGGCGACAAAAAGGAACGTGAAGCCTGTGTAAATGTTTACAAGCCACGGGAGCCTGCGGTGCGCATGTCTCGTTAATATTTCATCAGACAGCTAGAACTTTAGCGTGGTTAGACTCACATAAGATATTAAATGAAATTCTCCAATTGAGGTTATTAGATTGAACGGTAATAAATATATAGATATATAGAATCGCAAAATTTAACTGTTCGATATTTTTAGTTCTACCAGAGCTAAATAATAACAAGTGCATAACTAACTGCACGTGGATTAGTCAAAACAAAGCCATTGTGAATGATGATGTTTTAATTATTAAAAATTGAGCATTAATAAACATATAATTTTATATTCAAAACGATCCTCAGATTATGAAATATGAAACAAATCATCATGAAAAGGTCATGTTGAATTTTAATACGATCAAACAAGAAGATAAAATCAAACATAAAACATTGTGCAAATAAATGTTTGAGACCTGAAGAAAGACGATGTTAACAAAATTGATATTTATCAATTTTCATGGAGCTTTAATGATAAGAATCTCTTTTCTACATTTATATAATTTTAACCCTATTTGAAATATATATGTATAATGTATATACTTAAATGATCGATATCAATATTAAATAGATTTACTAAGTCACGTTATTATGCCTATAAATACAAACAAAAATTAGTATAATTAATATAGTAATTAATTTTTGCCCATTTTCGTACCTGCAGTCTCTGTGAATGCATTATCCTGCACCCGTTAACGTAAACATGTGCGTCTGCATGTATCGGTGTAACAGTGTACCCGCCGCCGTCCGCCGTTGCGACCACGCAATGCCGTGCCTGGATGGAAGGCCCATACAACTGCAATGCTGTACCATTCCCAGAACCGATCTAGATAAAAAAAATTTTTGATTAGCTATGTGCATAATTAATTCAGTAAATCTAGGTCGAGATTCAAGTAAAGAAGTATTTGTTATTTTATTAACACCTCCAGGTAATTTTCTAAGAAATTAATTAAATTTCTAAGAAATCTTTTGTTAACTGACACGCCGGCGTGTCCGCGGTCGTGGAGGGATTAATATTCACTAGCGTTTTCCTGCGGCTCCGCCCGCATAGTACATTAATCACCAACATATCATATACTAAAACCTCCGAAACACGCTGCATCTTATGGTGTGAATATTATTCCGATCGGTTCAGTAGTTATCGCAGTATAAACGAACAAAAAAATCGGCTCTCCATTTATTAGTAGGTATAGATTTATCAGATAATAAGAATTTACTTTTTTAACATAAAATAATATTACTTCTTATGTAACTCGCATTGAGCATGCCAAAATAAAGCCTATAAAACGTATAATAATGTCTTTATAAAAAAATACGAGTTCGCACTTCGCACATATCTTCTCTCTTTATTCAGGTTATTATCAATTCGCCAGTTATTGTTGATTAATTTAAAATACTATAAAGAGAAAAAAAACTATTTACAATTAACATAAACATGAATTTTAATATTCTTAATGTCAAAATTAGAGACTTTCAACCCCCATTTGACCCGTTTGGAGCAGTAATTTTCAAATATCCATCCTTATCGCTTCTCCCTATTATAATTTAAAAGCTTAGACCGTTTGAGAGACTAAATGAATCAAATTAAGATTTTTATTAAGTAGATTTTGGTATTTGCAATGAATATTTTTTTTATTAAAATAGGATTGATCACGTGCACAATCTTAATTAAAGAATTCATTATTGAATAATATTAATCTGTAATTAGTTCAAAAAACACAATTTTGTCTGTAAAATATACATTCTGTAATATATTTCAGTAGGTACCTACAAAAATGTTGGTCGGCATTCACAGCACAGCTTCCAATTGAGAAAATTGATTGTATATTCGAATACTAACGTGTATTTCACATGTCTATTGAAATTCAAATGTGATTGGGTGAAAATATTTTTAGTAAAGAAAATGAAAATAGTATTTTATTATTATGAGATTATTTTTTAATTTATCATATAACATATTAACTGCATACAGTGCATTTGAAATACATTGTTTAGTATTTACATAAAATATAAGTACTTCAAATGCATACACTTTATTTTGTCAAGTCAGCATCAAGATAACATAATAAACTTTAGCCATACACGTATACTTTTATTAGATACAGAAATGAGGTTGCAGATGATATCCAGCTTTATATTCCCGGAGCGTATGATAAAATGGTTTTAATATGGAAATTTACACCAAATATGTGTGGAACTTTACACCTTGACTGTGTTTCACACATGTCACAACTCACATACGTACGTATAGGTATATTATGTATAACTATAATTATAATATATGTACATCTATACATATAATAAAATTGTAACTAAGCCGAATCTGTACATTAAATAGTTTTTGAAAAACTTATTGAAATAAACATTATTATCGATACAGAGGCCGAATTTATAGTTTTAAGAATTTTTGTCTGTCTGTCTGTCTGTTTGTTACTGCATCACAGAAAAACCACAGAAGGGAAATGAAAAAAATTATTCTGATGAAATTTGGTATGGTGATAGCTGGTTATCAGAGTCAACATATAGGATACTTATTACAGCGGGAAAATGTCTGATTTCTGAGAAAAAATACAAAAACTGCAATGTAAGAGTATACTAATATGTAAAATCTAAGAATTTGGTTTTGGGTCATCTGAACGCGGGCGGAGCCGCGGGCAATGCTAGTTTAATATATATACCTTGTAATGGTAAAATTTAAATGTTTTCAATATTAAGTCTATATTGATTAATTCCAGTGTACGCTTCAGCTTAAGATTTACTGCATTGCGCTTTGCTATATTTTTCTTTGATACGAATTGTTCACATGATTTCGGCTAGACACTCTTTTGGGACAGTACTTATTTAATACATACATATTATGAGAATTTTTATTACTACACTGAGTTGTTTGATTTTATAATAGTTGTCATAGAAATAAAAATATGTAGAAAAGTGACATTTGCAGTTTAAAATAAAACCATTATAATAAAATATTCATTTCATTTTGTTCTTTTATAGATGTATATTATATTACGTTGAAGCTTTTAAGGAGATATAAAAGTCACGATTTGCACTTTCGAGCAATATATAAATATACATATATGTATGCTATAGTAAATATTTATTGCAGTCAGCATCAGTTCCCGTTTGGTGTCGTCGAGTAGGTATTACTGACGTCATTTTAGCAAGTTGTGCTGAATCACGAATGCCTACCTCAATAACATCTGTGATGCGTACACGACGGCCATTTTCTAAAGCCGTGCCATCAGGAGTCACTTCCACCAGCATGGGTTCGTTGCCGGGCCGCGCGCTGCCCGTGCCCGCACCAGTCTTCTTTTTCCGTCGCCGCGGCTGAGCGTCCGATGGTCGCCGCCGCACGTGGAACATGATGGAGCCTTGATATTTAACACAATGTTATTGTAATACATTGTAATTTTATATATATTTTTTTAATAAGCTTGTAAAAATATAACTATGTATGTTTTCTTAATATTTTGTCAATGTAATATTATATTAATTTTGTACTCCTAGTACAAAATATTAGAACACGATGTCTAACAATTCGTTTTTAACTAAAATGTTTACCGATGACAAAATCATTTTTCAAAGTAATAACTTCGCCCTTAGGAGTAATGTTTTTTAATTGATATAAAAATCTGTTCACGATCGTTATAATCTTGCACAGCAGCATACACAAAAAAAACTCATTATCTATGAATTCTGTCAAGGGCAATAAAAATTATTAAATAATAAAAATAAAATATCGGACAGCGTAAAAAAAGAAATAAAGAGACGAAAACAAGTTGACGAAGTAAAATAGTACGTATTATGGTAGGTATTATGCAGTCAGAGACATACATGTTTCATCCTTACTGTGAGATGTGTGTATATTGTATGTCTCCAACTGCATAATTGGTACCTACTTTTTTACTCCATTAACTTGTTTTCATCTTGTTATTTCGCTTTTTACGTAGAGGAGTAGAGTTTTACTTTTTTTAATTTTATGATTTTTTAAAATTTATATAGCTTCTTAGTTTTGGCCAGTTAGACATTTGAAGTTTTACAACAATTTATTATCCTTAATTATAAATATATAAGTTGTATGAATTATAGTGATCGCCTCTTTGAAATCTCATTTTAATAAAAAGGTAGGTTTCGTGAAAACTATTTTTCAAGACAAATTGATGCCCCAAGATCGACCATTTTTATTTTTAATGATGTCCATAGAGGGTATATCCGTAACACTCACGTTATCAAGACGTATCTTACATCGTATGAATAATCAAAATCTGTTTAGGCCGTTTAGTAATTACAATCTATACTAATATTATAAAGAGGTAAAGTTTGTGATCTTGTGAGTTTGTGAGTTTGTGGGTTTGTGAGTTTGTGAGGTAGGGGGTAATCTACTGAACCGATTTTCATAATTCTTTTACCAATAGAAAGCCACGTTCTTTCTGAGTGTCATAGGCTATATATTAACCCGAAGAATGAAAAAGCTTTATCGTGGTAGTCGGATTTGCAAAGTAAGTCGGAGAAAAAACGGTCGAACGAAAACGTTTCTTACGAACGCTGCCTTAACGATGAGAGATATATGATTATGTTCTAGAGAAAAGTTATAAAGCCTAATAATGCCTACAAAAAAGTCAGCCACAGCATATGTCTAACTTTTATATTTAAGTCACAAAAAGTAGTTTTTTATATTAAAAAAAATATTTAAATCGGTACGTTATGTTTATTGGTCATATAATCAACAATTATGAAATCTTATCAAAATAAGTAAATTTATCGTCTTAAATGTTTAAAACAAAAGACTTTTTCCTTTTACTGCATACAATTTCAACAAATGGTTAAAGAGATAATACAACATATTCGTATGTATGGATGAACCCGAGCGAGCTGTTAGTCTGTTTTCCTGTTTGTACGGGCTAATCTCCGAATATATTAGACCGATTTAAAAGAAATTTTGCATGGTGGTACCTTATATCCCCGGGCAACATCTTAGATACTTTTCATTCCGGAAAATTGAAGAGTTCCCGTGAGATAGTTAAAAAACTATAACAACTTATACAGCTTAGTACACAGAAAGTACTGATTGGATTTTAATGAAACTTTACAATAATATAGTTCGTACATGACAAAAACAAATCAGCTACTTTTCATCCCGGAAAAAAACAAAAGTTTCCGTGGGATAGTCAAAAAACTATAGTAACTTATATAGCTTAGTACACAAAAACTACTGATTGGATTTTGATAAAACTTTACGATAATATAGTTCATACATCAGAATAACAAATAGGTTACTTTTTATCCTCCTTTATCCAAAAATGTACTGTTCCCGTGGGATAGATATTTTTGTTTGTTTGTATCGTTTTATGTACACAATATAGGCCCCAAAACAATAGTTATTAAAAAGATTGTCTGTTTGTTGTTTGCCTGTATGTCTGTTTGCCTGTTTTTGCGTGAGCGTTTCACGCGAAAAGTAATGTACCGATTTCAACGAAATTTGGTGAAGTGATAACTTATTAGTCGAGTCAACATTTAGGATACCTTTTTGTATGTATTTATATATGTATGTATTTAGCCCTTTTTAACGTCCCACTGCTGGACACGGGCCTCCCTTCAGTACGAGGGGGATCAGGCCATAGTCCACCACGCTGGCCAAGTGCAGGTTGGCGGACTTTACATGTCTTTTGAAAACTTGCTAGGTTCTCTCAGACATGCATGTTTCCTCACGATGTTTTACTTGACCGTTAAGACAAGTGGTAATTGTGTTAGAAATGATTCGCACATGAAAATATCAGAGATGCGAGATCCGGGATTTGAACTTGCTTTACTCGGTTTCCCAAGCGAGCGCGTTACCACTGAGATACCACTGCCTAGATACCTTTTACTCCAAGAAAATCTTTCTTTCCCACGGGAAAATACAATAATTGGTATCGAGTCCTCCCTAGAAACTTTCCGCTGGCTAAGCCTTAAGACATACATACATTAAAACAATATACTAAAAAATTGTAGGTCTTTAAAAGTCCTACAGAAAAGTCCTGAATTGTATATGTCTATCTCCTAAGTTAGACTCGCAATATTTATTCTTATCTATACGTATAATGAAACTAACTTAGTCAAATCGATGTGCGCGTTTCACGCAAAAAGTACTCAACCGATTTTAATTAAATTTTGTATAGTGTACCTTTTACGACAGGCAAATTATTCATTCCCACGGGAAAACACAATAACTGGTTCTATCGAATCGTCCGTAGATATGGCTAACGTTGGCTCAACTTTAAGAGATAGATCAAAACATTGTGCAAGAAAATTGTAAGTCTTAAAAAAGTCTATAGACAAGTTCTCAATAGTATATGCCTATCTCCTAAGGTACACTCGCTATAACTATTTTCATTATTATATATTACTGTTTTATTATACGTTATTTATTCTATCTATACATATAATAAAACTGTAGACGTTAGAAAAAAAATGCTAAAAACCGAGTCAGTTCTCTTCTTACATCCCGAAAGAAGAGAAATAGAACAAATCCAGTTTTTTTTTCATTTTTTTTGTTTCTCTGTCTGTTTGCCTGTTTGTACGGGCTAATCTCCGAAACTATTAAACCGATTTAAATGAAATTTTGCATGGTAGTACCTTATATCCCCGGTCACCATCTAAGATACTTTTCATTCCAGAAAATTAAAGAGTTTCCGTGGGATAGTTAAAAAACTATAGTAACTTATACAGCTTAGTACACGACAACTTATACACCTAATTTAGTAAAATTTGGCATGCTGATACGTCATATTGCCGGTCAAACAACAGGTTACTTTTCATCCCGGAAAAATGAACGGTTCCCGTGGGCTAGATCTGTTAGTGCTTTTCTAGAGGCGAACCCGAGCGAAGCGAGGATGAGCCGCTAGCATATAATAAATATAAATATGTAGTAAATAAATTACAAGGAAACATATATTATAAGGATATTGTACTGAACCTACTCGTACTTGCTGTGTCAGCGGTTACGGTTCGAGTCCCGCTGGGGGCATTCATTTGTGCGATGAGCACGAATGTTTGTACTCCAGTCATGAGTGTTTATATTTATAATTATTATGTAAGTATTTAAAGTTATATATGTATAGTGTATCAACTATCTGGTATCCATAACACAAGCCTCGTAGCTTTCCATGGAACTAGATGGTGCTGTGTGTTTAATATCCGAACATATTCATTTATTTATACATACAGGTCTAACACATAGCCCTCCTTTGGGTTTCGCCGCAGTCGAAGCAAATAGAGAAAGAGAGTAAAGATACTTAGACTTTCATCAGAAAAAATTACGTAATTTTTATAATAAAACCAACATGCATTTTATATATGTATTTAAATACAGATTAAAATAATGATAAAAGCCTGTATAGCCAGAATGAATAAATGGGACTCAATAAGAGGCCTGATATCGTAGATTAACGCAGAGCTCGTGTGAAATAAGTCTACAAATAAATCCCTACCTACATTTTTAAATAACTTTTACTAAATACTACAAATTAAAAGATTATTCAATTGAAGTCAATTCAAGAATCTGTTTAGCATGAGTCTACAATGCACTAAGTGGGTTCAAGCGGAACGTCACAAGCGCGAACATACCTATGTACTCCATCCTGAACATACGCGTCTAGTATCAACATCATTAGTGTCTGCCATGTGTTGCCGAATACCGAATGCTATTAGTATTACTTTATATAATTTATATTTTATTTAAGATACTTACGAATTACTTAATAGTATTTTTTGTTTTAACGGAAAAAGTAACAAATTCGCTTTAGTCATTTATAATAAAAACTGCTTACAATGCTTTCTTAAATAGATAGCACATATTCTTTTTATCCGCAAAAATGTGTAAATATCGAGGGGTGGAACGTCTAAAGTTTCACCAATAAAAGCATGTAATAGTATATGTGTATTTTATTCTTCTATTGAAGTTCTGCTCCGTTAATTGTAGAGCGCCTGTAAATAACACGATATAATGGGATATTGTTGACTTTTAAGGTCACTGTGACTTTGAAGCAAAACAAACTATAAGGAACTTAGTTTTTGGTCGCTTAATAATATTAACTAAATAAGGAAGGTATTTCATATATCATTAGTCATTACGTTCATTTTGGTAAAATATATTATGTGATAAATTGTTTAGGATATTTTCGATGTATTTAACTATTTTGCAAACAAGTTTTTTTTTTTTTATTATGGCATATAGTTGCGTTAACAGACGCAATCCATTCTGCCAGTGTCACGTTTAACACGTTATATTATAGTAGTCAAAACTATTTAAGTTCACTTATTTGTTTTGACATTCGAGTTGATTTGACCATTGTACAGCGTTCTTTAAACGGCTAACTCTTTTGTGCGGAATCACTTCAAGTACTTATTATACGAGTATTAACATGATATGTTATTCGGTACAATACTTTCAAATATAAAAGGAAAGGACTCAGCAGGTCGCTGAAAAATAAAAAAAGGTAAAAGACATTCGACCTTTCCCCTTTGTAACCTCGTTTTTCACTAAGTGTGTTTTTTACCAAAATTGCTTTTTTAACAAAAATTCGTAATCTGATATACTTTTTTCTAACAAACATTTTATATTCAATATTTTTGCATATCAAATTAAAAAAATAGTATAATTTTGTCATTTATCGACCACCAAACCTTACTATAACTTAATATTGAAAATACATGGTATTTCTTATTTTGTTTCAACTAGTGTGTATAATAGTTGTTTACAAGATATTTGTTATGCCAAGCGTTGTTCATTGACATTGTGAACATATGTAATATGTATCTACATATGTAATAAACTTGAAGTGATGCAACTGAATCGAGCAGCGAAAATAATAATAAAAATCAATAAATACCATGACAACACATAAAATATTAATTCAGCTTTCACTTGGTAATAGTGTGGGCATATCATTTGTCCAGCAATAGTAGAAACGGCTCGCCGTCCAAACTACTCGTACCTCTTCCGCGTGTATTTTGACATTTTATAGTCAAATTGAAAACAAATCACTTTTATTATATTTATGTAGTTTTATAAATAATAAGAATCTGAATTGTTTAGATTAGAAACATAACAAAATTGAATAAGTATATCTTAATATTAAAATTATACGAGCCGTCTTAAGCGACTGGGATCCCGAATGCCGTGATTGAACAAAGGAAGCAACAGCATACTCGGGTGCCTTAATTACCTAGTACTATTTCCTTCTGGCCGTATCGCAGTCGCGAGCTAAATGATCGGCTATAGAGCATATCGCAGTAGCAGGGATATTGTGTGAGCCATGACCCGCCCTAGGCGTGTAGTGCTCGGTATGTTACTTCAAAGCGACGCGCGACGCGACGGTCTAATTGTGACTGCTGGTAAGTCCACTACGTCATAATAAATTGAACTATTAACGAAGTTTATCATTGAAAATGCTATAATAACTTAAAGCTTAGTGTCAAGTTAATCATATGTTATGTATAATGTATATATACATTTATGGTACACATTTATTGGTAGGTCAGCTATTTATTTTATTAGAAGAAAGTAACAACACTTGGATTCAAACATGATCATCATCATCATCATATTCAGCCTGCTTTCGTCCACTGCTGGACATAGGCCTCTCCTATGGCACGCCACTGAGCTCGAGCTTCAGCTCTACGCATCCAACATGATAGTGTTAAGTAATGACTTAATTAAGAGCGTGGGTACTCTTGTGTGTCTTTTTGCTATAAAAGCACGCCGATAAAGCAAACCAAAGGTCTGTTTTATCCGACTTCAATTAAAGTTATTATGATTTCTGACTGTAAATACTTTTCTACGGGAATTAAAAATAGCCTACAACAGCACTTGGCGGTAACATAACTTCTTATTTATGAAAGAACTAGCATTGCCCGCGGCTCCGCCCGCGTTCAGATGACCAAAAATCAAATTCTTAGGTTTTACATATTAGCATTTCCAGCCGTTGAGTCCCAAATAACCACTTGTACTTATGCAGGTGGTATGCGTAAATTTAAATCATAACAATTAATTTAAAAATGTATGTATAGTAGATTTCGATAATTTACGTAAAAAAGTTTTGACTGTTAACTGCACTTTCCGCTATGCAATCAATTATATATAAAAAATACATAATATATTGCCCAGCACAGATACAGAATTGGAAATCAATTTATTTTAGTTTTAGCGCATGATATTAAATTATTTGTAGCAATAACACTTAAATTTTATGTATTTAGCAGAACTTGGCCTTAAATTCTAATGAACGAATGGCATGAGACTAAAATAACCATTCACCTGTCGACCCTGTATTGCATTGTTGTATTTGTCTATTCGTAATAAAATGGCATATCTCTAAAATTCCCAGTCCTAAGTTAAAATATAAACTTTGTGATTAAATTGATCTTCTTGATATATAAAGTTGCTCATAAAGTATTATTCCATGAATTTTGCCAACAACTTATACAAAGACCAGACTTGACAATATTATAATAATGGGTGTCGTCCGCATCCGATGGCCTTGTAAATGCTTGAATAATGTTTATGTGTAACGTGGGGTTCTACTAATTGTCAAACTTGTTGCTCTTTAATCACCGCCACGCGACGCTACAATTACTGAACATTTAACCAATCTTCAAAATTTTCAAGCCAATGAACGAAGACAACAATGGAAATCGATACATTTATGACACGTACGCCGAAACGATTATGGGTAGGTTGGTGGTAATGTCTTTGTAAGCTTAATAAAAAAAATGTTTTATTTAAGAAAATTATTTTTTTTAAGTTTTAAGTTCACGAATCTATTAAAAATAATGTTAGAAATGTAAAATTAACGTTTTATTATATATTTATGTAACAAAATATCAATTTTACGTTTTGTAACATGATACACATATGTATGTACATTGTACAGCTTCTCCTATAGGCAGAGAAAATGTTCTTTCTCAGTTTTTGGACGATATGTATATTGTTACAAACTGATATGATTTCTTAATCCCTACACGACCGCGGACACGCCGGCGTTACAGTTAACAATAGATTTCTTAAAAATTTTATTAATTTCTTAGAAATTTACCTGGAGGTGTTAATTATCGTAATGTTCCTTCACAGACTCTATATTATCATCACTACATAATATAACATCACTGATTTCCACCAGAGACTGTAGAGACCCAGACACAGTTTTATTACATTGGGTGACTAGATGATCATCTAGAGTTTCATTATAAACGTATCATAATCATACAAATATAAAAATATTTACCATGCACTAGCTACAAGTTTCAACTAGAGCGTCAAGTGAATCGATTTAAGCGCATGTTTGTTTGGTCTAGAAAATGCTTTTATAAAAAGTTTTTCTGGGAAATGAATAAATTGATCTCACTGAAAGAAATTGATCGAATAATATGTACCTACATAAAACGTACGAATAATAATATGTAGCATTTTAATGTAATATACGTATCTGTAGCAATTACCTTGAATATTAATAAGGTCAAAAAGAGTGAGCATGTTCTACATGAAATTTTTAATCTAAACTGGATCATCGATCGACCACTTTGCAGGAGTGGCTAGTTCATTGTCCATATGTATGTACGTAAGTACGGTACATAAACATAGAGTAGTGACCTACTAGCAAATATGTCATTGAACAACGCCATCTGGACACGCCTGATTATGTATAAATTCTGAATATTTACAAAATACATTCAAGTAGTGATGATTGGATATAAATTAAACTGAACACTTTCCACTGTTAGAAATTATTTAATTGTTTGTAAACGTAAAATAATATCTGCCAAAGGCATGAAGCATAAGAAGCTTTAAGATAAAAATTGTTCAAGTCGAGCAGCATCTACCGAGCGGTATTCTGAAACAAGAGCCACTCGACACTGCAGCGGAATAAGCAAAATGTAGTGAAGAAACTGCATTTCAATTGTTTATTTAAAATATAAGTAAAGTATACAAAAATATAGAGCAAATTCAGTTTCTGTAACATCCATTATCCTAATTCATAAGGTAAATTTATATGTTGAGTACAAGTGTTATCTAACACTAATTATGTTATGTTAATATTGTTAATTTTGCATACTGATTAAAAACGAGTAAATTTATTATTACACATTATATTTACCGTGATACATTAGATTACATATATTGCAATATATATATATACACTCGTGAGCAAAAAAATCGACTCAGGACGCATGCTTGCGATTAAAAAGCTCTAGCAAAAAATCGGAAGCTTTTATTATATTTCTGATTTTAACATCTCAAAGTTCTTTGTTTTAGCTTTAAAATGAGTGGTCTATGTTGTTATTAAAAAATGTTTTCTGGTAAAGAAAATATATTGAATGAGATGGAGTCTTAAGCAATAAAAAAAGTGATGGTTGACGGTAAAGAAAATACCACGTAAAATTCGTCAAAACAATAATTTAATTAAAATTATTTTTTTAATATTTAGTGTTGCCCCCCCCCCCCCCCTGGCCCTAATAACAGCTTCCAATCTTTTTTTCATGGATCGAATAAGTTTCCTTACTCGATCTGGTCCGATGCTATTCCATTCGTCGATTAGCGCTGCTTTGAGGTCCGCCATCGTGTCTGGTGCAGGATTTCTAGCCCGAACTTTTCTTTAAAGATCATCCCACAAATGCTCGATAGGATTTAAGTCCGGGCTACGCGCTGGCCAGTCCATAGCGGCAATTGCGACCTCCTGTAAATACTGCCGGACGGAACTTGCAGTATGTGGACGGGCATTGTCGTGCATTAGGACGTAGTTTTCGCCAATGAAACCGGCGTAGGGAACGACGTGATCCTCTAAAATCTCTTCGATGTATTGGATCGCCGTCAATCCTCCCATTCAACCGCCAGTTTCAATAAAAACCAACTCGGTTTTTGCCTCGCTTGAAATGCCGGCCCTCACCATCCAGGAACCTCCTCCAAAAGCAACATTTTCTTTGATACAGCACTGCGCGAATCTTCCCCCAGGTCTTCTGTAGACTCGTCCTCTTCTATCACTACCATGCAAGCACACTCTACTTTCGTCTGAGAAGAGAACGGTGCTCCATTGTTCGTCAGTCAAATCAACATGTTCTCTAGCAAAACGTAGGCGGGCTGCTCGGTGGTCTGGGGTTTATTTGGGGCCAGTAGCTGGCCTTTTTGGCTCAAGCCTAGCTGCCTTAAGCCGTCTTCTGACTGTCCAGCCACTCACAGTTACTCCTCGCGTTTCTCTGAGCTCTTGTTGGACTTGAACGCTAGTGAGGGCCCGATTTCTTAACGATGTGCTGACAATAAATCGGTCATCTCTCTTTGATGTGCACCTTTTTCTACCGGAACCGCGTCTTCGATTAAAGCCACCAGTCTCCTGGTAACGACGGTAAACTCTGGAAACAGCAGACTGGCTCATGTTCAGTGCACGTGCCACTTCACGCTGACTCTGGCCTTGTCGCAATAGGGCGATCGCTTGAACTGCTAAATCGCTTGTTGTGTCCATTTTCAAGTAGAATTCTTGATTGTTGATACCGGAGATGTGTATCGGTTGACGTTTGACGGCTAACTGATAAGGGTGGGTCAGGTAGATAACCTTTTATATGGGTCAGTAACCCTTAATTAGCACTATTGTAAACAAGCGTAAAAAGGGTGGTTACTGATCACAACATATTGTTGGGTTGTGTGAGCAATAAACCTTACAATATTTTATATCATTTTGAAGCTAATACTAGCAGCTTTAAGATTTTACTATGAAAAAAATATATTTGCTTTCAGTTTTTTTTCCAGTGACTTGCGACTACAGATGTGTCGTCTGAGTCGATTTTTTTGCTCACGAGAATATATATATATGTAAAGAAGTTACTTATCGGATTTTACTTAAGACGAAAGCTCGTTCACTTTAACTTTAAGAGACCTTTTAAGACACAGTTCTAAGGACATAAAATTGTAAGATGTTTATGTACATATATGTATATACTACAGTATCCCAGAGAGGTTTTATTAATCCACTTTCAGAATTTTACAAATAAGGGTAGTAAGAATATATTGTGATGAGAGTTTTGAGAAAATCTCAATTATGATAAAATCGTTTCAAGATAATTACAACACAGAAAAATAGAGTAAATTAGGTACACTACACTTTAAATGGACGAAAATACAAAAGAACAAATATAAAAAATACTTACTTACTGATATTAACTTATATGTACGCAAAAGTGGTATTCTGGGGTTTGATATCTCCGGTTTTGGGAATCAATTACAAAAGATATTTTTTTGAAACTTTAACAAAATAATGATTACAACTTTAGAATTGTAGCCTCTTATTTATTTACCGTATTTCTCTATCAAATTAATTTGTTAAGAGCACTGAGTATCATGAGAGTTACCTAACTGCATGAAACAAGCAGAAACTTAAATGACATTTCGACAACCGACTTTTTTAGTAGTACCGTGAATTTATATATAAAGTCAGTGGTCACACCTTCGATGTTTGTTTTATTTAGATGACCTTTCTATTGACATACCTACCTATTATAATTAGTGTATAAAATGATATTTAGACATAGTAATGAAAAAAATATTTCGAAATATTTCGTTCATCCAATTGTACTGTAACCTTGTTAGAAATGATTATTTATCTGTTGTACACCCTGCCGTTCCCATGGACGACTATCGGCGCGTCATAATTATAAGGAGTATCTACATATCTATATTGATAGTAACAGACTCATAGAAATAAAATTTAACCATAATTTGTAAATTTAATATTAACTTATAAACATGTATTTCTCAAGAATGATTGTGTTTAAATTGGGTTTCATTCTTGTCCAAAGATACATAAAAACCTCCATTTTACGCTCTTCCGTAAAGAAATATTGGGTCGCGAAATAGGTACTAACGGCAGGCGACGTAAAAAAGACGTGAAAAAGTAAAAATTAAATATTTTTACATTTTCTTTTAATATTAATGAAACTTATATCAATGTCAGTGCCCTCCACAACCGCGGACAGTTAACAATAGATTTCTTAGAAATTTAAGCAATTTCTTAGAAATGTACCTGGACGTGTTAAGTTAAAGAAAATAATCATAGTCTCAAGTATATCAAGGCGAATCCCAAAAAGATGTATGTAGATAAACGTATCCTTAGTCCAAGTCGCATATAACGTAAACGATGTTGGGACGTGACCTTTACAGAAGTAGGACGTGATCTGTTTCTAACGTAGTTTTCGGAACTTAACGAATAGAGTATTACACTACATTTCGCTTAAGAGAAAAGTTTACTTATATTATTATAAAGTAGTATTAAGAAAAAAATTATTAAGATATATTTAAAGTTTATTAATCTATACAATTATAATAAAATTGTAATTAAGTCGAATCTGTACATTAAATGTTTTTTGGAAAATCTCATAGACATTATTATCGATACAGAGTCCGAATCTATAGTTTTTAGAATTTTTGTCTGTGGGTCAACATATAGGATACTTTTTACCGCGGGAAAATATCTCATTTCTGAGAAAAAATACAAAAACTGCACTGTAAAAGTATACTAATATGTAAAACCTAAGAATTTGGTTTTTGGTCATCTGAACGCGGGCGGAGCCGTGGGCAATGCTAGTCTTGTATAAAAAGGAAAACTTTAAAAGCAATTCTAAAACCTAAAAAAGATCCTGAAACGTCATAAAAGGTTAAAGTTGTTGTAAATTACTTATCAAACATGATTCAATATAACGATTAGGAGCGCGCGTGACAAAAGACCGTAAAGGCATCGATAGCTCCGTGCTTCCATATAAGTAGTAATAATCCCGCTAAAGTTACATTTTACTAACAAAGACATACTCGTAGTACCACCCTTTTGAAACGTAATGCTTATTTACTTTCACATCACGTCTGCGTGATAGCATCTTCTATCTAGATTTTTAGTCATTCCGCACGTCAGCTAACATCGCAGTTTGTCGGCCCTTGAGACACATCGTACGTAGCAAAACTTATATGACATAATAATTGTAAATTATTTAATTAAATTATTAAAAAAGATGAAAATATATAGCATATTATGTGCGCTTTATGATTAGATTAGATTCTGGTTATATTTAATTAACAATTAATTATTATAGAAGCGAATAATGTCGAAATCCGAATAGATTCAGGGATATCTAAATTATGATAAAGGAATACATCGTCTTATATATTATCCATAAGAAAGCAAATGTAAACAGAATTAGAACAAAATAAGTTAAGCTACTTCAAATACATAACACTGTTGAAGATTTTAACATACATACGAGTATTTTACGTATATTTCACATATCTCTAACAAATTATATTATTGAGGTTTATATTATTACAATACTATTAAATAAATGATTCAAATTACTGCATATAATATTATCATATCTATTCACTAAAAAAGAATCATGAAAATCAGTTCACATTTGAAGGAGATATCGTATAACATACAACTAAATTGAGCACCTTCTAGTTTTTGAAGTCGGTCAATAACGCGAGATATAAAATAGAAAGTAAAAACACTTTATTTCATAAATGAAATATTAAAGTAGGTAGTAAATTCGTTAATTGCTGATATATTTCACATCCAAATCATCAATCTTATGAGCTTGTATCCGATCTAATATACGTCTTGTGCGGATGTTTTATAGGGTTATTGAGTCAAGTATGGGTAAGAGTAAGAGCTATGTGTCTCGACATTTACGATATTAAAGAAACGGATGGATGGATATAAAATCTATATTATTATTATTATTATATTTTTTACGATAACCACGACAGCTTAAAAACTTATACTAATTGCCAATAATTGTTATGGCCCGTTTTATTCTAAAAATGATAATGAGAGAGCATTTTAATCATCAAATTACAAAAAATCTTGAGCAACTTTATTGGCATGATAATAATAATAATAACAAATCACAAAAATTGCAATAAATGTCTAAAATACTATACTGTAACACTACTCTTATTTACAGTAGGTATATCTCAATAAACCAGCAACAAGCCATTGGGAAATACACTATGTACTGCAAATAAAGTTACATTAGGGATGATCTCGCCAAAGCTAAAGGTCAATTGCTTGTAGGCCCCGGCTTAGTGCTCTATAAAATGTATCCTTTGTCAAGGCAAAAGCTACGTCTGCTTTGTTCGGATAACATTTTTATCAAAACTCTGTTAGCAAAACATAAACACCGAATTAGAAAGTCACCGTTAGATAAGAAAGTGAACGAAATCATGCGTAGCAAAGTTCAAAACAAGTTTGTGACTTACGAGTGAGCGGCGAAAGTTTGTGCAACCTAAGCTTTGGCCTTAGGAGATCATAAGCACGTTTGTAAACTTTCGCGACATAAAACCTTCAAGGACGTTATTATTCATATCGATTCGGTGAACCAACGGGCATCGAACCGCGAAACGAGTTAAAAATACCAACACTGGCAAGTGGACCGGCATCTGCGGACACACCGGTCGAACTACTCGGCGATGCCACATGCGTTTGTTTACTATCGGATTCGATCGCGACAGCGGTGACTAAAGCGGCCGAATTCACTACAAGGTATCGTCGCGTGTTCTAAAAAATAGTTGCTCTCAGCGAACTTACGACGAATGCCCCAATCCATGTCGGAATGGTGCGCGAAGCGGGCGGCACGCGGCGCGACGCCTGTAAGACGACTGCCGCGTCCTGCCGCCCGCACACTCCCGTTGATATATTCCCATTGTAAGCCACAACGAGCATTGTCCGCTCCAAAAGTCTACGCGCGAATATCTTTGATATGATTATAGCCTAAGACGTTAGGCGAGCTTTTGTAGACGTCCTATATAGCAGTTAAATCGTCATTTCCATATTAAACGAGCAAACGGCCGTTAAGTAAGTAATGTATGTAATGTTTGAATCCCGTAAAGAGCATTACGTGTCTAATTTTCGATGAAAGAATATAACTTAGTGGTTGCATTAAGTATTATAATTAATTTCTAAAATACATAAATAATTTCCTCAATTTACAAATAAAATTTATAATGTAGTTTTAGTAAAATAATAAAAACAATAATTTATGCTAAACGATAGTTATAGCTATATCTATATATAACGATAGCTAATAAAGCTATGATTTTTAGCTTTACAGTTGTAATCCGAGGTGAATATTGACACGCGAAGCTTTGTGCCCTATATTTTAAGAAGAGGGCCTAAGTGGCACTCTAAAATGACATTCAAATTAACATATAGCAACTAATGATACGAACTGAACTTGTACGTAAGATAAAAAGATGACACTAAACACAAAACTTACATGCATCATATACACTTAATTTTCATAATACTCAAAAATATAATAAATCATGATTAAATCGCAGGCTGGTTTTTGGCTCTATTTTAAAAATCATTGAAAATAAATAACCCAAAAAAGTGTTCTATTTTAACATAAAATATGTTTAAAATTGTTGCTTAATTTTTAATTCATGCGAATACTTTACATGCTCAGCATTTGGAATATGAATTGAGAGAATATTTTAATCTCTCTCTTACTTTGTTCAAACTTGGTGTTACAAGCTGATGTATATATAATACATTAATTCAGGATTCGTAAAGTTAACATGATTAAAATTCATATCGGCGCAAACCCGACGGTACAAGCAGCTTAAAGCTAAAATGCTCAAATATAGAGCTAAGTAATATTATTTTTGCAAAGGCATGCCTGAAGCTTTTACTACACTTACGTATAATAAATATTTTTGTTGTATGTTTACTTATAATCTTCATCTAAAAAAAACAACTTAGGCTAAGTACATAAGTTATTTACAATACAAAAAATATATAAGTACTAGCGACTCATTCGTATTTTTAAAATAAAATTAAAATAAAATTATGTAAAAAAAAATTTTTTTGGGGTGGACCACCCTTATCACTTAGGGGTATGAAAAATAGTTTACGTCCTATTCTCAGACCTACTGAATAGACACACAAAATTTCATAAGAATCGATCAAGCCGTTTCGGAGGAGTTTTATTACAAACACTTAACTGTGACACGAGAATTTTATATATTAGATGTACCTTGTACGTTAATAGTTGAAGTATTCTAACACTATTTGTGAATGTTTCGTTAATCCTGTGAAATAAACCAAAAATAACATGTAACTACTTTCAAAATAATTCCTTAATATTATATTTATGGATAATTTCATTAAAAAAAAAGTGCGTGTAACTTTTACGCACGGTGGAAGTAAAACTTATACCGCTATTAAATTAAAACAAATCATAATATAAATATAATATTTTTTATAAAATTATTAGTAATGTGGGAAGATGGGAGGATACCAGCAATAAAAACACCACACCACAATCACGTATTAAAAATAAGTTTATTAATTTTTCAATAGTTTATTACGTCTTTGCAGTTGGCATCCTTCTTTAAAACAAACTTTCTCATTCAACATGGCCGAATACAGAGTGTATTGTCCCTTTCACTCATTCTTTCTTTCATTCAAACATTACACATTTTACATTTTTGCTTTTATTTAATTTATCCACATTCATCACACAGTAATAAATATTCATTTTTATAAGTAATAATTATATTAATAGATATTTATAGAAAAACAAAATCAAATCTATTCCACGGGAATCGCACATTTTTCCGGGATAAAAAGTAGTCTATGTGTTATTCTGATGTATGAGCTATATTGTTGTAAAGTTTCATTAAATTCATCATTTAGTAGTTTTTGTGTAAAAGAGTAAAAAACATACATCCATCCATATATACATCCAGATATCGATACATCCTCACAAATTTTCCCATTTATAATATTATTAGAATAAATATATATGTTTATAAATAATAATCATTATAAAAATACAAATATAATATTTTTTAAATTATTCTTCCGCGACACTCGCTTCCGCGATACTAATTTTTTCAATATATCGACTTACCCCTCAGTCACGCTCACGCCTAAAGAAGTTTTAAAGTAGTAGAAGTGTAAAGTGCAAAATGTTGCGTAAAAAAACCATGGACCTGTCCAGCGACAGTCTTAAATAATTTTAATTATATTGATACGAGGTTAGTAGTAAGATTCTATAACAAGTTTAAATTATATTTTAAATTTGAAAATTAATTTTGAAAATTGTCTGAATTTTATTTAAAATAATATGAACCTATCTAGTTTAACTTGTAAAGTTAATATCATTGCTCAGCTTAAATATACGTCTACAATTTTTTGTTTATTTTTTTCTAAATTGTGTTCTAAAACCATATACATATATTCCTTAAAAAAAATATATCAAGTTATAGTTCAAGTAATACAGAAGCGTTATAAAACTAAATGTGAAAATTTTCTCGCGCTTTGGTGTGGATATTGTAGGTATCTACATATTTTTTCCAGCCAATTAAATAAGATGAATAGTTTAATAAGATCAACTCAACAGAACATCAACAAAATAAATATACTTTGAATTTTTTTCACAGTATATACTTTTATACTTTGTCAATCTTTTTTGCTTAATTTAGCCTAATGATTTCTATTCTAATTATAAATGTGTTTTCAAGATGTGGAAACTTAATTGGTAAATGTGTGTATTTTTTAGTGTAAATTGTACGTTCTGTAATACTGTTTGTTTCCTTAAAATTAATAACCTAAATAAGGTATTTCCAAAAAATATTACTTATACACTTGATGTATAAACTACTAACAACGAAGTGTTTCAAATTAAGCTTTAAATTATAAGTTTCTAAATACATACATACAACACAAATATTTACATTAGCAATACTAGCACTTAATTGATCTTAAGAGCGTAGCGTGATATTATTTATTGTATTATATATATATTTTATTCCTTAATAGTAGAAAAATCACATTATCAATAATTCTAGTTAATAAAATTTATAAAATGTAACTCGATATTTAAAAGAGCAACTGTTGAGTTTCTCGCTGGCTCTTCTGAGCAGGACTGCTTTCCAAGCCGGTGGTAGATTCCTCACAGAACGACTACACTTACGATATTTGAATTAAATTGACGATTCAAAAGTGCTTTTGTAAGTGTATTTCAATAATTAATTTCATTTTATGATTAATAATACATAACGAAACATTACTCACTGCGATGAGGATGTGTCATCACGATGGCGAGAGGGCATTCGTCGTCTTCTAGAATATATTCAGAGTTGTCAGCTGTATCCACCTGTGAGATAATATTAATAAGTAGAAATATATCAAAATATATCAAATTTTTATACTAAAAATGTATATAGTTTTGAAAAGTTACTAATTTTCCAGCTTTACCAAATACCAATATATCTGCTATATAGGAGTCGTCTAATACCACATTAACTGAGTTTGTATTGATTCACATAAAACGTATTTTTGCAGTACATATAATTAAATCCCTGCAGCAGCCCTAAAGGAACCACGCCCAACTTCATTTATCATTTTATTCTTATTCTAAAAATTTGGTATCTACTCATTAATATGCATTCAACATATTAAGTTTGTTTTAAAGTTTTGTTATAGTCCTTCCTTTATAACAAATACACACATTCCCATGCTATACATCTAGCATTGGTAATAATTAAGTAAGATAATTATAAAAATAAAAAAATTAATGAAGGATTTATAAGAATTATATAATGCATGCTACTATGTAAATACTGTTAATATCATTTTTTATATATACCTATTTAATCTCTGTATAAGTGAACAGTGTGTTCTTTAAGAGAAAATAAATGTCTTTAACCCGAGGTAAGATAATTCTTAAGTCGAAACTGCTATCGTCTTCCACCCTGTTGAATTATTTAATTTTAAAATCGATTTACAATAGAAACAAACCTGCAAAAATAGATGAGAACTGATGTCCTCCTCCTATTTAAATTAGTATATAATAAGTGGTCACATAAACACTAGTAAAACAAACAAACCTGCACAATACAATACTGGTGCGGGTCGTGCCGCGACAGGGCGTACTTGTCCAGCATCTCGCGCACCACGCCCGCCGCCGTGTCGCCCACCGACAGCAGCAGCGTCTTGTACGGCACGTCCGGGCACAGCGACGACCCGTAGATCTTTAGTGTTCCTCCTGGAATTATATTACTCTTATGCCGGCTCCACACGCCGCGGTTGTCAAGCCTCGACAAGCCATCGCGAATTCAAACATGTGGAGAGGGCGTTTGACTTGGCTTGTGTAGGTTTGCAGACAGGGTTTATTTTATTTCTTTTAGTTTAAATTAAGTTTTATAATAATAATAGGTTTTAGCCAAAGTAGCCAATTAAGTATTCTTTTTTTAATGATTATGAAAATTGAAAGTCTGAAAATCTTTTGAGACCTACTTAGAAACCATGAATCATCAGTTTAAATTTTTCATATAAAGTTGACAATTTAAGTCATAATTCATCGAATGTAAATTTTTTACTTTACACCAACATTTTCATAATTTCTTTATAAAAAAAAGAATCAAAGTTACGAAGTTGATTATTTTAAGCATAAAAGTACAACTCATGAAAATTCTGTTGCAAAAAATCTCGCAAAAGTCTTCTACTTTTTTTTAGAACTTTTTTAAGTTGTTCAGTTTGAAAATTCTCAAAAATTCAGAAAAAAAATCATAACTCGAAAACTATAAACAATCGCGTAACATACATGGAGGTAATTCGGGTATCCCAAGGGGTGCACTATCTCTGGACTTCCACTTGACACTACTTTCTGGGACACCTGTATATTCATTTTATGTCTGACATTATGGACGCCACCCAAGAATTGATAGAAGAAATGACAACACTATTTACGCGAGTGATGCCGAAAGTAGTAACTGGTGAATTATAACTTTTACACTATTGTTTAAATAATGAAATTTAAAAATATTGTTTAAATATTGATACTTTATAATAATAAATCTAATAATGTGTTTTTGTGTATTTTTTGTCATTTCACGCAACAAAGAGTCAACTTTATTACATAATCGGCCGGAGGGAGACACCTGCAATCCATCATAGAACATAATAAAAATATTGCATAACAATACAAATACTGCTTTCATTACGTCTTAATTCTGTGAGAGAGCAGTATACCTAACCGCAACCCCAGAACTCACTTTCTCGTCTCTCTTCTAATTTCCAACTTGAAATATTTATAACATTACACACTAACCGGTATCAGGTCCACCATCCTTGGAACGAAACTGCTGCAGTTTCCTCTCGAGTTTCTGCTGTCGGCGGCGGCGCATCACGGCCTCGGGGTTACTGATGCTTCGTGTGAAAGACGTTTCGGGTAATTCTATAATAAAATATTACATATTATTATCTAAGTAGTGTTATAAATGCGAACGTATGTTATGTATTTTTGTTAACTATTCACACTGAAATGGCTGAACGAATTTCGATGGAATTTAGTTTATTTACACACCCGAGCGGAGCGAGATTATACAATACATAGTCGCTATTCAGTGTTTCAAATAAGCACAGCACATATTTTTGAGGTCTTATCTTTACAAATACGTTAAATAAGCAATGGTGGGATAGATAACATTATTTTTCAAAATACAATAGGTGATTAATATTAGAGTGCTTACATATTTTATAACTTTTACTTGGTTGTGTTGTGTGAATCCACGTGAATGACGAAATTTATATTGAAATTCAAAAGTCGTAACATACAAAATGAATTATTACATTATTATAATTTAGATTTTTTAAATAAATCATATAAACATCCAACAAATATTCTATCAATTTCACTTCCAAAGATCTGAATTTTTTTTACTATGGTATCATAATTTTTGAGCAACTCATCACAGATTTATGTCAAAGTCTATCCCGAATAAACTATACTCAAAATCAGAATAAATAAAACACATATTTTAAGATCAAAAATCTAAACAAAGGTTTAGCTAATGCCAGTGCCAACCACCTTCATACAGTTTATCCCAAAAAAAGTCTGTAGCATGTAAAACTAAATATGTATAGAACAATGCTACCAATTTTGTAGTTAAATTAGATCCAATAATAAAGTATAACTGTTTGAAACAAAATCGTGCATAGGCATAACCTTTCAAATACCTTTCTCTTCTCCACCTCTCACCTTTTCTCACCTACCTCTTTTAAACAAGAAATTCAATTAAAAAATCATAAATTGCATTAAAATGTTTTCAACGATAACATTTTTTTTTTGTAACTTCTTAATAATTAGTATACATATTACTAGATGACACTGTACCGTTATTTACGGAGAAATTTTTAAATGGAGTTACGCTTACAGCGCGCCCCTGTACTGAATAAAGCATTTACCTTTCTGAATGAACCCATATTTTATCTTCTATTATAAATTAAATGTATAGCATTATCAAATTAACACACATGAATAATTTGCTAAGAATAATTAAAATTTAGTGAGAATAGGTAATTAATATTAATATTGAACTATCTAGAAAAACGTGACTACCTCTGAATCGTTAATTTGACTGTACCATGTCTTTAGTTACAGTTCTTATTTTTAAATACATTTTAGTATAGCTGTCAATTAAAAAAAAAACATTCTAACTGACACGATAGACGACGACGGGCGGTATATATATGTCTTCAAACCCCCAGACTGTGAGTCCTGCGAACTCACGATCTATATACTCGTACATGTATGATAAATTTATTTAGTCTACTGCATCTAACAGTGAACAGCTATTATCTTTTTATTGGCAACCTTCCCAAAACAGATACTATTTATTACGCTCATAAACTGACAGGGCACAAGATATTTTCGATTTTGAATTATGAGATAAAATACATCTTCTCTTCTTCTCCCTGCCCATTTCCCAATCACTTGGGGTCGGCGCAGTACATCTTCTGTACTGCTGAAAGGATTTGGCAAAAATTTTACGACCGGCCGCCTGCCTGACGTCAACCCTCCTTGGGAATGCTATTGTCTCTCTTCGTCTGAATGGTGTCGCGGAAGTCTTGTAATTATCATGCACTTTCGATTTTGTTGTCTTTTAAAACATTTTTTATACTATTACATAAATTTTTAATGTTATTTTCGGATATATTTTAAAATAAATTTTGATTACACCATAAATTTTTATTTTTTATGAGATAAAATACATATTATGGAAAATATAAAAATATTATTTTTCGAGAAAGATCGCAAGGAAATCTGCATTTCTGAGAAAAAAAGTAAGAATAAAATTATAGGAAGTGTTGAGTCCTCTAACCAAATACAGCAAAAAATTGACCAGCGAAATGGACTACGGCTTGTGTTCAATAGAAAAACGTTAAAAATTGATTTATTATTTACATATCGATTCTATATTTATAATATCGGTTACGATGACGTATTACTGAATATAAACGAGGTAAGTTTTAATTCATATTTATTTATTTTAGAGATAATAACAGGAAATCCAAAATTAAAAATTAATTAATAGCCAACAGAATTTGCTTTCGCATAAAGACACAGGTCGAACAAAAATAAATTAGAAGTAGCCCGCCCAGGAGTACTTTTTAGAACATTACCGTTGATATCTAAAATAGATAGCTAAAAATACCTAAAGCATCTAAACCTATATATAAAAAAATTTACAATATATAAAAAAAAATGTTACTCGCTTAACAAAGCAAGACGATGTGATGCGAAAACGGTAGGTAATAGCGAAAATGATCGAAAAATTTTAGCAGAAGTAAATCTGTTCTGTATTATTGAATCAGACGATAGCATAGATTATAACAACCTAATTATAGAAAGTAAAATATCAAAGGACACACTAAAATAAAGTGTTTTATAGCTACTAAATTCCACTAATATCATAAATGTGAAAGTTTATGACGATGGATGGATGTTTATTACTCTTTCACGCCAGAACGGCTGAATGGATCCGGATGAAATTTTTGACTATAATCTATCTCTGTGCCAAATTTTAATCAAAATAGATTATAGTCTGGAATAGCACATAGGTTACTTTTCATCCCGGAAAAACGTATGACATCCGAAGGATAGATTTGTTCTTGGGAAGAACCCGAAGGGAAGCGAGGGTGAGTTGCTAGTATAATATAAACCTAGTAGGAATGTTAAACAGAAAGTGTTTAGTATATAAAATGTGCATAATATATCACTGTACCTGTATATAATTTTTCCGCAACAGGTCGATTTTCATCGTTCGTATCAGATTTTAATCGAGATAATTTCTCTTTCTTTTTAAGTTCTTTCTTTTCACGTTTCGACAATTTTCGTTTGAAGTTTTGATCGGCTTTTTCATTCACTGAAGACAAAGGCACCTGAAATTTAAGTAATATTAAATATTTTTCTTCATAACAAATACAAATCTTTATTAAAATTTATATTATCGAGTGCGACAACTTAAAACTTACTACAAATAATGACATTACTTTAGCAAATACCTACTTACCTAATGTTTTACGAAAATAATTTATTTTTAATTAAATACAATAGATACATCTCATACTCCATAGACATAATAAAAAACTTGTAGATTAGAACAAAACTAAATAAATCTATGTATATAAATGCTAAAATTTGTTTATGCGTGTTTGTTAGTCATTAACGTAAAATACCTGGACGGATTTGGATGAAATCTAAAACACAGACATATTAAGCTTGAACAAAATTATATAGGTTACTGTTAGGTACATTAGGTACCAGGCCGGACCTAGGGTAAGTCACTTTTACGAAATAACGAGTCATTATTACTAATTACCTCATTATTACTAAGGCACTTGAGTAAGAATCTCCCTTCGCGGTCGTCCGCGTGCCAGTTGAGCTGCACCAGGAGCGGCTTCTCGTGAGGCTCCAGCTTGCGTTCGTCATCCGGCCCGTGTGTCTCCCACAACGAGTACGAGCCGAGGGATAACATACGCATGTCTGGACGGAACTTTTCGATTAAGGTCTCTGAAAAAATATATGTACTTATTATGTATACGTTTAGAATATATGTATATCTATTTAGTACAGTAGTGTTTGTTTACAAAAATCTTTCATGTATTTCTTATTTTTATGTTTACACTATTTCCATATAAGAAGGCTCACCTATAACATCGCTGACAGTAGCATCAGAGCCAACACGGATGCATTTGGTTGCTATCTTCTGACCCGAATCTTGAAAATAAAAACGCATCACGCCATGGAATTCCAAGTTCTGCAATAAATCATAAAAAACAACGTTTAAGTTAAGCTTAGTAAAAACTATGGTAAAAAACATACAATTGACAAAGTTTTTGTGACATATGAAAACTGGCCAATCTATAAATTTTATAAAAAACTATCTTTCAAAGTTAAATAGAAATGGATATTCTTTTCAGATAATTTTATAACAGTTTTAAGTAGTTTCCTTGGCATGGCCTGGACAGACGAAAAAAGCTTAGTCATTCACTATTGTGCATTTGTCTACTTGCAATAACTAGAATCAAATGCTTAATCTCCGTCGTTGTATTTATGGGCATTGCATTTATGGGAAACTCTGCACCAGATTGACGAATTAGAGTTTTCACGCCTCCTTTTTTCTAAATGATTGAGTTGATTCATTCATACGTACATAAACGTATGGGAAATATGCAACGTTGCGTCTTATATGTACAAAAAATGTAAATAAACACAATAGTTCAAATTACAATACATATAAAATTAGAAAAACATTTTGCGCTTTCTAATTTAATTTTTTAAATGACATTTAGTTGTGTTAGGAAAACAAATTGTTTAGAATAATTAACTAGAACAATGTAACATATAAGTTATTTATGTTTAAGAACCTGTAGAAGATGAAGGAAAAGTAAATAACAAAATAAACCATTATAATAAGTAAGCGGAAGAGTGTTATCTCGATCCCGTTCTTGGTACGATAACGCATGATGACAAAGTTATCTAAGCAAATTGCTTGCATGACTCACGTTTAAAATTATCATGCAATGGTAATAATGCGTAGTAAACCTGATTCACCTAAAGTGCTATTTTTTTGTTTTATTACCACGCAAGTTTCGGATCTGAACCAGTCGTGGCAAACTTTGTACCAAAAAGATTAATTTCAACGTAAAATATTTATATCGTTGCAAGAATATACATAGTTGCAGCTTACATAGTAGCTCAGTTTCGCCAAAACTTATAAGTATGTAGTAACAAACAAAACAGTAGTATCGGTTACCTCGTTGGGTTCGCTGAGTTCGAACAGGTCGAGGCGGTTGGCGTTCCATTGCTGGATCATGTTGCGGAGCGCCTCGCGATCCAACATCCGCTTGTCCGCCGCGTCCATCCTGTCACCACATCAAGCACCACCTGAAAAGTATTATTCGGGTATTATTATTTAAATTTTAATCTATTTGATAATAAATGTACTCGACATATAATTAATTCTTTTAACGTCTTTAAACACAAACTAAATATTAAACAATAAATTAAATTGTTTTGTTTTATGCGTTGCCTATACCTACCTGTTATTATTAAATATGTATCCCTAATAATTCTATTACGATATATAAGTACAGATTTAATAATATAAATGTGAAATTATGTTTATTTGTTTATCCTTCTTTCATTTCGAAACAGAGTGACGGATTGGCGTGATTTTTGTGTGTAGATAATTAGAGGACTGGAGAGTGACAAAGGCTACTTTTTACAGTAAGTACGCATAAAATGTTAATTTTATTAGGTTCATGATTGGAAGAAAATATAATACTTAATTTTATATTAAACTAATATAATAGTTTTACAATTTATTATCTCATATTTATACTGTTGTAACATTAAATTGGAAAACGAGCTTGTAGCATGTCTGCCGCGCCTTTATTTACAACAGATACTAACAGATAACAAAAAATAATTTAGATAAATACGATAATGTTATTCTATTTATTGGTTCAAGATAAGACCAGCCACAAAATAATGTACTTTGTCAGCAACAAAATTTAAAGCATATACGTATATTTAAAAATCCATAAGTACCTTCTTATAAAATATATAAAATTACGTCGATGTGTATGCAAGAAATCATGAAATGGAACTAGCAGTTTCTGTAATTGCCCTGTTCCGATTGCCGTCTATTTCTTTCAAATTATTTTGATTAATGTTACGCAATCTGAGTGTTAGTACCTAATCCTTATTATTATTATAACGAGTATTAGTATTATAAATAAAAAATGTTATCTGTAGGTATGTCCATTGTCTATTTGCTTGACAAAGACAAGACAATGTGTGCGCCAATTTTATATTCAGAAAATTGCAGCTATGTAAAACTACAAACTAAAAATAAGAAAAATTGTACAAGTGGGCGGTTCCTGGCATACATCATGTGCGCCTGCACACCTACGAGCGTGTTTGTATTTATAACGTAAACATATGGCCCGTCCGAATGTAGTTTAGGCCGACTAAACATTGGAGCCGTAAATTGCGCTTCCTATAAATATTGGGAAAATGTGTTTATATGCATTACACCAACACTACACTAGCATATTTTTTTGACTTATAGCATTTATACAGATGCACTTGAGGTAAGTATCTATTAAAATAATAAATAAGTACATAATATTATGTATTTAACAGGTTTCTTATGAAGATGACTATTATCTGTCAGCCTCTTCACTCAGACAAATCGTGGAAAAAGTGATCAATTTCAATATGATTATTGCTAGTACGTGTCTTTAGTATATGTAACACACACAGCACTACCTGCATAAGTGAGATACATTCGAACATGCTAATACTTTCAAAATTAGATGGCAACTAATTACCTTCCCGTTTCGTTTTATACAAACATATATTGATGTTAACAACTTTGTTACCATTTGATAAGCGACGATATATCCATTATCCATAATTAATAATATAAATGTGAAAGTGTGTTTGTTTGCCCTTCTTTGACATCGAAACTGAGTGATTTTTTGTATGGACATAGTTGCAGGGCTGGAGAGTGAGAGAGGATTAGGCTATTTTTTACCGCGGGAGACTATCTCATTCCCATATATAAAAAATATTTATATATAAAAAAATATTTATTATCAGAATTATTTGAAACTTGGTATTAATGCTCTTTAATACAATTAAATAAATACGTGTTTTAACATTTTTCGAAATTCATCCCATAAGGGAGTAAAATAGGCGATGAAAGTTTGTATGAGACCTACCTTTTTAGGTTTTTTTTTGTAGTTTTATCGCGAGCAAAGCCGCGGGTTCTGCTAATCTATACTATCTATAGTTACTAATATTATAAATGTGAAAGTTTATGAGTATTTATGGATGTTTGTTACTCTTTCACGCCAGAACGGCTGAACGGATCTGAATGAAATTTGGCACATAGATAGATAATAGTCTGGAATAACACATAGTCTACTTTTTATTCCGGAACAACATACGGTTCCCGAGGGATAGATTTGTTTTTGTTTTTCCGCCGCTAGTAGTAATTTATGCGGTATATATTGTATATGCATATATGTATTATATATTGGGTTGTAATAATCAATTTAAAAGTATGCTAATATATTTAACTTTTTACTTGAGAAATAAAAAAACAAACATTTTTGAAATAGGTACGACGGTACATAATTAGTACGTTTTAACGGTTAGTATACAATAGATAGACTACATAATATATATATGTACTGTAGGTATGATGAGTTGCTGTTGGTTAAATTATAAGGTGTTTTTCTGCGGGAATGAGATATAACCCATGTCTATCTCCAGCTCTCCAATAATCTCCACACAAAAAAATACGCTTAACCGTCACTCTATTTCGACGTGAAAGAAGGTCAAACAAACAATCAAACATTAAAACACAGAATCAGCAAACACACTTTCACATTTATAATATTAAATAGGTATGGATTAAGGACATACATTTCCGTTACTCTACTTTATTTGCAATTAGCAAAGTTCAAAATATTAAACTTGCATTTTCATCAAGGAACACAAAGAACGAAGTTACTACATAATGTAAAGCTATTAATGATATCCAGACAACTTTTATTTCTAAAAATAATACAATCTGCCGATATTGTATAAGCAGTATAAATCTATACATATAGGTAATAAAATTGTAACTAAGCCGAATCTGCACATTAAATATTTTTTGGAAAATCTTATTGAAATAAATATTATTATCGATACAGAGGCCGAATCTATACTTTTTAGAATTTTTGTCCGTCTGTCGGTCTGTTACCGTCTCACTGAAAAACCACTGGAGTAGTTTTAATGAAATTTTGTATGATGATAGCTGGTTATCCGGGTCAACATATAGGATACTTTTTACCGCAGGAAAATATCTAATTTCTGAGAAAAAATACAAAAACTGCAATGTAAGAGTTTACCTACTAATATGTAAAACCTAAGAATTTGGTTTTTGGTCATCTGAATGCGGGCGTAGCCGCGGGCAATGCTAGTTAAATATAAAATAGCACAAATTAATGATATTTTACATTGTAATTTTAAATTAAAGTTAATCTAAATAACTAATTCATAAATTGTGTATGAATGAGTTCTTTTATAATAAGTATAAAAATTAAGTTCTATTAAAATAAATATTTTTAATAAAAATTAGCTTATATATTTTTTTCAAGTACTTTAAAGTGTAAATATTCACTTAGTTGTCAATCGTGTCGGAAGTTTACGCATGCGTTCACGTTTTGCCGACTGAAGTCCTTCCTTTCGTTGTTCTATAGATATATTATCATAATAATGCTTGTAATAAGTACATACATATAAATAAAAACCGTCTTTATTGTTTGTAGAAGTCTAATTGAATAACGTAAGTTTTGATTTAAACGCAGGTATAACGCTGTTTCCATGATGTGTGTACGTAGTACATACCTAATCCCCATGGATGTACGTCGTAATAAGTACATACTCGCTAGACAAAACGAAATCTATCTATACATATAATAAAATTCTGAGTCGAATCTGTCTATTGAATATTTTTTGGAAAATCTTCTTGAAATAGTCATTATTATCGATACAGAGGCCAAATCTATAGTTTTTATAATTTTTGTCTGTCTGTCTGTCTGTCTGTCTGTTACCGCATCACGGAAAAACCACTGGAGGGATTTTGATGAAATTTGGTATGATGATAGCTGGTTAGCCGGGTCAACATATACTTTTTACAGCGGGAAAATATCTCACCTCTGAGAACTCATTAGTCCCTACTTACGTTTTAACGTTTAGTATCTAAATATAAGTAGGGACGAACCCGAACGAAGCGAGTCGCTAGTCTTAAATACAAATATAGTGAATATACAAATTGTTACTATTGAAAACAATACCTATCATCGAAAAAATTAAATTCTAAATTAATAAATCTCTTTTCACAATTTTCCTGGAATACAATTATTCTATAAAAAAAGGTAGCTGTTATAATACTATCATGTACACATCGTGTGTATTCGTGATTCATATAATCATGAACTTATTCTCTCATTTAAAGTACCACTAGCTTGAATTAGTTTTATTAACCAATGTAAAAAGAGTGAAAGTAAAAGCATAGTATAAAAAATTGTCGGCAAGACTTTCCTTCCACAGGACGGCGAGCCAATTACGTTCGGTTCCTATACAATTTATCACATTAATCGTTATAGAACTGTGCGATTAACTGACTATCCCATACCAAACCTCTATTGAGATCTAATGATAATATCCAATATTGAGAATTTCATTAATGAATAGCATCTGTATTACTCTCACTTAGAGTTTTCTCGCTTACCCACTTCTCACTCACTCAGGTTTGACTGTATACCTATTACAAAAAGCAAAAAATATATAGAATCTAACTGCGGCTAAGCGTATCGTGGGAACAAATTCAGTTATTAAACATTGAAGGGGTGCAAAAACTAAACTGAGCACCGACCCCCGCGCCAAGTGCATAGGGGCGTAACAAGTGGACGTATCGCAACATTACACCGAACCTAGCACCCTATTCTACTACATTTCAATGGCATTCCAGAAATACTGTTTTTTAATTTCTATGTAAATAAAAGTGTAAATGTTTGTTCAACAAAAATGTAACATTTTTTGTTCTGGCTTGTTTGATGTTTTGTTTTAGTTAGTTTATGCAAACGAAAATTCATCACCGATTGATTTAAAATTTTAATACATACTTGTAAGATTTTAGGTGGAGGCTTCATCCGCCATGAACAATTAACACAGAGGACCCTAGTTCGAAACATCCTACCCTATGAAGAATATTTTCGCCTTTTCCATTTATGCAGGCGAAGCCGTGGAAAAGACTAGTTGACAATAATATATAACGGTATTAAATAAGAACAAAAGAAACTTAACATAAATTACAATCAACCAAAATTTGAAATTAATTACATTATAACGATTGTAATTAATTATTATCATGAATATTTTACTGTGAAGTGTCAGGTCATCGTAGCGGTTTCTGCACGTACAGTGACTCTGTGACAAACAACACAGAAACACATACACGGATACACACATCTACATGGCCATTCATATGATCGCGCGTTCTTCTAAGTCATGTTACGGGAATCTTGAAACTTGATGTCTGCCATCGCACGATGCGAGTGGTGCGAAACGGGCCTGAGAACAAGACGTTGTGTGAAGACTCCCATGTAGGTTATGTAACTGAGTACTGTTATAGGTTGCCACGCAATTAATACTAACATAATTGATTGAGCGCGGCTCAGTATGTGTCACCATGAGATCAGACCTTATCTAAGGATGGTATATAACATTATAAAAACCGGCTTTCGTAGCTACATTAACGCATTGGTACCCTTGTGGAAGAAGGTTAACAAGTTTTTGAGATTAACTTTAATGGTGCCTTTACCGATGCACCAGAGACAATTAGAATGTATTATATTAAATACTATGTTTGGGAAGAAACGTGTACGTTTATGACATAGTTAACTAATATTAAATGAGTAGTATTTAAATACTTACTATGCTAATAAAAAATTATAAATTTAATATATCTATCACGCAAATATAGGTAGGTAATATATGTATACAACACTTTGGAATGCAAGCATGGAGCTAAAGGTAAGTATGACTCACATAGAAGGTATGCAAAGTACTTCACAAAATTACACCTTTTGACTCTACTAATAGGAATACTTTATAAATTTAAGGTTTTTTAAGCATATTAATAACTTCAAGTTATTCGTCAAGTTTTAATTTGAGTTAGGACTTAGGATGTCGTCGTAAAATTTAAAAAATATGACTGCACACTACACTGGTACGTATATTTTTCCTTTTATAAAAGATTTAATTTTAAAGGTATTGTACCTTAGAACAAACTACCTACATACATTTTATTTTAGTATAATATTTACTAGTATGTCTGGACTTAATAAAATTGTAATCGACAAAGCTGTACATTGAATAATTTATCTTTCACTTTTAAGGATGTTTGGGATGTGAAAGAATTTAATAATATAATACAGATTTTGGAACTTATTTTGTCCGTTTAACCGTATGTCACCGCATCGAAAACGGTTAACTAATTTTTATACTATTTTTTGCTGTTACACACCTAATTGCCGTAATTAGAATCTTAACTAATTTATATCGTACAGATCTAAAGATATTATCAAACGGTTTTGTGCCTATGTATACGTATAGCTTTTATTATATATTGCTGGGGCCATGTGTAATATTTTTTTGTTTATTAAACGGAGTACACGCAAGCAGAGCCGTAGGTAGTTGCTAGTAAGGAATATGTATTTTATATATAACTAGCGACTCGCCCTCCCTTCACTCGGGTTCGTCCCTAGATTGCTTCCCAATACAAACTTTCATCCCCATTTTCACCCCCTTGAGGGATCATTTCCGGGATAAAAAGTATCCTATGTCCTTTCCAGGATCTCAAACTATCTCCTTACCAAATTTCATCTAAATCTGCACAGTAGATCCAGAGATTACCCCCTACAACGTCACAAACACACAAACTTTACCTCTTTATAATATTAAGTATAGAAGTATAGATATATATCCTCTCTTATCATACAAAAGTATTATTAAGAATAATAATTATATCTATGCGGAAATTGAAAAGGCACACGACACACCTGTCCTGTCCTATCTAGTCTTTATTTATATTTTATACGATTTTTAACTGCCAAGTCAAGAATAGGATCGTCATCGTTATAAAATAGTGCCACTTTCCTATAATATGAATAAAATAGCAGAAATAGCTAAGAATAGATAACTAAAGAATGCTTAATTAAAATAGTTTTATTGAAAGAATAATATTATGTATTTACCTAATTTGAAATAAAAAAATGAATTTATTTCAGTATTAGGTATACTTATTAAGTTTCAATAAAATTATTTTAATAAATAATGCATTTTTTCAAGAGCGCTAATATTTAAAAAAAATGTTTATATTGTATATTGAACTGTAAAGTTCTGCATAACTTTATTTACTTAAAAAGCAAATAGAATATTAATAAATAATGAGCCAACCAAAATGTTTATAGTAAATATTCTCATCGATGTAATTTATTTAGAGAGTAGTTGGCAAAGTGATAGTAGGGCAATAGTTTAGCAGTCGGGTTTCGTTCCGGTACGTCAGTGAGAGCTTCACAAGTCGAGCACTACACCGCCGCCAGTCGCCACGTTTAGTCGATCTCGAATACTTCGGACGCGTAACGGAAAAAGTTTAATTCGACTTTTGATCGACTGATTACCATGACGCGTTCACTTTCAATTTTCAAGAAAACGTCTACTTAACCAATTATGTACAAATGTACCTTAAATATATGAAACTGACTATATACAGTATATAATAATCTTAGATACATATAATAAAACTGTAGAAATAGAATGTCTGTATATAGAAAAAAAATGCTAAAAACCGAGTAAGGATGTAAGAAAAGAAATAGAAAAAATCCAGATTTTATTCAATTTTTTTATTTCTCTGTTTGACTATTTGTACGGGCTAATCTCCGAAACTGTTGGACCGATTAAAATAACATTTTGCATGGTGGTACCTTATATTCCCGGTCAACATTTTAGATACTTTTCATTCCGGAATATTAAAGACTTCCCGTGGGATAGTTAAACAACTATAGTAACTTATACGCTAAGCTAATATATAAGCTGTATAGCTTAGTACACAAAAACTACTGATTGGATTTTAAGTTTTAACACCTCCAGGTGAATTTCTAAGAAATAATTTTTTCTAAGAAATCTATTGTTAACTGTAAGTTGTAACGCCGGCCTGTCCGCGGTCGTTGAGGGATTAATGAAACTTTACAATAACTAATAGGCTACTTTTCATCCCGGAAAAAATGTACGGTTCCCGTGGGATAGATCTGTTTTCGTTTGTCTAGTTTATTAAATATGTAATACATGTATAATACATACGATGTAACCAAATTGTTAAATAAAACTATGAAATAAAAATAAATATAGTCTGTAAAAAGCAGATGATTCAGTTTGATATTTTTTAAAATAATGTTTTTGGTAGTCCTCATTCTCATTATTTTTCTTTCTCATTAAAATTGGTCAGGCCATTTCCGTATATTTAATGTGCTACATAGAACATCATCATATAAGGGGAAAAAATAGAAAATAACGACATCTGAAATAATTAAATATGTATGTTTAAGTCAATTTCTTAGTTGGCGAAAATTTATAAACCTATGCAATAAAATGCATAAAGTAAAAAAAAGCTTTTTCTTACTCGTTCTATTTTTGTAGTTTATGTTGAATGTAAAGATTAGTCTATTTGAAAGACAAATTCGTTTAATAGCATTTAAGGAAAAACTATGTCTATATAGCGTTGTAAATTGTAATTCAGGCAGTTTATCGACCACCGCCATTTTAAGGGTAAATCGGAGCCAGGCACCGCGCGGCGTGCTATATTGCACTCACGCGTTTTCGTAAACAAAAAACAAAATATATTTGGAACAGAGTAATAATTATTATTCATTTCCTAGCCCTTGTTATAGTACAATTTGCCCAAGTAGACTGATTGATGGTTTTAAGAATTTTGATAAAACTATACCTAAGTATTTCTAAAAATATATCACTTTTCATATTATGCTTCGAGTATTTGAGAATTTATTGTGATATATTATGAAAAATCTAAGTTTCTGTATTCATTGCAAATATATTTTTATATTAAAAGATAAGTTAGACGGATCATCAGATTCGAAATCCATAACAAACGCGTCCATTCGTAAATAAAAGATAAAATCGCACAATGAAAATATTGCGCGAATGATGTTCAGTCAAAGTAAAACACATACTATTACAAGCTATTGTTTACAAACACTGTTAGGCCTTGGTTAAGCGTAAATTGTATATCTTAGTAAAGAATAAATAGCCAATATCCAGTTGAGTATTACACATAAATGTTATGATGAAATAACATTAGGAACACGTTCGAAATTTTTTTTCTTATGTACCTTGATATAGAAAAAACTTATTAGTAAATTCACTTATGTATTTTCCCAATGCCACATAGCTTGTGAGTTGTGACCTGTAAAAGGCAAAACGCTTGGAATGTGAGAATCGATAGATGCACTATTAGATTAGTAGTCCCTACGTAACCGTCACCACGCTGGCCATAGTGATTTGCAAACAATGTATTTATGATTTGATGTTTTATTTTATACTAGCAAAATCCGCGGCTTCGCTCGCGATATAACTACAAAAAATCTCTAAAAAGGTAGTTTCATACAAGCTTTCCCTATTTTACCCCCAATTATTGCATGAATTTCGAAAAATACTAAAACACGTATTCATTTAATTTTATTCAAGAGATTACATTAATTATTCTTTGGAAAATCTTATTAAAATAGACTTTATTATCGATACTGAGACCGAATCTATAGATTTTAGAATTTTTGCCGGCCTGTATGTTTGTTACATCACGGGAAAAACCACTGGATAGATTTATCCGGGTCAACATATAGGATACTTTTTACTGCGGGACAATATCCCATCTCTGAGAAATCTATAGGCACTAAACGTTAAAACTGTGAATCGCTAGTTATAAATATTATCGTTTACGGTGACATTTTTACACCATTTTAATTTACTCATATTTTCATGAAAGATTAACTTCACTCGTAAATAGGTAACAAGAATACTCTGATTTGATATACCTATTAATCTATATATATAAAAGAAAGTCGTGTTAGTTACTTCGCTTATAACTCAAGAACGGCTGAACCGATTTAGCTGAAAATTGGCAGGGAGGTAGTTTAGAGCCAGGAGAAGGACATAGGATACTTTTTATCCCGTTCGACCGCGTTCCAATTTTTATGATATTTTAATTTTTGGATTTCTCTTAGTCCGGAATAGGTAAGTATTAAAACATATAATTAAAATGTGAGAAAGAAAGATTTTTTCTTTTTATATCTATTTAAAACGTACCTAGCGACGAACCCGAGCGAAGCGAGGGTGAGCCGCTAGTTTTAAATAAAACTATCCTTTCGAATTTTTTTTTGGTTCCCGACGTTTCGAATGCTTTACAGCAATCATGGTCACGGGAACTTGGTTTGAAATCAATTCAAAAAAAATTAAATCATCTTGATATTATAATGCAGTAAAATTTAAAATCGTATAAACATTAATTATCAAAACATCGCTCATTCTCGAATTATTATCGCATCTAGAGTTGTGTTACAGTTTTTAAGTAAATAATACAAAGCCGAAGCCTCCAGTAAGAATGCTAGACGTGTTCTACTTGCAACTAATTGAATTAGGAGCAATCGGCCCTTCGGGTGCGGTATTGTGCCATTACATACTTCAATGTGAATGTCTTTGTTCTTATTGTTTGCAATTATCAATACATATCATGCCTTATCTAGATTCAAGTAAATATTATATACTAATAAATATACGTAGACCAGGTCACTGGCCGCTTCCGGTCACCCTTGCGATTGCGGTTTAAATGAAACATGGTACATTAAACGGTCGTCGTTCAACGATGTAGAAATAAACTGTTAAAAGAACGACACATCCGTAATAAAATATTACAAATTTTATTGAGTATAAGTAATACTGATCTGCTTTGCTTTAAAGTCGAAATTTTCAGAGTCGTGTTTATACTATCGATGTTTACTTCCTTCATCAATATCTTAATGATATCTATAGTTTAGATAGCCCTTTACATAACACCTTATGAAACCAGCAAATGTATGAGTTTCTTTTGCAATCATCACGTCAAACGGAAAAGAGTTCAAGCCAATGTCCGTCGTAAGCAGAAAGTTGATGGAAATGTCCCTTATAGTGAAACCGTCGAGTCGTGTGAAAGTAAAGACGCAATCAACGAGAGAAAAGCGCGCGGTAACTGACATAGTACCAGCCTAATAGCTTAGTTAAAAATTCAGGACATCCAACCAGCTTTGACCTACTGCGAACGTCTTTTACGCTTATCAATGAAATGCTATTTGACAAACTTCACGTAGTCGTAGCAACTAAGAGCCACTGTGTGTGGTATGGTTTATAATAAATATATTACGCATCTATAAATTAATACTTATACTACGAAGTTTTTCGACCACCCACCTTGTTAAGAATGTGATGGAGACTTAGGCCACAGTTGTTAGAGTAGAGTGCATTTACACCACACTATCTGAAACAAGTCAATTAAACTATTACAATCATTATATCATTTGATGAACAAATTAACGCAGTAAGTACTGTAATAAGGTCATTCATCAACGCAGTTGCAATAATGGCCTTAATTGATAACAAACATGCAGGTCACTATTAAATTGTCTGTCGTGGAACCTATACAGTATACACCTACATATTTTATGGATAATTAATTATTCTAGCATCTGCCTGTGGCTATCTGCATGTTATGCATCACAATCTCCATGGTCTTGGTTTCATGCAAGACTAGCGACTCACCCTCGCTTCACTCAGATTCGTCTCTACAAACTTTCATCCTCATTTTCACCCCCTTAAGGGATGATTTCCGGGATAAAAGTATCCTATATCTTTTCCAGGGTCTCAATGTATCTTCTTACCAAATTTCATCTAAATCGGTTCAGTACATCCAGAGAATAAACCCTACAACGTCACAAGCTCACAAACTTTATCTCTTTATAATATTAGTATAGATATATCACGGGAAGCTAATGATAATATTTCGTCTAACGATATCATGAAATGGATATTAGTTACATTTTAAAGATAAATACATATTAAAGAAAATTCTTTTTGTTTAAAATTATATTACACATAAAGAAAGACTACATCAAATCAAACGTTCTTATAAATTGTAGCTTAGCTGAAAAGAAAAAATGTGCAGTCAGTCATCGTTACTAGTTACTTTTATATTTGTATTTATATTACTCTCTATTGAATTTATCATTTTGAATAAACAAATAATAACAAAGTAAAAATGGCTGTCGCATGGGGGTAGCTACAAACTGTAAATGAAATCGCAAAGAATGAAGCTGCGAAATATAATATATTCTTATTGTATTCATCCATAGTAAAGGCTCTCGTAACCTAATAATAATA
Organism: Brenthis daphne; assembly: GCA_947093115.1. Taxonomy (NCBI): domain Eukaryota; kingdom Metazoa; phylum Arthropoda; class Insecta; order Lepidoptera; family Nymphalidae; genus Brenthis; species Brenthis daphne. The sequence goes on along the minus strand of OX352477.1, from coordinate 3,369,499 downwards.
AAGTTTATTATTACATTTTTTTTAGATTTATCTGAACAAGCTAGTTTATCCTAGTCCTTAATAATTTATTGGTGTAAAAACCCTATAGGTTGATTAAAATTCATAGCACACAATAGTCTTTGGTTATAATAGTCATTCTATACAAAGTAACCAAAGGATTATATTATTACAACAAAAAAAAATGAATGAATCATTTTTATTTAGGCATAATCATTATGTATACATATAATAAAATTGTAGCTAAGCCGAATCTGTATATTAAATTTATTTTTGGAAAATCTTATTGAAATAAACATTATTATCGATACAGAGGCTGAATCTATAGTATTTAGAATTTTTGTCTGTCTGTCTGTTACCGCATCACAGAAAAACTGGAGGGATTTTGATGAAATTTGGTATGGTGATAGCTGGTTATCTGTGTCAACATATAGGAAACTTTTTACCGCAGGAAAATATCTCATTTCTAATAAAAAATACAAAAACTGTAATTTAAGAGTATACTAATATGTAAAACCTAAGAATTTGGTTTTTGGTCATCTGAATGCGGGCAGAGCCGCGGGCAATGCTAGTAATCATATAAAAACATTTTTTTTGAAAATCCACCGTCATAATTCAGCAATTTTGTATAAAATACAAATTATTTATATATAAATAAAAGAAGTAAGTGGAGAAACAGAGTGAGACAGAGACTTTGTTTTGTACTATGTATAGATGAGTGACTTGCTTCCAAAATAAACTTAGTTATTTTCTCATGAACACGAGTTTTTACCGCCCTGCTACTTATAATTTTGGTGTAATAAATTATTAAAATCATTGAATGAAGGACAACTCAGCCGAATCGGTAATTTATTTCCATAGGAATGGGAGATTTTCCTGTAGTAAAAGATAACTTAAATTTTGACCCAAATAATAAGTTGTAAACCTACACCAGCATAAGTAAAGAAAGAAAATTCTTCTTTACATTCATCCTTTAATATCAAGAGTCAAGACTTATGTCTTTGGTATTAAACATTCAATCTTGTTTTTCTTATGTACCTATAAAATATTCTATTTAAGATCAAAGCAAACTAACTTACTTATAAGAGCACTTATAGAGAAAATCTAATCTATATAATGTAGGATAAAAAATTTGTTAGGGTATCATGCAAAAGTTTTTCTTCTTGGAGATATTTTTCTGAGATTTGATCTTATATTTTTTAGTAAGAATATAAAAACAATTTATTTTCTTTAACTAGCTTTGAAATGTTAGGAAAATGACAAACAAATTTTCTCAAGACTATTCATTTATATTAATTTACTATTTCATAAATTCAATAACGCTTTTATAATAACAGGCACTAAAGACACAAATTAAAAAAAAACAATTTCAGAGAGTACATACTACAAAAGTTTGGTGATAAATATGAATATAAACAGAACTAAGTCATTTATAAAATATTTACAAATTTACAAACCTTTGTACATAAAGGAATCATTTTCAATATTGACTACATTCCAATATTCGAGCATTTTCGTATCACAATAACACATATCAAAAGTTTAGGAACTTTCAAAACTTTTTGACGGCACATAAACTAAAACACCTCATCACACTTTTATTTTTCACTCATTCACTCAAATAATTTATATATGCAATTTATCAAACTTTCTTAAATTAGACGCAATAACTTGTTGTGTACAAGTAAATGACATAAATAATATTCGAATTGATTTCAATAAACGATACGAAGAAACTTTATTCCAACCTAAACTGACTGACGCAAGCAATGAAGTTTACAAAACGGGAAATGCGCAAGTATCAACATTCAACGTTCAACAGTCAACACTCATTATACCTACGACTAAAGGTAGGTGGTACCTATCTATAATTCTACGTACAGACTACATACCAAGCTTTAGTGTTGCCAGTAAACGTTTTACCTTATCTCACTTTTTAAAACATTTTTTTTTAATGTTAATAAAATATAATAATATTATTATTGTATATTATTGAAATTTTGAACAATTCAATTAAATATAGAGTTATGTAGCGTAATAAAATTACGAAATAAAATATATCCAATTATTTGAAATGTTATATCCTAGTAATATATTATCGTACTTGTATCTTTGTTATTGTTACGTCATTTATAACTAATAACTATTAACTATAGATCCTAGTTAAAGAGTATAGACAGACAAAGGATTAACGTTATTAATCAAAACCAGGTTTATTATTAATTTAAAATTTTAAGGGTCAAAAAGAGTAGGTATTTAGATATTTATATCCATAATAATATTATAAATGTGAAAGTGTGTTTCTTTGTCCTTCTTTCACGTGGAAACGGAATGACGGATTGGTTTGATTTTTTGTGTGGAGGCAGTTTGAGGGCTGGAGAGTGACATAGGCTACTTTTTACCGCGGGAGATTATCTCATTCCCACGGGAAAAAACGTTATAATACGAACCAAAAAAATATGATCAGAATTACTTGAAAATTTGTATTATTACTCTTCAATACAATTAAATAAGTACGTGTTTTAGCATTTTTCGAAATTCATCCCATACTTTAATGATAATAATGGGGTACAATAGGGCATGAAGTTTGTATGAAACCTACAATTTTAGTTTTTTGTAGTTTTAGCGCGAGCGAAGTTGCGGGTTCTGTTAGTATTTACATAAAAAAGAGCAAGTACAGAATTTTACATCTAATTCAGGTTCTTTGTATAGCATTTAAGTTCAACTAATTTCCAATAGGAAAGAAGTGCTTTAACTTCGAAAAAAGCATCAATAAAACGTGGAATACTAATATTATGTACGATTAATAAACAAACTATCTCTTTATTATATGGTAATTTTATTAATACTTTTTAAGTACTCTCGAATAAACCGTAAAATAAACAAGCTAGGTCTATATTATATACATGTCTATAATTATAAAGCACTTACAAACAGTAGTTGATCTACATCTTTGCAACTATATAAACCTTGTTTTCAAAAATAATGTACCTACCTACATATGCGCTTACCATATTGTCATAAGCATTGCTTAGAGTTAATATATTAGGATTTAAGGTAGACCAATTTTAATTCTACTAAAATTCATTACTGTAATGATTGCTTTTAACCGAGTAAACAACACAAAACATTAGTGAAATAACATTGTAAATCTTTTGTTGACAATGAAAGTCGTTTTTTTATAGATTTATTTAATATATTGTTCTAAAATTGTACAATCACGCACAAACACACAGTAAACTTTATTTTCAAAATAATATTACTTTTCAGTCTGCTCCAAATTTGAAAAGAAATATGAAAATGGCACTACCCATGGTTACATATTAGCAATAAAACTATTGAACAAATAAATCATTTTAGAATTTTAAAATCCCTCAAAATAAACAACTTCAAATAAAGCTTATATAAATAAAACAAAAGGGAAGAAAAAATAACTAAATCAAATGAAATATTTATTATAGAAAATAATACTTGACTTTGAAGTCAAAGATTGATAAATCTACAAAATTGTATTATTTGATTTCTTACAATATAAATCAGGAGATTACAAAATACCTATTATAATAGAAATAGAATAAATCTACAAAAAAAGATCTTACAAATTATATCTTAGACTTGTACGTTGCTAGGGAGAGCTATGTCTACACAAAGTTTAACCATGCAAGATGGTTTATGGTAAAATAGTTGAAGTAAATGCAATTAAATCACAAATAGGATCTCTTAAAAGTGCTAATTAATTTGTTTAAAATATTTCTTGCATGATTAAAATTTGGCAGCAATCTCATTTGAGACTTGTATTGTTATGATAACCCCAAGTGATAGCAATAACGCTACAGAGCATATAGCATCTCAGAAATATAATTTTAATGAAAGCATAATGCTCCATGGAGTTATGATGACAAACAAATTACACTAAGAGTGAGTTGTGAGAGTAACAAATGTGTTTACTGGTCAGACCCCTCCTCTTCTTCTTCATCTTCTTGTTCCTCTTCAGTTGAGCCTGCATCTTTTTTAGGAGGAGGTGCATCCTTACGTGGCCGACCTCGACCTCTTCCTTCACCAGAACCACTCTTGAAATGTAAAGAAATTAATTAATTAACATTTAAAATACATGAAATTCTATATATTATAAACATCAAAGTAATCTTTACCTTAGCTTTAGGGGCTGCTGCCTTTTTCTTAGATCCTTTAGGTCTGCCCCTTCCTCTTTTGACCACTGGTGCTTGTTCATCATCTGAGGAATTTTTAGATTCTTTAGGTTTCACTGCTGCCGCTGGTTGTCTGCCTCTTTTCTTAGCATCACCTTTAGCTTCCTAAAATAAGTTTGAAATTATAAACACCACTCATAATGTAATCTAACATAGTATAATATGATGAATACTCACTGATTGTGTCCCATTAGCTTTAGGTCTACCACGACCTTTCTTTTCGACTGCTGTTGAACCATCGTCCGACATTTTGGTAGGATTTAAAAAGCTACGAAATCAAAACCTGAAAGCAATAAGCAAATTTTCTAAATAACAATACAAACGAAATAATAAAAACTCAATAATCATTAAAATTCTACATTGATTTTATACGAAAACTATTAAATTAAACATTCCACTTTATTTACAGAAGATATACTTAAAATAAAAGAAACAAAGGAAACGCAAAAGAAAATAAACAAAACTAAAAGTCATTAGCCTCTAGGACGCTCTCGCTTGTTAAAATATATTAACGATTATTAGGCGTAAATGGACATGGAATAAAAGTAAATAAAATGTTATTTAATAGACGCATATGCACAGTAAATTAAAAGAACATCAGATAATTCTTTGCTACTGCAATATCATTTTTAATAAATAGTAGTAAGTATTTTATGAGCCCCAAGCCAATTTAATGGAGTCTGCCATTAGGTAATTAAGGATTTTACACAAAATGCTCACGTTTAAAACATTTAAATATTTACAATAATGTAAGAATATTATAATTTTTATTGTTATTTCACAAATTAAACTATAAATTAATAATAATATAAAGTCTACTCACAGAATTGTTTACAGCCAACGATATAGCAATGGCTAAAAAGAATATTATGGCGGGCTGCGCGCTAGCCGCTAGCCGGTGTTTATTTGGCGTCAGTGTAGAGGGCGCCGTTGTCACAATTTTTTAGTTTAAAAAATAATCTGCTATTATAAACTTTCAAATATTTACAGGTTTAATAGTCATAAATATATATTATATAAGAATAAATTTAAATCAATAAATAATAACATTAAAGCTACGTGAAATAGATGACTATTATTTTTCTTGAAATATTGTTGTCTTTTCAAAAAATTTAACTTAGAAAACTTTACATCGTTAACAAAATTTATTAATTAAGTTACTATTGTTACTTTTGCACTTTAAATATAAAAATTTAAATATAACAAAAAATATAGAATATTAGGTTTTGGCGCGAAAAGAACTAAATCGTAAATTAATCATCTGTGAGTGTGAGTCATCTAATTTTTATTATTTTTACTTTTATTCAATTTTTTATATTTCAAAAACAAAATATTCATTATAAAATACGAATTTAAAAACAGTAAAGAATCTAATATTACATTGTATGAGCATTTAGTAGTTTGCTGAATAATTAAATGTGACAAAACTGAATTGCTATTTGAATAATATTTGTACGATTATATACGTTTAGAATGGGGAATATTTCTCGAAAGGAGGACGCCACACGTATGGCCTATTTACATTCAGTGTGAGATTGAGCAATTTATAATGATATTCGATATCTCTTTTGTAACTGGTTTTTTGTTTCTATTGTGTTCGCATCTTACCTGTGCAATGTATTATACCTGGAAGTTAGACCAGCTGAAGGAATAATAGAGAAGGAAAGTTGCAACCTGTGGTGGTCTTGACTAACCGATGGATCAACACACAGCATAAATCGCCGGTCGTAGAAACGTAAAATTTGTAAGACGATACTCCTTATATGATGTAGGCGTCCAATAAGAAAGGATTTTTCTAAATTTATCATTAGATGGGTATAATATGGGATTAAAGATTGTCTGTCACTCTGTCATTATTAATGTGAAATTCACAGAAAGTAGTGTTTAGCTGTAAGATAAAAATAAAGAATTATTATGTTTATTTGATTTATTTCGAAATTCATCCCATAAAGGGGCAAAAGAGGGTAGTAAAGTTTCTATGGGCAAAGAATTATTTATGATCAGAATTACTTGAAAGGGTTAATGCTCTTCAATACAATTTAATAAATATGTGTTTTAGCGTTTTTAAAATTCAATCCCATAAGGGTATAAAATGGGGGATGAACGTTTGTATGAAACTTTGTAATTAATATAATATAAAAAAGGACAAAAAAAACAAATTCGAAAATTTTGAAAAATGTAGATTTATGTTGTAATACTCCAAGCACAACATCATCTATTATCAATAAATAATAAAAATACTAAAATAATATCAATAAATAATAAAAATACCTGATAATAGATGATGTTGTGCTTGGAGTATTACAGTTTCATTTCACTATGATGAGGTTATGAAACACTTGATTTTTTTGCCTTGCGACTCGCGTTACTGTTTGCGCGCATGCGCAGCACTCACCTATCTATACGTTAAATTTATTCAAACTATTTATATTTATTTAATAATGAAGGAAAGTGGAGCTGGTGAGAACTCTACTTGAGCAATTACAAATGCAACTTGAGCAGTATTTTAGAACTTTGAGCAATTTAAAATATTGTATATATCAAAAGATATAGAAATTTGAATATACGGATAAATGAATTTTTTTTCAAGGACTTTATTGATTTTTAATTTTATAATTAATGGTGAGCAATTTGGAAGGGCTACGTAGTTGAATTGAGCTATTAAAAATCTATCGATTAGTATTTTTTTCATTGCGAATATCATAAATTTGCAGGCTGGGGTAGGGTACCTCAAAAGAGGTATCATAATAAATTGCATAACCTCAGACCTAAGAGTATATATGTATACTCTAAGCCTCAGACTGAATGTAGATAGGCCGTACGTGTGGCGCCCTACTTTAGAGAAATTTTCTCCATTACTCTTATCATTTTTTTCCTTATGGTGCTAAAAGAAGTATAACTTCAAAAATAGCCATTTTTACGATAAAACAAAATTATTTAATAAATAAACAAAAATTAATGAATATTTAAAAACTACTAGTAACAGTAACCGTTGTATACCGCTACAGATGGACACTTGTTTATTTTGTTTTCCATAGTTCGCCTTACCTATATCCTCCATAGATAACTACTTATGTAGTATGTACCTACTACCTATTAAGTCAGTTTTAAATATGGAGGGTAGAACTAAGGAGAACCGACTTATATGGGAAACATGTTGAAATTTGATAAAGTGTCCAGTGGTAAGTAGCAAATTGTAATTCAAAGACTAACTTATATAGCGCTAGCGTAGCAAGTAGAACATAGATATGATCAGTTAGATATTATTATAACAGTGAAGCTATTTGTCATCCGTGATGTGAAGTTAGCAGTATTAAACGGAGTGAAATGTGCTGAATTATTATTACTTGAAAATATTATATTATAGATCGGTGTTTGCCTATGTTAGAACCATTTTGAAAAGTACGTCACAACAAAGCGGAAATTTTTCTTCCCTTGTTTAATTCACCGTCTTACTCTTATGGCCTTTGGCGCTATCTTTTAAATTCATCAACTTGTTTTTTGTGGTGCCACCAATTTGATGCTTGTCAACGGTCACTTTGTATTCGAGAGATAGTTCTCCTTACTTCTACCGCTAGTCGCTACCCTCCATAGTTTCAAAATAATAGCGGCAGAGGACTTGTCAATAATAATTGACATTTGACATAGTTTTAAATTTTGTTTTAACTTTTAAACTGAGATTCTGTCATCGCGTTTGACGTGATCAACACACAATTTTGAGCCTCTCTGATTTGAATTATTTTATCATTGTGGAAATAGTAGTTATAAATAATTAGTTGTATATATTAGTTAATGTAAATATTTAAATATTTTAAGTGTATATATAGAAGATATTGTGGTAAGTTTTTAGTTTTAGATTTTTATTTTCAAATTTTCCTTCTATATGTGACAAGCCGAATATGGAAAAAAAAACACAATCGGAGCCTCCGGATCCAGGCGAAATTTTTTATATGCCGGAGACAGAACTACTTCCATCCAGTTCTTTTTCTAGAAAACGCTCTGGTGTCCAACAAAATATTGGCTTAAATAAAAAAACGATAATTGATCCTTCGACAGCTAACCCATCTATTCAAACAGTTTATCTGAACCCCGCTTTTAACGAATTAATTAATTCTTATTCTGACTCTGACATCGGACCTTTCATAATCCATGTTGCAAGAGAAGAACCAGACCCATCTGCAGGACTAACTATTCGCGCAATCAAATTTGGTGAATTTCTTTTTAAAAATAAATTTCAAGATATAGCCAAAGATGGAGTCAAAAGTATTGGCCGTAATAAAATTAGTGTCGAATTCTCATCCGCCACATCTGCTAACAAATTTATTCAAAATCCGTTACTTTCGTTACATAAATACAAAGCTTTTATACCTACTTTTAATATCTCTCGCATGGGCCTAGTCCGAGGAATCCCAATAGACTGGTCTATGGATGAACTATCTAGGAGCCTGGAGCTTCCTAGTGGTTGTGGCGAAATTCTTAAAGCCCGAAGATTGAATCGCAAACAATTTGTAGATGGATCACCTAACTGGATTCCAACTCAATCTGTCGTGTTAACGTTTAGGGGTCAGATGCTACCAAATAAGGTATACGCGTTTTATTCTTCTCTTAATGTTGAAACTTATAACCTACCTACTATTATGTGTTTGAACTGTTGTCGATTTGGCCATACTAAAAATATATGCCGCTCAAAACCACGATGCTTGAAATGTACCCAATCCCACTCAGGAGAATCGTGTTGTGTTACCAAAGAAGCCGCTCTTTGTATACATTGCAATGGTAACCATTTTGCAGATGACAAGAATTGCCCTGAACTGACAAGACAAAGATTAAGTAAAACTGCCATGTCGCAAGAAAATATTTCTTTTGCGGAAGCCGCCACTCATTATCCTCCAGTGAGAAGATCTTATGCTGAGGTTGCAAAAGAAATGTTTTCCCTAACAAATCCTTCCACTAGCAACACCGATAACCCTGTCAATTATAGCTCTCCTTCAACTGGTATTCGCTCCTATAAAAAGACGATAGTAAAGATTCCACGTTCCCCTTCTCCTAGAGCTAAGGGATACGATAAACAGACTCACTATAATATCACTTCTCCTTGCTCTTCATCTCTTGGTAATGGTTGCGCCATTAATTCTGTCGCATCTGAACCTTCGTCTATTGATCATCTTTTACGCACTTTATTAATTGCCATTAACAACCATTTTTATTCCAAAAATATTTTACCGGACAACGCTGCTCAAATCACTGTAATGAATCCATCTTCACCCCTTCCATCAGCTCATCATGGATCTAATAAAAATCCTGCAATGGAATTGCAAAAGCCTTCCAGCTCGTAAATCAGACATAATTCATCTTATTAATAAATTCGAACCTGCTATCCTTGCCATTTCTGAAACCTGGTTAAAGCCTGGAAGCCGTTTTCGTATTCCGGGTTTTTTCCTGTTTGAGAGATGACAGGGATGATGGATATGCAGGTAGTGCTATCTTAGTTAATCGTTCATATTCGTTTTCACAAATTTCTATTCCCACTCACAGCCATGAAATTAACGTTGTGGCTATCAAATTTCTTAACATATCATTTGCTTCTATTTATATCCCTCATCCTCACCCATCGCTTGCTTCAGAACTCCAGCTCATTTTCTCTTCCCTACCTCGACCAATCATTGTAATGGGTGACTTTAACACCCATCACACTGCTTGGGGTTGTCATTATTGTGATACATTCTCTCACTTGTTGTTGGACATAATTGATGAAGTCAACTTTTGCTTTATTAATGATGGATCTCCAACTAGACGAGTTTATCCAAATCAAAATCCTAAGAGTGCTGTTGATTTATCCCTCTGCTCCCCCAGTTTGGCATCTTGTTCAAACTGGAAGGTCCTTGCTTCATCTTATGGCAGCGACCACTTTCCCATTCTTATGTCATTAAACATGAAATCATCCCCATTCCCAGTGCTAAATCCGCTGTTTCCATATTGTCTCAATAGAGCCAACTGGTCTGGGTTTCGGTCATTTTTTGATTTTCAGTTAACTAATTTTCCAATTGTAGATCCTCAAAATTCTTTGTGTTGTTACGAAGCTTTTGTTAAAATTTTACTTTTGGCAGCCTCTTCGCATATTCCGCTAAAACGCTCAGGTCATAAAAAACTCTTGTCTCCGCCTTGGTGGGACGAAGAATGTACGATAGCTATAAAAAAGCGTAAAATTGCTGAACGCAGCTATCAGCATTGCATGACTCGCGCTAATTTCATAAATTATAAAAATATAGCGGCACAAACAAAACGGTTTTTAAAACAAAAAAAGAAATCAAGCTGGATACAATTTTGTAAATCTTTACATCCTGGCACCCCAGCGACAATTGTTTGGCAATGCATTAAAAAATTCCGATCCTCCTTTAATGATTTGTTGTATAACATCTCTTCTAATGAGTCATCCTGGCTTCAAAATTTTTGTAGTACACTTGCTCCTCCTTTTGTCCCTTTTTCAGACTGTTTCCCCTCTGACATTCCATCTCATTATGATGAAATGGACATTCCCTTCTCTTTTGCTGAATTACAATGTGCTTTAAATGGCCTATCTGATTCTTCTCCAGGTGAAGATGGCATTCCATATTCCTTCTTAATAAAATTAAGTGATTCAGCTAAACAGATCTACCTCTCCATTATAAATTCAATTTTAGAGTCTAAAAATATCCCCACATCTTGGAAATCCCAAGTCATTATACCAATTTTAAAACCTGGTAAAGATCCCAAAGAATCCTCGTCTTACCGTCCTATAGCTTTATCATCAACGTTGGGCAAAGCTATGGAGCATCTTCTTAAGAATAGGCTGGACTGGATAATGGAAAGTAGAGAAATCCTCTCAAAGTCACAATTTGGTTTTCGAAAGGGCATGGGTACAATTGACAGTCTCAGTATTCTTATATCGGAAATACGTCTAAGTTTTTTAAGAGGAGAATATCTCGTGGGGGTCTTCTTGGATATTAGCTCTGCTTATGATTGCGTTCTTCTTCCGCTTCTGAAATCTAAAATGCTTTACTTAAATTTACCGCCAAAATTAACTAATTTTATTTTCAATCTTTTTATTGGAAGATCGATTCGAGTGAGATATCAGGGTGAACTTCTTCCCCCTAGAACAATTCGGAAGGGTCTCCCGCAAGGTTCAGTTCTTAGCCCCATTTTGTATAGCTTTTACACTCATGATCTTGATAAATCTGTAGATAGTTTCTGTAATATTTTGCAATATGCGGATGATATTGTTTTATTTTATAGTTCAAAGGATATGACTGAAATTGTATCTAGATTAAATTCTGCTTTGTATTATCTGGGGGAATGGCTGCAGTCACATGGTTTACTTTTGTCAGTTCCGAAAAGTAGTGTAGTTGTTTTTACTAGGAAGAGACATATTCCAGAAGTTAACATTTTATATAAGGAACAAACCATTCCTGTTCTAAATTCTGTAAAATTTTTCGGTATTTTCCTAGACTCTAAATTATCAGGTACCACTCATATAGATTATATCTCCAAAAAATGTGAAAAGAATATTCAAATTTTACGTGCATTATCAGGAGTGTGGTGGGGTTCCCATCAATACTCCCAAAAAATTTTATATAACGCTATTATTCGTAGCCATTTTGATTATGGAGTATTTCTATTAGATCCATGCAATAAAACAGCACTAGAAAAATTGAACAAAATCCAATACAAGGCACTAAGAATAATATTAGGTGCCATGAAATCATCGCCCACAAATGCTATGCAGGTTGAGTGTGTAGAGCCTCCACTTCATCTTCGCAGACAATATCTTTCTGATCGCTTTATTTCGAAAGTTTTACAATCTTCATGTCATCCGTTATTAAGTTCCCTCAATCATTTATTACAAAATATTAAACCTAATCAACAAATTCCGTGTATTATTAAAAGTTTCCAAAAATTTTTAGAGCTTCCTGCGCCTATTTGTAAGCTTAATCTTAACCCCTTGTACTCAGTACCTTTTCCTTCGCTTACCTTTGTTCCTTCAATCATAACGAATCTGGGAATTGGCAAAGGTGACCCTGTGGCCAATGTTAAATTTAAGAGTATTTTGGATAATGATTGGTCTGATTATATTAAAATATTTACTGATGCATCCAAAATTACTTGTGAGTCTTGTGTTGGGGCTGCTTGCTGGGTCCCTCGATTCAATATTATACTAAATTTTAAGTGTCCTCCTGAAGCTTCTGCTTTTTCGGGAGAGTGTACAGCTCTGCTTGAAGCCATTTTATTTGCAGAATCACATAAAATGTCAAAAGTCATTATCTTCACAGATTCTTTAAGTTCCCTTCAGAGTATTTTACAAAACCCTTTCCGTAGTAAATCAAGGTTTGTTATTATATTTAAAATTAGAGAAGTTCTCTTTCGTTGCCATGAACAGGGAATCCTCATAACCTTGGCTTGGATCCCTAGTCATTCAGGTATTATCGACAATGAAATTGCTGATAGCTGTGCCAAATCTGCAACGGTTAGCGGAATTTTAAATCATTATTATAATTACTCCCACGACTTGCGTTCTTTGTCTAAAAAAAATCTTTACACTTCCTGGAACACATTTTGGAACGCTTCTAAAACAATTAAAGGTAAGTATTATGCTTCAATCCAACCGGAGGTTCCAGTCTCCCCGTGGTTCTTTCGATTTCGCCGTGCTGACCGCAAAACCACCTCAATTATATGTAGGCTTCGTCTAGGCCATGCGTGTACTCCGGTTCATTTAGCAAAATTAAAAATTAGAAATAGCTCTATTTGTGAATGTGGCTTAGATGAGGGTTCCACTGATCATATTCTCTTTAATTGTCCCAAACTGAAATATTCTCTATATGATATAATCCCTCCTCAAATTCACCGCCCAGTTAACACCAAATGTTTATTAGCCCTTGTATTTAGCCCATTTATTAAAAAACTAGTTAAATTTATAGTAGATAATAAAATTAAATTATAATATAGTTCTCATTATGTATATATTTTTTCATTCTCAATCAATGTGTCATTTTTGTATTACGTAATTATTTTTCTATTGTTATAGGTTAATCTTGTAGACCGATCATTTATTTATAGTTTTAATTCCACAATAAAGTTACCAAATTTCAAAATTACCGCTCAATCTCATTCGTGTCTTCCTCACAAAACGTGACACTGGCAGAATGGACTGCGTCTGTTAACGCAACTATAAGCCATATTAAAAAAAAAAAAAACTTTTAAACTTTAACTTTTTAATTTTTATTTATCATCTTGTTGTTCTTCGTCTATGATCCATGTTTTTAAATGTCGTTTGTTTATGAGGAACTAACTAAACTTAATAGTTTTACGAAAGCAATTTTTAGTGAAGCTTAGAATTGAAATAATTTAAGACATGTCACCAAACCCACCAATTAAACCGAAAGAAGAAGATTGCTGTAATAGTGGTTGTAATCCATGTATATTTGATGTGTATGACAGAAAGCTACAGGTGTATGAAAAGTTAAAGAAAACAAATGTGGAAGACTGTAGCAATTGTATTAACAATGGTATATTGGAAATTGAATACACAACTTTTGTAATATCAGATATTATAAAAGTTTCCAGTTCAATAATAATTCTTAAATTTAAAAAGCTGAGCAGCAACAAGTATACAGTTTGGTGGAACCCTGGTGATCATTTTCTCATTAAATATACTAGTTCTCATAATACTTGTAGTAGACCATATACACCTATAAATTTACAAAAAAATGATTTTAAAGAATATGATTTTCTTATTGCAGTCAAAAGATATGATAATGGTTTGGTATCAAATTACTTATTTAATTTAAAAGTAGGAGATGAAACTTTTTGGCGTGGACCATATGGTTTTTATAAAAGAGAATCAAATAAATATAGTAGAATTATTATGATAGCACAAGGAATAGGAATTGCACCATTCTTATCAATAATTAATGACATTTTAAGTAATGAAGATGATATGACTAGAATATCATTATTCTTATGTTGTAAAAATATTGATGAAATTTTATTCAGAAATGATCTTTATGAATATAATTCCTATTGGAATTTTTCATATACAGTTTTTTTGAGTAGTGATAGTAGAGATATAAATAAGAAAATAAGGTATCAAGAACCTTTAGTGAATAAGAAATTTGTCATAACAGACTTGGATAATTTAAAACCATTATCTGCTGATCAAATTCTTCTGTGTGGCTCTGAAAAGTTTATGCAAGAATATAAAAATCTTCTAGATACTGAATCAGAAAATATAGTCTTATTTTAAAATAATAAATTTTAAGTTATACAAAATGTTTAATGTACCCATTTTAATATAGATATATATTTCTAAGATAATTTATTCATTAATCTAGAATCAAATTATTTCATGACATACTTATACCTAGTGGCAATAAGGTTTCGAGGACTCGGGAACTCGCAACACTGTGTCGTTCGTCAACATCTGTATAGAAAAAAGAACTCTTCCTTCATTCTTTTTAGTAAAATCGCAAAAAGCCCTCAGAAATCATTCGGAAATTACAGGTAGTGTATGGAGACAACTCCACGTAGAAAACACCCGTGTTCGAATGGGCAAAGCGGTTCAAGAAAGAGCGTGAATCGTTCAAAGTGGATCTACGTAAAGAACCTCTCATTTGTGTGTTATCTGGCCAGTTGAATATAAACGCAGAAACCATCCGGACGATGTTACACGAGGATTTGAATTGACGACAACGCGCTGGCCCATTCCTCATTCATTGTAAGGAGTGTTTGGCGAAAAAATGTAGTCTAAAGATGCCGCACCCACCCTATAGCCCCGATATTGCCACCTACATCTTTATTTCATTCCCCAAGATGAAGCCAAACCTCAAGCGAACTCATCATGGTGGCGTAGAGGAGTTCAAAGATGCTGTAACCGTGGTGCTGAACAAGTTAACGTCAGAGGATTACCAAGGGTGCTTTGAATCATGGGAGCTACGCCAACGTAAAAATCCTTGTATAGGAATAAAGGAAGACTACTGTGAATGTCGATAGTAAAATTGTGCAAGAACCTTGATTTGTCTGTTTTTTATTGACAAATTCCCAGGACTTATTAACCTCGTATGTCTTCAAGTTCTATAAATGAGAAGAGGCCCAAATTCTGTAGTTTTTAAGAGGCATTTATTTTAAAAAAAGCATGTTTCTTAATTATTATTTATATTTTTCTATGGATGTAAGATGGCTACCTAGACCACTGGAAAGTCTCACACATAGTAATGATTCATAACCAAGGTAAACCAGATAATATACCGTCACCATATAGACCTATCAGCCTATTACCGCCTATTGACTCTTAGTTTAGACCTAAAAATCTTTCCTAATCATCACAAGTACACAGCTGTATTTCTTGAAATACAACAGGTATTTTACAGAGTATAGCATAAGGGGCTGCTTTGTAAAATAAAACAAACATCTTCCACACACCTATTATAGTGATCTCAAATTGACATTCATAGTGGCAGGATATTTCAAATCAAGGAAAAAGATACTAGATCTAGATTCTACGATGTTAGGGCGGTTGTCCCTCAGAGATATATCCATATCCACTGCAATAATAACAATTTCATAAACACAAAATATATGGATAGTTAAAGAAATGGAGAATTAAAGGGAGTATCACCAAGTCTTCACATACGAACCTTTATTTTACGCCAAGACAAATGCCTCAACACACGACTCTGCAAGCTACTTTATACTACGCTGATTGTTGTTTCATGTAAACTGGCAATTCGTTTGAAAGAATGATATAAAAACACATGAAACTTAGAAGCTACAAACCTATGGTTCTTGGGAAGATCCTCTAAGCTCTCATTTGAAAACCTTACACCTGGCTGCGAAGAGGTTGCGGCCAAATGCGCAACGGCAGCTATCATTTTTCCAGATCTCTACGTATAGTTCTGTGAAGTGGAGTAAAATTCATTGTAATAACAAATGCATCGTTTTTGTTTCAAAAAGTCAACTATTATTTAGTTAATTAAACATACTAACGGGCACATTTGAATAGGCACCTCGGTCAATACATATTGTCCCTTTTATTATTGTATATAAAAAATTGATTTCGATTAATACGCTATGACCGTAGCAATCTTGCAGCGGGATCTCGATCCACAAGATAGGATTGTTATTATTCATACTGATCGGGAAAAGTGATTAGCCAAGTAGTTTTAATTACATTGCCACTGGTTGCCCACTAGATACGGCCGATATGAGTACAGACCGGTCATTATTCATAGTGACTTTCAAGTTGCCCATAACATATAAATAAAATTGAATCGTCTGTAATCTATACATATGTATAATAAAATTGTAACTAAGCCTCAAAGCCGAATCTGTATATTAAATAGTTTTTGGAAAATCTTATTGAAATAAACTTTATCATCGATACAGTGGCCGAATCTATAGTTTTTAGAATTTTTGTCTAACTGTTCCCACATCACAGAAAAACCACTGGAGGAATTTGGTTTTTAGTCATCTGAACGCGGGCGAAGCCACGGGCAATGTTAGTTTTAAAATAAGTGTATTTTCTCAAGTACATAGTGTTATTTATATGATACCAGTACCAAAACGATCCCTAATTAAAGATTTTGTCTATCTGTCTGTTTCTGTTTGTCCGGGCTTATCTTTGGATTCGTTTAATCAATTGTAATGGAGTTTTCACTGAAGATAGAGGAATTTGTAGGGCTTTATGTATGGTATGTTTTATTCCGGAAATTTCAGCGCTTAATTTTTTAAACTGCTAGGGACGCACCAGAGCATAGCAAGGATAAGTCGCTAGCTATAAATAAAGCAGTCATAAATTTGTTATATGTGTTAAAATTTACTGTACCTCAGAGCTATTAGATATAGAAAATTTGAAAACGTTATTTTAAGAATGAATTTAAAAAACTATATTATTATATTTTTATTATGGCAATACTATTTGAATGTTGAATGCGCCAAAGTGTTCGCGTCTACTTCGGTATTATATTAAAATATGTAATATGGATTTTTTTCGCGCCGGCGCGAACGGCGAAACGTACCTTGCAAAATTTCACGAAGTCACCCGAATATTTCATAAAATACGAAATTATACCGTGCTTTTTGGGCCATATTCTTAATGTTTATTTTATTATAGTTTGATAGTAATCAGAAATTGGTTTTCTTATTATGCTTTATTTTTTAACAATTTAATTAAAAATAATAATGCTGTACAAAGTGTAATTTCTGAATTATAAGTGTATTTTACTGTGAAACAAAATGGGATCCATCGTTTTGAAGAGTTTGTCTGTTCTACTGGGCGTTTTCTTTATATTTGTTGGCATAACTAAATTAACGCCATTTATTTCTAAAGAATTGCATAAAGATTTGGTAAGTACCTAGTGTTTGCTATGGCACTTTCTTGATAAAGTTAAGTCAAAATTAAAAAGGTCGCCCGCTAGTTGCATTAAGATTTTTGTTGCGGAGCAATGTGGCTTGCTATTTTAGTATTTGGCCTGACGCCTAATGCCCAGTGGTGATGCTGTCTCGCTGCGACAGTGAAAATGATTGGGTGCTTTACTTCTTTATTACTTACTAAATTTATTGTAATACATAATAAAGGAAAACTACTGTCAAACGACTGTCGCATCTTCATAATAAGAAAAAAAACATCTTTTGCTACATAAGAATTTCAGAAGTAATATATAAATATTATAGGATAAAGAAAAATATTTACTTCAAGTAACAGTCTATATGTATATAAAATATATTATTATAATTTATTTTCAAGTAAACATTAAAAATATATTACTACGTGGTCTTTAGTAAGGCCAACAATTTAGTGTCAGCGTCATCTTATTTTAATATGTATTGCTTAAAGAAAATGTATATTAATACAAGTTTTTCTTTTAATAGTTTATCTTAGGAAGTAAACAATTATTATAAACACAATAATTTATATTTATTGACGTTAGCATGTATTTATTCCTGACGCTTACTCGGCTTCTTTCGGCTTCTCTCTTTCATTTCTTTTTTTGGAAACTTAAAATAATAGGGTTAAATTTTGAAAACACCAAAATATGTGTCCAGATTTTTAACTCTATGATAACAATTTTCATGTTAAATAACCAAACACGATTTATTGTCTACTAGCGAGTCACCCTCGCTCCGCTCGGATCGTCCCTAGTTACGTTTTAACGTTTAGTATAGATTTTTCAAACATGAGATATTTTCCCACTGTAAAAGTATCCTAAAGGTCGACCCGGATAAGCGCCTATCGATATACCATCAAAATCTGTCCAGTGGTTTTCTCGTGATGCGGTCACGGACAGGCAGACGGACAAAAATTCTAAAAACTATAGATTTCGTCTCTGTGTCGATAATAATTAACACTTTTTCACAAACTCTTCACCCCCTTAGGCGCAGTATTTTAAAAATATTTTTTTATTGATTACTATTATTAATTATGCTATTATAGCAATACGCTACGCATATGTTAGCCCTTTTAGAATTGTTATCTAGGCAAATTATTGATTAACTAGCGGTACGTTTTAATTTTTTTGAGCGGAACCCTAAATCTTTTTCTAACATAAAAGTAGCCTATGTTACTCACTATAACATCAGCTATTTTCCAGAGATAGTCCCGTCAAAATCAGTCGAACCGTTTTAGAGATTATCCGGAACAAACAGGCAGACAAAAATAAAAAAAAGTGTTTTTCTTATAAGTACCGTATATTATTTCATATGCATTTAGTAAAACGCTATTATTTTTATATTACAAACAGACACTTTAATTTTATTTATCTGTATAGATTAAGCCAATATTCTCAATTTGCAATTTTCATTGTAAACACGTTGATTTTTGTTACAATTAATGTGCCCATACTTTACATTATAAGTCTTAAAACAACAATAGGTACATTAATTATAGTGTAATGAAAATGATGTTGGCGTGTCATTAATTTTAAAATTGTGTTCGACATGTGAGCTAGTCATAAATGCTTGAGATATCTCTGCATACAAATACCTACAGGTCTCGCGCTCGTGAAACTTTAAATAAACATTTACATATACCTATGTATTAAGTAGTACATAAAGGTATAATTTATTTAAATAAATAACATGTTATTAAATGAAATTTCTACAATCTCGTATTGTGGATGTGAAGGATGGAGATGCACTGTCATTATGTCATATTATTTCTTTGAAGTTAGTTTTGTCTGTTTGAACACGCTAATCTCTGGAACCGCTACTCAAAATCATGTTACGATCTTAGGCGTAGGGCAATTAGTTATATATGAATAAACTATGTAAAGCTGCATAAGAAAGAATAAATAATGTAGTAGAGACCTGCTTCCACTTGCTCTTGCGACCTGCAGTTCTACTTCACTTCGTTTGCTTAAGTATTATAAATATTTACTTATAATAAATATAATTTCCTGTAGCTGTACAAATTCTGATGTCCCTAAAGGGTAACCTTTTGCTGTTTGGTGTGTGTATGTAGTATATACATAGTCTTGCCCTAAATATAGATACAAAAAAAAAACATTTTTTCTATTGCACGTAACATTTATTACTATTACAGTCCCTAAAACAAGCCATACAATTGGCAGTGAAGAATTTTCTCATGGAAAGAGTGCGTGCTTCTATTGATAACTCGACTCATTGTTTAAAGGACTGTATTGCAGCCAATGGAGACCATTTCGAATAAGCTTTATATATTTTTAATGGTTTTATATTAATGTATTAAACTAACACACTGTAATAATAATAAATGTTACGTGCAATAGTAAAAAGGTTTTTTTCTTTGTAACAATATTTAGGGCAAGACTATGTATATATTATATTTCTTCGTCAACTTGTTTTTAACTTTTTTGTTAGCTTTTATGCAGTCGGCTTTTTTTAAAAATATATTTTTTAATTTACAGCATTTCAGTTTTTGCCAATTAGACATTTGAAGTACCATTTAGCAATTTTTTATCCTAAATTACTTTTGAACATATAAGTTGTATATATTTTTTGTAATCGCCTCTTAAAAACCTTTATTTTGGTACCCCACTCGATTGGCTTGGAAGAAATATAGTCAGGCAGAGAGCGTATTATTTTAACCGAATTTAAAGAATTATTATTAGGTATTAAGATATTTTTAATGTATTTTATTTTCAGAGGAAAGAATATGTGAAGTACGCCAAAGTGTTTCCATTAACGGGGATGTTGGATTTCAAAGTTCCATCAAAGTGGTATCGGAGGACGGTGGGCGGGCTTGAAATTTTATTTGGGCTGGCACTTGCTACTATACCCAGCCGTAAGTTATACTTATGACGTTATTAATATAAATATTCTAAACCTAATAAAGAGTTATAATAAGGTACTCTGCCGATCTTATGTAGGTACCTACTGCAACTTAAAGACTAAATATTGGGATTATAACAAAAGCCGTCAGCAGTGTAAGATATTCAGGACCGGCATTAGCCACCTGAGCGTCCCGGGCGAGTCATGTCCTTGGCGCCCTTTTAGATATACTTATTTCATTACAATTAAAAAAAACGTGTATGTAGAATTATTTAGTGAGAGATACGATAAAACGCTGAGTCTAGTTTTCCTTTAGATCGATAAAAATAAGTATTCAAATTAAATTGTTAAGTTGAGCTGACGCGCGCGGCGCCCTATATAACCTGGCGCCCCGGGCAGCCGCCCCCCCCCCCCCCCCCCCCCCCCCCTAAAGCCGGCACTGAAGATATTTACTGGCTAACAGAAGAGTTAACATTTTTTTAAATGAGTGTAATTTCTACTATAGTAGGGTGTTAATCTCTTAATTTTGGTTTATATTAAATATTCAAAAATACCTACAGAAATACCTAAATATGTGAGATTCTTAAAGTGGAGTAATAATGCGATGGTACAACAAAATTTAATAATTTCAAATTTTAAAAATACATTTTTATTTATGTAAAAACGTTACCTTCCAACTATTATTGTGATATTGATATGGATCATTTAATACTTTCTTAGAATTACGCGAATATTTGACATTTTAAATAAATTATTACGAGTATTTCGCGGATTCGCGAAATAATCCGAAAAGATAGTTCGAAAAGTAGTAGTAAGAAAAGATAGATTCGCGGTTCGCGAAATAATCCGAAAAGATACTTTTTTTTTTAAATGGATCATTTACCTAATTATTTGAAGAAAGATAGATAGATACCTAGTATAAACCTATACCTAACCTAATATAACCTACAAAAGATTTTGTTTCGATTTTTTTTTCATATTATTTTCTTTTTCTCTTCCCCTAAATATTACTTACTATATACTACCTATATAGTAATTAAAAGCTATGAAATTACGCTTCCTAAGATAAAGTGAAGAACACAGCAAACATCGGTCTAGTGTTACTGATGATTCTCGCTACGTACTCGCATCTGATGGTGGGGGACCCCTTCGACCGCTGCGCGCCGGCGCTCGTTTTCTTCTTTATGCTAACTGGGAGACTCGTGGTCTGGTAAGTAGCCATACCTATAAACCGTAAGTTATTTTTTATCTGAACACTAATTTTTGGGAAGATAAATTGATCCAGGATATAAGATATATTCAGTTTAAATTTCATTGAATTTAGTGGAGCCAGTACAGGTAAAGAGTAGAAATAGGTAACAAAGCACTCACTGACACATTTTCCCATTTATAATATTCGTGATAACTTCTAATGTAGTTTGAGTAATTCATTTCAGAGTGTAAAATACTACTCATGAACTAGAGAACGCTAAAAAAAGCGTTGATTATTATTTTTATGAATGTACTGTTTACGTATCCACTGGCCGTTTAAATCAATCATTATGCGAAGTTTGAAAGTATAACGTTTTTAATTTTTAATAATCTTTTATTTTCGATTTCGTTTACTTTTCTTGGCGCTTTGCTTATTTGCGTGTTTTAGTTTCCGAAACTTTTTTTTAAGATTTATTTGTCGAATACTAATTTTTGCTTTTTTACGAACCATTGATTTTCATGAAAGCTATTAACTAGTTGAAAAGGTACTGATGCTCGATCTTTTCAAGTTTCAAAATCTGTCGTTTTTTATAATGTAGGTAATACGTTATCAGCAAAGGTAGTAAATTTGGTATATCTACAAGACGCAGTGGATAAGGTTGCAATCTAGTAACTATAACAATGGATGACGTATTTCTTGGGAGCATTTAGACTCGACTAAAGTCCAAACTAAGCTTCAAGAAATTCGAAAAGTTGAACCTGAAATCAGTAAGAAAGATTCAAAATGATGGGAATAATTGCTATTTGCTCACTTGCCAGTTGCCTTACCTTATGGGGGGAAATGGCATCGAGTCGTGTAGGGCAAGTCAATTTTACTCTTTTATTATTTACATGAGAAATTGATGTCTTGTGATAATTAGGTTTTGTCTTAAGCCAGATGATCAAAGGGTCAAAGTGTGGAAATGAACCCTGGAGAAAATTATACTTAATACAATACGTGAGTGAGATCTTAAAGGAGTATATACCTATACCTATATTGGTGATTTTCTTTTAAAAGCAAAGCAAGCGATACATTCATTCGCATACTGCAACGCGATAGTTTAAGGATACTTAAGAGAGGTTTTAAAAAAAAGGAAAGGTTTGGTTATCATAGTCTCCTGACATAAACCCATATTTATCTCTCAATTATATTTTTTTTTTGTATTTTTCTTTTTTTTTAATTCCTCTAAAGACTTTTAAGTCTGAAGTTACGTTGGGTATAGTATAATGCCTTTTTTGTTAGTTGGCAATCACAATAATATTAGATACATTAGGTACATCTTTATTTAATCGATTTCTTAATTGGGCACATACTAGAACATAAGTTCTGTTATAGTTGTATGTATATACCAGAAAGTTGTCTCGTATATTCTTTTTGGCACAGGCGTTTATAATGAAACTGTCTATTTTATTTCATAATCGCTAAAAAGGTTTTTACTTTCTAATTTACATCTGTACATCATAACAGTTTATACAGAAAATATATACAAAGTTGTCAGAGCGAAATAGCCGCATGGTCATGGTCTTATCGTGGGTAGAGGGATTGCGTCATTGTATACTTAAACTAAATTAACCAAAACCGCTCCTTCACGTCAAGCTTAGCTTTGATCTAACCATAATGCGCTCATTAACTTGTACATTTTAGCGGTTATTAAGCGTCGAAGCCCGGCGTTCAATGAAACGCGCTAGACTTCATAACGAGATTCCCAAACGTACCTACCTATAAAATGTTACTTTTATACGTTTTTGTAGCCAGATAATAACCGCGTGCACCTTGACTTCTTTACGCGATGTAAACATGAGTTACGAAATAAAATTAGTTCTATCGCGCGGGTATCTATATGGCTGGATGCCAAAAAATTTGCTATGACGAATCACTTGTCGCGTAAATAATAATGGACCTATTTCGATTCATCCGCTTGTGGCTGTCTTCAATCGGTGAACAATTTTTCATCTGTACATATAATAAAATTCTAACTGAGTCGAATCTATACATGAAATATTTTGTGGAAAATCTTATTGAAATAGACATTATTAACGATACAGAGGCCGAATTAATAGTTTTTAGAATTTTTGTCTGTCTGTCTGTTACCGCATCACGGAAAAACCACTGGAGGGATTTTGATGAAATTTGTATTATGATAGCTGGTTATCCGGGTCAACATATAGGATACTTTTTACTGCGGGAAAATGTCTCATCTCTGAGAAATCTATACTAAAAGTTAAAATGTAAGTAGAGACTAACCCGAGCGTAGCGAGGGTGAGTCGCTAGTTTTAAATAAACATTCCCCACTCCCCAGTATAGTTTTGAAACATTATGTCTAGGCAGTGCCGGATTTAACCTTAGCGCCGCTCCTGTGCATAGTAAAAAATGCCGCACTACTTAGGTACTATCGTAATTTTGAATTATATGTAAAAAAAATGTTATTATTAAATTTTTGAAAAATGCAAAAAAATAATTTATAAATGATATGTATTTTTTGAAAAATTGTACTTCTTAGTTAATCTTTTTTTATTTTTTATTTTTTGTACAATAAAAAAAGCATTTTCATTAAAAAATTTGGCCGCTCCTACAAATTTGCCGCCCTAGCCTCGAGTGCTAGTGTAAATCCAGCGCTGTGTCTAGGTGTTATTTTTTTACTTCACAAGGTCTATAATGGACGACAACTGAATGTTATCAAATTCGATATAATACTATATTATTTGTCTCAAAACTATATTTATATGCATATATCTTCAATCTTCCTTTATAAAATGTTAATATACTTAAAAAATATTTTTTCGTTGAAGGTACCAGACCATCCGCCGCGAGGAGCTCGAGAAGGCCGCCGCCATGCAGAACGGCAACGGGTTGAAGAGAGACTAAAATAATTTAATACTTGCATTCTATCAATAACAGTCACACAATTGGAAAGAGCACAACTACATCAATGACCTGATTTTGTAGAACGTTCGAAGTATTTTATATGAATCCATACTGTGATTATTTCTAGTCATCATTTTAAACATTTATCCTATTGCTTTAGTTCGCTTTTAGTATCCATAGCATTATATTCTCGCACTTCTACAGTTCTAGTCTTGAGCACTCTCGACTTATCTAAATTTAATTGATTACTTACATATTGTATAATTCTAAGTTCTAGGCGCCATAGAGATCGTACCTAAAAGTGATATTAATTTAAGCGATATAACTAAGTTCATTTGGTGTGTGAGAGTAGTGTGCACGCTAGTACGTTTGTGACGTAGACGTAGGCCCTCGTACTGCCACTTTTACGGTAGACTTAGTATATTTATTAGTGCACAGTATATTTGAATAATATATACGGTAAATACATTTTGCTCAATTATTATGAAAGTGACACTACATATGTACGGATTTTTGTGGATTTTAGACCTACAGTATTAATAAGAGGTGATTTTATTACGATATACATATTATAAAAGTATAAAAAATAAAAATAGGAAAATCCAAACCAAAACTAAGCAAAACTTAATTCCAATCACCTCTTATTTCGACAGTTGGCTAATGTTAATAAATTAAATACATCGGTTAAGGTTATACAAATATTTTATAAGCACACAAGTACTAACAAATCACCCACATTTGTTAAATATCGAAATTTCTAGTCATAAGTTATTTATGGTAACTGTCTCACGACCGGCAACATGGCGGTCGCAGACACACTCACTGGTAGCTTAACAGTGAACAATGGACAGGAACGCGGCCATATAATATCTACAATATCACCCAAACGAGTTATTTTATATAAAGTGTGTCGTGTTGAAATGGTCAAGTGAATAAATGGTATACATAATACGAAGTTTTATTTACCTCAAGTTAAATACACACATATAAAAGCAACGAAGTACTAACATTTACAATATTAGGATTACATAATTTTTATATATTATGTATTTATGTAGAGCATTTAGTATGTTTGTTAGAACGAAGAATATAATATAACTAACTTAATACATTAACAATTCTAAACTAAAATACATAATTTTATGTTTAAAAAAATATATAATAACTTTTATATAATATCCACTATAATCAATTGTAGTAGGGGAGCCCAAGAGGGGATTTTTACAGTAACTCAAGCGCGGCAGATTAATATAGAGGCCCTATTGGGCTAGCGCGATGCGAAAATTCAACTCCAAATATTTTTTAAATATCTTAGGCTGCCCTACCATTATTATTAAGTAATTTAATACATTTAAAAATATTTAATATAGCCATAATTTGAACATGATCTATATTTTTTGCTACTTTTGTACCTTTCTATACAAGATATAAAATTAGCATGTTTTCTTAACGCGAACAAAAAATATATATTATGAACGCATTATTTCAATGACAAGATACTTTTGTACCATCTTCACAAAATAAACAAGACGATCAATCAACAATATGAAATAAACAAAAAATTAGACAATAAAAATAAGAATTTTTAATATCTGCGATAGGTTTCTTTAAGTATTTATAAACTTTTGACATCCAACATATATAATTACGTATAAATACATAAAACAATGTAATTTTATAAAATATTTGCCCTATTGTAAAAATAGTACCTACTTACAACTTCTTTAATCCTGCGGGGTGAACAAAGAGCAAGGCGCTATGATCGCTCTCTAAAAAGGTTTCAATTTTAAAATGTTGATCTCTAAAGCTGGGTTCACACGGCATTGTCCTACACGTTTTTTTTATTATTCGATTTGAAACGTACTATCAGCCGGGTGTTCATACGGTAGATTTTCATTCGTGTTAAAACAAATATCCGCAGTTTTCATACATTGTCATAGTGAGTAGACGTCAATGATGGAACCACGCTTGGTTGTACTTTCATATTTTTATCGAAGGCGCCAACGGTTGCTATTCGTAATTCGATAAAAAACGTATGACATCGTGCCGTGTGAAAGAGACAGAGCTAACCTATGCGCCACTGCAAACCGAATACGTTAATGTTCATTCGATTTCTTTGACAAGTCTGGTGAGTATTCGGTTAAACGTCTAAAAGGTGTACGATTTTTTGCAGTATATAAAAGACGTGTGAACGGTTCTATGTACAATGTATGTGCCACTATGTATTCGTTAAAACATATACTGCAAAAAAACGCGCAGGACAATGCCGTGTGAACCCAGTCTAAGGAATTGTAATCCTTTATGAATTTCATGAGTTTTCATTTTTTTGACATGGGTATTACTTATAGAAAAAACTCGTAAATTTAAGACTCGTAAAGAAATGCGAAAAACGATTTTAAAAACAGTGCTAATTATCTTATCGTACATTTAAAAAGCATTCACATCAGAAAGCCTTCTAAAACTTACATTGAGGCTGAAAATCCTAATATTTTTGTAGGTGTTTAAGCATTTCGTGTGAGATATGGCTCAAATCGTTACAAACGTGCTTGGTTAGCAAAAATATTTTTTATATTCATAAGTTAAACTATACTACAAACTTATTATAAAAATCATTTCATGATAATAACAGTTGGTTATGTGTAATACCCAAATATTTAAGCAGGATCTCGTCCAGTCTGTAATAACTCTAATGCATTCCTCAAATTGCTTATAGCAGTTTTAATATCATCATAATTGAGTGCACTACTTGCCCATTTGCAGTACTTTTGAGCCTTAGCTATTTGATCGGGACTAAGTTGTGCCACAGATGTAGAATTGTCGCCATATAATGTTGCGGAAGGTGGCTGTTGTGAGGGGTCATATGGGATGAAGCCTCCAGGGTTAGGATCTGGGGTGTAGGGGACTGGAGGCAATTGCGAAGCAGCCCTCATTGCTACATTTGGATCTGGGAGGCTATTGTTAAAACTTGTTGGAACAGTTGGCAATAAGTCCTGTGGAGTTGCAGGGGTCACTGAAGTGAATCCAAATGTCCCGCTTGCACTATTTGAAGCTCCTGGCTCGTCACTAGTTGCAGACTCCTCATCATCTTGACTTGGATTATCAGATTGCATAGGACCTTAAAAAAATAATTTTCAAGTGAAGTTATGTTCTTATTACTTCTTTTACTTCAGCACCATGACTTTTCAAAAGCAGTTTGATGAATGACAAAATTAATTTTATGACAACAAACTAACAACACATTTGTTTTTATTAGTGTTTCCAACTGTCAATAAGCATAAAAGTATTAAACATGGCTTTTGTCTCAAATAAAAAATCCAAAAACATCTCTATCTTATTTTAAAAGAGCTATCAAAAGGTCTCATCACAAGCTTTTGTGCAATTTATTTTCAACCGACTTCAAAAAGGAGGTTCTCAATTCGACTGTATGTTTTTTTTTTTTTTTATGTTTGTTACCTTAGAACTCCGTCATTTATTAACCGATTTGGACAATTTTTGTTTTGTTTGAAAGGGTATACTTCCAGATTGGTCCCATTTAAATTTCAAAAAAAAATACCACCCCTAAGGGTGGAAAAACAACTAATCATGAATTTAACCTACTTCTAATTGTCATATTGACTTGAAACTTTGCAAGTATTTCTATTTTCGTTTATAGTACAGTGGTTCGGTGTTGTTGACTTGATCTGATGGCAAGGCCAGAAGGTGGATAGGTGGAACTCTTCAACGGCTAATAGTAGATACTTTGAGTTTGGGCTTATTTTGTTTGATTTGACAAGCCTAACACGTTAGAATCCTTACTTTGCTACTACTGTCTACACTAAAAAGGGAAAAATAAAAACTTTTTAACAAAAAAATAAAAACCGACTTCAAACAAAAGCACTAAAAAGTAAAAAATAACTGATTGGTAGTTTTCATTAACTATACATACCTAATCAAATATTTTCGAAGTCGGTGTGCTTTGGCTAAGTAATTAAAGCCTACCTATTAAATACATACCTAATCAAATATTTTCGAAATCGGTGCCAGCCCATACAAAACAAAGCACACCGACTTCGAAAATATTTGATTAGGTATGTATAGTAAATGAAAACTACCAATCAGTTATTTTTCACTTTTTAGTGCTTTTGTTTGAAGTCGGTTTTTATTTTTTTTGTTTTAACCCTCACATGTATGGTGTGCTACTTCCTATTTGACGAATTCATTTAATGTTCTTGGATTAGGGAACTTTAAAAAGTACATATCATTAAGTGACAAATTAGCACAATATTCAGTTGTCTATCAACCCAAGTACTATTTATATTATATGTGCAATTCAAGAAATAGCTATCCTATCATATTTACACTTTCCACTTCTAATATCCATCCTCAATGTAACTAACTTAATGCACCAGTAGAGTATCAAGTTATGGATCACTGAAATTCATGCTCTTTAATAGATATTTATTTCTTCATTTTTATTTAATTCTTAACTGCCTTGGTGGTGTAGTGGCTAGCACGTACGGCTGCACACTCGGAGGTCCTGGGTTCGAGTCCCGGGTCAGGCCAAGTTTAGTTATTGAGTCTTTCTGTATAGTAAGTCCCAGTAACAGCCTGGGGTTGGGAAGTTGGCGGTGTTTCACCCCCGTGCCTCGGAGAGCACGTAAAGCCGTCGGTCCTGCGCCTTAACTCTCACTGGTCGTGTCGAGCAGTCTCCCCACTGGAGTATGAGAGGGACAGGAATAGAGAGTGCATTTGTGTCTGCGCGTACACTTGTGCACT
Organism: Brenthis daphne; assembly: GCA_947093115.1. NCBI lineage: Eukaryota > Metazoa > Arthropoda > Insecta > Lepidoptera > Nymphalidae > Brenthis > Brenthis daphne. The sequence goes on along the minus strand of OX352477.1, from coordinate 3,340,168 downwards.
ATAATATCTCCTGCGCAGTTGGCTAGTCTCAACAACATTGGCCGCCGTAGCCGGAATCGGGCAAGGAGAACATCATTTCTTCATTTACCCTTAAGAGATTTTAAATTTCTTTATAGAAAAAAAAATAGATAAAAATTGGGATTTAATTACCTGGAACTGGAGTCTCGCCAGTTTTAAGGCAGTTGTGAATATAAGCAGCCTTCCATCTTGCATACTTGCGATTCTGTGAAGCTTCTTCTGTTAAGTCTCCAAAAGTAGTAAGAACATCATAGATTACTCCTGCTGTATAAAATGCCTTTACAATATTCCTAAAAATAAATATTATATTTGATAGTTTATTATAGTTGTATTATTTTTAGTTTTTACAAATATTTACAAATGTAAACCAACTTACTTTCCATAATTTAGTTCCCGATCTTGTTTATCAGCAAAAAGAAATAGTTTTAGGGCATAATTTTCTAAATGTGCCTGTGCTACTACTTCATTGGAAATAGCTTCATTGTCTTTATATGTCTTTTTAGCTTCTTCTAACCAGTCCATTACAGCTAAAATAAACAAATTTTATGTTTAAATTAATTAATTAATTTTAAAACTTTATTTATAGAATGAACAATAAAAATAGGAAATGTGAACAATGTATTTTTTATTTAACTTTAACAATTAGGTATTATTCAATGGTAGTGAAATTCTATATTAACAAATTTTTTCACAGGTAAGAAAGACCATCACAAGAACATTGTAGAAAACTGCTAATTTTACTATCTAAAATCTATATTTTCTTACCTATATTATAACATACCAAATAAGTTTGCAAAGACTTTTAGTAGTACTGATGTAATATATGATAGAAAAATGACAAAATATCATAAAAAATTATTCATATTAGATAACATTATTTATACCCATCAGCAATTTTGTTTCTTCAGGAGTTTTCTTTGTAGTTAATTTAAGACCAACTTGTAAGGCATGAAGCCTGCACCAGTATGCTACAATTGGGTCTCTGCTGTCGTGTTCTGCTGCAGTTTTCAGAAAATGTTGAATTGATTTTAAACTTGGTGGACATTCTGGGATGTTCACTGACATTATCTTGCTTATAATATTTCCTCGCACGATTAATAATAATAATTAATGGTATATGAAACAATAAGATATATCACAAAAAAATATTCAGTATTCACTAATTTAATAATGTTTTCAATGATTCACTCTTCAATTTCGTAGTTTTATTCTGACATTGACATTGGTCATTGACAATTATGTTGACAACAGCTATGTATACAACATTCCATTGTGTATTTTTTTTTTTTTTTTTATTAAGGTCTACCAGCAGTTTTACAATTATATACATTTATGGCTTACATACATATACAAGTGAAAATAGGTTAGTAATCGTAAATCTATTTAAAGGTAAACACAACATGCTCAAAAAAAAAACAATTAAATGTAACAGAGAAATAAACAATTAGTGTGTGAGATTAATAGTATTAGTAAAGACAGTTTTGATGTTTTTTCTAAAGACATTGAGTGAAGTGTTAAATACATCGATTGAAATACTGCACCTGTTGAAAATCTTTATAATCCTAGGTATAGCTGAATACGCCCCCAATACTGTTCTACGAGATGGCATAGACAAAGGCTTGATCACACCACGAGGCAAACGAGGAGGCACGTAAAAATTAAATAACTGCAAAAGTTGCGGACAGTCAATTTGATCACGAAGAATTTTATTTAGAAATACCATATCGAGGATATCTCTTCTGGTGGTCAGAGATATCATTTTAAAATATTTTAACCTACTGTCATATGTATCTAGCGTTCTTCCTACGCCTGTGGAGTACGCAAGGTGCCTCGTAAAACGCTTTTGCAGTCGTTCAATTCTAAGAGAGTGTGTCGAATAGTGTGGTCGCCATACAATACTACCATATTCTAAAATACTCCTTACCAGGCTATTATATAATATAATTTTTGTACTGGGCTTAAAAACCCTTTTAGTAACGCGGACAATAAAACCCAAAACTTTGGCCGCCTTTTTTATAAGTGCGTTTATGTGTGGCAGGAACGTAAGTTTTACGTCTAGAATTATGCCTAGATCCTTGATTGTATCCACTTCTTCCAATCTATTATTATCAATAACATAAGTAGATGCAATAATTTTAAGATTTCTGGTAAATTTGATGTATTTGCATTTGTCGATGTTTAAGCGCATGCCATTTATTTGACACCATTCGGACAATCGTGTCAGGTCACTTTGCAACAGTAAGGACTCTTCTACTGATTTAATAGTGCGTATAAATTTGAGGTCGTCAGCAAAAAGATAAGGTGTCGAGTATTTAAAACAGGATATAATATCGTTAATAAATATAATAAAGAGTATGGGTCCTAAGTGAGAACCTTGTGGTACACCTGACGTGATAAGATATTTTTGTGACTGATATCCGTTAATTGTTACGCGGAAATACCTATTTTGTAGATACGATGTGAACCATTTCAACATTGAACCCGTTACTCCATAACAAGAGAGCTTTTGCAATAGTAAAAAATGGGGCACCCGATCGAACGCTTTACTAAGGTCCGTATAAATTGCATCTACTTGACAGTGTTTATCAACAGATTCTATCACATCATCTGTAAAAGTTACAAGATTTGTCACAGTTGATCTGCCTTTAAAAAATCCATGCTGGTGATTAGTTATTAAGTTTTTAAAATGATAATTAATGTATGGACAGATAAGATCTTCGAATATTTTCGCGAACTGTGATAAAATTGATATAGGTCGGTAGTTTTCGACTGCGGTTTCATCATCGCCTTTGTATATGGGTACAATCCTTGCTTCTTTCCACATAGTTGGAAACTCTCCAGTGCGTAAAGATTCATTATATATTAAAAATAGAGGTTTAGCAAGACCAGAGGCACATTTGCTTATAAAAATAGGTGGTATATTGTCTGGGCCCGGGCCTTTTAATATATTGAGACGTTTAAGTTTACTTAATACATCATCAACTGTGATTTTAATAGAGGGGAATATTCTATGTAGCGCACTAATCTTAATATTAGAATTGGCATTGATTTGAGGTTGACCTAAAACAGAAGCAAAACATTGACCAAACAAATTACATATATCAACGCCCTTCTTTGCAGTTGAGTCAAGGTACTTTAGTACCGCTGGATAAAAACTACGGGTATTTCGTGAATTTTTGACAAAATTAAAAAAGTATTTTGAATTAGTTTTTATATTATCTTCTATATTATTCAAATATTGATCGTATAAAATAGAGGCAAGTTTAACACAACGACTACTCAATAATTTAACAGTTAGTTCGTCCCGTGGGTTTCTGTATTTTTTGTATTTTTTTAATATTTTATAATTTCAATTTAATTTTATTTCATTTATTCGTGTAAATTTATTTGTATTCTTATAATTTATTTATTTAAATAATAATTTATAATTTTCAATGGTGGGCTAAAGCAATAAGACGACCCAAATTGGCAAAATCACAATCTTTATGCTTTTTACATCAGTCATCACAATTTTTCAGTTTTTGTCTTTTGAGAACAAATGAGATCCATTTTCTTTGCATCCTGGCACTGGATAATTTGTCATTTTATTTAATTATTAAATAAAATGAAAATAATTCTATCCATATAGAAAGCTTTACAATAAAACAGCACTAGAAAAATTGAACAAAATCCAATACAAGGCACTAAGAATAATATTAGGTGCAATGAAATCATCGCCCACAAATGCTATGCAGGTTGAGTGTGTAGAGCCCCCACTTCATCTTCGCAGACAATATCTTTCTGATCGCTTTATTTCGAAAGTTTTACAATCTTCATGTCATCCGTTATTAAGTTCCCTCAATCATTTATTACAAAATATTAAACCTAATCAACATATTCCGTGTATTATTAAAAGTTTCCAAAAATTTTTAGAGCTTCCTGCGCCTATTTTTAAACTTAACCTTAACCCCTTGTACTCAGTACCTTTTCCTTCGCTTACCTTTGTTCCTTCAATCATAACGAATCTGGGAATTGGCAAAGGTGACCCTGGGGCCAATGTTAAATTTAAGAGTATTTTGGATAATGATTGGTCTGATTATATTAAAATATTTACTGATGCATCCAAAATTACTTGTGAGTCTTGTGTTGGGGCTGCTTGCTGGGTCCCTCGATTCAATATTATACTAAATTTTAAGTGTCCTCCTGAAGCTTCTGCTTTTTCGGGAGAGTGTATAGCTCTGCTTGAAGCCATTTTATTTGCAGAATCACATAAAATGTCAAAAGTCATTATCTTCACAGATTCTTTAAGTTCCCTTCAGAGTATTTTACAAAACCCTTTCCGTAGTAAATCAAGGTTTGTTATTATATTTAAAATTAGAGAAGTTCTCTTTCGTTGCCATGAACAGGGAATCCTCATAACCTTGGCTTGGATCCCTAGTCATTCAGGTATTATCGACAATGAAATTGCTGATAGCTGTGCCAAATCTGCATCGGTTAGCGGAATTTTAAATCATTATTATAATTACTCCCACGACTTGCGTTCTCTGTCTAAAAAAAATCTTTACACTTCCTGGAACACATTTTGGAACGCTTCTAAAACATTTAAAGGTAAGTATTATGCTTCAATCCAACCGGAGGTTCCAGTCTCCCCGTGGTTCTTTCGATTTCGCCGTGCTGACCGCAAAACCACCTGTACTCCGGTTCATTTAGCAAAATTAAAAATTAGAAATAGCTCTATTTGTGAATGTGGCTTAGATCAGGGTTCCACTGATCATATTCTCTTTAATTGTCCCAAACTGAAATATTCTCTATATGATATAATCCCTCCTCAAATTCACCGCCCAGTTAACACCAAATGTTTATTAGCCCTTGTATTTAGCCCATTTATTAAAAAACTAGTTAAATTTATAGTAGATAATAAAATTAAATTATAATATAGTTCTCATTATGTATATATTTTTTCATTCTCAATCAATGTGTCATTTTTGTATTACGTAATTATTTTTCTATTGTTATAGGTTAATCTTGTAGACCGATCATTCATTTATAGTTTTAATTCCACAATAAAGTTACCAAATTTCAAAATTACCGCTCAATCTCATTCGTGTCTTCCTCACAAAACGTGACACTGGCAGAATGGACTGCGTCTGTTAACGCAACTATAAGCCATATTAAAAAAAAAAAAATAGAAAGCTTTACAATATACGAGGGCTATAGCGATCCCGATTTCTGGCGGGAGAAAAAGGCAAAATTCTTCGCATTGCGTTTAAATTAGCTGAGTAAACTAATAATTGTTTAGTAGTTAGCATTAAATGTTTACCTTATTTATGATTTTTTAATGGTTTACTTTCTTTTTATAATTTTAAAATAATATTTCCATGGATTATTTTTGGAACGAAATTACTTATACCCAGCCACGCTATACTCGGCCAGAAAAGAATATAATTACTAAAAGTTTTACTTGGACTCGGCAGTCGGCATACTTGGCGAATGAGAGCTAAACAGAAAATGTGTAATACATATTTCGACCATCATGACTCACGACACTTTATATAATTTACTAAGAGCACGCAGATCAAGTCAAATGGGCCAATATGCCAATACGTGTTAAAGAATGTATGTTGTAAGAAATTTGTTTGCACTCTGTGCAGGCTTTACTTCAATGAGCTTCAACATGTACATTGAACATGAATTGAACGAAGTTCCTACCCGATGTCCCACGACACCTCTCGACTTTTTTGAATCTTAAAACTGGTTTTGCGATTATAATATACAAGTATTTATTAGATGCAATTTAATAAAAACATGATTGCTATTTGCAGTGTTCGATAATAAATATTAAATTATACAATCTCTTCAATTCAATTTTTAACACGCTTTTATTAACTTCACCTACATCTATCTATCTATGGAATGCGATTTTCACCCACTTCAAAACTTCAGATTGAACCTACAAATAAATAATTGTTTAAGCGTAGCTTCAGGTCTTTCTTTTACAATAACACTAATTTTCTCGTTAATCATTTTATTCTCATAATAAAAATTATTTTTTACTTTTTAGTTCGGTTCATCATTGAGCGTATTTAGTAGTTTTTTAATTTGTTTACTCTGCTTACTCTATAACTTGACATTTGACTTGAGTTTGACAAATAAATGGTTTGTGAGTTGTGACCTACAGTGTGATCTAAAAACTTATTAAAATAATCATAATATTTTGTGTGTTCTGATTATATATTAATTTTTTAAAATGCCATCGAAGCAAAGAAAAATTGCTATGATGGGCTACAGATCTGTTGGTACAGTATACATTTTTGTTATGCGATTTATTTTACGTCTTATTGTTGTGACGTTATGTTTTATAAAAAAAATATTTACAGGCAAATCATCTCTTATTATACAATTTGTTGAAGGGCAATTTGTTGATTCGTATGATCCCACAATAGAAAATAGTAAGTAAAAACAATTTTTCAAAATTTTTATTTAGGATATATTTACGATTATTTGTTGGTTTTTAACAAATGAATGATCATAATTATTAGTAATTCAACATTTGTAAATACTATATTCTTTTTGATTTTGTGAAATAAAAGAATTTCGTTTATATAAATATTTTATATGTATTTATTTTTATCACACTTGATTATTTTTACAGCATTTACAAAGTTTATTAGACTAAATTCTACAGAATATGAAGTGAAATTAGTTGATACTGCAGGGCAGGATGAATACAGCATCTTTCCCTTACAATATAGCATGGATTTTCACGGATATGTATTGGTTTATTCCATAACTTCAAGTAAAAGTTTTCAAATTGTTCAAATAATATATGACAAATTATTGGATATGGTAGGAAAAATTCAGTAAGTTTGATAATTATTTTTGTTTAATGATTTTTGATTAAGTTAATATTTTAAAGCTCTAGGATTATCATTTATTCATAACAACTGCTGATGATTTTTATATAAATTCTTCTACTTTTTATTATTTTCCAGTGTACCAATTGTTCTTGTGGGTAATAAGACAGACTTGCATTTGGAAAGAAAAATTAGTACAGAGGAGGGAAAACGCCTAGCTGAAAAATGGAATGCAGCTTTTGTAGAAACTAGTGCTAAGAGGAATGAGGTAACTTAAAATTTTTTGTAAACATGTATATTATGTAAGCAAGCCATTGTGCTTATTAATTAAACTTTAGACAAAATAAAATACAATAATCACTATCACAAAATAAAAATTAAAGGATGCAATTGTCATATGTATTAAACTATAAAATAGTTTGAAAATGTCATTTCATATGTCATTTTTATTGACAACTTTAGTTCTTAAAGTTCAATAGGTGCAGGTGGGATCATAATATATTAGGATATTAAAAATTATTTTATAAATTTCAGTCAGTAACAGATATGTTTCATGCGATGCTGTCTGAAATAGAGAGATCAGATGGACACATGCCCGAGAAGAATGGATGTATTATTTCTTAATGAAAACACTTAAAGGACAAAGTGCTTATTTATGCTAAAGTGAAAATAAGTTATTGATAAATTGTGCACAGCTGATGTAATAGCAATAATTGAAAGTTACCTAGTAACTCCTTAAGGGTTTTCACACATTTAATAGTACCTATGTGTATATCTTTCTATTTTAACAAATTATATTGGGCAAATTAAAATTCTCAACTAAATAAAATGTCTAGAAATTTCAATTCAAATTTCAAAAAAATATTTATTCATATTTTTCAGATATATGTTAAATGTGTGACAACTTTAAGTATTGTTCAATTTTTAATGTACCTCATTAAGCAACTACAAATTGTGAGTGTTGGAGCACTTATGCAACATCATGCATTATAAGTTGCATATGTTTGAAAAGGACATAGATTCTAATTCTACTAAAATTCCATCATATAATACATTTACACAATAAATTCTAAAATTGATGACCATAGACAAAAATATATTTGATTATTTATTACAGTGAGGATAAAAGCTGTATAAATATAAAGTGCACATGAATAAAAAAGACATGTCTTAGATATACTTGAAAGAAAAGGAATTCAATGGGGATACAGCAATCAGCATTAGTCTTTGCATAAGTTTTACATAATATTAATCACGATTACAATATTCATAGAATTACCAATGTTGACCAGTAGATATACATTTGTCTTTTGCTCATCAATAATCCTCGTTTATTTAAGAGTATGAAGGTAGGGCCAGCAGTAGTTAAAGGGTATTTAATATTATACTGCCGTACAGGAAACTTTATTACGTATTTGTATAATTTATTTTTAAAACTGGCAGTTTGCTTGCAACTTATATAATTTATTAATTTTACTTATTAATTGTAAAATACATACATACAACACATTATTTTACCACATTTTATTTACAGTTGAAGAGTATCAATATTACTGTAATGAATAAGGCTGTTTAGTTCATATATCATTACAAGCAAGAAAGTGATTCATAATATTTTAAATAAAATGTAAAATAGTCTGTAAAATGTTATACTGTTTAAGTATATAATACATATAATATTTTCATTTGAATGATGTATGTATGTATATGGTAAATGAAAAATGTTTATTATTCAAATTATTCCTTGGTTCTAAGCATATTACAAAAAATATTATATTCCCACTGTTTCTTTAATCGGGTATACTAATATAATATTTATTATTTATAACTACATAAATAATATATAATGCAAATATGAAAATATCCAATGTGATAGATTTTGAAAATATGCAAGATATGGACAGGTTTTGGTGATAAAATTATACCAAACAGGATCATATTCTCTGACTTTAGCGAATATATTTTAACTCTCGTCATCTAAAAAGAACGCTGGCTGTCAAGAAGCGATTTATCGGTCAAATTGGTGGTAAGAGGTGGAGCGCGGGGCGGCGGGGCACGCGCCATACGCTTGCCGGCGCGTTATTGGTTCGTCAGTTAGAAATACCATCGCGCACACAAAAGTTTTTAATTACGAAATGGTTTTATATATAGAAAAGAGAAAAAATATTTTTGACGTATATTGTTTTACAAAGAGGGAGTCTGATAATAATGCAGTTAATAATAAAAAAAAATGTATTAAACGTATTAATTTAAATTTTTGTAAGTAGATTAAACATACTAAACTGAATCAAACATATTTTAATAATGAATAGAATTCTATTTGATGATATTCTATCTAATATATTTTTCAATTACAAGGCAATAACTAATATACGAAGCCGCGAGCGAAATGCTACGAAAATTATAAAATAATAGGCTTAACTACTAATACTTTTGTGCGCGAGTATACCCATGCGCAAACATACCCCCTCCACTTTCTTCCAGCATTCTTTTTAGATGACGCGAGTTATACATATATTTAACTAATTTCTATATTTACATATATTTTCACTTATAATGTTCGTGGCAAAATAGAAAAATATATTAAGAATAATACATATATAGTAATTAGACTATAAAGTTGAATTGGCACAGACGCACTGAGAAGTTAGAGGTGAACCTTGCCTCGGTGCAATGTTGCCTACCCAAGGAAAAGCGCGTGAAGAGACTAATATAAGCGAACTCTTTACAATTATGTGATTGTATTTCTTATATTGAATACGGTTTTTTTATAAACTGTGATGGATAACTTTTGTATAGTTATATATTAACCTTTATTTTAAAGTCGCTTAGTACATTAGTCTGTAACAATTTAAGTTGTAATGATTTTCTTGATGACTCGATGAGACGCATTTAACGGTAGTTAATGAGGTTAGTTTAAAATTGTATTTCAATAAAAATATGAGTCACAAAAATTGTGACTTTATATTTTGATGTGCAAAGATAAGCTTTATTTGCATTTTTTCCTTCAAAAGTGTCATAGAGTTACAAATAGTGAAATTAAATACAATTTTTTTTATAGATACGTAATTATTTAATGTATACTTTTGACGTAAAATATGGAGTAAAAGATAAAGGAGTTTCTACATATATACATATTCAACAATACTTTTATCGCAATGTGAACTATGTCCTTAAGAAAAGCTTAGCTTTAGAACGTTACAGATGTTAGCAGTTTGAATTTTTCATTTTTACTGCTGACTGTGACTATTTTGAACATATTGCTTATAAATAGCTTGTAATTATGTACATAACTATTTATTTTTATAAGTGAGAAAGGTACATCAACGAATCACATTCGTCGGACTTATGGCACAATACAAGTCTCGTTTTGTAAAATTTGTAAATCTTTTACGATTGGGAATTAGAACTGGTTTTTGTTTTAAATATATATTTTTTTGTAGTGATATTTTACATACTTTTCTAATAGATTTTAGTTGTATAATACATAAGCCCAGTCATAGTTTTATTTGTAAAAAATTATAATACCATATTCATTTAATAATAGCTAATTAGTTACCGCCGAGGTTTCAATAGCTTTCCTTATTTAGTATAGAAAATAATTTAATGTTATGGGGTGAAATGTTTTAAAATTTACGCTAAGGCCCACCGCACACTGCAGACTGTCTATCGGCCGATTGTTTAGTAAGAAGTAAGAACAATATCATGCAAGTGCGCACATGGTAGTTAATTTTGACTGTCTGTTGGCGATTAAGCATTATATTGGTGCCTTTTTACCTATGCGATATTTTCCAGGAATATTAATTTCCATTTTATATATTTTTAAACTTTTCTGCAATTAGGATTGATTTCTGCACAATTTAATATCAATTTATGCTATTTTTTAATATTCTTGAAAAATATACCAATTCGGCAAGACGAACTGTTAACTGCAGCTCTCTTACTCGTAGATAGTATATATTCTTCGAGAGCAATTGTTCGCTATTGTTATAATTGACTTTTTTATATAAAACGAAAAACAGGATTCAAATTGAAAGTAAAATTCAATATGCAACGTATGTTCAAAACTTTTAAGATTTTAAAAGTAATCCATGTATAAAAATATTAATATTTAAAACCAAAGACATTATCAGATCTCTTCTAAGGTCTTTGTTTAAAACTATGAAAATGTTTTTTATTACAAAGTTATTTTATTTCGTAAATCGTCTAAATCTTATCAATTAAAAAAAAAACATTTCAGATCAATAATGAATACTCGCTGTGTTTTGCTCGTTCTGTAATTGAATAATATTTGGGTTTGATAATCCTTTATGCGATGTAATATAGACACCTCGGTGGACGGTATAGATTTTATTATATAAAAAAAATTAAACGGCTATCGATAACCTCTGTTTTTTATTGCATACACATGACACGTGTTAAAACTTGAAACGAAATGAAAATTAATCGTCTACTACAGTAAAAATAGAATTTAACTTTGCACAAAGTTTCCGATCCAATTTTGTTATTTTATAAGGTTTAGGATTACTTACTGAGTATAAAATCACAAAATGCTGACAGATTCCGATGGAGCTTCAGGCGCCATCTTGAAAAAACATTTTTGGTCGATATCTCGGAAACTATGCACTTTAGGACAAAAGTTATTGGAACTATTTTTGTAGAGAATAAAATTTCGCATCTTTTGTTTCCTGAATTTTTTTTCCGTAAAACTTACCGTTTACGATTTATGGACCATTTAATGAACCGGTTCTTCTATTTCGGTCGATAACTCTCAAAATATTCGTTTAATAAAATGCATCGATCCATTTTTAAAGATCTATTTATTCTCTACAACTTATGTTTAAAACTTTTTGTTCTAATATCCATAGTTTTTGAGCTATAGGACGTTCAATGTTGGACCACCGGGCGTAAGGTCAAAAATTTCAAGGTATGCATAGTTTAATGGTAAAAATTTAACAAATAAATTGAAAATCATGGTTTTTTTTATTTCCGTGAAAGATTAAATGCCTCGGACTAAGGAATATTATAGGCAGAGTGTCGTAGAACTTAACATGAAACATTCTGTTTTAAAATAGAATACTCATTATACTGTGAATTGTAATCGGTCTAAATGTTAATAAATAAAATTGCTATGGCATTTTATTATAATAAAGAAAAAATTTAGATAAGCTTTAAGCTTTCAAAACAAAATTCATAGTGTAGGTTTAGCCAACTATAGTCTATAGTCGGGCATGATGATGCTAATAGCCCTACGAAACTAGCGAATCACTTATTCTACAACGATCTAAATTAAGAAATTTAATACCTTCTTTTTTAATTCGAGTTCTTTTCTCATCTGGGAGCTTGACCTCAAAGTTTTCCGAGTCAATGATGTTACCCAAAAAATAACAAGATTTTTTGGGAATAAGGCAGCTTTTCTCTTCATTTATACTAATATTATAAAGAGATAAAGTTTGTGAGTTTGTAACGTTGTAGAGGGTAATCTGGATCTACTGAACCGATTTAGATGAAAACTAGTAAAAAGATAATTTGAGAGACTGGGAAGGACATAGGATACTTTTTATCCCAGAAGTCATCCCTTAAGGGGGTGAAAATTGGAATGAAAGTTTGTATGGGGAATCAACCTAGGGACGAACCCGAGCGAAGCGAGGGTGAGTCGCGAGTTAGACTTAGTGCGTGAGACTTAGTGCTATTAACATTATACATATAATCCTTGTAAGATTTGCGTATTAATAAAAAACATTAAGGTATACGGTTGACAGCGCTGGATTTACTTGGATTTGCTGAATTCACTCGGGGTAGTGCCCAGGACGGCAAATTTTTAGGGGCGGAAAAATTCGGAGGGTGGGAAAAAAATTTCGCATTATCGAAAATGCTTTTTTTATTTTCCAAAAAATGAATCATTTATAAATTATTTTTTGCTTATTTCAAAATATTAATAATAATAAAAAAAAAACTATAAACACTTTACCCATTTTATGCAAAATTTCGATAATAAGGCGGCATTTTTACTATGCCCAGTGGCGGCGCTAAGGTTGAATCCGGCACTGACGGTTGATAATAATCCTGCAGTTCTTAGCAATCGTACAACTGGTTTTATGTACCTATGTATGGTATAGTAGGGCCGTACTTAAACTTCAAATTGATAAAGATTGTTATCAAATTGAAAATTAAATTAATTAATTGTCTTCTTAAAAAAATCAAAACAATAATTTATTAATGATTTCAATTTTTCGTAAAATGTACTGGTTATTTTTTTAATTATTCATTTTTTGGAAAATAAAAAAAGCATTTTAATAACGCAAAGAGATTTTTGTATCCCACCCTCCGAATTTTGCCGCCCCTAAAAATTTGCCGCCCTGGGATAGTGACCCGAGTGTAACTCCAGCTCTGGTTATGTGTTTGAACTGTATGTATGTATGTATGTATGTTTTCGACCCTATGTTTCCTCACATTTACTAAACGGCTGAAACGATTTTAGTGTTTCATACGTCGTTAGATTCTGATGATATTTTATGTGGAAATAAATAAAAATGACTGATTGAATATAACAAATATATATTGTCATAATATATTATTAGCAGTAGCACGGCACAAATGTTGAAAAAAAAGGATTTTATGCTTACATGTCGCGATTTATATATAGCTTACATTGACAGGTCATGGATGTTGCCAACTTAATTATAATTTGTTTGCGTTCTTACTTGCCAACAGATTCGCCTTGATAACGCGAGTGTTATAGGCTATATGGATATCATCTATGAATATGATGGATATTATTAAAAATCAAAATTGCTGATTTTAGGCGCCAATTTGGGTCTTAAAAATACTTTTTTTGCCAAAACCTATTGAATGGGGTATCAAAATGAAGGATTTAAGAGGCAATTAGAAACATATATATACAACTTATATGTTTAATAATAACGTAAGGTCACAAATGATTAAATAAAACTTCAAATATATAACTTGCCAAAATTAAAAAGCTGTAAAAAAATTACATTATAAAAATTAAAAACCTTTGTCATTGATCATCAGGGTAGACTGTGGACTGATGAAAATTCTATAAAAAGAAGGTGGATGCAATATCAAGAGATACTTCTGAACAAGGAATATGTGAGCGAACCAATATTTGAGCTGCCTCATTGGCCATTGCGAAGGATCGGTCAACTGTATATCGCCATTCACCAATAGAATTATATCATGCTTTGCGTAAAATGAAATACTATATAGTAGTTGGACTGGATAATGTTTCGTATCTGGAAATCACTAAAGACGCTACCTTGACTCACTCAACTGATGAACAAAATATCAAGGCAGAGCCATATATATATACCAGCTTCCTGGAGAAGTTTACAAGTCTGCCGATATACCTAATTTATCTTATACCTACCATACAAATTACAAACATGTTCCATGCGTCCATGACCTATGCTTATCACTTTATCATCTATGGATACTTTCATTACAAAAGGACTCTATTTTTGGTCAACTTTAATTTTCAACCGACTTCAAAAAGGAGGAGGTTCTCAATTTGCCTGTATTTTTTTATGTTATGTGCCTCAGAACTCCGTCATTTATTAATCGATTTGGATAATTTTAGTTTTTTTTAAAAGCGTATATTTCGTATACTTCCAGATTAGTCCCATTTAAATTTGAAATAAAAAATACCACCCCTAAGGGTTGAAAAAATAGCTAATAAAAATTTAACCTACGTCTATTTGTCATGATTTGCAAGTGTTTTGTATTTCCGTTGGTAGTGCAGTGATTCCGTATCGTCGAGCATTAAGATCCTGATCTATTAGTAAATGAAAACTACCAATCAGTTATTTTTTTTTAGTGTTTTTTTGAAGTTGGTTTAAATTTGAAGTTTTTTTACGAACAATTTATTTATTGTATTTAAATATTAATATTCACACTTGCTGTTTATTTCACATTAACAATGACAGAGTTTCATACGATCTTTAATCCCCTATGTTACCCACTTAGGGGATGAATTTAAAAAAAAAATCTTATCGGATGCCTACATCATTTATGGAATACGTACTCAAGCTTCAAATTTCTACGACCAGCGGTATATGCTGTGTGTTGATCCATCCGTCATTTAGGACCACCACTGGATGCACCTCTCCTTCTCAATTTTTCCTTCGGCTGGTCTAACTTCCAGGTACAATACATTGCACAGGTAAGATGCTAACCTAATAGAAGCAAAAAACTAGGTATAAAAGAGGTATCACAGTAAATTGCATAACCTCAGAATGTATCTAAATAGGCCATACGTGTGGCGCCCCGCTTTTGAGAAATCTTCCCCATTTTTTCAATAGTTTTACCTTGTTTATTATATTCTATTGCATTTTACAACTTTTAATGTCATATTGACATTTAATTGTTATCAACAACAAGTTTATTGTGAAGATGGCGACGACTGGTGTTGGTTTTCGTTGGTTAGATTTATTAGAAAAGGAATTTGATAAAGCATGTGTCGAATTAGATACTTCTTTATGTAAGTTGTATATATAAACTTTTAATAAAGTAGCACACTGAGATGGTATACTTACTAATTATAGTAAATTCTTCTCAACATATTTGGTTCAAGTAATTTTACAAAAACATTTGAAAATTGCTCGTAAAAGTTGTTATTAATGTTATTTAGAAATCTTAATAAAAATTTCTTGGGATAATAATGAAAACTATATGTATATCAGCATGATTTACTCTTTTTATTTAATTCGATCGCTATTTGATTGAGAACATAAAAATTAAGACTTGCAGGGCAACAACCCCTTCATAAAAACCCAACGCACATTGACCCGTCATTGCCTTAAATGTACGATTATGTATATTGGTAGAAAATAGTGATTAGTGACATAAAGGTGTTACATATATGCTTCAAGACTGTGGTACCTTTAATTATTCTCATAGATTTTAGATCAATATTAATATTTCTTATTTATAATTGACAAAATTTTATACATATATATATACATAGCTAATAAAAATATAAATTATTTCAGCGGAGCTAGAGAGTGAAGATCCAGATGTAGTATTTTCATCTCGGCAGAAGATAGCAACATTGAGTTCCTGCTTTGCTCAGTTGACTCACAAAGCTTTAACAATATTCCAGAACAGTGCAAAACTTGATGTATGTATTAAAATCATAAAGACATTAGACATATAATATATTTTCAAATACTTTATTATTTAATTACATTAATGAAACTTAAACCGCTGAATAGATTTATTTCCCACATAACAAGTGAATCCAAGGGCAGGAACTAGTACTTACTTAATAATTCTTTTAAAATGATGGGTAACATTTGATTATCATCTAGTTCTAAGCTATATATTTGCTGGTACATATTTGTTTATATTCATACTATTTCATATGTAAAACTTACAACATAAGAAATTTTAACACCTCCGTAGTTACTTTCCGGGAAATCAATTGTTAACTGTCATGATGGCATGTTTTCGACCGTTGAAGAGTTAATGCAAAAGAGACTGCATTAAAATTTCTTATTGGATTTATTCATACTTTATCAATTTGGATTAAGTGAGGATATTATTAAATTGAAATGAAACACTACAACATTTTATTTAAAATGTTATGTTATAATTTATTATTACATAGTATGATACACTAATTACAAAGGGCCACGGTCATATGGGTGTTTGTGCAGATGTCTCCGATGTGGTTTAGTTGGAGTACTTTCTGTGGTTATAAACTTTTCTCTATTGGATAAATTATTCATTGTTTCTTGATCTTCCTGTATAAAGTCGTTCATATTGTTATCAAAATAATTGCTGTCTTGTTCATCATCCCAATCCTCATCTTCTGAACTTTGCTCACTTCTAAAAAAATTATCAAATACTACTTTTAACACATTCTATAATTTTATTTTAAGTTATCTGCAATGCTTAATTAGAGTTAAGGGAAAAAGGGATTTGTGTCTATGTTTTTATTACTTTTCAAATACAATTCATTCTATAATATCCGCATACAAAATAAATATTAACAAATTCTAATATATGATAATATTTTAGAATTTGTTAATATTTTTTTCTAGGGATCTCTTTGCCACCCTTGCAAGTTAGAAATCTTAAATGTTAACACTTCTGTATCAAATAATATTTATTCCAAGTTATATTAAAATCCATTTAGTAATTTCTCTATACTGGGTATTTTTATCAATTATACAAAATAATACAAAAAAATGATTATAATATGAAATATATAATAATTTTTATTTTATATTTTAATGATTTCTTTGTATTATTTTGTATAATTTAGTAAATAATTATTTAGCAGTTTCAGTTTCCGTAGTTTAAAATGTACAATTCTAGGTGTAGCCATTTATATATTAATTTTATTATTCTGATCATATCATATGGTTAAACACCGAAGTAAAACGAAATGGTTTCAAAATTATTCTGTTCCACAGGTTTGATGAATATGTATGAAAAATAATTACATTTTTATAGATCTGTGTGTATAGAGAACCCTTCCGTCAATGCACAGTCATATATTGTTTTACAACAATATTAATTTAAAGTGCAGGCAATATAAGAACAATATTTAACTGTAAGTGTAGAGAAATAGACATGAAAGTGTAACCAAGGCAAAACAATAATGTACAGTACAATGGTACTGCCTTCTATAACTTCTAGATCGTCAATATTCTTTGGGGACTTATATGCAGTCTATCTCACTGATTTAAGTAATGAACCCACAATAAGATAATGTGTACTATAAAATATTGCATCCATTGCATCTATTGACGACATGTTTGGTTCAGTTTGTAGTAACCCTACTTGCTGTGCCAACGGTCGCGGGTTCAAGTCCCGCTGGGGCATTCATGTGTGATGAGCACGAATGTTTGTACTCCAATTATGAGTGTTTATATTTATAATATATATGTATTTAAAGTTATATATGTGTAGTGTATCAACTATCTGGTATCCATACCACAAGTCTCGTAGCCTTACCATGGAATTAGATGGTGCTGTGTGTTAATGTTCCAACATATTTATTTATTTACCTGATTCCTTTGAGTTTCAATAGCAGTCTGTCCGCGGCATCTGTAACGTCAGAGCCTGGTATCGGCTCCTCAGACTCTTCACTCAAATGTCCTTCTAATCGCTGTAGTGCAGCATCGGCTCTATTTGTTAACGCTATGAATTTTTCAGTTAGCTGTTGTAATTCTTTCTCATTGAAAACAGAATGTGATGAATTTCTAAACAAACTTTCCAATCGTTTGCATGGAACTTCAGGCTGGATTATAAAGAAAATGGTATTTTAGTACTCTATGTCGTATTAGAAATTACTTAAATAGGGTTAAAACTTTATTTTGTCACTTACTTGTGTCGGCCGGGTGTTAAGTAGTTTCATAACTTTGTTGTCATGGTTTTTCATTGTTACTTGAATGTTTTGGAGCTCATGAAACGTTGACGCAGTTCTGAAAATCAGAGAATAATCTTAATGTTGTCGTTGTTATTAAACATAATTATTTATTGAATGTAGCATGAGTTTTGGACAAATATTTCAAATGTATCTATTCTTTGACTTTATGGTATTACTATCGAGTAACTTTAGTACAGATTTCTCAGAGACAAGATATTGTCCCGCAGTAAAAAGTATCCTATATCTTGACTCGGATAACCAGCTATCATACCAAATTTCATCAAAATCTGTCCAGTGATTTCTCGTGACGCGGTCACAGACAGACCAAAATTCTAAAAACTATAGATTCGGCCTCTATCTATAATAATGCCTATTTCAATAAGATTTTCCAAAAAATATTTAACGTACAGATTCGAATCAGTTAGAATTTTATTACATGTATAGATATTTCATCTATTATTTAATTTTTTTTAAATTAATACTATCACTAAGTATATGAAAAGGAAATGTCGAACTGTGGTCATAAAAGCTTATCCTCCTTCAATATAAATAAAAGTAATAAACATTCTAATTTAGAAGTAATCGTGCATACTTATTTATGAGCGAGTCTATCAATTTATCTAGCACGTCCGCTACGTGCGTCGGATCGTCGAGTTGCACCCGTTGACAAGAATCGGCAAAGCGCTTTTGCACGTCTAGGACTTCTTGCATCTGTAAATAGTTTTTTTTATTAAATTCATATTTTTCTGATCGAGTTCCTTATAAATAGTATTTAAATAAAAATGTATTCGGGGCTTCAAGTAATCTTTACTAACTTTAACAAGTAATATTGTAAATTCGATTAGAGCATCTGTGAAGGTGAATGAAATTCACAGCTCTTGAACTCCTTACACCTGCCATTTGGTATATAAAGACTAAGATAGAGGAATAAAAAGGCGTACAAGCTGTAATAGAAGTTTGCTGAAGAAATAAACTGATTTTCGCAATATTTTCTCTTATAAATCGATGAAGATATGTTAAGCAGATCATTAAGACCTTTGTTTTTTGTTCTTCTACTCATTCAGCATTCACAAGAGGGATCAAACTATAATGTCAATTCAAAATTTAGTAGGTAAATATGCTGCAATTACGGTCGTTATCGCTATAATCTTCTTAATATATACAAAGTATAATTATGCAGCTACAAACTAATTTGTTTATCTTTCAAAATGAAAATTTATCGTGTCATTTAATATTAAAATTATAATTTATTATTAAGTAAATGCATTATCTATTGCCAATAGCGCTATCGTAACTTGTAATCCATGCTCGCTTTAGCCTTCATATTTCCAAAGCTCAATTTGTAAGTATGGTTGTCGTTTCTTAAACTTATTAGCTATGCAAAGCCCTGTACGTGTAGTGCAATATTGTTTGTACAATACACAGTAGGTTTGTTGAATGTTAAGTATCTAAACTGACATTGGTTAGAGACTTTCAAATTTTAAACAGTTCGACTAATTCTCATAATAAGAATATAATGTAGTTAAGTATAAGATATTCAGTTTAAGATCGAAAACTATACAAAAGTTTACCTTCATATCTATTTTATATGTATTGTCTTGAAGACGTCTCGAGAATGTTGCTTCCAAGTCTGCTGACGACATACGTGCCTCCCGTTGTCGTCTTGCGAGCGTACGTAGACCGTCTGCGAGCTCACGCCGCGTTACGTTTACCAATGACATACCGTCTCGTACCAAGGACTCTAACAGAAGGCCGCGTCGCCACGTGTCAGTGTATGCACCACTTACCTAAATCATATGATAAGCATTCGTTAATCCTGTTGTTGCAAGGCAATATTAACATATTATTACCTATTATAAATACACCTTTCTTACCTTTTCTAACAAGTGAGTATGAGTTTCTATATGATTTGTCAGATTTTGGGTAACTTCCATAATTTTAGCTTGACTTTTTTCGATTTTATTGCTACTCTCTTTGATCGAGGTCTGAAAACAAAAGTTTTATTAAGTTATATGTTATTTTAAACTAGCAGCTCACCCTTGCTTCGCTCAGGTTCGCGTCTAGAAAAACATAATACAAATCTATCCTACGGGAATCTTACATTTTTCCGGTATAAAAAATGTGCCAAATTTCATCCAGATCCATACAGCCGTTCTGGCGTGATTGAGTAACAAACATTTAAACATCTAAACTTTCACATTTATTATATTAAGTATGATAAAAAAAAATTTATTACATTTCAAAATATTCTAATGTTATATGACATATGAACCTGTACGCTGGTTTGCAGCATGTGAAGCCTGTGCTCGAGCCTCTCGGCTGCCAATTGTGCTCGTTCAAGTTTTAAAGACAGAGTAGTTTCTAGGTGATCTGAAAGAATAGTGAAAATCATATTCCTGTATTCATTCAATTACATTCAGTCTTTAGATGTTTATTGCTTTTGATTAAGCGATGCCCCTATTTGTTCAATTGCGAATGATAAATAGAGTCAATATTGCGAAAGTTGACATAACGTACGGATTCTAAAATAGGATATGACACAATAAGGATGTTATTAGTCATCGTTGCACATTGAGAAATATGTACGTTTCTTTAGAGTACATACAAACAAATTTTTATTTAGGCCGGAACTTCAAATACGATATTACAAATTTTGTAACAAGTCAGTATGTCAGTGATGCAGGTGATGTTTCTAAATGGTTTTGTAAGCAAAATGTGTGTGCTTTAAAATTTGAATTTTAATGACAGTACTATTAGTTAAAATTACTTATTATGTTATATGGGTTTATATTCAAGTTTTTTCAAACAGACATAAATTATTATTAATATAAAATAACTATAGTGCACTTATATTTATAGGTATCAATAACTATCATACAAATAACACAAAACACTGCAGTATGTCCAAGCAATATTATTATAGCTTTTTAATTATGTACCCATAAAATTATACAATATGTTAACAATATTAATATTGTTTGTATATAATATATATACATGTAATATAATAAAATATAACTTTGTGTATAATATACATTAATATAGGTACTACATTTCTATTTACCTAGCTTATCTTGTATTACGTCCAAACGTCGCGCTTGTTTCACTTGCACTGCGCTAATGGTGTCTAATAAACGTAGACGCTCGTCAATATTTGCTAAAATAATACCTAATTCCTAAAATGAAGAAAAAATATTATTATAATAAATAAAATTTCAGAAAGATCTCACGATAGTTTAGTACCTATTAGTGTATTTTTATTATCAAATATATGTAAATTTTCTGTTTAAACTAAAAAAAAACTTTTTTATTATTACATTACATGATCGTGTAATGTGTTGTATATGGTAGTTGAGGTTTGTTTTGATTTCATATTTATGAATTACTAGCGACTCACCCCCGCTTCGCTCAGGTTCGTCCCTGGGTACGTTTCGACGCTTAGTATGGAATAGATTTGTTTTTTCAATTTTTTTTTCGTGAATTTTTCCGAATTTTTAATAGTTATTCTGCTATTCGGGGTGAAGACAAATCCTTGAAAATCGGTCCAACAATTCTCGAGTTATTATAAGCGTTGTAACAAACCCGACTTTGTTTTATATAGATTATAAGAAATAATGCTGAGTAAATAAAAAGAATCTTCGGCTGCTTTAAAAACTAGTACCTATTCCTGAACTAAGTTGTAAGTTGATCCTAGGTGTGTATTGGAAATGACTGTTTTTTCAATGATGATCTGTGTATTTTTGTGCTTGTGTTGCGCCTATGTTTTCGCACAAGGTAAGGGTCTTAGACAATATTGTACATATTTATTTCTTGCTCTCTCTCTCGCTCTCTTTACTCGCCTTTCTATTCTTTTCTCACAACTTCCTGCGCCTAAGGACTCGTTAAAAGTTCTCTGTCAGGGTTCTTTTCAAAAGAGGCTTCTTCAAAGTTCAAAAGTGTATAGTAAGCTATGTTATCTACTTTGAATTGTAGCCTATATTCACGAGAGAAACTCCCATAAATTTTGATTAGGTTTTTCTTTAATATCTCGCGGCAAGTTTTTACTTTTCTGGGTAACATAAGTCTTTCTCACCTGAATTTTATCTTTCTGGAAATTAGCGAGTACAAGCAGATAGACGGAATATTATCAAGCAAAAAAATAATTTTCCTATGACTTCAATATAGGGTAGCTGTTTTGTAATCAAAGAGAGACACTTCATTTTTATTTATTAATAACTAAATTACACATTATAAATATTATTTATATATTTTATCAGTAGTATACCTTAGGTGTATAAGAGTTAACCGCATAGGTCCGCAGACCGTGCGTTTCAGCCGGCGAGGCGCGCGCCAGCCAAAGGCACGCGAGCGCCGCCACAACTACACTTAACATCGCCCCGCCTGTAACGTGCGCAAACTAGATTAAATAAAATTAAAGAATTTGAAAGATTAAAAATATACATAATCAATCGCCTATTTGGTTTATAAGCAAATAATTAAAAATCGAAACATTTCTCCTATTTGCAAATACAATGACTTTGCACGTTGAAGTTTAACAAATCGAAGTTTTAGACAAGATAAAGAAATGCAGACATTTTATAATCTATGTAATTATTATTTTGTTTTTGATTAGTTGATAATAAACTAACCAGATATTTTGTTTTCTTAACGTCATACATATGTATGTATATAATAACACAGCTATTGATATTCTTTATTTTTCATTAACATAAAAATAGATAAAGGCATTATTGAAGTGACGTTATCTTTTCTTGCTCACTACTAAATTAGTTATATAAATAAATATTTTTATATCTTAACAAGGCAAACCAGTTAGCTTCGGAATTTCTTTAACCGTAATGTGCTATTTTTAATATATTGGCTGATTAATTTAACTCAAGTGATGGATGAGTATAAAAATCCACAAGATAATTAAATTCTTAAGCATATCCGAGTTTTATACTTATTTCATTCATTCGATACTTCAGTAATTGTAACCATTATTTATTTTCACTTCTGGTTAGTATCTTCAATGATATGTATATTGTATATAGTTTATTTGGGTCTTGGATTTATCTCTGGTCTACAGGTCATTGAATCTGCGGCCATATTATGTAACTGAGAGCAATGTTCTATCATGTTCAATTATTTACAAATATTTGAAGCAGATATATCTTTTATAGGTCTATTCTCAAGATCAATAGACGGATCCGGAAGAAAGACACTTAATCGTGACTAGACGCACGGCGTGTTCCATTATTCGAAACGCGTGTTGACATGAATTGTTTATTCCAACGATCACCGGCAGGTGTGCTCTCTCGTCCTGCTTATATGCATCTATTTATTTGCATTCCGGTGCAGTTCGTGGACCCCGAGTCAGATTATCATTGTCGAACTGCGCCCACACACAACCGAGGTCAACCTTTCATCAGCCCTGACTGCTCCCATGAGATTCATTGCATAATCCCACAACGTCTCGCTATTACAACGTCAGTCATGGTTCCTGATTAAATCTTCTAAATATGTGGCTTTAAGTATATCGTACGCTGTATAAGTATTGTTTAGCTATTGTTACCTATTGATATCAATTTTGCAAAGAATGAAAATAAATTTCTTGATTATTGTGGAATATCATTAGCAATGTGCAATTTTCGACACATGCGTAATTAATTACGTTTGTTTAATTGGAATTAGTTCGCGAGATCTGTAATGGTTAATCTAAAAGTTTTTTTCTTGTCCAGTCTTTGTGCATGATAAAAATTTACGATTAATATAGGTATTTCTTAAAATAATTTCCCATAAGGTTATCAGGTTGAAATTTTTTTTTGTTAAGTATTCATAAATTAAGAAAGGGAAAGGAATGTTTAAATTTGGAGTCCGATGACCTCATCGTGCTTAAAACTTGCAATGCAAGTATACGTACGGATACAAGGACACTTTTTGAGTAGAGAGAATATAATCGATTTTGAAAATAGTATACTTAAAACTGACTTGCCATAAAATACAACCTAATTTAGTAATAAAATGTTAGTACCAAATTGCTCTTTTGATGTTGATGCTCAAAGCTATATAACAATAATATACCTCGCGGTGTACAGTTGATTTGCAGAACCGCAATTTACAGTGGCGGCTTGTCAAAGTTCAGTAGAACTGGAGTTGAGCCAACACGGTTAGATGGCACTTCCAGGTGCAATATAACTTCCCTATAGATTGTTATTCCTGCACTAATGCCTAATTAACATAATCGAAGGAGTTTATTTACTTTAGTTTTCTTAGTTTTATCCTAATGTTAAAGACATTTTATATTTTCAAATTATTTAAAATAAATATTAAGAAACAGCTTTGGTTAAGATTCAAATCAACAGATGAAATTTCAAATCTTTTATAAGGAGATTTATTTGTTTTCACAGAAGTCGTTGGCCTTTCCGTCCTTCCCTTGTCCTATTGTATGTAAGAGCTTCCTGGTGAGATCACGTTTATTTCTAAGCCTCTCTACATTTGCTATAGAATTTCTTCTTTGTCTATAAATTCGTGACTGTTCTCACAAATTAAGGTTGTTTCGTGAGGGATAAGATAAAAACAGTATTAATTTATTTTTTCGCCGTGTCATGCAGCTTCCGTTTTCAAAACGGAAGGTAACACAATTAATTTTTTATTCTCAAAGTTTTTTCAAAAGTAACATGACGGATGATATGTATTTTACGATTCAGACAGATTTAAAACTCGTCGCTCTAATAACAAAAATGTTAAAAGGTTATCAAAAATGTAGATATATAGGTACTTCTTTATTTATTGTGGTATGATGGACAATAATTTTAAGGAATGTGAGCATTGGAGATTGTCGTCAGAAACGTTATAAATGTGGCTTTTATTTGTCTTTTATGGTCACTGTAACAAGACTAATGAGTCTAACATAAAATAGTGCATCAAGCTTGCACTAGGTCTTTGTATGTTATTCTTCAACTAAGATGTTTGTTGCTTATTTAAATGAGTGAGTAACAAACTGCAAACTTTTCCTGTAGTCAGCGTGGTAGTTAGTACTTAGAACGCATCGTGGAATGTCGCTGGGTGGCTGATAAGTAATTTGCTTTAGGCTGCAAATACGTGACTCAATATAATTAAATTTTATTTGAATGTATTTGCCTACTGTATTTATTGTTATGTAAACTTTATTTGCTGGATTTATTTTTGGACCATGTACGGGGTATCTTACTATAGTATACGTCTGAGAGGAGACTCTTACCACTTGCAACCCACGTCACAATTAAAAACTTCACATGAATCTGTCATATTATGCTGGAGCCTACACTTATGGCAACCAAAAATAATCAGCAATATTTCAAAATATTATGTTGCACGTAATATGTACATAGTGTTCGTTCTCGCAATAGCTGCAACCTACCTACTCTAAACGGTGATATATGAATTCTCATAGATCGCCTTATCTGCTTGCCTTTGGTCGTGTCAATGTTCGTCCTCCTTTTGAAATTTCTACTTACTAGGTGAAACACCTTTAGTTAGAGTTCAAGTGCTCGCCAAATTTTTGTTATCAGTCAACAGCTTGATCGCAATGTTAATAGTTCTTGTATTTATCAAGATTTAAAGTTTATGTATAAAAAATAATCAGTATTTGTAATATTTGTTATGGAAGGCAAATATAAATTATTAGTATTACATTGATTGTTTGCAAAGTCAACTGTTTGAGGTGTGCGAAAGTGGGTTATAAGGCGCGACAGACTGCGCGGCGGCGGGAGCCGGTCGCCAATTGACCAGAAGTACAAACTAAAGATAGCCTCACCTTTAGATACACTAGAAATCTGATGTGCAGTGACTGTTCCAGTCATTTTAGTCAATATTTTATTCATATCAGTTAATTATGAAATAAATAGTAATTATATTTTAAAATTAACTATAGAAACTATAGGAATGACTTTGCTACCGTATTAGAGCTAAAAATCAAAAAAGATGACGAAACTTGAAATCATTCGGTTTGACATGACAGAAATGCTTTATATCTTGTCAATAGTAAAGTTGACGTTAAAAACAAAAACTTACTAATGGACGAAAGAAATAAAACTGTTTCATCGGCTTCAAAAAAGTGTTATGACTCATAATTTTTTATGGTTACATGGACGAAAAGGGAATATCTACAGGAAATTTTATAAGTATGCAATACTTTTACGAGGGATTGAACAATATGAAGCTAAATTGTTAATATAGTACTCGACCTAGTTACTTCTTATCTCATTGATAAAATTCAGAAAGTTTAATTATACCTACCATCATCCAGACTACGGAAAAAACACTTCTTGCGTCTTTTACACATTCCAAAAGATACTATTTCGAATTTAGAATACGAAAGAGTATCTTTTGAAGTGTCCTTTTTTGACGCAACGTATCGACGTAATTTTTGCATATAGGACAATCAAGTAGTTCTGTAGAATATTGGTATACTGCAAAAATGGGTATCTGTTAATTTCCTAAAGTAAAATCAATTCATGCACTATGTTGTTTGTAAATGCAAAAGTTTTTTTGTTATTGAATGTGTGTACTTCATCACACTGTAACGGCTTAATGGAATTGAGTGATCTTGGTATGGAAATAGCTTGATTCGTTAATTAAATCATAGATTTTATCGACACATGCACCTACCACGTGAGCTTGGAATGAGCACATAGGTTACTTTTTATCCCAGAAATATGTATGGTTCCCGTGGGATAGATTTGTTTTTGTTTTACACTAGGGACGAACTCGAGCGGAGCGAGGTTAAGTCGCTAGTATAAATCATAATTTTACTATGAATGACAAACTATTATCACCTCGCGGTTAATTTCTAAGAAGAACGTACTAGCGGCTCATATCACCATCAATCAATCACCCTCGCTTCGCTCGGGTTCGCTTCTAGGAAAACAAAAATAACGCTGTCCCACGGGAACCGTACATTTTTTCCGGGATAAAATATGTGTTCTTCAAGACTACAATCTATCTCTGTGCCAAATTTCACCGGTTCTGGAGTGAAAGAGTAACAAACATCCCTACTCACAAACTTTCACAATAATACGTTTAATTATTTAAATTTAGTCTTGAAAATTCCTTGACCACTACATTACAATGAAGATAAATAGCGAGTCTATCATTAGAGCGGTGCTTAAAATATATTCTTTGTTGCGTGTCTGTTAGTGTTTAGCTATTACTTTTAATAGAATAGTAAGTGCAGTTTTTGTCTCATTATTCTTCTTATTACCTCACACATAGTTTTGTATTTGATTAAATACCACAAAGGAAAGTGGTTCTATCTATATAAAAACAAGAACACATAATATTGCGTGTTTTGCCCGTAGGCATAAACAAATTGTTTCTGAATATAATAATAAAAAAGATCAAGAATCTTTACGATCAGATTTTAAGGAAGTAATTCGTTGAAAGCTTGGGATATATTTTGCTGTATTAATAACGTATGTTGATTATTATTTCACTACTCATCACACTAAAATTATAAACGCAAAGGATTTAGGGTGAATGTGTTTGAAGTTTGAAGATTTGAGTGAAATTTGGATTGAATAGAGGTGAATGAGCTCTTTCCATTCTAAATTGTCCTTATTTAAAATATAAGCGAATACATTTTATCGACGTACATACAACGCACAAAAGGCCGTGCAAACACTGGCTTTAATATGTTAGGCAATATATTCTACTATTTCAATACATATGTATATTAGACTAGCGAATCACACGGATCTGCTTGGGTTCGTTCCTGGATACGTTTTAACGATTCGTATAGATTTTTCATAGATAAGATATTTTAAGTAAAAAGTATGCTATATATTGGACCCGGATAACCAGGTATCGTCATACCAAATTTCGTTAAAATCTATTCAGTAGTTTTCTCGTGATGCGTTCCCAGACAGACAGACAGAGAAAAATTCTAAAAACTATAGATTTGGCCTCTGTATCGATAATAATGACTATTTCTAAAGATTTTCCAAAAAAAATTATGTACAGATTCGACTGTTAGAATTTTATTATATATATAGATAATAGATATGTATCCTATGCAATGTGTTTTCAAAACAAACTCACCAGAGGCTTAGTTTATCTCATAATCAAACAGTCGGACATCAACACTGTCCCTCGCAGCCTCTTTAGTCTGGATTGTGCAATCTTGGTGCTGCATACATATTTAAACTTCTCCAATCTAATATCAACTGTTCACTTCTAAGAATAATATATGCGACGACAACAGACACCGCTATCATAGTAATACTTAAGATATTCAACAAAGTCGTACATAATAAATTCCAAAATTTGTATACGTTACCTATCTATTCTTGTTTTCATATTCTCGTTGAACAGGTATTTTAACAATATTGAATATTTTTATTTTAGTTTGCATAATAAACATATTTTTATCGCTGCGTCTATGAAATAATCATAATAATCGCAGGGTGATAGTGATCTAAATGAACATCTACAAATTGTTTGTTCAGTAATGTACTCGTCGACAGTAAACAATCTAAGTTAATATTTAACCATATTTTCATGTTATGATGTCATTGTTGACTCTAAAACTAAAAAATCGGTAGTTATAACACTAATAACTGAATGCTTAATCTCTAATGCAAGATCTTCGGCAAGAACCTAGGTTTAATATCTCTATATAAATTTAATGGAAGTATTATAAGTTTTAAACAGTACAATTGTTGTAAATGATAATATGAAAACGGACACTGTGGCCTAAAATTGAGGTGGTCATTGACGGCCTATAAGAAGTTTTACTGCTTGGAATGCAGCGTATGTTTTGTTCGAAATCATTACACGCTATGCATTCTTTTTGGAATTAGAAATAGTGTAAGGATGTTATTATGATAATTGATAAGACATGACGTGAAAAATCACAATTTTTAGAATATGAAACTATACATTTATTGAACCTCAAGTTTTTTTAGATTGCTTTTTTAAATTTATTACTTTTATAGTTTGTAGGTATTAATTATAATAATAAAAATAGCTTCTTTTCGCTTATACAAAATATTATGTAAAAAGTCTTTTAAAAGCATATGATAAAATTATCTAGATAGTTGTTGTCGAACTTTTTTTTTGGTAATGTTAAAATTAACACAATTTATCCGTCTTCAATAAAAAGTTATAAATAAAGTTATCAGCTAAACACTATCGAATGACAATTAAGTATATAAAATAAAGTTTCATAGCAGCTTTATATAATTTGTTTAAGTATTATTTTTCATTCATTTTTCTATATATTATTTCTATATATAATCATTCATTCATTCATCATGCAACTTATATCTACTGATATATAAAGTCGACGAATGATTTGTACTAAGGCAAGATAAACGTTAAATAATAAGTTTTAAGTAAAAAAAAATCTCTAAAAAATTGGAATTACAAGGTCATCAGGGCAATATGAATAAGTTAAACAATGTTAACATTTGTCATACAAAAAAGAAGGCCGAACTTCTTCGAATGCATTGTTAGAATGGATTGCAGTGACTGGACGTGCGCCGTTTTCGATCACTAGCCATGCATTTTTACTAAGAGTTTCATGTAGACAATTCGTTTTTTTTAACATGAATCGTCAAATGGTTTACATTTAATTAAAATTATTGCCATGATATGTAATGAGAATTAGATTTAAACTTAAAAAAGTAATGAATTATAGTATTTAATGTTAGATATTTTATTTCGTACAATTAGACATATACGTGGATGATTGCTTTTGAGGCCTTGATTTGTAGAATATTTTAGGAGCTTTCAACATCATTTATTAAATGCCGTAATAACTTTATTTATGATTGATACTAACCGCTTAAATGCGATTTCACTTAACCAGGTCAGTGCGCCTATTTAGGTGGACTTTTTTAGAAAACGACTCTTGCTTTTGATGTTATTCATTTAAACGTAAGTTAAGCCCAGGTTACGAAATGTTATGTGCTGATACTTTCTCTCATCTCAAAACGTATATCTTATGAAGGTTAAGAAAACAATGTCTTCTTCATATAAAGGTATTGAGTAAACTTTTGTTATAACTATATTTATTATCTATTACCTTGTAATTTTTGAGTAATAAGTGTAAATAATAAAATTATACGTTAATAGAGGATTTCTGGAGTCGCTTTTTCAGTTTATACTATTTTAAATATATTAATTTCTAATGATGATGATTTCTTGGATAAAAAGTATGCTATGTTCTTCCCAGGGTCTCAAACTATCTTCTTGCCAAATGTCATCTAAATCGGTTCAGTAGATTCAGACATTACCCCCTACAACGTCACAAACTCACAAACTTTACTTCTTTATAATATTACCTACTCTTAATTTTTTCTACGTGTTTATAAAAAAAATATTCCTTGATATCTATGTGTGTTCAAAATAAATAATTAAATTTTTTGTAAAAATAATAATATCAGTATCTTCTTGGGAGATATGTCGGGAGCAGTGTTTGTGATAAGCAAATACAACGTGCTTGTGGCACGCGGTAACTACCACTTGTTGCTTGTTTGCCTACGTTGACATGCATACCTCACAATTTATTTACACCCCTTCGTGCACGTAACGAAATATTGTCTAAGTAAGGTAGTTAGGTGATTATTTTGTCACGTTCCTAATAAAAATGCAGAAAATATAAAAAAAATTACACTATATTGCCTGTAAAACGTGTGTACTTAGGTTTTACTGGAGAAATGTGATTGAAATTGTTAATTCTCAGTCCCCGATGTATGAAAAGCGTTTTCTATTACGACCCAACGCTGGATATGGAATGTAAATCGTTTATGGGAAGTAAAGCTTACACAGCTACAAGCCCCGGTATGTGATTGATTATTATTATGAGCACAGGCTGCGGTCACTCATGACGATTTACAGTACCTAGTACTTATAAACCATAATGACGTAGAAAATTTGAAAAAAAAATGGCTATATAAATAGCTATAGTAAAACTTAAAGTACATATTCGTATTCGCAAACTTACTCAATCGATTTTCAAGGCGAGACATACACATTGTTTCGCGTTCACAAAGAAGAAACAATAAAATAAGAAATTCGTCTTTTCTTAAAAGGCATAACAAACAGGTGATATGTAAAACTGTTGCTTTTAAAGGTGAGCATAAGCTTTGCAACATTTTGTTCCAAGTTTCGATTGTTTAGTATGAAGTTACATATCTATCATTTAAATAACGTCCTAACTACAATTAATTATATTCGTTACTAGCGACTCACACTTTCTTCGCTTCAACAAAATAAATCTATCTCACGAATCGTACATTTTCCCGGGATGATATATTATAACTACAGCCTTCCTCAATAAACGGGCTATCTAATGCAAAAAGAATTTTTCAAACAAACTCTGCCTCTTTATAATATTAAGTATAGATAGGTAATGTTACTTTCTGTCTCTGTGGTGTAGTTGCGATGTCATTATCTTTGTTTCATCTGCATTTTATTTCTTAGTATTTTTTGAAATGTGATGATATTATTAATTCAACTCTTTAGATTTACTTACTCAAACATATAATATGCATATGTACAAGTGTATTATGTTCAGAAGTTAGCTAAATATGAAATACTACTTTTTAAATCCTTACCTATTTTGTTAAGTAAAGCTTCATATACATACATAGGTACTTAATTATTTCATAGAAACCAACAATAATTAATAAATAGCACAATATTTGAGATGTACACTAGCGACTT
Source organism: Brenthis daphne (assembly GCA_947093115.1). Lineage (NCBI taxonomy): Eukaryota > Metazoa > Arthropoda > Insecta > Lepidoptera > Nymphalidae > Brenthis > Brenthis daphne. The sequence continues at coordinate 3,308,230 of OX352477.1, read as the reverse complement.
ATTCTCGGCCCTAGGTGCGTTTTATTTTTTTTGAGCGGAACCCTAATTTTTATTCTAAAATAAAAGTAGCCTAAGTTACTCCTTACAACATCAGCTTAACCTGCCAGTGAAAGTCCCATCAAAATCCGTTTAGCCGTCTCGGAGATTACCCGGAATGAACAGATAGACAAAAAAAAATTTAAAATTGTGTTTTTTTTTTTATAAGTACTGTATAATATAATTTCATATGAATTTAGTAAAAAGCTGTTATTTTGACATTACAAACAGATACTTAGATTGTAATCTGTATAGATTTGCAGGTTTATTTCAATAACAATACAATTCTATGTGACATTGGCGAAGTAAATTGTGCCCAACTAGCACTCCTAGAAGCCACGAAATAAAAGAATTGAATTGAATAACAATATACAACAATCAAATAGTGAATATCAATCAGAATATTGATGTAATATTCGAACAAATTGTTTCATTATGACGCCACGTTTTCCTGTTCTAAAATTGAATAAACATGAATTCTCATTATTTTTAACACCTCAAACACCATAAATCAGATTTTTTTTTTAAATATAATACGTAATTTTTAAAAGGATAACTTGTTTATTTACTTAACAATTTGCACAAGCTCGCAGCTTTGCCATAAAGTAATAGAATATAAAAAATTTTCTTTACTGACCTAGGGATATTCCCGAGATGCGTAGACGTAGCCGCTTCTAAGGGTTTGTTGTCACTGTCACTAAACACATATCTTTAATCATTTCACTGGATAGGGATGCTACTCTATTTTATTCCTTTGCGTTATAATCGTGCGCGAAGTGTAATCGCGTTACGGACGCAGAACGACAGGTGCGACCGCCGCAGCATCCACAACGGCTCTGTCGCCGCGAATAGTGCGCGATGACCACGCCCCGTGCGTGTGCGCACCTCCCCGCCCGCCCCAGCGCTGAAGCCTCCTTAAATTGCAATTTCAGTTATTTTCACTTTTAAACATTACATTGATTAAATTTAAAATAATTCACATCAAACAAACATATATTTTTCTGGTTTTATTTTACTTACAAGTAAGGATTTATAAGGCTTTTACTTCTTTTACCAGTATATGAATCGTACTTGTATGATATATTTAAACTATTTACCTAATTATCGTATTTCGTTTGTCAGTGTAGTTCACGACGTAATTAATTTTCAGTACATTTTGTTATCCGAATAAAGGTGAAGCTTTGTTTTCCTATGTAATTGCGGTGATATCGCAATAATATGATACCATTAACTTGATCTGATCATGGATAAAAACTTTGCAAACTACAACATACATGCCTCATGTTTAGGTTTATTTGATTTCTTTTTATTTTTTCTTATGAATAAAAGCATGTTATTAATAATCTACAATATAAAATATATATTAAGTACCTATACCTTGTATTTAATATCTTACATATATTTCAACATTGGTACAACGAGGGTCGTGTTAGAGCTAAGATCGTAAAAACGTAACTACATATCCAATTAAAATAATAAACATGTTTTAATTAATCTATCAAAGAGCATAATCTATGGAATGAGTTGCAAGTGGCAACCATAAAGCAGTGCGGTGCGCTGAATCTGGGCTGTGAAGCCCGTGAGAAAGTCTACCGTCCGCAGCCCATAAATCGTATATTGGTTACTACTAAATGAGTCCCTTGATTAGATGCTAATTGAGAAAATAAGAAATCTTTGTATTATACCTCTCTTTGCAGCGAAACTCTGTATCGTAACGGACTTTTAGAATGATGCTGACACTCGTCATGCTTAATTTATTATTTATGTCGTATTTTATAACCATTCGACTTATGATCTATCATTTCAATCAATATCGGTTCTGCTGTGGCTTTTATTTATATAAATTGACTTTCTATTATTTATTGACTGTAGCGTGCATTTAAATAGACACTAGATTTAACAGCCTCATCATCGGGCAAAAGCTATTTTCTCTCAACAGTAGGTACATACAGCGATCGTCTAATACTCAGAACATAATTTACAACAACGCACTGGTTATGGTGCTTCTATTTAGTATCGGTTTTATTAATACAAGATGTTTAGTATAATAATCTGATTTGTATTATAGTTTTGCCTTAAACTTATAACAAAAACTCGTTGACATAATATAAGTAGAATATAAGGCAATTATAAGGCAAAATTATAGTACAAAAACACATAATTACGCTAATGATCTTTTTTTAATATGTATGTTCAATTAATTATGACCGTGATGATGATGAGGTAAAATTAAAATTAACATTGGAAACTATAACCAATTAAAACTCTTAAATATTTTAAGTGTCTAATAAATATCTAACCTAACCTAACTACCTATTGAAGAAACGTAAACGGAAAGTTTGCACTTAGTGAGCTTTTTACTTTTTAGTAACTTCATTGCTATAATCCCAAGATTTTCTTAGCGTTTTTTTCTCCTGCTTCGTCTGTCTTATCTATAATTTTGTTCAATGTATTCAGCCCTTTTTAACGTCCCACTGCTGGGCACGGGCCTCCCTTCAGCACGAGGGGAATCAGGCCATAGTCCACCACGCTGGCCAAGTGCGGGTTGGCGGACTTCACATGTCTTTTGAAAACTTGCTACATTCTCTCAGACATGCAGGTTTCCTCACGATGTTTTCCTTCACCGTTAAGACAAGTGGTAATCATGTTGGAAATGATTCGCACATGAAAATATCAGAGGTGCGAGACCCGGGATTTGAACTCACTTCATTCGGTTTCCTAAGCGAGCGCGTTACCACTGGGCTACCACTGCCTTTTTTGTTCAATATCTAAAGAAAATCCATCCATACATAATAATCTATACCCACTCAATCTACATTTGGCTTCTTTAGTGGTCTAGTAGAAGGGTTTTTATTTACCTATAGTAAGTATAAGACACTTTATTGAATTTATACTTATATTTTGTTTGTTGTTGTTGTTGTGTTGTTTGTTATTGTTTTCGTATAGAAATAAATTTTATGCATTTACTAATTTACCTATTATCATACTTTATTTATGTCGTTAAAAATACACTACTACTCGTACTCAATCAAATACATTGTACGTACTACGCTCTTATTTCAAAATCATATCTTTCAATCAGATGATGAAAACCGACGCGAGCTTGTAAATCATAATTGCTATCCAGAGGCGGTACAGTGTTCTTCATTTAATAAGCGGAAACAAATAACCATTAACCAGCACATATTTATTGTCAATTTTGTCCTCCTTTGTTTGAATTAGTTTCTTATTTTTGCTTTTCGGTACTAGCGGAACATTGTCGAGCAACCTCCTTTGGCTCGTGGTCGTTGGGTCTTTAAAAATAACGTATCGTAGATGTTAGCCTGTTAGTTAAAAACCCATATTAGCCAAGTTACATGATTCTAAACTCGTAAACATTGTATGCGATTTGATTGATTGCGATCACTGTACTTACTCTCTTCAATGCAAAAAATACATATACCTAGTAGAACCATGAACGAATGTGGCTAATTCGTTCATGAGTAGAACTTGCTAAATACCTAAAGTGTAAATTTATTTACATAATATACGCTTAACGCCTTTTAAGATACTGGATTTATTTGTTTTCCAAATGTCTTTTAGAAATAATAAAACTTGCACGAACTTATTTTTACAAGTAATAAAGTATGTATTGCGAAAAAGTTTATAATTTTTTCGTAGTTTGATCGCGAGCGAAAATCGCGGGTTCTGCTATAGTCTCACATAAAAACATTTCATGTACCTACTGAGAGAAAAGTAGCTACTGTATGCTACTTTCTTGTGAATCAACTATGCAAAAGAAAAATAAACATGCAAAATGATCCCACGGATCCTTTGCTCCGCTACTGCGTAAAAGAAGAGCAGATCAAGAAACTTATAAACCTATTTTCCGCATTTATTAATATTAGTATCTGCTTTACCTATTTGCCTTATTATGTTTCCTGTGCCTACTACCAAAATACAAGTTATATCTTCTTCTAAACTCTGATCTGTACATATAATAAAATTGTAACTAAGTCGATCTGTACATTAAATATTAAAAAAAAAATCTAATTGAAATAGACATTATTATCGATACAGAGTCCGAATCTATAGTTTTTAGATTTTTTGTCTGTCTGTCTGACTGTCTGTTACCGCATACAGGTTTTGATGAAATATGGTATGATGATAGCTGGTTATCCGGGTCAACATATAGGATACTTTTTACCGCGGGAAAATATCTCATTTTTGAGAAAAAATAGAAAAACTGTATTGTAAGAGTATACTAATATGTAAAACCTAAGAATTTGGTTCTGGTCATCTGAACGCGAGCGGAGTCGCGGGCAATGCTAGTTCTATATTAAAATTTGAATTCTAAGTATGTAATTAAGAATACGCTTATGTGGTACTTATATACTTAATATAAATTAATGTCTTATATGTAAAGCCATAGAAATGTCACACGACTCTTTCTCTTATATTTTCAATCTGCGCCGCGTGCCTGGGCGCATGCAAGCGTAACGAGCCAATTAAATTTTAGGGGCAAGCGGGATATTGGCCTCTCGCTGCCGAACTAACATTAATCCTGTGATATACTATCGGCTCACGAACTCTGTTGACGAAGTGTGTCTGGTGTTCGCGGGTGACCAAATCACTATAAATCAATTTATATTAAATGCTGGTAGTTGGCTACTATGCCAACGACATACCACAAACCTATTAAAGTTTATCGCGATATTGTAGGACTGCTTGCGGTTTCGCATATCATGTTCTAGAAAGCGACTGTTCTAATCTAAAAGAAATTATATAGATAAAGATATGAAAAGCATAATATTTCAAAGGATTTGAAATATACATATTTTTGATTTTTGAAACTAATGATATAATTTTTTTACTTTAATCGTTTATATTACTTAAGGTGTTTTCATTAAGTACTACATATTTAGAGTCATTATTCAAAAAACAAGAAACTTTAATTTCTATATCTACAAAGATGGAACTGTCAGAAGCTAGAAGACTACGTTGTCTTAGTTTTATTTAATTGAATAGTTTTCGAGATTGTGATTGAGAACGATTTGAGCTTTCTGTAAACTATGGACTTTATCGAATTGAAAAATAGTAAACTTTAAGTTGAACAATTATAAATAATTAATCAATTCAATTCAATTTTTTAGTTTCGTGGCTTCGGGCTAAATCATTAATTCAATTTGACAACCGTAATTTAAAACTATCTCTTGGTTAACTGTAAGCATTAGTCACGTTATTTGCCCACTGTATCAGAAGCTTGCTATGCGGTATCAGTATCTATCGACAATTTGCAAATCTCGCGTTATCACATTTTGCTCGTTATTCTAATGGCTTTGAATTGCGTCATTATAAGGATAAAATTTATTGTATCTGTTTTAAATATTGCTGTGACTATAATAATAATGGCTATAAATAAATATTACACGCATCCTTTAAACCTTAGATAATGACTGAGAAGTCCCTATATATATGTATGTATTTTATGTTATATACTTTATAATTTTTCCTTGCTATATTTTTTAGATCTGTTAGATGTTTTAATTCAAATCTCGTTCATTACAAGTAAGCTACAAAAATCTTTTTAACAAAAAAATAAAAACCGACGTCATAAAAAGCACTAAAATGTAAAAAATAAGTGATTGGTAGTTTTCATTCACTATAGGTACATACCTAATCAAATATTTTCGAAGTCGGTGTGCTTTGCTTTGTATCGGCTGGTACCGACTTCGTTTTTTTGTTAAAAAGCTTTTATTTTTCCCTTTTTAGTGTAGACATAGTAGTAGCAAAGTAAGAAGAAAGTATTTTAATAAAATTTTCGCTAAAACCGTTGAAGTTATTTTGATGCCAATTTTTATACGAAGACTTACAAACTAAAATTCGCTTTTATTAGTAACTCTAAAAATTCTGGCTCTAAAATCCGATTCTAAAGTGTTACTCTTGTCAAATCAAACAAAATAAGCACAAACTCAAAGTATCTACTATTAGGCGTTGAAGAGTTCCACCTATTCACCTCCTGGTCTTACCATCAGATCAGGTCAGATGAGATCACTGCACTATCAACGCAAATAGAAACAATTGCAAAGTTTCAAGTCAATATGACAATTAGAAGTAGGTTAAATTCATCATTAGCTATTTTTCCACCCTGAGGGGTGGTATTTTTTTTGAAATATAAATGGAACCAATCTGGAAGTGTACTTTCAAACAAAACAAAAATTAAATAAATGAACGAGTTCTGAGGTAACAAACATAAAAACATCGAGCTGAATTGAGAACCTCCTCCTTTTTGAGGAAGTCGGTTGAAAAATGCATTGCAACAAATGTTTTTGCTAGCCTTGTTATTTTAGCAAATCTTATTGTGTTGCCTATATCTATATCTCTGTATAGAAATACTCGTATGAATATCTGTTGTCACTTGCCATTTATCAATACCAATTTAGTTTTGATACAGGGATATCTATTCTTATTCGTTTCAATAGTTTGTCTCATATATACATTAAACTGTCATCACCTTAAGTTATTTAGGATGAGATGTATCTGGAACATTAAGTATATTATTTTCTCATGTACTGCAATTTATAAATAGCAAAATATGTAGTATGTTAATCGGAATCCGGTTTGGGAACAAAATTTTGAAAACCTGAAGTTTTATGATTTTAAAATGTTAGCAGGTATATAAGGAAAAGAAATTCGTAAAATACCAGCCCCCTCGTCCCAGCTATCCCCGAGAAATGGGAGGACTCAAAGCGTTGAAAAATAGTTTTTTTCAATTTCCGGCTTACTGTGACGTTCTATTGAAAAATGTTTTCGACATAAATTGTAGGTCTAGTAAAAATGTACAACTTTTATACATAACATTTTTTATAAAAGTGATCATAAATTATAAAACTTCAGGTTTTCAATAAAAAAAAATTCTCTTAAAAATAAACGGATCCCTATTGGTCTATGTAGGCACTAAAGATTACTGATCCTAGTATCGAGTGAGACCTTTTTAATAATTAAAAGCTCGTATTATCGATTTTCACGTATTATTCTTACAATAAAACACTTCCTATCGGTATAATGCAAGTTTATAAGCCAAATAAAACGGAATTTTTCCTGATTGATATTGCACGTTGGTTTATTAGCTCACTAAGAGTTACAAAGTTTCATGCTTCATTTACAATGTTATAGACTGAGATATGTATGTAATTATGTTTATGGCACATAAAACGTTAATAAACTTTGTTTCAACTTAAAATCAGCATTAAGTAATATACACTTAAAAAGTTATTTTCTTTAAATACTTTTTTTTATTACATACATTACAAAATGGTTTAAGATATTAAAATTAATTAAAGGATTATCTAATTGATTATATTTGTAGTGAAATAATTGAAAATAAAATTAATTAGTTGTGGCATATATTAGTAGTCATTTATACTAATATTATAAAGAGGTAAAGTGTGAGTGTATAGGGTTGTTGGGGGTAATCTCTGGATCTACTGAACCGATTTAGATGAAATTTGGTAAGTAGATAGTTTGACTCCCTAGGAAAAACATGAGATACTTTTTATCCCGGAAATCACTTAAGGGGGTGAAAATGGGGATGAAAGTTTGCATGGGGAAACAACCTAGAGACGAACACGAGCGAAGCGGTGGTTAGTCGCTAGTAATTAATAATGGTATTATCATAAGGTATTCGGAACAATATCATTAGGTAGGTACTTCAAAATAAAATTGATAGAAGCTCAAAGTATTAACTTTGTAAAACGATTATTGATAATTTTTACTTATGCATCTAAACATTACCTATTTGAATTTTCACAAACCTATTATGTTTGTAACGTCAGTTTAATTATACGAATAATTTCATCTTTTTCATGTAAGTGGTTTATGTATATACATACAAATTACCTTATTATGCATGCGTTAACACGATGAGGCTATCAAGTAGAGTGCGGAAAATGATTTATTATGAAATCTATTGAAATTAAACGATACAGAATAATTATATCGACATTACGTGGGCGTTGTATACAAATCAAGTTTGTTATGCGCTTAAAGATTCTGTTAAGATGTAAGCCGGCCAAGGTTTATATGTGCGTATACGTAACCGGTATATATCGTTTGCGAAGATGAGTTCGGTCAGGCCGTCACATTTGCATCGCGATCATGAGAAGATAGAGCAGCGCGACAGGTTTTATTCGCAGATGAGCTACACGCAAGTCTCGCTATTCATATTCTTGGAATAACACAAACTAGTCAGATTTGATTATATGCGTATCTCCAACCCGTATCGTATAATTGATTCGAGGTGGATGGTAATTTGCTGTTCTTCTTATAGTTCCCTTTATACGTTTATATCATTATACAGACAGATGTATCGTCATTGACTTAAACAAGCGCGTTTATTTCTACGATTGCTATGACATGATCGATGACAGCCGAGATAACGTTATTATGCGAAATTTTACTATCACCAGAAGTGCTCACGAAGAATAACGTTACATTCATAAATTATCGTGACATGTAGTAAATCAATCTTTCTCTCTCTCTCTCGGACAATGCCGGTAGAAAAAGAGAAACACGAGCTTTCCTTTGCCCATGCGCGCGCGCATCCGCACTATTATCACTTTGATTGACGTGTTTGTTCTACTTAATTGCTTCTGTAATGAGATTGACTATTTTATGGAGCTTTTTATTACGATCTATTCTACTGATTCTAATTAATGAAAACATAGATGTCATTATAAATGTTCGTATCATCATGAACATGAATGCTTTTCTTTGAAATAATGCAACTTTTATAGTATTAACTTATTAGGAGAATTTTGATGATCTTAGTAGGAGAATTTGTTGTTAGGATTGATTATTTTCTATTTCAAAACCATTATTAACATCTATACATATAATAAAATTCTAACTGAGTCGAATCTGTACAATAAATATTTTTTGGAAAATCTTATTGAAATAGTCATTATTATCGATACAGAGGCCGAATCTATAGTTTTTAGAATTTTTGTCTGTCTGTCTGTTACCGCATCACAGAAAAACCACTGGAGGGATTTTGATGAAATTTGGTATGGTGGTAGTTAGTTGGTTATCCGGCTCCACATATAAGATACTTTTTACCGCGAGAAAATGTCTCATCTCTGAAAAAAAATACAAAAACTGCAATGTAAGAGTATACCTACTAATATGTAAGACCTAAAAATTTGGTTTTTGGTCATCTGAATGCGGGCGGAGCCGCGGGCAATGCTAATTTAGGAATATTATTTTAACCCATAGGTAGGTGCTAGGTACTATCGTAACGCCCCATTTAAGGTGCGTATACATTTTACCTTTAGCTTGCTACAGCTTCGCTAATCTATTTTTGATTGATTTATAAAGGTCCATTCGCTATATTTTTTTTTGGATTCGGTGTCAACTGTGTATCTATCCATCCGTCTGTCAGACCCTATTTACTCCGAATTTATTGCAAGACAAAGTTGAAAGATGTACATTTAGAGCTCGATAAAGTAAATAATAGTAACTAAGACTTGCTTGTGCATATTATGATATGAAACAGTAAGAAACATATATAAATCGAAAAAATATATATTTGAATTTAAAACTTTATATACCTGCTTATGAAGAATATATTACAACAATATTATTTGAATTTTCATGTAATATCTTAAATTATTAGACGTACAGGTATATGATGAAGTGAATCTATAATGTAGGTATGTATGTTTGTTACTCTTTCACGCCAGGACGGCTGAACGGATCTAGATGAAATTTGGCACAGAGATAGATTATAGTCTGGAATAACACATAGGCTACTTTTTATCTCGTTAATAGGTACGGTTCCCGTGGGATAGGTTTGTTTTTGTTTTCCTAGAGACGAACCCGAGCAAAGCGAGGGTGAGCCGCCATTTTAACCGCTATTTCGGCTATCATATAACATTAGTAATCACTAATCAATAATCATCCATAAAATTTCGATACACTCGTCTTGATAAATATGCTTAATATTTATGCATCATGCATGAATAACAATCATATTATAGAAACTTTCTCAACATTTGATACGTTACGATTTATAGTGTACTTTAAAAGTTATTCATATTTAAATTGATGCAATAATTTAATTGCGAGTCACGTCGAGCAGAGGCCTATTTGTTGAAACACGTACACATAACCAGATACTTTGCATTTTTCTTACGTTTATTAGACACCTCTATCGCCTGTCACTACTCACTAGCTGAGCTTAAAGCACACGGCTATAGAAAAAAAAACGTTAAATTATTTACCTAGCTACGAAATAGGAATAAATTGAGTTTATGATCTCAACTTTTAAAATTACGTTTGATTAAATTGAATAAATAGTGAAAAGCTACTGATAAAAAAGTGTGAAGCCAATATGAATATGTAGAGCTTTACGGTGTGCGTGATAAAACTAGTAATTATTTTTACTATAAATATATACAGTAACGACATGAAATGAACCGAGCCTGTCGCACATTTTATATTTCTCAGGGATAAGATATTTTCCCGCAGTAAAAAGTATCCTACGTGTTGACTCGGATAACCAGCTATCATCGTACCAAATTTCATCAAAATCTGTCCAGTGGTTTTCTCGTGATGCGTTCCCAGACGGCCTATCTGTCTGGGAACGCAATGCAGACAAATATTCCTAAAAAATATAGATTTGGCCTCTGTAACGATAATAAAGACTATTTCAATAAGGTTTACCAAAAAATATTTAATATACAGATTCGAGATGTATACTGTATAGGTATCGTAAATAGTGGTTGGCTTATTTAAACTGCCGTCTTCAAAAACTTTAATTATTTATTATTATAGTTGTTATTTAACACTATTAATTAAAACAATGCATGGAACTTTAATACGATATCTCACATGTCAACTCATTGGAGAAATTTCTGGACGACCGCGACAGGAAGACGCACGGTCCACTTTGTGACCCATTCAAGCGTACACATCCTCGACCGAAGTGACCGCAAACAGCAAGACAATAAAACCTGTTTGTACGACTACATATAATTCTGCCTACGATAGGCTCATTAAAAATTTTCATCACGATACAATACTTCGTACTTCGCAGTGGAATTATGTTTGAAGTTCATATGAGTGTTAATTTAGAGTTTAAATGTATTAACAATTAATGTTTAAACAAGTTCAGTTATCAAGTATTTATACTTACCAAAAGTGTGTAAAGAAGTATAGAAAAGATTCAGCCAAAACAGTGCTGCGGCGTCGGAACTTATAATCTAGCATTGCCCGCGCCTCCGAACGCGTTCAGATGACCAAAAACCAAATTCTAAAGTTTTACATATTATTATACTCTTACATTGCAGTTTTTGTAGTTTTTCTCAGAAATGAGATATTTTCCCGCGGTAAAAAGTATCCTATATGTTGACCCGAATAACCAGCTATCGCCATACCAAATCTCATCAAAATCCCTCCAATGGTTTTTCTGTGATACGGTAACAGACAGACAGACAGATAAAAATTCAAAAAACTATAGATTCGGCCTCTGTATGGATAATAATGTCTATTTCAATAAGATTTCCCAAAAAATATTTAATATACAGATTCGGCTTTGCATGTAATGCCAAGAAATTATTATGAACTCAATTGAAATTCGAATTACAATTTTAATTTGTCGATATGACAATGTTATACTTATCTTGGGTATTGCTGCGATATTTTCAAATTCTTACATAACCGAATAATCGTCATATTTTTAATCAATAATATTATTATATAAAATACAACAAAAAGTACATATATATATATAAAACATTTACTAAGACAGATGAATATGCGAGAGATCTTAAAAGAGCTTAAATTTTTCAATTCAATTATTTGGTGCAGCGACTCTTAAGACTGAATGTCGCGTTAATGGAGAAGGCTCCGCTTTTTCAATTACTGTACATGTTAATTTAACAAACGTCAAAATAGCATTAGCCAACACCAGACAGAAATAAAATTCAATAAATATAGTTAACACTTAACATAATTTTTTTTTGTCTTTTTGCCTGTATTCGGTATAATTATCGAAATTGGATAAATTAACGGCTTAAAAATTTATCCGGGAATTTATAGGTGGTACTTTATTTTGCAAAAGCTTACTTTATATTACGCTTGGAAATGCATGATGCATAAAACGAATTACTATGCAGAAATTGCCTTTTAAATTTTAATGAAGTTTCGCGAAATTAATAAAAAATAGTTACGTCAACATTTCCCTGAACTTAAATTTAGGTATAAGTACATTATGAAATTCCTGTGTGCCCATGTGATAAGTTTGTATAATTTTAATAATTTGTGAAAATTATTATTATCACAAATTATATTTATTACATTAAACAATAAACATGAATAATTATTATATATTTTTAGCTTATAGTAAAAAAAAATGTTAATATTTCGGGTAAAGAAAACAAACGAATTGCACGGGAACGGGGATGATCATTTTCATAATAATGTTAGTATAGATGTGTCATGATAATATATGGATATCAAGTAAATTTCGCGCAAATAGACGTGAGAAATAGCTAGTTTCACGTTCCCGACTGCTGGCTGAGCTAAGTCCCTTTTAGTTGCGTCTTGATTTAACTGCTCACTGGAACGCCCACAAACCATTCTACATATATGTTTATTGCAGGAAAGATTTTAGTATTTATTACTGGTCATGTAAATTACTAAAATTAGCAACCATAATTAAAAGTCATAAAATTTGTGGAGGTTCTTAATTTTTGCTCCGTAATGATGTTTTATAGTGGCTATAGGAAATTTTCTTTGAATACCTTGCACTATACTGCAAAGGTCACAAAGACCACAGGCACTATAAGTTTAAAAGATTAATAAAATCTCACATTCCTTTGCATAATCGACCCTAGGTGACAAAATACTTAGATCTTAGTTTTTATGTGTTAGTTCTATCATCAGTTATGATTCTTATACGCTTAATATAAATAACTTCTAAGTAAATAACTAATACATAATAGACTTATCATTCAAAAGATAGCTAAATCTATACTAATATTATAAAGAGGTAAAGTTTGTGAGTTTGTGACGTTGTAGGAGGTAATCTCTAGATCTACTGAACCGATTTAGATGAAATTTGGTAAGAAGATACTTTGAGACCCTGGGACGGACATAGGATACTTTTTATCCCGGAAATCATCCCTTGAGAGGGTGAAAATGGGGATGGAAGTTTGTATTGGGAACCAAGCTAGTCGTTAGTTATTAATAATTAAGATATTAATATTTGAACGTTACTCTGAGTAGCGTATAGTAGTTTGCTGTGCTGTGTTAAATGTTAATATTTAATTTACTTTAAGTAAAACTGTATCTAAAAATACTATTATAAATTCATATTTAAATCGACTTTATTCATAGCAATCTTCTCATTTAAAGGGAAATATATGCAAAAATGTTACATCGCTGTAGGTAATGTGTTTATTGAGAAATTGTAACATAATACAAGACATTTAAAAGAATGCATTGCTTTTGCATGTCGTCATGCTCTGGACATTACTTACATCACATACATACAAACGATTCTAAGAACCGTTTGAGCTTGTAGACGACATGACGTCCACACGTGCATATTGCATCGTTGATTGCCAGGTACGAGCGCGACAGTAATGACACGGAGGAACGGATGACAAACTTTCTCATGCGCACTTATGCTTACAAACCTAAACACTCCATTAACACTAAAAACACGTGTTGGAGATTTGTTCTTGGATATAAAACTGTAAAACAACAATGTTTATCTATTGTTATGTCTCTATCCAAGATTGAAATTTAATGTATTGGATGATTGCTCCATGTCAGACGCCCAATATCTTTATGAAAGTTTTAATTAAATTTTCTTAATAATTTTCTCACCACTCTTTTGTATATCAAGTTTATTTGAAATTCTTGCATAAATAAGATCTGTAGGTACATTTCTTTTACATTGTAACCTAAATAAACAATAGTTAAAGATATTTATCAAAATGTTACTGTTAAAAGTAATAATTGATGATATAAAATATGTATACTTACAGAAATTATATTTTTTTTTATTTTTGTATTACAAAGAGGTCGGTGGCATTCTAGTCCACCCAGCACTTTACTCAAGAATAGGATGGAGGAATGAGTAAAATACGAAAATAAATATAAGTTGTAGATTCATTTTCCAAGATTCAATGTTCAATCTTTTTTGTAATAATAGAATAAATAATAATACTTTACAAAATAAATTACAAATTCTAAATATAAATTCAAATAATTAACTACAAATGTTTGGAATGAATCCAGCCAATAGTGGCGAGTGAGCGTCTCTAGTTTGTCGACGAGAGTACTCATTAACTATACATAGTTTTCTATTGCTTCTTCATTATTATATTGTCTTGTCATTTGTTTCGCTGCATACCGTGTAAATCACGCCATTGTTATTAGTACAACAAGCACAACATGTCGTTTCTTTAAGAAATAGTTAAGCCACAACCTGAGAAATCTTAAATAGATTCCTATACATTCTACTTTATAAACAAAGTGGTGTAACCGACTGCCAGTTAAAGCGGCACTTTTCAATATATATGTATGTAATAATGTAACTTAGATAAGACAGTGTTAAGCAAATGAGCACCCGCTGCGATTTGAGTCTTTCTCAGATAGAATCCGTTAGTATGTTGGGTGGCGCTGTTCCTCACACGCCTTTCTATTGTTTAACGCCATTGGGTCTTACCAATCTATTGAATATACTTTTAAATTGAACAATTGATTACTATTGTACGCAGTTAGTCCAGGTATTGAAATATTATTTATTTTATGTAGGAATAGTGTAATAGACCAAAACTGTTATTATGGTGTTTTATGGCAGTGTAAATGATGTTCATTAGTGTCGTGCTCATTAAAAGTTAGTTTGCATCAAAAGCTGTTTTGGGTCAAATCTAGTCTTATCTGCATATAAATCTGCACTAAAGAAGTGCATTGTCATATTAGGGGTTTCCTTCAAAGTCTAACAAGATTTGAAATTGTAAAACTCTTATTGTGCAGAATTAGTTAAAACACAAATGTAACAGTTTTCATCGACCGTCTTAGCCTGACTGATGGGTGTTGAAAATGAGAATTTCGTGTCATGATAAAAGTCGATGACTTTTAGAATTTTAGTAAATATATTTAGAAAGATAGACGTAGAAAATCAAAACTCTCCAATTTTTCAATAAATCAATAAATAAATTAAAAAAAAAACATATATTTTTTACTTTTCATTGAACTTTAAACAATTTATATAAAACATATTGAAACCAACACTTAAACGTTCGACTTATTCCTGTCCTTAGTATTACCGACTCGATACTATTTTTTTACCTTTGAATATAATCATATAGTAAAATTAGTTTAACATCACGTACGCAATAAGCAGCTCGTGAAGCCATAAAGCAGACGAAAATTCATGCAAGCAATTAACCTGTACTGCCCTTAAAATGTTTAAGAACAGTTACTGTAAAGAGGAATGTTTGCATACTGAGTGACATCAGGTGAAAAGCAGCAGGACAATCGTGTCTCGTGACACACCGCGAACATTTTATGTAAATGAAAAGCGGTGTAGCATTGTGTTCCAACGCACAAATACTACCAGCGTTAACCGCACTCGAGTACTGTTCGTGAATAGCAACATTTAAAACTTTTTTGTCGCTTTTGATGATATATATAGTCATTTTTAATTTATTTAAACAATCTAGAACGAACCATTTTGTTAACGTTCATTTTAAGATACCGATTATAATTATTTCTGTGAATGTATGTAATCAACTTGTGTGGTCACACTTAAATGCAGTATTAGATAAGGTACTGCGATACCTAAACTGGCTGCTTTTTGAGTGAGAGTCGAATTTCATCTTACACGAATAACAGTGTCGACACAGGTTGACAAGATTTATTGTTACTAAGCGCCATGAATAAAATAGTGGTTAATTCATGTATATTGTATACAACTAGTGGCTAGCAGGTGACGCGACGGCACGTGCGCAAGTCTGCCTTATCGCTGTGTATCTAAGATGTGTGCAATGATACCAAACTGTTATGAATCAATCTTCGCTACGCCAGACTTTATCTAAGATCATTCGGCCCATTATGTGAATGTAGGAACGGTAATATAAAAATACTGTACAATTGAGCACCACATTCTTTAATATTATTTATTCTTATAGGTACTTCGATAATTATCGATAGTGTTACTTTTATGTTACGTTTGACCTTTCATTGCGCACTAAAATTGTACCTATTATTAATTGCTTTCAGTGAACCGTTATCTTTTTATAATAATTTTATTATTGTTCTTGTTGAAAAGCCTTCCTATTATTGTAATATTCACAATTGACCGTTAAAATATACGCCCACTCAAAGCGAAGACGATAATGATCTTGAAATCGGCGTAGGTTGCATTTATTGAATATGAATGTTAATACAAAGCCTATCTCATAAATACCTTCATAATGAATTATGTGCAGATCTGCATTAATAAATCTTTGAGTAATTCAGTTCCAATTTTATTGTTCGTCGTTGCAAATAAAATAAACTTCGATGACCTAAGCGGAGTGGACTAGTATTTAAAGTAGGTAAACACTAGAAGTAGCATGTGATAGCATTGACAATACGCCCGATAAGACACGAAGTCGCTCAACTTAATATATTATTGTTTCATTAGTTACGTACTAATATGTATCTATCTTTTTTTGCTTTGAATAGTTAGTTTTGATGCCTTTGAGTATCTAACATTAAAAGGTTGTCCTAAATTAAAATTAAAACGACTGTACCAAAACAAAGATTCTTTATTGAGAAGCTTTTATAATAACGATAACATTTCGCTTCCTCAGCACCACATTACAAGTGGTTACATAAGGCATAAATAAATAATAGCATCTGTACTTGATTGAACGTATCTTTATTTCATTTGAAATAAAAGTGAAACTTTGTTAGATAATATGTTTCATAATGGAAAAGTGTTAATGATTAGATGAATAATAACCGAACCGACATAGTTTTTTCCTTTCATTATCAATGACGAGCAATTTAGAGTAGATGTCAATATTGCTACTAATGTCGATCGCCCGCAGGGATTACAGTTTGTTTGACAGTTATAATAATAATATATCACGCCTCTTTTAAGGGGCATAAATTGATCGAAGTAATAAAATCTATTTCAAGGGATGTTAGTAGATACTTATACATTGTATTGTCTTGATTTATGAGGGCTTCATACGTTAGCAAGTTTGTGAAGTCGAAGATGAGAAGGCAATTTATAAGAATACACGTTGCCCGCACCTATTAACGCCATCTGTCCTGACTAAGTAGGATTTAGGTGGGCAGAGATTCTACGATAAAAATCGTAGGGTGTTCTTGAAACCTTATACTCTCCATTTTTGCAACATGATTATTTGTACATATAGTGGTTTCATGTTTCTTTATTCTTTTTTTTAGGCGGAGCTTGTGGATATTAGGGCTGAGTTAATACAACTTCGGGCTTCAGGTAAATTTTTATCTTAGGATTAACGCTTGTTCTTTTTAAGATGTTTTATGTTTAAAAGCAGAAACATGATTATAGATATTTTTGTGTTTTTTTTTCTATTCTGAAATTTATTATAATTTTGATGTTCAATAATACGATTGTAAAGTAGATTTTTAAAGCCTATTTCTAACGGAAAAATTAATTTGAAACTTTACTGTTAATTGTTATGTGAAATTCAAAGGACAACACAATAATTTGTTATCTTTGAACTCATCGGATGCTTGAGCCAAGATGTGGAGAGTGTAACATTTCAATGGCTACTATTAAAATGTATGACTTGGGCTCATTATGAATAGTCCTGTACGTTACAGTTGGTTAAAAACAGTTTGAAGTGAAAACTTCTATTGGCAGGTTTGGAGTAAATTCATGTAAGTCGTCATTGACATGGTCACGTGACGTGTTAACGCTAACACTTAGAGTGCCGATAGATGTCAAATTAAAAAAAAAAGTAATTTAAGATCAAACAATTAATTTGAAAATCCAAAAATGTTTGTTTATTGTTTTAAGTTTTTACTTCTGCCGGCAGTCCCCATGACTGCTTTTTTTAAGTTTTTTTTTTATTTGAATAAACGCGGTTTTTTGTATAGCGGATTGTTTTCATATTATTATTGCAGGCCAACAAGGTGCGAACGTAGTCGGCAATGTATCAGAGACGGCGCGTGCGCGTGCCGAAGCTGCACAGCTTGCGCGAGAAAATGCTGCCTTACGAGAGACAGTGCTTGCATTACATTCCGAACTTTTTGGTGCTAGGTAAATCACAGTTTTGTTTAATATACTTCCCAATTTTAAAATTATAATACAATATGTATAAATATAAGTTTACAATATAACTTTAAATACATAAATATTATAAATGTTAACACCCATGACTGGAGTAAAAAACACACGTTCACGAGTGATTGCCCCCAGCGGGACTCGAACCCACGACCGCTGGCACAGCAAGTAGGCTGGCACTACAAACTGAGCCAAACGTGTCGTCAATCAATTAATTAAAAACACTTTGTAATTAACGTACGTTTAATTCTGTATAGCATGTACTCGCACATACATATTACACACTTTAGACGCTACATATATGAATACATACATAATTTTATCTAACTTCTGTTATAATTAAGAAAGCTTGCGTGTGTGACTGTGTGTGAGTGTGTGTGTTAGTTTGTTAATTCTTTACGTTGAAATGGTTCGACGGATTTGGATGAAATTTAGTATACATATAAGTCTATTAGTGACTCACCACTTAGCAAACTTTTATCCCCATTTTCACCCAATTATTGGATGATTTCCAGGATAAAAATGTATCCTATGTCCTTCTTAGGGTCTCACATTATCTTACCACATCTACATCGGTTCAGTAGTTTCGAAGCTTTTTCGGTACAAACGAAAAAACAAAAAAATCTTTCTTCTTTATAATATTAGTATAGATGACTTGGAGTTTACACATAGGTTTCCTTTTGGCACCTAGGAACGCACCGGAGTAGATAGAGTAATTTGCTAGTGATTTAATAATAGTATGGCCCACACGTTATATTTATTTACAGGTTAGCTACTAAGTATCTGGATAAGGAGTTAGCGGGACGGATACAGCAGTTACAGTTATTGGGAAGTGACATGCGCGCCGAACTAAGAGATTCTTTGTGGGCTCAGGTTAGTCGTATGTCTTATTGAAGTATTACTCTATCGTCGATTAATGTTAGAGTAAAATATTATATCTCTTTTGATTGTACCACAAAATAGGTAGGTAGGTACCATAGAGTAACATAAACATAATAATATAGAACTACCAGTTAAAGTAGGATAGATACTCTGTTCATACGTCTAGTTTCCTATATTACAGGAAGGTTTATATATATATATTTATGAAATACTTAAAAAAATGAGCATAAATCGAAACAGTTGAAGACTGATTTAGTGAATCTATTTTTTTAACAATAAGTAAATTAAAAATATTTTGATCTGATCACGATTCATTTGATAATAGGTAATGTCCCGCGGGTCATATGTTTTATATGGCAGACTTAGAGTTAATACAATGACCCATGTCATTGTACAATACAAAATAATGGTAATTCTATGTTAATTCAAAAGTGCTTTTATAAGTCTAATTAGATGTATTCAGCGCTTTTTAACATCCCACTGCTGGGTACGGGCCTCCTATTAATACGACCAGGCCATAGTCCACACTGGTCAAGTGCGGTTTGGTGGACTTCACATGTCTTTCGAAAACTTACTGGGTTCTCTCAGACATGCAAGTTTTCCTCATGATGTTTTCCTTCACCGTAAGACAAGTGGTAATCGTGTTGGAAATGGTTTACTCATGAAAATATCAGAGGTGCGAGACCCAGGATTTGAACCCGCTTCACTTCCCAAGCGAGCGCGTTACCACTTTTTTGTTGTTGTTGTTTTTTTTTTGTTTTCGCTGGGGAAACTGATCATGGGGACCCTGCCGACCGTCAATGGGCAGGGTACTGTGAGACTTCTACTCACTAAAATCCACAGCGGAATCCGTCGCTGCAGTGCAATGGGGCGTTGCAGGATCGCTTGTGCACATACTACAACGCCCCTGCAAAGCGCGTTACTACTGGGCTACCACTGCCTTGTACATATATTACTTACATACATTCATTCATTCAAGGTGGAAGCAGAAATCCTTCTCCAACGCCACAAGACGTTGGTCCGCGTGTGCCGCGGGCTGGCGCCGCGCGCACCGCGCCCGCCCGCCGCGCACGCGCCTCCCGCGCCGCGCACCGTGCGCGTGCGGCGCTCCCCGCACCTGGGGCTCGGCATCTCGGTTACGGTATGTACTTAGTGTATTAGGTTTTTAGTATAACGTAATCACAATAACTGAACAATACCTAGTGGCGTAACTAGCCTTTTTGGGCCCCAATGCCAAAAAAATGGAAGTGCCGCCTTTGCTTATTATGAAACAGAATGTGGAGTGAAATTTAGTAAAAAAGCAGAGAACCATTAATCGTTGTATAGAACAAAGGTACGATCACATTTTTCGTGGTCCTCGTAAAAAATAATATGCGAAAATTTAGGACACTTTTCTCTTGCGGTTTTTAAACTTCTATAAAGACCGTCCTCGAAAACATCGTTTAAAGAATCGTTTGCGGCCCGCTGGGGTCCTCTGAATCAGGGGCCCTGTGGACAGAACCCTGATATATTGGTCATGTCTGTCTGTTCGTATGCAATATATACATTTTTTAATTGATGATATTTTTTTGATTATAAATATGTTTATTTTTTTTATTTTTCATCTATCTTTTTCACCCTAGTCCACTCTGGACGTGATTTTTTAAAGGATTTATTATAAGTATTTTGCAAAAAGTCAATTTCGAAAATTTTTGCAAAAAGTTATTTTTTAAAAATATTTCCACTAATCCTAGTGAAAATATTTTTAAAATGTATATCTTTGTTGAAAATTGAAATGATCATGATGAAATTTGGGACTGAGTTTTTTTCGTAAAGGAAATGGCTTGTAATTATATGGTTGTAAATGTTGTAAATCGAAGTTGTTTTTAAATGTATTCGTTTACAGGGTGGTCGAGAACACGGAGTACCTATTCTTATATCAGAGTTGGAGGCGGGCGGGCCCGCCGCGCTCACCGGTCAGCTGTATGTGGGCGACGCCATTTTAGCCATAAACGACCTAGATCTTACTCAGGTATTGGTTATTCTTTCAATCTAACGATATTTTTTTTCGTTATATTTAACCGAATTACATATTCGGTTCGGAATTCGGTATGAATGTTTGTATTTTGACGCTTAGAGTTGTGGTCTAAGGATCTGATTAAAAAAAACTCGGTAGCGAGAAGAACTTGGTAATTTGATATCGGCAAATATGTAAGAAGTACGTTACACCCATATATTTAGAATAAATTACGGGCAACGTTGCGATGTCGTCGTCATTGTTATATGTATACATAAAACTACTTAGATCTATAAATAAATTTAAATATGTATTATTAAGTTTAATACGTAATAAATTAAAAATATACATTTAATGTATGAACTATATATGTTTGTTACTCTTTCACACCAGAACGACTGAATGGATCTGGATGAAATTTTTCACAGAGATAGATTAAAGTCTGGAATAGCAAAGATTATTATATATTTTTATCCCGGAAAAATGTACGGTTCCCGTGGGATAGTTATTTTTCGTCTAGGGAGGAACCTGAAGCGAAGCGAGGGTGAGTCGCTAGTTTATAATACCTTTACGATTTCCTACTAGGCTTGCCATAAGGAAGCAGTTCAAGCATTGCAGAGTGTAAAAGGAGATTGCGCCCTTTGTGTTCAATTTATTGCTACAGACGACGATGATCGTCTTTCTGAAGATAATTACAGGTATGTTATTAATGATTTCTAGTGAAAACCATTTTGTTACTAAAATACTTGTGTATATTATTAATTTATCATTTACAATATAAACAAATGAAAAATAAACAAATTGACAATATAGAGACTTTCAGTTTGTAAGTTAAGGTAGGGGATAAACTCTACATTACTGATTGGATTCAGAAAATTCTTTCACTAAGAAGAAGTTAATAAATGTAAATATCGCCGAGTGCTATATGTATGGTATGGTTATTATTCCGATAAAAATGCGTTTACTTTTAGAAATAATAACTATGATTGAAGTCGGAAAATACGGGTTGGGTTTGATTAGGTGCATGATCCCCCCCAACGTGCGATCACCTTGTCGTGGCGGTGTTGGCGCGTGAGGGGGGAGGGGGTTCATTACCGTCCGGCAATCCAGCTGAGTGCGAAGCCAAGACACGCCCTAGAAGGCTGCCCACTTCGGTGGGCGTTGTGCCATGCCATGCGGGTTGCCTCTGGTACTTCTCTGACGACAAAGTGGACCGTTGGAGTAAGCCCATGGTTGTTGTAGTCTGCTTCGGCAGACTTGAGCGATAGCAGATTCAGAGCGATACTGTGATGCCCCATTATGACGGGAGAGGTTTTGTTCGGTATTAGTGGGTAGTACAGACTTTTCTAGATGAAATCCGGTAAATCCCACATAACTACCTGTGTGTTTACAGGTGATATACGTAAATGCATCTCCTAACATAAAAAAGGTTTATTGGTATATTGTCGAACGAATTAAAAACATAATAAAATGTATGTCATAAAGACACCTTGGGACGCACTTAAGCAAAGCGAGGATAAATAACTAGTCTATTACAAATAAATAAATTGGAAGTGTTCGTTTGTAATGTCAAAATAAGAGCTTTTATGTTTTTACCAAATGCACTCGTATATTCGGTACTTATAAGAAAAAATATTTTTTTATAATTTCTGTGTCTATATGTCTACCTGTTTGTTCCGACGAATCTTCGAAATAGCTGGACCGATTTAGACAGGACTTTCACTGGAAGATACCTGTTGTTATAAGGAGTAACTTAGGCTATGAAAGGTTTTCATCGTATCCCAGGTTCCCCCTGTACCCGGAGGACGGGGAGGGCTTCGTGGAGCCGGACGCGTCGGGCGCCACGCCCACCGCGCCGCGCACACCCGAGTATAATCACCAGTGAGTTGCTGCTTACTACATATTAAGTGGCTTTATTATAAAAGTTATGTTATTTAATTGACTTCAAAAAAGATAAGAGAAAAAGAGAACAGAACCATAAATATTTTTTTGGGTTGAATCATAACGTGTTTTCCCGTGGGAATGAAATAATCTCCTGCGGTAAAAAGCAACCTATGTCACTCTCCAGCCCTTGTAATTTCATTTTAATCCGTTGGTCAAATTTTAGTATCGTAATAAAAATATTTTCGAAGCAATATTTAGCAGTATATCGATTTGATTCAGCTTTTCACGTTTATGTTATAAAATTAGAGACTTGTATCTGAAAGATGATAAAGATTTTAAATAAGATACAGTCCATATTATACGATATTCATGTGTTAATGAATAAAACAAATTACAGCAATGCATCAGGGAGTGAATGCGATGAAGAGAACTCGTGCGACGAGCCTGTGTACGACCCGCACCGTGCCTGTCTACATAACGATGGTGGGCCTGCATATGGACCTGCCAGATTGTATGGACCGCGGGATGAAAGGATCTATGGACCACGCGAAGAGAACACCTCGTACACCCAAGACAGATTGTACGAACGCCGCGATGAGAATGGACCTTATGTAGAAAAGTATGGACTCCGAGAGGAAAACGGTCCATATGTTCAGGAAAGAACGTACGTTCGTAATGATAGGGAAGGCATCGGCAGTACTGGCGGAGGAAGCGTCACGCACTATGCGGATTACAACAATATAAATAATCTATCCATACTCGATATGGATGACGATTCCATTAAGATAGAAGCTCGACTAGAGGTAATATGTTAGAATTGTTTAATTTTTGTAAACGGTTTCATAGTTTTTTTGTTGTGTTATATTTTTAAAACTTCATTGACTGATATCAACAAGTAATGTATTTTTATGTGTACGTTTAACATATGGCCATATCATCGCCAGCCATGAATAAAATCAATTCGTAAACGATGGCCCTCTATAATTTCGATTAGAAGTAATTTTAAAGTTTGTATAAGTTTCAGTTAAAAAGTACTTATATTATATTAGGCAATGTAAATGTTTCACGTGTTTTAGCTAATTTTGGATTTCTTAAATGCTTAGTATAGTTGTATATACTGCAGGCGGCTCTTAAAATACCGTCGACCTCTCCCTCCTCGTCTATCTCATTGTAAAATATTTTGAAACTCCTTAAAAAATATAATATATAATAATATACTAGCGAGTTGCCATCGTTTCGCCTGGGTTCGTCCAAATTCATGGGTTTTAATTTTTTTGCGCGGAATCGTCATTCTTTTTCTAAAATAAAAGTAGCCTAAGTTACTCCTTATAACATCAACTATCTGCCAGTGAAAGTCCCCTCAACCGTTTTGGAGATTAGCCGGAACAAACAGACAGACAGACAAAAACTATAAGTACTGTATATATTTTTATATGTATTTAGTTAAAAGCTGTTATTTTAACATTAAAAACACACACTTCAATTTTATTAACTCTCTAAACTATAAACTAGCGACTTAATCTCGCTTCGTTCTGGTGCGAAATTATATGCCAAACAGTCATAGATATACTAAACATCTAATTCCATCCAGTCGTTTCAGTGTGAAGTAGCGACGGACATACACACAAGTTTGTACAACTTTCGCATTTACAATAGTTATCCGATTAGGTTTAAAAGTTTACTAAGATAATAATTATAAATAAATAAATATTGCGACATTAACACACAGCACCATCTAGTTCCATGGTAAGCTACGAGGCATGTGTTATAGATACCAGATGGTTGATACACTACACATATATAACTTTAAATACATACATATTATAAATATAAAGACCCACGACTAGAGTACAAACTTTCGTGCTAATTACACAAATGAATGTCCTCAGCGGGACTCGAACCCGCGACCGCTGGCACAGCAAGTAGGGTCACTACAAACTGAGCCAAACGTGTCGTCAAGATTTCAGAAGATTGAAACTTCCTGTATATATCGTATGAATGGCCACTATACAATATGCTACCCCGCGGCAGATGGCGGGCGCGGCGTCGCTGTCCACGTCGGCGCGCTCCACGCCCGTGCACACGCGCAACTCGCTCAAGAAGAAGCGCAAGCCCCAGGTAATATACAATACTAATTTTTCTGCTTCTTGTTTTTAAGTAAACTTCTTTAGAATTGTTGTGATTTGAAACTCGATGAAACGAAAATGCGACACTAAAAAGAGACAAACATATAAATATATAGGATTAAGCCGGCGAGAGAATGAGATATATTTATATATATATTTATACTATGATACATTACCATGTTGCCATGGTAACCGTTGTTATTGTCTGACAAATATAAAATATTAAGTTTCACATATACCGTGTGTGAATTGCACACACACGCACTTTTTTATTTCTTTACTTACTAATAACACGGATACTATTAATGCACATCGAGCTAAAGAGGGAGAAAATCGGCTAATATCAGTTTTGTAGAGTGTCGTCTCATTCACTCAGTACATTATCTCTGTTTTCCAATTACAAAGCATAATGCCGCACTTTGGCGCACAAACAAGAATAACACGAAAAAACTCTTCGTATTTTTTTCTGTATCACGCCAAAGCCATTTTTTTCAAAGTGCTCGATTGTGCGGAGCGTTGCTGTAGTTGAAAAATTCAAAGTTAAGCATTATGCCACATAATGCGCTTTAGTGCTGTAATTGGCAAACACCCTATGTCAAGTTCCCAATAGATACCGGGCTGTTAGTGCTCCGGTCGACAGAGACAACGCTCTACGAAGCCGAAACTAGCGACGTCTCCCTCTTTAGCTCGATGTGCATTATGTACCGCCGACTACTATATGAATGTCCTCAGGACTGGCGGACGAAGGGCGCGTACTGCGCGGTGTCGGACGCGCAGTCGTCGGACGAGCCGCTGCGCTCGCCGCGCCTCGCGCCCGCGTGCGCCGCCCCTCGTATGTTGAATATATCTATCTATAATCTATAATGATATTATAAAGAGGAAAGATTTGATTTTTTGTTTGTTTGTTTGTTTGTTTGTACCAAATAGGCTCCGAAACTACTGAACCGATTTAGATGAAATTTGATTGGAAGGTAGCTTTGATACCCTGGGAAGGACATAGGATAGTTTTTATCACGGAGATCATCCCTTAAGGAGGTGAAAATGGGGATGAAATTTTGTATGGAGAATCAACCTTGGGACGAAGCCTAATAAAATATATCTGCCTTGATGATCTATTGATGATTCCCGGGTCGGGCCAAATTTAGTTAGTGTTTTTGTGAAGAAAGTCTCAGTAACAGCCCGGTGTTAAGATGTTGGCGGTGCTTGCCAGGACCGATTTGGCTGTATGTATGATTTTGCGAGATGCCTGCAGTATGTACATTTTAGACGATCCAACGACATCAATTTATTTCGATAAAAAGTCATAAATATTTTTTTCGCCAATAATGTTATATCGGCATGTTTAGGTATTATATGTAGTATTACTTTTACAACTGTTAGGTACTATTTCATATTGTAGTAAAGATATATTATTTATAATTTAAATTTCCATTCTCACTCAGCACATGTTATTTAAACTATTACTTTCTATATATTACGTCATCAGATCTACAGTTTCAATAAGAAAACACATAATGTAATAAATACCTAATAAATTAATTTACATACAAAACTATTGTTAATAATACACAGCGACAAACGATAATAAGGAGCTACCACCGTCCGGGTATCTCCCGATCTCGATCCCCTCCCCGGCCAGCGAGACGTCATGCGCGCTCGTCAACGTCACGCCGGCCGCGACTTCCGCGGCGGTGACGCCCGTCACGGCGACCCCCGTCACGGCGGCCACCGTGACGTCAGCTGTCACGGCGGGCGTAACGTCAGCGCCGTCAAACGTTACGTCAACCGCGTCAGTGACGAAGCTGCCGGCCCCCGACCTTCAGGCGCGAGAGACGGCGATGCCGCCGCCGCTTGACGTTTATCTCAAAAGCAAAGTGAACGGCGATAGCCGTCCGAGGAAAGAGACTAAAGGCTTCCGGTAAATGATTTTTTTAATTGTTGATCATAAATGGATTTATGATTTTTTTTAGAATTTTGATTGTTCATAGAATATTTCTTACATAGCTAATACATATGTTAGTAATATTGATTATGCAAGAACTAGGCGAAAAATTAATATAATATATTAAATCTTAATTGGGAATTTCGGCTTCGTTAAAAGCAGTTTTAATTAAAATTTAATTTAAATAGCATATTTTCTCTAATGCCTTCTTGAACACTTCGTAAAACAAGCACTGAGCACAGACATTACGATCCCTATTCTATATTAGTTTTTGAAAAAATTTTTTAAATTATTAATTCTTGGTAAAATATATGGTGACAAATGTGCCGAGTTAATTTTTTTTCAAACTATTGACATCATAGAAAAGAAGAGTACAAATTAAATATAAGCCATATTTTATTCTTATACCCTTTTATAAATAAAATTAGCGAATTCTTGGTGTTACTATTCTACATTAGTATATAGTTTCGCTTTATATAGGTTTACTTACATTTTCTCATTTTACAAAACATTACCACATCGTCCTTCATAAATGACATTAGATATATTTATCTTAGAAGATATTTTTTATTACAATGTGACTATAGTAATTTGATAACAGGATAGGGTCGGCGCGGCGCGTTACGGAGGCGCGCAATGGTGAAGAAGAGCGCGAGCGCAAGGCGCTGCCGCGGCTGCTGCCGGGGCGAGGCGACCCGGACTTTGGCACGCCCGTTTGAGCGACGTCACGTCCCCGCTTCGCTTCGCCTCGCATCGCTTCGACTCGTATCGCCTCGACTCGCCTAAGTTTTCTTTGTTACTTTGCTCAGTTCGCAATAGTTCCGCTAGCTAATTCTGCTTATACTCAAGAATAGATTAAAGTACTACAGTTACGATTTGAATTACACTACTGTAGCTGTTACCATGAGCTGTTATGTCCATATAATTATGTAGTATAAAATTATAAATATTTTTTTCTATTTTATATGCTGAACTTAATGTCACTTTATTTAGCACTAGAATTTATATAATATAAAAAGTAATCATTTACAATTAGTTAAAAAAAATCAAAATGGAGGTGATAATGGTGCATCTACTAGCCTTATAATAGAAGTAGGCAACGTTATTGATAGCAACCTATTGACTCCCTTGCTTGTAGCTGTTAAAGAAACAAATATAGTTAAATGAAATTCATAAAGTCCGCTAGATTAGCTTTAAACTTATCATCCCTGAATGCGTTGAATTAATATTATGAAAAGTGTTATGAGACTCATCGGCAATGAAGTTTTTGGTGATTTTTTTTTATGAGGACGTTTTAATACTAATTTCACAATAGAAAAATTCATAGTTTCTTAAATAGTAGTCATTGTAATGATTTTAAGTCCTCGTGGATAAACTTGCAAACATTCCAATTATATCCAATACCAACTAAGCCATAGGTGTTTCATGAGGATGAAGTATTTTGATTAATTTCCTTCTAGACAGGTTTAGTGTCTATTTCTTTAAGGATAATTGGACACAATCTTTGTGAGTGTCCATTCTTTAGTTAACGCTATATTTTACTGATTATTCTACTAAGTAACGTTTCCTAGCGCAGTCATATAATAATAATTATAATCTGTGACATATCAAAGCCTATATTAACATTCGACCAGATGTATATCATACGCGGGTAGTTTAATAATAAATCTTCTTGTCTTGTTGTATATTATTAGAAATTTTTACCGCGTAAAATATTAGCTTCAAACTTTCCATATAATTATATTATATAATTTTTGTTTTAATCTCAATCATGATGATCCTAAATAAAAGTAAAAAATTTACTTCTGTATTGTAAACAAAAAAATAAGGTAAATTGTAATTGGACTTATCGTTGCTAAAATGTAAATGCGCACAAAATTTGTTCAATGATTTTATCTAAATTTCTCAATTACTAATAAATCAATCACGGTTCATTTGATTTTGACGATGATAGAGCTTTATAGTTTATGAGTTGGTGATAACAATGTCGGCACTCGGCTTCCGCTTCCTTCTCAGTACTTAGGTTTTGGACATGCGAGGAACAACATTGTAACTCAGTATTGAGATAATTTAAAAATAGAACTTTATTACCCAAATAAAAAAAATCGGTATTTAAAATTTGCCATAATACTGAGTTACAATATTGTTCTTTGTTTCGCTAAATAATATGCCAATAATATTTTGTACAACGAATCCTGTAGTTTTTTTTTTTAATTTTAATATTTTTAGATTTATTTTACCACTTAAATTATTATGGCTTGTGATCTAGAAAGTAAAGTGTAATTTAATATAAAATGAAAAATTTAACTATTGTCTTGTAAAAATATATTTTATTATTTTTTATCACATTTGTAAATATTGAGTTTTTATATTTGATAAGGGTATTAAATCTCATTTTTGAACTTTATTTTATCATGGTTTTAGATTTTTTGTTTTATTTATTAATATGATATTATGACTTTTGTTAATTGGTGCATTATTGTTAATTCTCGCGGTGACCTAGAAGTGTAAGTTAATATCGCAATCAAGGCCCTATATTCAAAAATATTCCATTCGCCGCCATCGAATAACCTATACAAATAATCGCTTGGCATCTTCAACTGTATAGTAAATAATCTTACGAGATCATCAAAGATATATTATGTTACGGAAAATTAGTCCACAAACATAAAATATTTACTGTTGAAAAGAAATCGCAGAATGCAAATTTTTTACTCCCACACACAACGTAAATTATGGACAGCTGACAACTTTTTTTTTTACAGTTTTCTATTCAACAAACCAGCAATATCAGTCTGACAATATATTTGGTGTTCTATTTATAAATTGATTATTCTTGTAATTATTTCAAATATGTCAAACGTTTTTAAAGAGGTTATATCAATTAGTTTGTATTGTTCTCAGTAAATGCTATTAAAATTCTTGGCGCTCGAAGTGAAAACGATATAAAAAGTTATAGGTTATTCGTGTACGTATGCAACTACACATCCAAATATTTACATTGTACATATGTATGTATGCTTCCAAAGTATTTTCCCCTATATATTTTATAGATACATTTAATATACCTATAAAATTAAATTATTTATGCAGCTCATTATGAAATACATGGGAAGTGGCTTCTAATATAGGTCGTGACTTATATAACATGACAAAAAATAATGTAATCAATTAAGCAATTGTTGTAAATAATAATATATAATGAGGTGCAAATATAACCAACAGCTGTTTGGAGTTCCGCCAACTACGTAACTAACGTAACAACGAATAGTAAATATACGCCACATGATGATATAACCTTATTGTTTATAACGACTGACTAATTTTAATTTAAACTAGCGGCTCGCCTTCGCTTCGCTCGGGTGCGTCCATAGTTTGCTTCCCCATACAAACTTTCAACCCCATTTTCACCCCCTTAAGGGATGATTTTCGGGATGAAAACTATTTCACTCACTAACTTTTCATATCATGAGATTTAAAAAAATCTTTTTTTAGTAAAAAAAATTCGTGTAATTTTTTTCTATACAAAACTTCCTAACAATAACAAATACAAAAAAATAGAATTATGCAATTTGGTGCAGTCGATCGGAAGTTATGCGCGTACATACATTTCGGTGATTCATTTTTATTTATATAGATTAATTCATTTAAAAGTAACAACAAGGATAACATTAAATTATTTTTGTGTACGTGTCGTTGAACCTCTCCAACTGTGAATCTCTATTTAAATTAATATTAAATCGGTGAAATTCTAAGTGATCATCGGCCAATTACTTAATAAGAATATTATATCATATGTATGTATTTGAGAATAATTAATTTTATATACTTTCTAAATTTACATAATAATACCTGTACAGAAACAATTATAATACATACTCGTTTTTGTTCACCAGTAAACAATTTAAGATGCAAACAACCTACATAATTGCAAAATGGCTTTGTTTATTCCATGCGAACGTGCAATTAAAGTTACTATGAACTTATTTCGTTATATATATATATATATATATATATATATATATATATATAATATATATATATATATATATGAAATACCATATATATGAAATATATACTTTTAAGTTATAATAATCAAGGGTCATACCAGCAGGAGGACATATAAATCATACAAACATTGTGACGAACGTAAAACATTCCGTAGGCTTGCTTCATTAGGTATAACTTACAGTTACAAGCAATATATCACATTTACAAGACAATACGCATTTGTATAACATCAAATGAAGTAATAAATTTGTATGAATAATTATCTTTTCATTTATTTCCTCATTAATTTTACTATATGTTACTATAGTTTAGTGTATCAATAATAATGATTATATTGGAAAAATATTCATTTAATAAAGAGTACCGTTACATTGCGGTGCAGTATGTATGTGGTCGGCACTGGCAGCGACAGATTTGCTGAACGGAAGTTCGCAAGTTCGAATCTCTAGCGGAGTATATTAGCCACACACGATTATATGATTGTTCATTCAATTCAGTTTATAAGTTAATCGTTGAAATTTAAATCTATGGTAGATACTAATTGTTATGGACATACATACCTGTAATAAAATTGTAATTAAGCTGAATCTGCACATTAAATATTCTTTGGAAAATCTTATTGAAATAAACATTATTATCGACCGAATCTATAGATTTTAGAATTTTTGTCTGTATGTCTGTCTGTTACCGCATTACAGAAAAACCACTGGAGGGATTTTGATGAAATTTGGTATGATTATAGCTGGTTATCCGGGTCAACATATAGAATACTTTTTACCGCGGGAAAATATCTCATTTCTGAGAAAAAATGCAATGTAAGAGTATACTTATCTGTAAAACCTAAGAATTTGGTTTTTGGTCGTCTGAACGCGGGTGGAGCCGTGGGCAATGCTAGTAACTTATATGTCTAAGTATTTAGTGAAAAGATTTTTGGAGGAAATCAGAGATAACTGATTATGTGCGCTTTTGTGTTTCCTATCACTATTACATTAGTAGGAGAGTTAATCTAGTGAAATGTATGTAGGTACCTAATATTAAATATGGAATCTGAGATTGGAATCTTTAATCCTGTCTTTAATATGATCAAGGATATCTTTAATAAAAATAAGATTTTTCATTAATAGGTTTTTCCCCTAATTGAAAAATGGGTCATGACTTATGAATTACGATCTGCGCAAGGCTTTATTTGACCTGTGATATAGGAAATATGAACGATGGACATAGCACATAATGATATTAAGTAAATAAATGATACATAATTGAAACGAAAACAATAACAATATTATTAGTAAGTTAAGAGCCCTTGAACATAATTAATTTAGTGACTAATCATACTATCTTTGTTTATTTAGGTATAGACTCGATCTATTCGTACCATGGATGAAAAATAAAGATTCGTACTTATATACGCCCTGTATATAGTCAAAATAGTTAATAGTGAGCTACAGCGGTCTAAGTTAGTTTTGGGCGTGTTCCAATTACAGCACTAAAACGCATTTGCGGCATAATGCTCAACTTCGAATTTTCAACAAGAGCAACCTTAAAGTATACGTGTATAGCTTATATATACTCTAAGAGAGCAACGCTCCGGCACAATCAAGCACTGAAAAGTACTGCCTTGCCATGATGCGCGCAACGGATACCAACTCAGTAGTAGAAAATATTAAGTAGTGTTTCGCGTTGTTCATGTTTGTGCGCCAAAGCACAGCATTATGCTCTGTAATTGAAAAACAGGGTTTGTGACTTGACTTAGCTTTTTCTTAGATTACATATTACTTGACTTTTAATATGCAATAACTTTTAATAAGTACGAGCAATATTTATATAAATTCTATTTGTTGTTAAACGTTAACTATTTGTTTTCTCTAAAATATATTATTAATTTTTAGAATAGAAGTAAAATCACTCCTGTACTATTAATTTTTAATTTCTATATATAAAAATTCAAATGTAAGTGGTAGCATTTGTTACAATTTATTGAGAGTAATGGTAACACTCTAGTGTCATTTTGACAACTTTGGTAATTATTATTACAACAGATTGTCTAATGGCCAAGCCTATCTATATCTTTCTCAGTTAGGATTTGGTTGAAAATTATTTTATTTTGTATACATTTCTGGTCACAAGACCCTTACAGACATGGTTGTTAAAGTGTACATAAGTGGTATTTCAGGCAACAAAGAAGTAAGTATAATATTAGAAAAGTTCCTGGGACAACCGGGTGCTTTTCTAGACTTTTTTCAGTGCTGATTCATAGTTATGTTTGTTTTTAACTTTTTTCATGTACTTTTAAGGTAAAAAAGCGACAACAGCGTGTTTTGATGATACTTGATTCGAAAAATATTAAATATGAAATAATCGACATAACGGAACCTGGGAAAGAAGATGATAAAGATTTCATGCAAAATAATTCAAAATCAAACGGAGGAACTGTAAGCGATCCCAACCCTCGCACTCCTTTACCTCCCCAAGTGTTTAACGACGATGAGTATTGTGGTGTAAGTATTATTTTATCTTTCACTTTAAAAAATAGTTTAAATTACAAATTTTTTTATGATGTCATTGGTAAAAGACTATTTTTCCTCTTTTATTATACATTGTACTCTATAATTCATGCATTCCGAAGGTTAGGTCAGAGATTATTAGATAATACTGTAGTTCTTTAAGCAGACTTATACTTAAAATCATATTATATGGTTTTCTTTTCAGGATTATGACCAGTTTGATTTAGCCAATGAGGTAGATACATTGGAACAATTTTTGAAAGTAGAAGTGCCTGCAGAAGAACCTCAAACAGAAAATAAGGTATAAGTTTGAAATATCTATTTAAATTAAGGTAGACATGTTATATTATTTAAAGTGTAACTGAATACATCTAAACTTTGTTCATAAAATATTATAATATTTTCAGGTTAATGCTGTTAATGGAGTCCTTCAAAATAACGAAGAAGAAAATGATTCAAAAGAAAAATCACAAGAAAGGGATTCAGCTGAAGTCATAGAAAATTCTGAGAAAGAACAAGAAGCTCCTAGTGACAATGGTCATTTGAAAGAAACTTCTTCAGAAATTGAAGCATCAGTAGAAAAAGAAGTATCCCCTGTGAGACAAACTTCTACTGAAAAAGATGAAGCACCAGCAAATGAAAATGATAAACCTATTGAGACTGAAATTGAATCTAAACAAATCTCTGAAGAAAATGAGTCTGCTCCAGAGGAAGCAATTGAGAATGGTGCTGTAAGCTCTCGTGATCCATCTGTGGAGAAAAATCAAGTAAATGAACAAAGTGTAGACAAGTTATCTGAAGCACTCATTGAAAGTGAAAAATTGGCTTCTGAAGAATAATCATCATCACCTTATGGGCTTATGCTATCAGCTCAAATCACTTAGCACTAAGCAAGCACTATCCATCATTGTGTTATTTATATTGCATCGATCATATTTTTGGCATACTTTTAAGTCATTGTATATAATACAAATGCAGTGAACTCCCTTACAATTCATATAATCTAAAACATAATTATTCCATATTAGCTCTATTATGAAATAACTTCATGTCAACCGTGTTGATAGACACATTTGAATATGTATATGTAGTTGATAGGAATATCATGACATGTACAAAGTTAAGTGTTAAAGATGAGTCTTTAGAAAATCTTAAACATATTGTTAAATAAATACAACTAAACTTCAGTGTTTAAAGTCATGAGCCATGTATTGCATTGTTACAAGTACAAGCCACCATTTATCATCATCATGTTTGAGAGGGGAGCTCATTGTCTTTATTTGTTGATTTATAATGTTACATTTCAATCTAGTTATATTTGCTATCAAGTGGCCTATTTAAAAGTTATGAGATTAATCAAATTATCATTCTCAAACAAAAAGTTTGTTATTAGTGTCTTTTTAAGGCATGTATTATTTTAAAGTATTAATTGTAATTTATGATTTCTTCAAAAATATTTGTATACCTAAATCAAATTATTATTTACTTTGGAGTGCTCATTTGCTTTAGAAACTCAATGTAATTTTTTACATGACATTAATATTAAGAAATGTAAGACTTTTTAGTCTAAGGTGCTGATTTTATATTTCTTTTATATTTTATAAATGAGCATTCTGTTAAATTACTTCTTTGTTTATTTTTATTCTTATACATGATTTGATGTCATCGCATTAATGATTTTAAAGACATTTTTACTAATATTTTTTCACATCAATTATATAAATGCTACATTATTAAGAGCTTTTATTTTAAAACGTATTATAAAAACATGTAAATACTAATTGTGTTTTATATTTTAACCTATAATACAATGAACCTTTGTATAAGCAATAATTGTCATATTTTTTAATACATAATTTGATTAGTCGTAGCGTCACGCGCTGACCCAGCGATCCTTTACAAATTGGAAGAAAGAAGCTTTCTTGGGTAACGCTTATTAGGCTGAAAGAACACACTTTAAATCTATAATATAAAAATGAATCGCTGAATGTGTTGCTAAGCGCAAATCTAGAGAGCAGCTGAACCGATTTCGCTAATTCTTTTTTTAGAATATTCCTTGAAGTACGAGGATGGTTCTTACGGAGAGAAAAATTAAAAAAAAATGCCTGTAAATGTCTAAAAACAACACATTTCTATACTCCCATACAAAAGATTCATAATAGTACTTAAAAGTCAATTTGAAACTTTAATACCATACCATAAAGTTCAAGTGTTAGTGGAGAGGTTCCGGGAAGGCAAAACAATTGAGTGACGTTAGTATCGTATAAATATTAATGTCAATATTTGTCAATATTATTAACAAAAAAAATAAAATTTATATGACTCACGCTGGCTAATAACTATTTATATGTATTTAAAACGTACCTAGCGACGAACCCGAGCGAAGCGAGGGTGAGCCGCTAGTATTTATAATAAAAAAGTGCGTCTGTGTGCAATTCACACATGGTAGAAGTGAAACTTAATATTATATTTGTCAGACAATAACAACATGGCATTGTATTCTATCCCATTCTCTCGCCGGTTTAATCATATATATTTATGTGTTTGTCTCTTTTTAGTGTCGCATTTCCGTTTCATCGAGTTTCAAATCATAACGATTCTAAAAGAAGTTTCACTTCAAAAACCATCTGATATAAACTAGAGACTACACTTGCTAATCCAAAGTACTATTAAGACTAAGTAAAGTATCTATACGTAAAGGAGCAATTTACCAAAACGACGACGATAAAAAAATTAACATAGGCACCACAATTCTAAACGACCGGTCACAAGGGATACTGGTGTCACCTCTAACTTCATAACTCCGGATTGCATTTAAAAACTGCTTTACTATACTGTGACTCAAACCCAGGTTGAAATCCTGGAACCAACGAGGTAGTCAGCAAGATAGTGACGGTGACGAATATGCCGTTTCTTTTAACAAATCCAAAAATACGTTAGTAATTACCTACTTCCTTTTCCTCTCCCACCCGACCAAAGAAAACTCAAAGTTCAAACAAGTTTATCTAATATTAAATCGTGAGCCGAAGGGCGATGCTTAGAATACGGCTACGTAATTGCTGTATAGGTATTTGTAAGTCTTCTTACGCTCAATTTTAGTTTCGACTTACGAAATATATATTTTAAACAGACTGGAACAGACTAATAGGCGCATTAGGTATAAAGTTAAAAAAAAGCTACGTGTATTTATATCTTTGATTCCATAGACATACATACAGGACAAAACCTTCCTTTGGGCGTTGTTGCAGTCGGGTAAAAAGTAATAAGTATTTACATCATAAGCCCTTAATATCACTCATGCTATCTAATCTAATCAAACCTTTTTGGTTAATAACACTCAATTGAATCATATTGTCCTTTGAAGAAATCATTCGTCTCTACCAGGATATCTAAATGCCGTTATCACAATGAAAAACATAACAAAAAGTCTTTAAATATCTACAGGTACCTATATAATTTATAATTTAATTCTCGAAGAATTATCATGGGAAACTAATAGAAAGTAGCTTTGTACCATTTTTATTGATTAAATTATTTAGCTTCTTTCTGAGGTTTATGGACTAAATAAATGTTTATATTGATCTAAATTAAAAGACGAAACGTAGTTATTAGTTTTTTAACTACCTACATTTACTTTTCTGCAAACATTTTAATAAAATGTTGCGAACTTGAGGAAAGTTTGCATGCACTGTTCAGTGTCAATGCACTATCGGTATGGAAGTAGGTACATTGTTACGTGTTGCTAGACGTGTTGATATATTTTCTATTGACAATGATAAATATATCTAAAATCTAAAACTCTATATCTACTACTATATCTAAAATCTAAAATTCTCATTACTTTGCAATTACAGAGAAATAAAAGCACGGTGTAGAATGGAAATCGGTTTGATCGATTTTAATAACGCTTTCACTAACGGTCGGATGATTGGAACGAAGATGATAATCGCTACATGTATGAGAAAAAAAGATACTGGCTACTGCAGGGTAGAAGTAGGACCGTCTTAAGCCACGCGGAAGTACTTTTTGAAAGGTCAAAAAAATTTGAATGACATAAATAAAAATTAAGTAAACTACAAAAATTAAAAAAACCTGAATTGAATGATAGAAAAATTTAACGAAGGAACAATATTATTCAGTCTATAGACTATAGCATACAGTGCAGTGTATTATAAACTAAAAATTGAGTTTCTACATATAAACGAAAATGTCGTTTTTTCGGGGCCCTCATGAGGCTGGGGGCCCTGGGCATGTATCCTTATGGTAAAGACGCAAATGGGTAGAAAAGTTTTATAAGGTTTTGGGCTCTGTGTTATGGTGCAAGCCCAGCGAGGTCGGGAGGGTGGTAATAAATAAAGATAGGGTGTAAATAACGGTTAAATTCTGTATGCGTTGTTTGTTACTCGTTCACGCTAAAACAGCTAAACAGATTTCGATGAAATTTATTACACAGGTAATAATAATATATAACCTGGAGTATCACGAAGCTGATTGGCATCTAAGGACGCACTCGAGGGAAGCGAGGATAAGTAATTAGTAATTGTTAAATTTATCATACTTGATGATTGTTATCCATTCCTGGACAAAATGCTATGAGCAGTCTTACCATTGGATTTCAAATAATATTGAGATATACTTACACTTATTCTACCTCGCGTGGAGCATAAAATAAAATGCCTGTAACTAAAAATTAAACAAACAAAATAACAATACGTCTAATAATAATTATTAGTACCTAACCTAATACAGCCTTGTTAAAGCACTAATGTCGACATAAAGTAGCAAGACCCTTACAGTTGTCGTCTGGTGAGGGTAAGCGATCTTTTTATACAAGGCAGTTTGATTGCCATATAAAAATAATAAACCTTTCCATTATTTCTGTTGAAACTGTTTGAAAGGAATTGGTAGGCGATTAACGTTGAAGTAGTAAGGTATCGATGATAAGATTTATTTATAATGGTAATACTAAGATTAATAGAAAGTCAATTTATCAATTCAATCTTTTGGCAACTTTATTACGGGGTAGGAAGAGGTTGTTAGTAATTATAATGTGTATGTATCTACAAAATACCTGCGACGTTATATTCTTATCCCATATTAAAATATGCGAAATATATTCATATATATATATATATATATATATATATATATATATATATATATATATATATATTCATAATTTCTTTCTCTTTTTATCCCGCATTATTTTTATAGTATTATATACATAAAAATATTACAACAATCATTTAAGATACTATGAATATAAAGCTTGTAAAATATGTTTTAGTAATTAACCATGCCTCAAAATGAAGTCGATAAGGCAAGTTACGAGTAAATCTCTTATTATTAACCGACTTTAAAAAGGAGGAGTTTTATTTTAATTGTTTATATTTTTAATAATTAACAATAATATTTAGCTATATGAATTTGTAAGAGCTGGACCAAGATTATTTTTAATTATCAATATACAACTAAAATAAAAGAACGCATTAAATAATTTATAACGTTTTGTAATATTTCAGCGAAATAATCTTGAGCAAATAAATCTTTGTAATTTACTACATAGGTATATAACTTAGAATAAATATGGAATAACATGATATAAAATCTAAAATGGAAATGTAAAACAGGTGTCTAGACCCATTTGAGAATCTAATATGCAAATACTTGATAGTTCATATATTTTTTTTCATGACTGGTGAGGGTGGGTTGCTAAATTCTTTAAAAACCGAGTCGCTGGCGAGCTCTGCGATGTTCCTGTGTCGCAGTTCGGCGTCGGGCAACTCTTCCAACAGTCCGGCCTGAACGTTTTTGTCGAGAGTTACGAGCCTTTGTCGCGAGCTCTTATATTCTTCAATTAGACTAAGATTCCTCTTGATGCCGTCCACGAGTCTCACGACGGAGTACTCCCCCATCGCCGCACCTTCCTGCAACTTGCTGCCTGCTACCTTGGCCATGGACGACCTCTTCACGTCTACGACCAATTGAAACACCCAAAGCTTCAAGTTCGTCACTATTTCCATTGGACCCTCGTACTCGTTAGGCACTATACCATCCACTTCCGACTCGAAGAAGGACAACAGTGGAAACCATATTCTCGTCCTGCAAATTAATTTTGTTTAATTAGTTTCAATACTTATTTTTTATATAGGTACTGTTTTAGAATAGGTATGTAAATAGCTAAAAATAGAGAACAAATTACAATTTATTAAACACTGAAATTTGAAAAGCATTTACAACTACTATTAAGAGATAAAAGGTTATATCTTAATTGCCTATAATTTAAATTAATATTAAAATTATTTTTCTATATTACAAAACATTACAGATATTACAAAGTCTTCTCCAAAAACGCAAATGAATAATTATTTAAAAAAAAATTAAATAAAGAATTATTCCACATTTTATTGGCGTATGCTACAATTGTTTCGCATAGAATACAATGACAATAATATGATCAATGTATATTCATTTGTCAGTCGGTAAGTACTTGTGCGCATTGTGTTGAGAGACCCTTAATATATCGAACAATGTTCGAATAAAGATAAGAGCAATAAACGCCAATTTATGAGAAGAAAAGATGATATCAACATATATTGAATATTATCTTATTGAGCTCTTATTGAGAAAATCTTAGTAATATTATAAACGCGAAAGTTTGTGAGTGGGTGTGACGTACCTATATTACCTAGTTACTCTTTCATGTAAAAACTACGGATATGATACGGATTTTGTGAAATTTTACAGTAATATATAATTATTGTTATATAATTAATTGCTTTCTTAGCGGTTTCGAGTCCCGCTGGGGACATTCATTTGTGTGATGAGCACGAATGTTTGTACTCCAGTTATTGTTGTTTATATTTATAATATGTATTTAAAGTTATATAGTTGTAGTGTATAAACTATCTGGTATCCATAACACAAGCCTCATACCTTACCATGGAACTAGATGGTGCTGTGTGTGTTTTTTTTAATACCCGTCTTAATAGGGCATCGCAGGATCGCTTACGCATTCAACTACGACGCCCCGACGGTAGGTCTGCCGAGGCAGACCACAACGACCGTGGGGTTGCTCCAAGGTCCA
This sequence comes from Brenthis daphne, assembly GCA_947093115.1. NCBI lineage: Eukaryota > Metazoa > Arthropoda > Insecta > Lepidoptera > Nymphalidae > Brenthis > Brenthis daphne. The sequence goes on along the minus strand of OX352477.1, from coordinate 3,267,446 downwards.
TTCTGCTATCAGAGAAGTACTAGCAACCCGCATGGTACACCGCCCACCGAAGAGGGCCACCTTCCACCGCCCACCGAAGTGGTCCACCTCCCTGTGCATTTCTTGGCTTCGCGCCCGGCTGGATTGCCGGGCACTACGATAGTTTGTGTGCGAAGATACAGATACACGGATGTATCTTCTTAATTACATTTTTTATCGACGTACCGGAGCCGCGGGTAAAATATAGGTATTTTAAGAATACGGTTATATTGTTGTAACATATTATATTTTAGTTACATACCTACTACGGGGGTACTCACCGGGAAGAATCATTCTGCATTAAGGCTTGATTATTAGATAGCGTATGGTAGTAAAGGAAGAGACGCGACGTAATATAAAACGCAATAAAAACATCAATAGAATAGTGCTCATGTGCTGCCAGAATGAAGAATATGCCGAACATGTTCATCACCCACGTCAGTATGTGCAGCAGGTACAGGCTGCGTGAAGTATCTGAAATTAAAAAATTAACACTAAATCCAATTTTTATGTTAATAAATTAAATTATACACTTGTGCTACGTAACAAATTAATCGGCAATCGTATATAATGCATGTCAGCGCTTAGTGCTGGAAATCAGGAAATTGTATTTATAGTACCGCAAAATGACCCATACATAAAAATACCTCATCCGTAAGCAGTTCAAAATAATCAAAAATGTAAATAAATGTGTTAATTCATCTCCACAAGGGACTATACAGGTGTATATTTCATAAATATGATTTTTAGCATCGTTGCTAAAATATACCTTTTTTTAACGTAGGGAAATGCATTTACAACATACCACATGCACACACACAGGTGGTTGTGTACATGTAGAGCTCACTGGTTAGAAAAGCCGGTACTACCCATTAAAACCTATCGGAATCATCTCCGTCCTTATGGACCGTCGCAGCATCACTTACACACTCAACCAAGACGCTTTGACGGCTGCCCTGCCGAGGCAAACCAAAACAACCATAGGATGGCTCCCACGGTCCAGTCTGTTATTAGTGAAATACCAGGAGCAACCCGAATTGTGCATCACCCATGGAGGTGTGCCAAGTGCTTTTATTGACTACACGCCCAGCTGGATTGCGGGGCGCTAATAAGCCCTTTATAAAATCCCGTTTTGAGAATAAGTTATCCTTATCATCCACCAAAGCCGTTAGCACTCCTTTTAAGCTTTATATCTACACAAATGTACCTATTTATTTTATTTTACGAGATACTAGCAGTACCCGCGGCTTCGCCCGCGTCCAAACTTCCGATCGCTAACAAAATTCACAGGATCACCCGCTGGGCTAATCTGAAGATTACCTGAAAATTTCATCAAAATCACTCCAACTGTTTTGGAGTCCATAGTAAACATACATACACACATCGATTTTTATTTTATTTAATCAACAATTTAAATTTATTTATTGCTTGGAAAATTGAGTTTTTTTATGAAAATTTAGTGACACACCGACTGCAGCGCCGCCTACGGGATCCATTTGTGAATTCAAACCTTGCAGTGACTCCAACATACACAAAAAAAATAATTAAAATCGCCCCTGCCGTTTAGGAGATAATCAGTGGTACACCAACTGCAACGCCACCAACTGGGTGGGTCCATTTGTGTTTTCAAACCATCCAGGAACCCATTTAAATATACACAGAAAATTTCATTCAAATCAGTCGTCCTTTAGGAGGAGTAGGTTAACAAACACACGTACAGAAGAATTATATATATTAAGATTACCTAATCGTCTAATTAAAATCTTTATTCTTGTTAGATCTTCTTTTCAAGTTATATTTTTTTAAACACCCCCAGGAAAATTTCTAAGAAATCTATTGTTAACTGACACGTCGGCGTGTCCGCGGTCGTGGAGGGAATGTTTTTTTGTACAATGAAAATGACAATTTTAAAAGCTCATACAGGTGTACTCGTAGCACATCCTGTTGATTTATTCAAATAGAATATTGTTGTGTCATTTGTTATTTCCCCCGTTGCAATTAGTAAATCCTTTAAAGGAAATTACCTTCGGCACCGTTATACAGTATGGTAGTGGTAGCAAAGCGGTAAAGCGCTCGCTTGGGAAAACGAGTGACGCGGGTTCAAATGCCGGGTCTCGCACCTCTGATATCTTCACGTGCGAATCATTTCAAACATGACTATTACTTGTGTTACGGTGAAGGAAAACATCGTGAAGAAGCCTGCATGCCTGAGAGAACCTAGCAAGTTGTCGAAAGACATGTGAAGTCTGCCAACCCGTACTTGGCCAGCGTGGTGGACTATGGTCTGTTCCCCCTCGTATTGGGAGGCCCGTACCCAACAGTGGGACGTTAAAGAGGGTTGAATACTGTTATAGGTACAGGATAATCCACCCAGAGTTTTATCACAATCGTTTAATGGTCTAGGAACGCATAGAGGACAAACATATGAATATTCATTTTTATTTAAAGTAGGGAAATAATATTAATGTGCCTAACGACAGGTATCTGCAGTATAATAATGATGATGACATAAAATACTTACAAAAAATATATTATCTAATTATATTCATACATAATAGAAAACAAAAATGTTGATATAAATATAACTATTAAATAACGCTTTCTGTTTGTTTTTTTAAATACAGTCAATTTAAATATCATTAACATTTTTCTTTTTGATACTTCCTATTAAAAATCTAACTGTTATTATTCTTCATCTTATATTATCTAACAGAACAAAACAATTAAAATCTTGTTTATAAGATCGAATGACGGGATCTGTGACGTGTGAGATGGGATGTGACGAGTAAAGATAAACAAACGATTATATTACTGGTTTTATAAATTCAAACAACAAAATTAATTCTCAGATAGTTTTCATAATGACAATAATGGCAACGGATAAAACGAAATAGATAAACGTGGATGGGCAACTTTATAATACCTACTGCATTAGCACTTCCTGGCCGCTCCTTTTTTGGTTTGTATATGTATTTGTTAGATAAATAATCTATAGATTAACAAATATGTGACCACATGCTTAACGCCAAATCTGTCAGTAAAACCTAATATTACTAATACTTTTGGAGAAATGGTTTTTTTTTATCACGTCCTTGAATTGATAAGAATAACTACGCTACATTACTAAAACGCAAGGAACACAAAAATTGTAGGTACATATTTATAGGAAAATCGTGACTAATTTTACCATACTATTCTAACATGAGCAATTACAGTTGTAGTACCTACATATGACAATTAGCATTAAAAATGATGCGTAGGTAAAAAACCGAATGATTTAATACTACGGTATAATATTTATATACTCGTAATTTTATACTCTCTCTTCGCTTTATATGAGTCTCTAAAAGTAAATAATAATAAATAATAAATATTTTGGGACATTAACACACAGCACAATTTAGTTCCATGGTAAGCCACGAGGCTTGTGTTATGGATACCAGATAGTTGATACACTACACATAATATATAAACTTTAAATACGTACATATTAGAAATATAAACATCCATGACTGGAGTACAAACATTCTTGCTCATCACACAAATGAATGCCCGCAGCGGGACTCGAACCCGCAAACGCTGGCGAAGCAAGTAGGATCACTACAAACTGAGCCAAACATGTCGTCAAAGTGTTTAACAATAGCTGATAAGCTCAACGGCCATTTTTTAGGATTTCAATTAGTTTATTTATTACGACTAGCGACTCACCCTCGCTTCGCTCGTGTTCGTCCCTAGGTTGATTCCCCAGACAAACTTTCATCCCCATGTTTACCCCTTAAGGGATGATTTCCGGGATAAAAAGTATCCTATGTCCTTCCCAGGGTCTCAAACTATATTCTTACCAAATTTCATCTAAATCGGTTTAGTAGATCCAGAGGTTACCCCCTACAACGTCACAAACTCACAAACTTTACCTCTTTATAATATTAATATAGATTTTTTTGGTCTTTTAGGTATTGTCAGGAGTTTTTTATTAAGTGAGCTACCGCCAAAGATACTGTAAATGTAAAATGTGAAAATTATAAGTTACAAAATTTTATGAAGTGTGCGTTGATAAATAGAAAAGTAGAGACAAACTTTTTTTTTAAGAAATGAAATAGAGTTGAATTTAACTCTATTCGCTATTATATAAACACTACTACGAGTATATAAACATTTGACTGCCTTGTAGTGTGCTAGTGGCTGGAATATAGGTGTGGCTCAGCTCTTAGTTTGAGTTTCGGGTCGGATCATGTATTTGGTTTGTCTATCAAGAAAATTTTTAGTAGTTACGCTGAGTTAGTAAGTTGGCGGTGTTACAACCCTTGGAAAACATGTTAAGCAGTCGGTTCTGAAAGAAAGTAATAGAGAGTGCACTGAAGCACGGTAATGTTATCTTAACATTACCGTGACTGATGTTTGAACACACACTAGTGTACTTTATACCTAACTTCAGCGCCTTCGATAGTATTGTTGATAGAAGTTCAGCGCAGTTGGCTAGCTTATTGAGATTGGCCGCCACGTGTGACTGAAAGCAGTCAAAGGCATATAACGTATATATCAACGTTAATTATTATTAGAAGTAGCTATGTACTAGTTTTTATAAAAATAAATGACATTCTTTATAAATAAGATTTTCCATGTTTAAAGTATCATTTAGCAAAATAAGCGTTCCTACACTATCGACGGGCATATGTTTTTAGTAGTCCGCACCCCTCCTTTATTAATAGTTTTTTACCTGTCTGTCTGTTTGTTCCGGCTAATCTCCAAAACGGCTAGACCGATTTTAACGGGGCTTGCAGGGTACAGAGGTTGATGTTATAAAGAGTATCATAGGCTAATTTTACTTTAGAAAAAGAAATAAGGTTCCGCGCAAAAAGGTACGTGGACGCACTCGAGCGAAGCGAGTGTAAGCCGTTATTACATGATGATGATGTTCTCCTAGCCGATTCCGGCCACGGCGGCCAATCTCATTGAGACTAGCCAACTGCGCAAGAGATATTACAGTGCACAAGTGTACAAATGTACAGACACAAGTGCACTCTCTATTCCTGTCACTCTCATATTCCGGTGGGACGACTGCTCGACACGACCAGTGAGAGTTAAGGCGCAGGACCGACGGCTTTACATGCTCTCCGAGGCACGGGGATGGAACACCGCCAACTTCGCAACTCCAGGCTGTTACTGAGGCTTACTTATACAGAAAGACTTAACAACTAAACTTGGCCCGACCCGGGACGCGAACCCAGGACCTCCGGGTGTGCAGCCGTACATGCTCGCCACTACACCACCGAGGCAGTTACATAATAACATTACGTGTTTATCTTCGAAACGCATTTGATTAATGTATCGGAACGCTTGGCACTATGCTCTCTGCTTTTCCAAAAGGAACCAACCGTGATGCGTAAAGATAGATATGTATCTACGTACAAAATGTTTTGTTTACAATAACAAAATATATATTTGTAATATCTCTGATATATATTTTGTTTATAGTGACTTTTGCCATAATATATATATATCTTCTTGATATAAAATCTAATGACGCAATTAATACAATATTATCGATAAATGTAATAATAAATTAAGAAAATATATGCCACAGAAATAATCTTAATGGCACAGTTTCAATAGGAAGAAAACATTACGAACTACGTCACAAATCTCGTGTGGCCGAATTGTTGTAACTGAATAAAGTAGGTACAATAGTATCACAGCAAGTTTGTCAATATTCTGTAATCTTTGGGGACATTCAGCGTACTATTTAGACTTTAGAGATACGCTAATGTCATAATTTCTTTCTTTCGTTTATGATAACTTATTAACTTAATTAACTTAACAATTAATAAAAATGGTTTGTGGGTTACTAAAATAATACCTATTTATATGTTGAATCCATGAACGAATTAGAGACAATTAATTCGTTCATGGTTGAATCATTTACATCAAGAAAAGTGCAACCACAACCTATACTACTAACCTACAACTATAAAAACATATATACATATTACATAAAAGTTGTTTTTAGAGGACACTTCGAATAGATTGAAGTAGATCGCATCTGCCAAAACGAATGTTTTAAAAATTTCCAGTTGATTTCTCGCGCTTAATCCAAGAGCCAATGCTAATTAAACACGGAAGGAACATTTTTGAAAATAAAATTATAGACAAAAAATATACAACCGTCGGAATATAACATAGTATGGCGTTAGAATTTTTCGTAATAATATGAAATAGGTTTTATATTAAATTATAATCAGACGTTAATTTAGGCACTATGTCTGTTTGTATTTATTTTTCCTATTCTCTGTCAAATGATTACACAATGGTTAATGATATATGCATAAAAAAATAAACATTGAGTTAACTACTATTTGTTTATGTAATTTGTAATTTACCTTTAAAATTAATTGCAATTTATGGACTTTTCCTATTTAATTTGTATTCAGACCTATTTAAGAACTACAAAAAGATATGGCATATGATGATGATGATGTTCTCTCCTGACCGATTCCGGCCACGGCGGCCAATCTCATTAAGACTAGCCAACTGCGCAGGAGATATTATAGTGCACAAGTGTAGGCGCAGACACAAGTGCACTCTCTATTCCTGTCACTCTCATACTCCGGTAGGACGACTGCTTGACGCAACCAGTGAGAGTTAAGGCGCAAGACCAACGGCTTTACGTGCTCTCCGAGGCACGGGGGTGATACACCGCCAACTTCCCAACTCCGAGCTGTAACTGAGGCTTACTATAAAGAAAGACTCAATAACTAAACTTGGGCCGACCCGGGACTCGAACCCAGGACCTCCGGGTGTGCAGCCGTATATGCTAGCCACTACACCACGGAGGCAGTCATAATATGGCGTATACTGAATGTATGAATATAGTATATACCTACTTAAAATAGACAACGTTGTATAGTAAACTAAAAAGTAACTTTTAACACCTCCAGGTAAATTTCTAAGAAATCTAATAATTAGTACTTAAATACTTATAAAATTTTTATTGCGGTGAGTGAAGTAAAACAAAATGGTCATTCCACTAATCAATTCTATTTTATTACTTTGTTTAATACTATATGTACTTTACTAGGCGAGGGCATTATCAAAGTGTGATCTTCATTGTAACCAAATGATTTATGCAACAGAATATATATAGAGATTTGTGCAATAAATGACATACCTACCTACGTTACATTTGTTTACATGTGTTTTTTTTAATGTTGGGAAATGCATTTACGCATACCACCTGAAGACACACAGGTTATGTGAGACTCACCGACTAGAAAAGTCAGTACTACCTACTAAAACCCAACAAAACCTCCACCGTCTTAATGGGGCGTCGCAGGATCGCTTACGTACTCAAACACGACGCCCCGACGGCAGGCCACAAAAACCATGGAATTGCTCTCACGGTCCACTCTGCCATCAGAGAAGTACCAGGAGCAACCCGCATCATGCATGGTACACCGCCCACCGAAGTGGGCCAGCTACCTGCCAGTGCGTTTCTTGGTTAGGTAAAATGTTAGATTTCAACTTTTCTAAAATCCTATTATATTTATTTTGTAAATTTATTTCAAAAGGGCTAACTACTACTTAAAAGTTTTTGTAGAAAAGCATTATGCTGTCCAATCGTATAATTATCATAGTCTAGAGCAAAGTAGACTAGAACGATACACCGGATATAGCAAAATCAATATCCGCACAAACTAATGTTTGTATTGATATTGATGTTGTACAAATATTTGTTCCGGATACATTATAAGATAATGTTACCTACCCTTTAAGGATATCTATCGATGAAATAGCACGTACATACACTTTTTTTTTAATTTCAATGAGACGAATGTAAAACGCCCATTCTGCTTTTAATTTCTTATATATTTATTCACATAGAAAAACCTAATCTAGTGTTAAGATGTTGGCTCAACGAATGTATTTTTTACAGTGCTGTGATCAAATTATAAATCTAATGTAAGTTTAGAAAGACGCGCTCGTGTGTTAATCAATAGCTATACTGTCTTTATTAAAGAGGTAAAATTTATAAGTTTAGATGTAGGGTTTAATCGCCGAAACTAATGATTATACTGATTCTGATTTTTTTTCACTAATAGAAAGTTATATTACCGCTGAGCTGCTATTTTTTATTCTGATTAAAATGTGTTTACAGTCAAAACTCGTAAGAACTATAATTGAAGTCGGAATAAAACTGGCCGTCGAATTGATTTATCGGCGCACGATGCCTAAACTATTTGAAATCTATACATAAAATAAAATTGTAACTAAACCGAATCTATACATTAAATATTTTTTGGAAAATCTTATTGAAATAAACATTATTATCGATACAGAGGCCGAATCTATAGTTTGTAGAATTTTTGTCTGTCCGTCTGTTACCGCATCACAGAAAAACCACCGGAGGGATTTTGATGAAATTTGGTATGATGATAGCTGGTTATCCTGGGCAACATATAGGATCCTTTTTACCGCGGGAAAATATCTCATTTCTGAGAAGAATGCAAAAACTGCAATGTAAGAGTATACTAATCTATAAAACTTAAGAATTTGGTTTTTGGTCATCTGAACGCGGGCGGAGCCGCGGGCTATGTTAGTAAAACAATAAAATGTATGGTAGAAAGATACATAGGTGATAGGAAAGCTCCTATAGGTGTCTCCTTTCGTGAGCTCGGGTAAGTCCTAGCTACTAAATGTAATTTAATCATACATAATACTTTCATTCATATATATATTCATACTTCCATACTAATATTATAAATGTGAAAGTGTGTTTATTAATTTTAAAGTATCATGATATGAAAATTGAAAAGCAACAATAACATAAAATAATAGATTAAACTTACATTCAGTGATGAAAAAGTTGAGCAGCGTCAACGCAACAGTGTGTCCAGAGAACATGTAGTCACCGCACGTGCGTACCCCTCGTACAGACATTCCGGCACCGCTCCATATATCGTAGGCCTGGTGCAGACGTCGGCCCCACACGGTGAGGTCGTCTGCGGGAGGGTAGAACCGAGGCTCGCACTTCAAGTGCGACCCAGGCACCGACAACGACGTTATCAACATAGTGAAACAGCGCAATAAAAACACTGTTCCAGCCAATGCAAAGAATCTTCTCAGAATTATGAATCTAATAAGACAGAAATAAAAAAAAAATACTTAGAATGTTTTTCCTATCTCTCTATAGTTAAAAAATAATTTTTAGTTTTAAACAATGATGGATGATTAGGATTATGTCAACAATTCACATGTATGTATGAACATTGATGTAAACTTATTTACATAAATCTAAGCATATCGAATATCTGTACATTTGAGCCAAAGTTTTTTGATATAAGTATACAAATTACATATTATTATTAATATAACTTACAATCATTGTAAAATGTACTTTAACAGATAACTAGTTACTTTACACTTGGTATTATGTTGTACAATAGATATTTAGTTCAGTGATTCATCCACAAAACAAAGTTCACATTTGAGGCATGATGTGACACTTATATTAAACCTTTGTGTGCAATATAAGTGTTATTTTATTGTTAATTTTTTAACAAAGAAAACAAACCAAAATCAACAAAGACATAGGAATGAGCCACTCTTAATCTCAAAATAAATTATGATAGGCACCCTTGTGTAAATAATTTGATATAGAGCCAATTTTTCTCAATCTTATATTATATTATATATAATGATACTATGTAATAAACAATAATGGTAATATTAAAAAAGTGTCTTGGTTCATAGTGTATACTGTTAACTGAAACTTTTATTTCATGAAATAATAATAAAATACACACTCACCTATGTTTGTGGAAAAACAGTACAACCAACCAAATAGCCATAAGGAAGGAACCTGTTATTTCACACATGTCGAATGCCCAGGGAATATGAGGTACATTGTCAAGAAAGAGATCAGGCAGTGGTGGATATTTTTTCATATCAGGGACTTTATCATGGACAATGACCATAACAACTGCTGTAACCCATGTTACCAAAAACACGTAACCTGATAAAAAATGTTTTAATATTACTAATTTATTAAAGTTAAGTAATAGAATATTCACTAGAAATAGGAATAATAAAGTAAAGGAAATATAAACTATAAAGTAAAATTAAATAATTTCTACTCATAATTATTACCTAAAGCTATAGCAGTTTTCCATACTTCGGGTTTTAATTTGGAAGCTTTTACATCTGTACTAAAAGTTGATGGACATTCTGAATTTCTTTCATATAGTTCATTTTGTAGTTGATTGTGAAGATTATAGCTCAAATGTGATAAATTAGTACCAACAAAATTAATATTAGTAGCAGGATTAATTAATGTTTGATCTTCACACAAACCAAGTTCACACATTGCATTTCGATTGCGTTTTTGTAATTTTTTCACTAATAAAATAAATCTTTTCCTTTCACCTAGTTTTAGTTGATCAAATGGATAATCATAGAAATCACGATCAACGAAGGAAAGCAAACATTGCCCATCTATGTCTTGAGATTTACATATGTCTACTATGAAGCTGGATATCTTCTCTTTATGTAATGTTTCTAAAACTTCTTTGTTGCTCCACTTAATGATATCTGCATCCATTTTCTTGAAATATCCGCACGCACACTTTATGAAAGTAACTGCACATATAAATAATGTTGTGAACAATAGAAACTTCTAATTATAATATATCTATATCTTTGGTTTAAATAAACATAATATTATTATTTTACTGTCATTCCTAAATTTCTCTAACTGCTAACTGCGCGAAACTGATTAATATGATCCGATAGCAATGTACAGTACATAATGTCACGTTGACAGTTTATGAATGTTATGATTTTTCATTTGACAGTTGACACTAGCGCTGTCTGGATGACAATTGACAATTTAAAAATATTATTAAAGATCGTTCATCATAACTTGTCCGTTTCGGTCAAGTTGGCAGCGCTGACTGCAGTAACAATCATAATCATATCATGAGTATATTGCTACATATAACATAACTTTATATATGTAGCAATATACTGCTAATAACTATCAATGTTTAGTTGCGACAGGAAGCGCGTAGTCTTTAATTCGAAATATACTGTGTTTTTTCAAAATCATGCTGCAAAAATACTAAAAAGCAGTGGGAGGGAGATTGTGGTAAAGGTGCGTGCCTTTTGCGAGAAAGAAAAATCATACTGAGGGCTATAGTGATCGTGACATCTGGCGAGAGAAAAAGGCAAAGTTCTTCCCCATTCCGCTTATAAAATATAGATCTAGGTCAGCAGAACTGGACACCATTATCACAGCTCATAGCGTTTAAATTTGTAGAGTAGAAACCTCAAATATACAGCTTTAGGTTTCCTGACCCTATTGATACTACGTACCTAGTAAGTTACTACTAATTAAAAGTAAGTACCTACTATCTAAGCTGTCGGTTAATGTGGTACTCTAGAAGGTACCTAACCTGAGGACTCCTCTGTACTGTACTATACATCTTGACGAGCGAGTTATCTTAGCGGTATTGCCGAGAACAGTTGTCTTCTCTACATAGACGGTTTCAACATGTCTAGTTTCACTAGAAGCCTGCTGATTAATGAATCCCTTACTAATCGCCGGTCCGCGGGCGGATGAATTCATTAAAAACTATTAAATTACTACCATAAAATAAAATCTGCCTATAACATAGCGGCGTTATTACGGACTGACGTAACCATTTTCTATTTCGTGTTTTAATGTTTTAACTATTTTATTGGTAATATGGTGATATTTGTATTCCACCTAAGCTCTAGCCAATCTAAGCTCTCCTCAACCATGGGACTATTAATCATAAAGTGAATTAGAAAATGATTTTTTTTATTTAATTTCCTATTATTGTGTTTATATATATCATTAAAAAAACTAACTTTAATCAAAAGAAACGTCTCTGATCTTACTAATATTATAAATGTGAAAGTTTAGATGTTTGGATGTTTGTTACTCAATCACACCAGAAGGGTTGAATGGATCTGAATGTTTGGCACAGATCACTGCTAAATGGCGAATGAAGGAATAAAATAATAATAAATACATGAGAAACAGTATTTTCATTTGTTACTGAATCGAGAGCGCAGGGTACGTGGAAACGTTACTCTCTCAAGTATTGGAAAAACAAAGAAACCAGTTGTGACGGATCGCAACGCCGCTAGAGTCGCGCCACAGAGCTAGGCTAGCGCTCGTGTCAAAAAATAATAAGCGGCGAACGTCACGTTGCCGTATACCCCCCCGTCCCCCTTTGTCACATCTTGTCACACTCAGCCACACCCCTCCCCTCCCCCTGTATGCGAACGTATTTTATGAACGGCCTATACACGGCATACTATATTCTGCAACGTTTAGGTATATTTTTGCATGCAGTGGTCATCTAAGCAATATGCTATTAAACATAAACTGGACATCAAATATTATTTAGGGAGTTGTTTATCTTTCATGAAATTATTATAACATTTACTTATAACCTATTTAAAGTTTAAACTATACTTATCGGTATAATGGTATCGTACAATGAAAGAGATCATATTAAGTAGTTTTGAATTTTTTATTTAGCGCGAGTGACACCGTAAGACATTTTTGAGATTAGATGGTAACAAGAATCGAAGTTCAGCAAATACGCAATCTTCATCATAATATAAAATATCGCAATCGCAATACATCGACAACTCTGTAACCCATTTGTTAAAACTTAAATAAAACAAAGTATGAAATTCAAATTAAGATGTAATAAAATCAAAGTAAAAAGAACAAATAATATGACAGATCAACATTATCATTATGATAATAACACAATTAAAAATAATTAAATATTAAAACAAAAATAATAATTCAAATGCTGATTAAGAAAGATTAGCGGCCTTTTATCACATTATATAAGCATAATGGATACTGCAACTATAATTAATAGGGACAAGGAATGTCTTTGGTAATTAAATTGACTTATGTTAGAAACGCAAATCTGAAATCAATGTACTATACTCTATTCACGGAGTGAACCATGCAAAGTTTCTCTGTCCCACATTAGCATACAAACTGATAAGGACAGAAAACTGTCTAGCTCCACCCACTAACACCTGCAACTGCTTTGAAATCATAGGGGCTCGTTCATGTTGCTAATGCTTTAGTGAGGAATTATTAATACTTTGTAATAAAATAAAATCAACATACAAATAAAATCAACATTAAAGTTAAATTTACTGTATTTTTAAACATTATTTATTAATTTTCGCTTTCCGACGTATCACATATAATAAATAAGCTAACTACACGAGAGACGTCTAAACGGTACAGAATGCAACGACGGACTAATTATGACCTGCATTGTAGTCGCGGTCTGAGCGTCTATCTGCAACTAATCACGTGGAAGCGCAAAATCTCAGTGCTAGGTTCATTCGGCGAATAAAGTATAATAAAATAATAATTGTTACATGTTTGGAGTATTGTGATGTATTCTGACGTTATTTGTGTCTTATTGCTTACTAAATAATTAATTTTAAATTATGTTAGAATTTTTACATAATACAAAATATGACACAATTAAAATTTTGTAAAAAAAAAATTAACGATTTTGTAATTGTTTAATATTGTTTTTTTCTCACTCGCTCATTTACTTTATCCATTAACTTAATGTTATGTAAATCTACTTTAATACAATGTATGGCCATGAAACATTAATAATTATAGTAACAATAAGAAAAATAAAATAGCTTCGTCCAAGCTTCCCAGAACCTTCAAGTTTCACTATTTGTAGTGGAATTTCATTTGCACCAAATACTTGACGTTTACTTGTGCAACGTCATACACGATGAATCTGAGATAGTTTATTAAAGAAACAATTTTTTATATTACAAAGACAATTTAGATTTCTATTGATAATATAAAACATAATAAGCTCGCAGGATAGGTCCATGTAAAAACGTTACTTTTCCATTATTACAGAAGGAATTTTTAAAGTTAGTTAAATATCTAGTTAAAAGATAATTCTCGACAAAAAACAAATTAATAGCATTAAAATGATTAAAAGAAGCTGACCTGTTTGAGGTTCAATAAAATTTATGAGCTTTGAGGTCATACAAAATTTTTTATATAAATTAAATATATATAAAAAATCAAAATAAATTTGAAATAGTCCAACCGTTCTAATAGATGTCACCAGGGCTAAACTATATTACGTAATGAGACAAAAGTGTACCAAGCTATTATGCAAATATTAATTGCAATTATTACAAAAAAAATACATCTTAATTGAACAAAATAATAAAAAGGCAGCCAGCCAGGCCACACAGGTCACACAGGCCACAGGTGGTAGGACTATGCCCTAATCCCCCTCACATTGTGGGAGGTTAAAAAGGGCTGATTACATATAATGTAAGGTATGAAAAAATATGAACAAAAGGTATATAAAAAGACAGAAGCAATGTTAGCCCAGTGGTAACGCGCTCACGTACACTTGGGGAACCGAGTGAAGTAGGTTCAAATCCCGGGTCTCGCACCTCTGATATTTTCATGTGGGTATCATTTTAGATATGATTACCACTTGTCTTACGGTGAAGGAATACATCGTGAGGAAACGTCTGTCTGAGTGTCTGTCTGAGAGAACCTAGCAAGTTTTCGAAAGACATGTAACACAATCGTTTATATAAAGGATACTCGTTGTACAGCAGCGAGGTGTCCTTGTCGACGGCGACGGGCGGGCCGAGCGGCACGGTGACGTCGGCCAGGCGGCGCGCGCGCGCCGGGTCGGGCTGCGTGCGGCCCGCGCCCCACACCGAGTGCGTGCCCGCCGGCAGCGCCGTCACGTACTCCGCGCGGTGGCACTCCTTCCTGCACGATACAATACACTTGTTGAGGCTTTAAACGGTATTATAATCAGGGCTGCCAGATAACAGTCGTTGAATTAACCGACCAATAAACCTTAAAATACCCGCTTTATCCCGCGAGCGTCAACAATGAGCAGAATACCCGAAAATAGTTTTTTAAAGTAATTTATTCATATTTTATATAGAATAAAAGAAAGTAATAATGTTATAAAAAGAAGTCATTGTAATCAGTTCTCAATTAAATAGCTTTAAATTATTAAATCAAATATAAAAAAAAATATCAAATGAATCAGCGAAACTAAAATACCTATTTTGACCCCGCTCAATGCAAATATCCGTCAAAATTACCCGCCATCAAGAATCGCCTAAAATTACCCGCTTTTCGGGTAATTTAACAGCCAATTGGCAGCAGTTGTCAAACTAATTAATAATATATAAAAACTCATCAGTAAAAATAAGATATTAGTGCCATTAGAAAATAATATATTAGTGCCATTAGATGGCCTTGACATATCTATACATATAATAAAATTGTAACTAAGCCGAATCTGTACATTAAATATTTTTTGGAAAATCTTATTGAAATAAACATTATTATCGATTCAGAGGCCGAATCTATAGTTTTTAGAATTTTTGTCTGTCTGTCTGTTACCGCATCATAAGAAAACCAGTGGACAGATTTTGATGAAATTTGGTACGATGATAGCTGGTTATCCGGGTCAACATATAGGATACTTTTTACCGCGGGAAAATGTATCATTTCTGAGAAAAAATACAAAAACTGTAATGTAAGAGATTACTAATATGTAAAGTATAATATAAAATGCGAATAAAACAAACATGTTTCCGAGCGCGACGTCACTGAGCAGCAGCAGGCCCACGTTGTTCCTCTGGTCGGTGCAGCAGTAGTTGGCGGACTTGGACACCATGTCCGCGAAGTAGATGCCCTTGCCGAACATGTAGCCGGTGACCGGCGCCTCGGGCGGGGCGATGCGCAGACCTGGTGTATGCAACAATATTATTATATATTCTTTATTTATTTCGACGTCACGTTTGGCTCAGTTTGTAGTGACCCTACTTGCTGTGCCAGCGGTCGCGGGTTAGAGTCCCGCTGGGGACATTCATTTGTGATGAAAAGAATGTTTGTACTCTTGTCATGGGTGTTTATATTTATATGTACATATTTAAAAATTATATATGTATAGTATATCAACTATCTGGTATCCATAACACAAGCCTCGTACCTTACCATGGAACTAGATGGTGCTGTTTGTTAATGTCCTAACACATTTATATATTTATATTATATTTATCGAAATGATTATATAACATAATATAATGGCTACTAAATACTAAATATGTATAGGTACGCCACCTTGTGAGAGTATTCCAGCAAAATTGGTAACTCTGGAGCCGTGCCACAGTAGATTTCTGTTGTGAAGTTTCTTGAATGGCTTGAAACGCTTTTCTTCACCTTCACGGACAACTTTAAACACCTGCACAAGCAACATAATATTTGTATTATAAATATATATATATATATATATATATATATATATATATATATAAGAATATAAAATCTCATGAATTATCATGTAACGCGATTATTTATAGGCAGTGGTAGCCTTGTCCTAACGCCCTCGCTTGGGTAACCGAGTGAAGCGGGTTCAAATTCCGGGTCTCACATCTCCGATATTTATATTTGCGAATCATTTCTAACATGATCACCACGTGCCTTAAGGTGAAGGAAAACATCGTGAGGTCCGCCAACCTGCACTTGGCCAGCGTGGTGGGCTATGACCTGATCTCCATCGGAATATTTCAGGGAGCACCTGCCCAGCAGTGGGACGTCAAAAAGGGCGTTACAACAAAGCAAAATATAATAACGAACCTGTTGCACTTCCAAAGTGTAATAAGCGTGCGTGGCGGCGTGCGTGTTCCGCGTGTACTCTACTATCATCTGGAACTCTTCCGAGCTTTGCTCCAGTGGCTCTATCTCCGCCTTCAGCTTGCGGTAGTGGGCTTCTATTGGACTCACGTCATCTTCGTTTTCTATTGAATAGGTATGAGAAAAAAAAATTAAGCGTAACATTTTTATAATCTGATTTTAAACTTTTTAAGCATGAAGAATATAGACAAGGAGTCCAATCTCTGTATGTAAGTTGTTCCAAAAATTTGTAAAAATAATAGTGGGCGCGCAGAGAGCGCTGCGGCCGCAACAGGGAGGGGAAATTTCCCGGTAAATTTAAATGTATCATAAAGAATGTAAAAAAAACCTGTTTGCTTCTTGTATGTAAGCAAACTATTCAAAATAACTAAGTATTAAAAAAACGATACTTTATTATTATATCGTGAATTCATTTTTCAATGAATTAAATTCACACTGATTTGTTTATCACTAACTTCACGCTACTGACATACAGCTAAATTCACCTGGTAACTAAGTAAATCAGAGCGACTCGTGGAAGTTTCTGGAACCTACTGTAAATTTTTTTTGATTGTCATGAAAACTTATGGAGATTGAACTCCTAGTCTATATTCTTCATGTTTACCATCAGGATGGCAAGAAGCATCCTGTCATATGAAACTTTCAAGACAATCTCTTCGGGATTATTGATATTTACTTTTATTTTCAACCGACTTCAAAAAGGAGGAGGTTCTCAATTCGACTGTATGTTTTTTTTTATGTTTGTTACCTCAGAACTCCGTCATTTATTAACCGATTTGGACCATTTTTGTTTTGTTTGAAAGGGTATACTTCCAGATTGGTCCCATTTAAATTTCAAACAAAAATACCACCCCTAAGGGTGGAAAAACAACTAATGATGAATTTAACCTACTTCTAATTGTCATATTGACTTGAAACTTTGCAAGTATTTCTATTTCCGTTGATAGTACAGTGGTTCGGTGTTGTTGACCTGATCTGATGGCAAGGCCAGAAGGTGGATAGGTGGAACTCTTCAACCTCTAATAGTAGACACTTTGAGTTTGGGCTTATTTTGTTTGATTTGACAAGCCTAACACGTTAGAATCCTTACTTTGCTACTACTGTCTACACTAAAAAGGGAAAAATAAAAACTTTTTAACAAAAAAATAAAAACCGACTTCAAACAAAAGCACTAAAAAGTAAAAAATAACTGATTGGTAGTTTTCATTTACTATACATACCTAATCAAATATTTTCGAAGTCGGTGTGCTTTGGCTAAGTAATTAAAGCCTACCTAGTAAATACATACCTAATCAAATATTTTCGAAATCGGAGCCAGTCCATACAAAGCAAAGCACACCGACTTCGAAAATATTTGATTAGGTATGTATAGTAAATGAAAACTACCAATCAGTTATTTTTTACTTTTTAGTGCTTTTGTTTGAAGTCGGTTTTTATTTTTTTGTTAAAAAGTTTTTATCTTTGTATGTCTACTTTTATTTGAAAACTTTTGCTACGTCGATAGTTTACTACTTGTTTAATCCCTCCACGAGCGCGGACACGCCGGCGTTACAGTTAACAATAGATTTCTTAGAAATTTAATTAATTTCTTAGAAATTTACCTGGAGGCGTTAAAGATACTTCTTGTATCGAGTATTTTATATTATTTATCCATTCACATATAATTACTTACAAAATCAGAAATAGGATTAATTCAATTCAATTTTCTTATTCATGGCTTCAAAGCGTGCCAGTTGAGTACAGATTACTTTGCCAATGTCATATAAAGGAATAGAATTGTTTTTTTTTATTATTTAATATAATTTTCTAGAGAAAATATTTCATAATAAAACACAATAATACCTGTCTGAAGTAAGCTGTAGGCGATCTCAATCTCAAGTAAGTTGTCCAACATTTGAGTTTTATTTTGAATAGCCTCAATGTTATTGAGGAGTGGAGGGTTATCAGTACCAAAACTATGTGGAATCAATGTGTAAAACCTAAAAATTTAAAGAGAATTTAATTTCTGTACAAGATTTCTGATTAGTACATGAATGGTGTAACATCATATTAAAATAATGAAGATACTTTATAAGTAAAATTAAGTTATTGAGCATTATTAATTTTAGTTAATTTTTTATTTTTATGTTTTTTTTGCCACTTGTCACACAATTTTTTTCCATATCCGAGATAAATAAAATAGTAAGAGAGACCTGTTAGTAGCATCAATAATTTTATTCTCACTAGTGGCGCCCTTCTCAAGCAATTTGTGTAGCTCTGACAGTACACTGTATCCAGATTTAATTTGCTTTTTAGAAAGCTTTCCAAGAGGCATTTTTTCTGTGTCAAGCTAAAATAATAAGAAATTATTATTATGCAATTCTTCACTATTTATCTTACAACCAGTAAGAATAAACTCTAATTTAACAAAAACGTATGAATATCTATAACGGTTAAAACTATTAAGTCGTGCCTTATTCTTTGATAGATATTTATTTAAAAATAGATTATTATGTATTTAATAAGTAATAACTTTTCTCTCTTTTATAACATTTTGACAAACAAACAATTAAAAACTCATATGGATAGTTACCATTTGCAATAATAAATACAGAAAATCATTGTAATGTTAGTATTTTTTAAGAAATGCTTTTAGGTCTATACAAAAAGTGTGGTATAATCCACATAACGACGACTTAAGACTTATTAACTATTTCATTATGTATACAGAATGTACCGATCCGTACAATATATAGGGAGAAATAGCAACCTCAAATTCCAAAAGAGTCTTTTTCATGTTGTCGATGTTGAAGATCATCTGTATGAGCTCCTGCACGGGCATGGCGAGCGAGCAGCCCGCGTCCGTGTGCAGCGCGGCCGGCGCGTCCTCGCCGTAGTCCATGTCTATTGGGTAGTACGCTTCCGGCATCTAGGTATATGAAAATATAATAAATGGATGCTTTAAATTAGTCTACGAGTATATAGTGTTACTGCAGACATAGTTTTTCTCCCCCCGATGTGTGTTTACCTTGTTATGGTGGGGGGTTTATTAGCGCCCGGCAACTCAGCCAGGCGTGAAGCCAAGAAATGCACTTGGGATGCGGCCCACCTCGGTTTACAATGCAGGTTGCTTCTGGTACTTCTCTGATAGCAGAGCGGACTGTTGGAGCAACCCCATGGTTGTTGTGGTCTGCTTCGGCAGGCCTGCCATCGGGGCGTCGTGGTTAAGTGCGTAAGCGATCCTACGACGCGCCATTAAGACGGGGGAAGTTTCGTTGAGTTTTCGTAGGTAGTTACTGGCTATGCCAGTAAGTCCCACACCTCGTGCATAAATGCATTTCCCAATGTTAAATAAAAAAAGGCCTGCCGTTAGAGCATCGTGGTTGAGTAAGTTGAATCTCATTAAAATCGGTTCATAAACGACGAAGTTATCCGCGAACACACATAAAAAAATATATACGGTCGAACTGAGAAACATTTTTGGAAGGCGGTTGAAAATACATAAAATCATTGATCTCTGTTTAATTAAATAAATTACCTTGACGAAGTTATGGCGTTTCAACCATGAGTTTTTAGTTCGATCCACATAAAGAGATTCAAATTTATCGATGGCTTCATCGAGTGTTTTACATTCTTCCACTTTATTGCCACCAATGGGTGTACCAATTCTTCCCCAGGAACGAAAAACCCAAAATCTAAAACAAAATAACAGTATTATATATATATTTTTTCGGACATATAACGTTTTATAAAATAGATAGGCTGTCTAGAGTTCAAGTTTGTTAGAGTAATAAATAGAAACAACTGCTTAAAACCCTTCGAAATGAACATGCTATCCCACATAAGAATGTACTAAATTAAGTCAGTACATTTTAAATAGATGTACTACTTCAAATAGATTGACATTAGAGTGCAAAGTGCAAATCATTGTGCGAACATGAAATACAAATCTACTATATGTATAAAAATCAATGTTTATTTGTTTGTTCGTATTTCTTGCACGAAGGTTATAGGCATGGTACAACTAACTTACAGTAGGTAGCATGAGTCGTACCGATAAATGTATTTGAAAGAGCATATCTGCAATAACCATTTTTATCAAATTAAAACGTACCTAGGGACGCACCCGAGCAAAGCGAGCGTATTTCGTTAGTAGAAGTTAAAAATAGATTAGTAAGACAATAGATAGTGGTGGCCCAGTGGTAACGCACTCACTTGACAAAGCGGGTTCAAATCCCGCGTCTTACGTATCCTATATTCTCATGTGGAAATATTTTTTTTCAACATGATGCCAGGAAACAGCAAGCTTTCATTCAACACGTAAAGCCCGCTAACCCGCGCGCTTGACCATCGTAGTGCACTACTCGTATAGCCTGATCCCCTAAGGAGAGAGCCATGCCAAGCAGTAGGACGTTAAAAAGAGATGAATGTATGTAAATTAATTAGAATTCTCTCACTTGTTTTTAGTGTCGGCGCGCAGCACCTGTATCTTGTAGAAGGAGTTCTTGCCGGCCACCACGTCCGTCTTCCCGAGCACCGCGGTGTACTTGTTGCCCTCGCGGTCCTGGTACACGTGCGCCACGTCCTCGAGGTTAGAGTCTGGATCTACTGCTGTACCACCTTCAATGGCGAGTAAATAAATCATTTATATTAAAGTTCTTGATGAAAAAATGATCGTTTGTGAAAAACTGAACAAAAAAAATTTCCAAGAGTTCTTCGCCGATTGTTTTGAAATATTGACTCGTATATGTAAGTGTTTTCAGAAGGGTTTTTATGAATACTACTTTATTGTAGCTCGCCATGTGATGGCGCTGCAAAGCATTAACATCTACATTCAATCAATCGTCATAAAAATTGGTATACATGGTCGTTCTAGTATGAAGAATTTTTGCACGTTATTCATTTTCTGGTGCGAAATCACCACTTTTATTTTTTTAAAGATTTTGATGGAAAAATAAGTAGTTAAATAAGGAATAATATTAATTAAGACATCTGAGGTAAATATCTATTAAATTGAAATATGTACGTATACTAAGGATATACTATATGTATTAAACGTTTGAAATTAAATGTCTTACCTTTGATTTTTAATTTCGTGCTCTTCGATTTTGATTTCGCATACATACTTCCCGACTTTGGAATGGATTTTCCATCTAAGACGTCTTGCGGTACGCGTTTGGTGGGCTATTTCAGAACAAAAAAACAAACATAACATTTAAAAAAATGCTAAAATATAAATAAGGTGGTGTCATTAATACTTACGTCCGATCCCCAATCTGCAATATTATTCTCTTTTATAAGTTCAAGGGTTTTTGAAATGCTTCCATTCTTAGGATCAATTAAATCCAGGAATGATTCCTCAACAACCTAAAACAATTCATAGAAATATATAAATAAGATGAAACAGTTCACTGATTTTTTCTCCTGTGTTTATCAACAGATTTACTTTTTTATTTTTTGTTTAATAGTTATGGACGAGCTTGAGTGTTATCATTAAAAAAAATTGAAACAGTTTTTTTATCTTATGTTTTGAATAATGATTATGATCGAATTTCGACCACTCGGCGAACAGGCGTAAAAATTAAATTCTTAATTAGAAAATCAGTGAAATCTATGATTAATTAGTTTGAGCTACGATTTCGTCCAGGGTTTATATACACTTGGTTAGATTCTAGTACTTCTCATGATTACCGCTTGCTATACTAATTACCTCAAGTTCATGTAATCATGATTTTGAGTTATAACGGAGTATATACAGCATTGCGGGACGCTAAAAAGTTCATCAAAGTTAAAATTAGCAATATTTTTAAAATCAGCTACATCAAATATAAATGTTGTGTTATGATGATATTCATTATTTAATTGACATTTTAATACAATATATTTATACTATCGCGTTAATCTGATAGAGATATGTGATGGATACTGAAACTTTTCAATAACGTAGTATATAGTAGATAGTGGTAGCCCAGTGGTAACGCACATGCTTGGGAAACCGAGTGAAACGGGTTCAAATCCCGAGTCTGGTACCTCTGATATTTTCATTTGCGAATCATTTTTTTTAACATCATTACAACTTGTCTTACAGTGAAGGAAAACATCCTGTGGAAACCTGAATGTCTGAGAGAATCTAGAAAGACATGTAAAGTCTACCAACCCGCACTTGACTAGTGTGATGGACTATGACCAGTTTCCCCTAGTAGTAAAGGGTGCCGTTAAAAAGGTGCCTTGCAGCAGTAGGACGTCAAAAAGAGCCGAAAACAATATATAATAGGAACCTAGGTTATTATAACAATACCCCCACCTCAATATCGCTCTCCTGTATGTCCTGCATCTTGCCATTCATCTTTTCGAGGTCTGCCTTGGTGGAGACCACGGCGGCGAGCGTGTCCGTGAGCTTGCTCACCACGAGCCCGCCCAGCTTGAGGATGCGGTGCTTTACGTCCTCTTTGGACTTGAGTTTACCGTATAGGAAGAATTGAAGATTCTTTAGTGGCGGTATTGGCATTTCCTTCTGCGAACTGGATAATTTTAATATTTTGTGTTACTAAGCGATAATTAGTAAAAAAAAGAAATTTGACAAATAAAGACTATAGTATGTATGTATGTACTTTTTTTCGTATAATTATTGAATTTACTATAGAAAATCTATGGCTTTCCAGTGCTACTTTCATCTGATCATATGCTGATGGTACTCATGTAATATTTTATCTGTTGTGGGCAAGGCTCGGAACTAGTTTAAAAAAACTGTTAATTTTGGTAATGTAATGATAAATCATCGCTAGTTCATTAACCGGTTAATTAAAACGAACGTTTAGTGGCGAAATAATAATGGTAAACGATTATTCTTATCTTATTATAAATCGGTTAAATCGTTCATAAGTAAGAAACGTACATAAATCCTTCTACTCAAAAGAATCTCCATTATCAAAGTATCGCCAAATGAAAACGCACAAAACGAAAACCAGTTTAAATTGCACAGGTTATTGAGCCCTGGTTGTGGGTCGGATGAATTATACCAAAACCAACATAAACAAATAAATAAAAAGACGTTTATGTGTTACATTAATGAATTAATTTTAAATTACTACACTAAAATGGTTATTTGACGTCTTTATACCTTCCCGACTCTTCCTTCTTTATTACAACTGTAGGAGGCGGTGGCTCACTTTCAAATATGCGATCACTGCACTTTGGTTTGAACCCGTTAAAAGGTTTTACATCTTTAAATGCTTTAGGAACTTTCATTGGAGTTCGTTTAGGAGTTTTATTTGTGTACCGACACTTCGACCATTCACTTATATTACCTGAAATAAAAAAAAAACAAATAAAACATAAGATTCTTTAAGTTTTCTGTTTCACCGCTACTTGAAAAAATGTTATGTCAATGTATTTAGATTTTAGTTACTAAAATGATTGTTGTAACAGAATCATCAACTAAATAATTCTAAAAAAATTACTCTAGCAATACTATTTCTTTTTTTTACCAATTTAAACATAGAGTAGTTAAACTGACTTACCAGTACACTTGTAATAGAAAGTATCCAACACAAGCTGGCCCTTACACTCTGGACACGGTTCAGGGATACCAAACGTCATTATGTCAGCTAAATGATCCAAACACTACAAAAAAATATCAACTTACTATGGAAACAATAAAAGTAATGAATAATTAAATCATAACTGAAATATGTAATTATTTATTTTTTTATTTACTTTTTATATTACCTCATCACGAGTCATAACCTCTTGTGAATTACTTTCAAGTAACTCTTGTAAATCATTTTTGGAAAGTTCACTGAGAGCACTACGATACTTGTGAAAGGATTTATTTTGTTTCTCTATTTTCTTTTCAATTTCTTTTTCTTTTTTAATCTCCTTCTCATCTTTTGGCTCTAATTTTAGCTTTTTGACTTCTACTTCATCAGATTTAGATACCCTAACATAAAAAAAATATATTAAAAATTTGTTATTTATTATAACAACTAAAAATAAAACTAACAACCAAAAATATACATACTTTATAATATCCTTAACCATTGTTTGATCTTCTTTACTAAGGCTTTTGAAGCCAGGCAAGTCTTCTCCACCCGCCAAAAACAAATAATCATTTTTGAGTTCGGCAAAACATTTAACATGATGCCACTTAGGATGATCTCCATACTTTGGATCATATTCCAATTTAGATACTCTTACTTCATCCTAGAAAAAGATTGTTTCATTAATAATGCTTCTTTTACTATATTATAACTTATAAGGCGGTTCAACAATTCTTTTGTAATTATAAAAGATATGTGTTATGTAAATATAGTGTTTTGGTTAAACTATTGAGCAATAATCAGATTATATACATGAATATTCATTCTGTAGTTTCTTGATTACCAAATTTTTATAAGAGTTTTATTTCTCTTTCATAGCAATTCTATTTGTGATTCAAACGACAGCCTGTTGATATTTATGATCTCTAAGGTACTGAAATAATATTTTTTACTGTATATAAAAGAAAATCATATAAAGTGTAATATTTTAACAGAAATCATATAACTAATAAAGAAATTATATACTACATATTATATACTAGTACCTGGGCGACCGAGCTTCGCTCGGAGTTTTAGGCCAAGAGTACAATTTTGGGACTTCTACAACTGGGATTCAAACCCGGACACCTATGATAATCATCCTTGGCCGCTTGACCACGATGCTTATGCCCGAGCATACGAAATTAGCGACAGACAGACAGACATAAGACTAATCTAAATCGATTTATCGCCCCCGAAACCCCCTGCATGCTAAATTTCATGAAAATCGTTGGAGCCGTTTCCGAAATTTAGATTATATAAATATATATATATATATATATATACAAGAATTGCTGGTTTAAAGATATAGGATATATTATATGCTACTAAATATCAAATTACCTTACAAATTTTAATGTCACAGTGTTTACATGAAGCTCTGCTAGATTTAGAATATTCTATAGAAAAATTAGAAAGAGCTGTTTTATCAGAATTCTCTCTTTTTGCACCTTTGCCTTTTTTCCCTTTTTCAGCAGGCATAACAATACCGGAAGAAGAACCACCTGAAAATATAACAATCATTTATTACATGATGTTAATTAATGGATATACTGGATAATGTATTACATAAGACTCAAAATATACACGAAAAGTATGTAACATATATAAGTAACATATATTTTTTTATTCATGAGCACACGATTTGGACAAATAACAATTTCGATTTTTTTAAGACATTTGTAAGTTTTGATTAAATTTATATCATAGCCCATATGAAGCTTCAATAAAAAAATCAGCGAGATTCAAGCATGCTTTCTATTTTTTCTTGGTTTAAATGAGTCTTTACGTTAAGAATGGACACAAACATTGCTAAATGTAAAAATAGTTAATAACGTATATATTGGACTATAAATTCCTATTACTGTGTTTAAAATTTTAATTTTAATTGCATTTTTAGGATATGATATACAAAAAATATTCAATGTACAGATTCAACTCAGAATTGTATTACATTATAGAAAAAAGCCACCTTTAGGTATAAATGTGTAAACTATCATTAAAATAACTCTTGTGAATTGAAAATAATGTGTAACATACTTAAATAAACACATATCTAAATTGACTATCTTTTCTTTTTTGAATTTTGTCAATTATATCAAATTTTATGCCATATGCTTCAATAGTAAAAAAAACCTTTTCAATAAAGCAAATTCAATACACATATACATTGGAACCTTGATAAACGAGAGCTATAGGGACCGCAATCTCTTTCTCGCTTATGGAATTAAGAACTTCCTCCATTTTGAAGTAGTGGGTTGAAAATATTTTCATATAAACAGAAGTAAGGGGCTTTTCCCCATTTTTTGAGATAAATGGGTAGTATTTGAATTCTGGCACTTTCATGTACATATTTAATTTGACTTTTGGTTATTAGTCTTTAATTGCCCAAATTAACTGCCTCGGGTGGTGTAGTGGCTAGCATGTACGGCTGCACACTCGGAGGACCTGGGTTCGAGTCCCGGGTCTGGCCAAGTTTAGATATTCAATCTTTCTGTATAGTAAGTCTCAGTAACAGCCCGGAGTTGGGAAGTTGGCGATGTTTCACCCCCGTGCCTCGGAGAGCACGTAAAGCTGCGGTCCTGCGCCTTAACTCTCACCGGTCGTGTCGAGCAGTCGTCCCACCGGAGTATGAGAGTGACAGGAATAGAGAGTGCATGTTGTGCCTGCACGTACACTTGTGCACTATAAAATCTCCTGCGCAGTTGGCTAGTCTCAATGAGATTGGCCGCCATGGCCGGAATCAGCTAGGAGAACATCATCATCATCAATTGCCCATATTGAAATAATAATGCTTTTTTTATCAACACTATCTTTTTTCTGCTTAACAATATACTAGAGATTAGGCTATAAACAAATTGTTTTTTTGTATAGCAATCATAAGTATACATTTTATATTTATATATTATAATTTAGTCAACAGGTTTCAAATAGAACAAGTTAATATTAATTCCATACCTAGTTTGCTTTTAATTCTAGTCTGGTCATCATGTTTCAACTTATTGAAATTGGCAATTTCAGCAATACTTCCTGGACATTTTTTCTTAAAAAAACATTCTTCATGGTGCCAGTTTGGTTGTTTTCCATCATGAAATGCTGACTATAACAACAAGCAAGAAGTTAATAAAGTTAACTGATTTTAATTTTTTTTTTAAATTAATACAATCATAGCTGATATGCATATGAAGAGAATTATGCAATTTCGCTATATACAATAGGATTTTAATTTTTAATATTAAAATAAAATAAATCCTACATGAGAATAATTTGATACAGATCTGGAAATGTACTTCTTTGCATTTATTAATAGTAAGAGTATTAAAATATTGTTTTGTTATAAAAATATGACCTACTTATTAAATTATCACGAAAAATACGCACTTCTTTTCTGTTCAGTTCATAAAGTACGCTATTCGCCGGTAAAATATTATTGTTATTGAATTTGTTACAGTACCATTTAATACTTGATTTTATGATCAAAAGAGGCCTATATATTTTAATACATTTGATGACATCATTGTCTTAAACTTATAATACATAATACAGCATGTATAGTGGTAGTTTTACCTGGACCATAATCGCTATTCGTACTTCACTTTGATCAATTTTATTTTTACATGCTTTGCACGAAGCTCGCCCAGTTTTAGCATACTCCACTTGATACGGTAAATCAGTCATATTTATCACTTTAATCGCTTAGTTAATATAATATGATCTCAGATCTAAAGTCTGAACCTTTTTTTTTAAGTTTGAATTGAAATTTGAAGGCTTGTTTTGTTGGTTAAAACAAGAATTGTCATGAAAGCGGTTTGAATTGTAAGGCAATATCGCCAACATCAGAAAATTAAAAATAGACTTTTTTGTACTATTTAAAAGTATAACTAACCAAAAAAAAACATTGGAATATTTTTTAAAAGATCATTGGATCATTTTTTTGCAATTTTTCTTACTTTCTTATAATCTTCGTGATAAACTATATTTTATAGTATTGTTCTTAGTGTAGCCTGAAGTAAAAATTTTGTTCTATTCGCTGTTAAAGCCATGGATGATTAAAGCATGGTTAAAGCAAAGATAATTGATTAGTAAAATAAGAAAAAACCAGAGCTTGTAAGTAAAGTTCTTTTAAAAAAGTTAAAGAATATAAAAATAAAAAAATATCGTAATTTTAGCACGCATTCAAAAATTAGAACAGACATTAAAATTATAAGGCCAAAAATGTAACCTATTATTTTTTATATAATTATTATTTAGAATAAATAAGCCTTAATGTTAAAATGAAAAATTATTCTTCAATATATTTCGCAATATCTTAATTTTAGAGTATACATAAGCTAGAGTATACATAATATGGATAGCATATGTAT
The DNA here is from genome assembly GCA_947093115.1 of Brenthis daphne. Classification (NCBI taxonomy): domain Eukaryota; kingdom Metazoa; phylum Arthropoda; class Insecta; order Lepidoptera; family Nymphalidae; genus Brenthis; species Brenthis daphne. The sequence goes on along the minus strand of OX352477.1, from coordinate 3,238,728 downwards.
ACTCTAAGATCTTATTCCACAAATATGGAAAATGTAGATTACTAATTTCTAGAAATTAATACTTTTCTATATTTGTATATGCAAGATATTTTGCAAGCATGTTTGTACTTTGTAAATTGTAGCCTTTTTCACGGTTTGCTTATATTTCATTGAATAATTATTTTGTTAGTTGACACCATCCTATAAAGTTTGTAGTTGACACGTAGAAGTATAGTATAATATTATTTTACGGTGTACATATTACGATTTACAAGGGTTACATACTCTATGGTACATATCATACTTATTGTGCTTGGTCTATGATACTTATGTCAACTCAAACTGGAGAATATGTAGCAATATACTCTATGCTGGAGAAGTAGTGGTTATTTATTGTAGGACTCCGGTTTTAATGTAGAGATTTGTTTAAGTGTTTATTAACAGATTGTACGATCGTTTTGATTGTTTTATAAAGACGATAAGATGAGCAACAGAAAGGAAAGCTTAAAAAAATCTCTCGGACTAACAGAATATCCATGGAGTTCTGGTAGGTTCATTTATGTATTTAAACGGGATAATAATGAAATATTTCAATTACTTAAAACAAAACATTAAACATTGGCTCGGTAAGGGCTTAAACCTCAAGTATTAACCTGTTTGATTTTTCGTTTGTTTCCGTTTCGCATTGCTATTATTTTTTATCAAGTATGTATACAGTGTACTACCCTCCATTTTGTGAACATCATAATATTGAATTCTACGACCTACGTAGATAAAAGTAAGAAACGTACTTAATTATATAAACTTCTTGGTGCATTTTAGAATACAAACAAGATGATATCTTACTTATTGTGATATGTCTATTAACATTCAAAATGTTGTACTACTGTTATTTTCTGACTATTGTAATACCTAATTCACTTATATTATAATATGGTAATAGTGAATATTTAAAATTTATAGTTATCGAAGTAGCTTATTACCAAAGATTTGGTTGATTGAAATTATGTGGACCTGTTAAATGATATAATAAATAAAAGTAGTTTTAAAACATGAAATTTTCTATTTGTGTTTTATAAGCTTTGTATTCAACATTGTTACCTTTAAGTGATGCGGAAGCATGACAAAATGCAGTGCTATGGATATACTTATTTTAATGCGGTCCATAAATATTTTGGCTAGTGTTATATAATTCAAGGCTTGACTCCATAAATCTGAACATTTATTACAAAATAAATTTGCCTGTAGAAGAGAAAAAATTAGTTAAATCTAAGATTAATACATATTTTAAGATATATTAAACTTTATTTCCAAATTCTATCAAAACAAAATATTATTAAATATTAACTTTACAATATCACAAGCTTTGGTATATTCTCTATTTTTTATATGTATGTATATAACCCATCCCCACAGGGACTGCATACTATATATAACAGCAGCCACAGTTTCATTATTTTAGAAATTATTAAGAAGATAGCCCCTTAAAAACCAAATAGCCAAATAATTATATGGTTAGTATGGGATCTAGTAGGGTGCAAATAATGATATCTATACTACTATTATAAAGAGGTAAAGTTTGTGAGTTTGTGACATTGTAAGGGGTAATCTCTGGATCTACTGAACCGATTTAGAAGAAATTTGGTAAGATAGTATTAGACCCTGGGAAGGACATAGGATACTTTTTATCCTGGCAATCATCCCTTAAGGAAGTGAAAATGGGGATGAAAGTTTGTATGGGGAATCAACCTAGGGACGAGCCCAAGCGAAGCGAGGTGTGTCACTAGTTTTTCATAAAAAGATTTCTTATGTAAATATCACAGATTGTATCATTCCCACTTAAAGTAATTAATTAATAGTTATTATGTTAACATTGATTTATTTAAAACAACACAATTAACAATATAATATAATATCTTAGTAGATTTAAACAGATATTTTGGATAATACTGGAGCTCATCAGTAAATTCCTAATGTACTTATTATTTATGTAATTATGTCAGATTGACTTATATTTTCTATATTTAATGGGGATAGAATGTTTATGGCATAAAGCCATTAAACTAGTATGTGTGGATAGAAAGTCCCAAAGGTGTGAAATGTTCACTCTGGCAAAATTTGGCAAGTACTGTCTCAAGTTGAGGTTGAGCATATTAAATAAAACTATCTTTTCGGATTTTTGAGGTGGAACATCTTTAAAATCACCATGAAACATACGGGTACCAGGTCAGAAAAGTGGACCATAACGAAATCGTCTATATCGTCTTAATTAATAATTACAAACTATTAGTCTTAAAAACATAAATCTAGTCTCATTATTTAGCTTATATAGTCAGCTCGCTTTGACTTTGCGTCAGGGTTATAGGATAGGACACGGCGCAAAATAACCAATATCACCATTCTCGCTCCTTTCTATTTGCTGTAACTCACGATTCATAATAAATATATTATATGGACTATATATGTATAATAAATTTATTATATGTACTATAGATGATGAAGACAATCCACAATCTAATCCAGAACCAGCACCTTCTGTTAGTAGAAGGCCTCCAGACAGTCACACTTCACATCACTCTGGACCTAGTGGTAAGTAAAGTAAACCTGCACTATTTACATAAAGAATATCTAGTTATATTTTCTAATTCTATTTTTTTAATTTACCAAAATTTCTTTTCATAGGAGCAGGTACATCTGCACCCTCAATGTCACCAACAAGAAGAAACCAAACGAGACTAGAGCGAGACCTTTTCTGGTCGTTATTGAATAATCCTAATAGAATGAGTGCTCCAGGGCCCTCGCGGTAAAATTCAAATATAAATATAATAAATAGTATAAATATTAAAAAGTAAATATAAACAATACTAAAATGGGATAATTTTTATTTATTTTTATTTTGCAGCGCCTATGAGTCAACAGGTGAGCGTGTAGATTTGAACAATCCCGTCACGAACATACAACGTATACTGGCAATTAAGCGATTAACCCGCAATTTAGGTACGAACATGTGCCGTCATCCAGAGTACGGTAAGCATCGAGTTCTAGAATTGAGAATAACTCGAATGGGAATTAAAAAGCTAAACGTGACGTAGCAGTGTTATTATAAATATTAAGACAAATATACATACATATATTCATATGCATTTCTGTCTTTTCAGCGACATATTGTATATTATGACTTATTTGTTCCTTGGAATGATTTTATCATTCTCCATATACCACAAATATAAACTCAATATTTTACATTTTGGTTGATACTAAAAAATTATATATATATATATATATATATATATATATATATATATATATATATATATATATATCAAAATACTTATAAATGTATGTACTTAAAAACGCAATATTGATATTGTAAATTAAATAATTTATATTTTCTTTTAAGGCACATCCAGGAACATAATTTTTAGCCCGATGCAGTCCGATATGGCCACGACTCTTAAGATAAGTCGTATTAGAAGACGGCCCAGCTCTCGAGCGCCACTTCCCTGCACTAGAAGTAGTAGTGCGTATCTTTTGTTTCAAATTATTTTATTACAATATATTAAATTGTATGTATGTAACATATATGAATTTACATCTTTGCCTGGAAAGAACAATATTGGATAGTTTTAGAAAATAATTAAAAAAAAGTATTTTTAATTTACCAAAAGTTGAGTTACAGTGTTGCTCCTTGCAAGTGTCAAATAATGAAACATTGTATGAGGAGCTTCTGTATGCTTTTATATCATACTAGCATTGCCCGCGGCTCCGCCCGCGTTCAGATGACCAAAAACCAAATTCTTAGGTTTTACATATTAGTATACTCTTACATTGCAGTTTTTGTATTTTTTCTCAGAAATGAGATATTTTCCCGCAGTAAAAATTATCATATATGTTAACCCGGATAGCCAGCTATCACCATATCAAATTACATCAAAATCCCTCCAGTGGTTTTTCTGTGATGCGGTAACAGACAGACAAAAATTCTAAAAACTATAGATTCGGCCTCTGTATCGATAATAATGTTTAATTCAATAAGATTTTCCAAAAACATATTTAATGTACAGATTTGGCTTACTTACAATTTTATTATATGTATAGATTTTATGAGCTTAGGTTCAGGGGCTCATTGTAGTCACTATATTCCACTACTAGCTATGGATTGATCTTGAAAATTAATCATGAGCATGGTTCGAGCTTGCTATTCTGATGTGAATACGTTCTCCACCCAGCTATATAACAAATATATTTCATTTGTGTTAGTAATATAAAATAAATGATTTTTTTTTGTTCGGTCAGTAATCCCCGCTGTGATTGACGCGACGAGCGCGTCCGCCGCTTCAGCGCGCGCTTCGCAAATGCCCGAACGAGAACAAAATTCCGATGAAGGTTTGTGATTATTTACGTTATACATGGCTTAAAATAAAATATTTCAATATTCTTTTTAATATATACCTACACAATGCACATGGATGCAAAATGTACGTTTGTTCTATTGTTACTTTTTAGTGGCCAAATTAAATTGAGTTTTACATTCTAGAGACGTATATGGCAAACCTTAACCAATTCTTATGAATTAAGTAGTAATTAAAAAATATATAAATATAATATAAGATTGGCTTATATTAGTGAAACTAATGATTTTATTTTTACATTCTATTTCTTTCCTTTGAATAGAACCACCGCGATCAATGTCACCAGAAAATGAAAATAATGACGATAATGCTGAAGAACAAGAAAATGCGGACAGTAAGTTGTTATTTACTAAATTAAATTTTTATTAAAGAAAGTGTTTTCCCGCATAAATTTTATTCACAAAAATTCTCATTAATTGATATTTCTAATTCTATAAATGATAAGGTTAGCTATTAAAATGTCCTCCTGTCTGGTTTCGGCAACGGCGGCAAATCTCACTGAGTTTGACCTCTTTTTTTTTTAACGTTAGGAAATGCATTTACGCACGAGGTGTGGGACTCACCGGCGTAATAAAGCCAGTACTACCCACTAAAACCCAACAAAACCTTCCCCCGTCTTAATGGGGCGTCGCAGGATCGCTTACGCATTCAACTACAGGCCTGCCGAATGCAACGGCAGGTCTGCCGAAGCAGACCACAACAAACACGGGGTTGCTCCAAAGTCCACTTTGCTATCAGAGAAGTACCAGGAGCAACCCGCATGGTACACCGCCCTCCGAAGAGGGCCACCTCCCACCGCCCACCGAAGTGGGCCACCTCCCTGTGCGTTTCTTAGCTTCGCGCCCGGCTGTATTGCCGGGCACTACTGAGCCCCCCACCACGACAAGGCGAACGCACGTTGGGGGTGGGAGTTTGACCTCTGGATTTTCAGCCGTAGGTATGTATCTACGGCTTTGTCGCTAATTGTCTTGGTTTTACCAAGACAATTATTGTGTATACAATAAGACGTTTATAATAAATATCATTTCCATACTCACAGTGAGTACAGAAACTCTTAATAACCTAAAAAGGAATTTTTAATTGAATATTATTTTATAAAAGATGATTGATGCTGTTTGTTTTATAGTTTGAACTACCAGTCGGCTGTAGAAATATATAATAGCCCAATTATTGAGGAAGGTTATAGACATCAAATATCACGACACGTTTTGCTCAGTTTGTACTTTGTAGTGACTCTACTTGCTGTGCCAGAGGTCGCGGGTTCGAGTCCCGCTGAGGGCATTCATTTATGTGATGAGCACGTATGTTTGTACTTCAGTCATGGGTGTTTATATATATAATATATATTTATTTAATGTTATGTAAGTTTAGTGTATCAACTATCTGGTATCCATAACACAGGCCTCGTAGCTTACCATGGAAATAGACGGTGTTGTGTTTTAATGTCCCAACTTATTTATTTATTTATCACGCTACGACAGTGGGATCGCAACAGTTATACATAAAATAGTTTATGCAAGCGGAGCCGCGAGAAAAGTTTGTCAATATATGCCTTCATAATGAAGCGATTAAGTGCCGGCCAAACTAAATTTACAAAAGTCGCGTTTATAACATAAGTAAGTTGTAAGGATTTGTACAGTGGATACATCAGGAGAGGGGGCGACTCTGGAAGAGGATATAGAGGAGGTCGACGGCGGCGGGGCAGAGCCCCGGGAGGCGGAGGACGAGGACGCGCCGGCGCAGCCCGAGCAAGACGCTGAGGCAGACACCCGTGAGGTATGGAGTATGTTTATTGGACTACTTATTTGTGTTCCACCGTTAATTTAAACTATAAGGCGCAATATATCCGTATTTCTTCTTTCTAATTTCAAAAGACATGACTTTTCATACAAGTTTTTGTCCAATTTTTAAACAAATTAAATTATAAAAATAAAAAAAATCTGACTGCGTGGAACAAGTTGAATGGAACATAGTATTATGCAGTCAGAGACGTGCATGCTTTACGAGTGCTGTACAGACTGCGAGTCAAACGTATGTACATACATATTTCTCCGACTATTCACGCAGTCGAATTTTTTATATATTTTTTTTTATATATTTAAAAATAGTTTGGAGCATTTAGAAGTTTTTATATAATGTACATTTATTATACACTCGTGTGCAAATGTATACATTTAATAAAATTGTAACAAAGCGAAATCTGAACATGAAATATTTTCTAAAAACCATGAATGTTACGTGTGCAGAATAAACAATAGTTGCTGAATTTTTTTTGTTTGTTTGTCTACATATCTGTGTCCATTTCACGCCAAACTGACCTGATTTTAACAAAATTTTATGTAGTGCCATTATAAACAGTTTGATCAAAAATTTAAACTCGCTCGTAAAATTTAGATTACGTAGCTTATTTTATTCGACTGTTATACGAAACTGAAACATTCTGTAACATCAAAAATAATAAAATATATTAACTTCTAGTATGTAGTAAAAGCAAAAACACTTTGTTCCATACATAATTTGTTTCATAGGAACCACCGGCAGAAAATCCTACAACTGCTTTAGCACAAATATCACAAAGTGTTAAGAGGAAACGAGACTGTAAGTAAATTATTGTATAACTTTAATGTATTGTTATAGGCACTTATCGTTTAAATATTTTATATATATATATATATATTTTATTTTTTTCAGCACACGGGGAGGCTGAACCCGAATCAGTGAAAGATTTCAATCAAGTAAGTCATTTGATACTTAAAATATTGTCTTGTTTTTTGGGATTATTATTGTATTTTAGTGAGGTATTTTATTAAAGGCTTAAATATACATATACAATAAAGAAAACAACATAATATACATAAATGAAGGTCTATTTATATATATCACTTTATTGCTTGAAAATATTGATCAGCCAGCTAAAATTATGTATTACTTTTATGGCGTGAGAACCACGCTCGAATTGCCTATTGTCCCGCTATATTGCTACCATAATAAACAAAGCCATAACTAACATTTTGGTTAAAAATGACTTAAGTGCAGCTTCGGAATCAGCAAAAAAATGCTACTTGATAGTCTTACTCATAAAGCTTTAAGTCTTATGAATCCATATACTATAACCATTTTCAACGTAAATACATCAAAACTACAAGTCGAGTGAATTAGCATGACACCTCGCTCGAACTTGACGCTCCCCCCGCTGCCCCGCGCGGCGCCCGCCGTCGCCTTGCGAGGGCAGTAGCGATAGCATCTCAGTTAATAAATCCAATACAAAAATATGAATAACTATTTTTGTTCTATTTCCATATAAATCGAATGACAACTACAAGTTACTACCTAAAACCGATAGATACATCTATGTAATTTAACAATATACACGCATAAGTTTAAAAAATTGAATATTATTCGTTTTCGTCCGAGAAAGTGAAATGGAAACAAAAATTTTTTTGCACACTGTACATTGCACAAACGTCATTCGAGCCAGGTGTCATGTTGATTCGCCCGAGTTATAGTAGTAATTTTGACGTAGTAGTAAGACAAAACTTTAAATATCTCGAAATCAACTTTGACGAAGCTTTCTTTTTTATGACGATAGTATAGTGATGTCATGTGTGAATTCCCCGCCCGCAGAGCCTGCTGCGGCTGCTGGAGTGCCCCGTGTGCCTGGAGGTGATGGAGCCGCCCATGTCGCAGTGCCGGCGCGGCCACCTGGTGTGCGGGCGCTGCCGCGCGCGCCTGGCCGCCTGCCCCGTGTGCCGCACGCCCTTCTCCTCGGTGCGCAACCGCGCTATGGAGGCGGTGAGTGGTCAAGTTTACTGCAAGGCTTTCAAGTTTTTAAACATCTATGATTCGATATCAGTATAAAACAAATATTTAGTATAGTAGCAGTATTATTCATTAGGATATTTATATAACAAAACCAATGTAACGTAAAATAGTTTTAACATCGAACATATAACATTAATATTAACGTTTTAGGGGCCATCATTAATTACTTAAGGATGATTTTGCCGATTTTTGATCCCCCTAACCCCATGTAAGGATAAGTAAGATTTTTCGACACCCCCCCCCCCCCCGCTCCCTCTTCTTACGTAAGATTCAATCTAGTTTTCTAGTTTTTCTGAATAATAAAATGTTGTAAGAAAAGAATCAGATCGGGAAATACGCGTGAACTATTCACTATAATATAATTATTATTTATAACATTTAAAATGGATGAAAATGAATATATTTAAGATTTTAAAATTTTAATAAACAATAAAAAATTGTAAAGTAAGATGTAAATCGAAATGCACATTATGGAATGTAGAAAATCATTCAGCATCTATATATATAAAAGAAAGTCGTGTTAGTTACTTCGCTTATAACTCAAGAACGGCTGAACCGATTTAGCTGAAAATTGGCAGGGAGGTAGTTTAGAGCCAGGAGAAGGACATAGGATACTTTTTATCCCGTTCGACCGCGTTCCAATTTTTATGATATTTTAATTTTTGGATTTCTCTTAGTCCGGAATAGGTAAGTATTAAAACATATAATTAAAATGTGAGAAAGAAAGATTTTTTCTTTTTATATCTATTTAAAACGTACCTAGCGACGAACCCGAGCGAAGCGAGGGTGAGCCGCTAGTTCGAAATAGATTTTTAATAATAAATTTCAACTTGTAAAATATTACGCCAGAATCGGTTTTACCTCCCTCCCCACAGTTGCTTTAGATTTTCTTGACCCCCCCTCACCCTGAGAATTATGTAAAGAATGAATGGCCCCTTAAAATATTGACATGCAGGTGTCCGAGATGCTGCGCTACCCGTGCCGGCACGGCTGCGGGCGCGACGCGCGGCTGCGGCGGCGCGCGGCGCACGAGGCCAGCTGCGCGGCGCGGCGCTACCGCTGCCCCGCGCCCGCCTGCGCCGAGCGCGCGCCCGTGCCGCTCGCCGACCTGCCGCTGCACTTCCAGGTCACTGCTGCACCGACCGCGACTTACAATATAGACAATACACATAGAAGTCGAACTGCTATTATTATATTTTGTGTCCGACCGAAAATGGATTTGCAGCCGAAAACGAAAAAGACGGCTTTATTCTTATTTTCGATCGAAAATGAAAATGATTTAGGTTTTCTCTGTGCACTGAAATTTTATTTGTTTTTTTTGAGGTTATATTTATTTTGACAAGTTTGGAAAAAAATGAGTTTTTTTGAGGTTATATTTATTTTGACAAGTTTGGAAGAAAATCGCTGTTCTCGAAACTAACGACAGCAGATCACTTTTTTGTCTGAAAGCTTTGACCTATATACATTTATTAAAAATTATTATACACAGACTGAAGAATATTATTATTTATACTAATAAAGATAAATTATAAAGTTGAAATGTCAAAAAAATATTTGAGTGCCCAAATGGCTTGTTGATTTTCATTTAATTCAACATTACTCTAAAATTGCTGAGCTGATTGCAGTGGGACTTTTGGACAAAATTAATTTCAATTAGTTGTGATATAAGCATAACTTAATTCTACACGATGTTTGATTAACAATTATTTAATAAAATTGCTGGCTGGTAGTAACTTGTAGTTAGTACCTTACTACTTAAGGAGCTTCTAAGGAGCTTCTCAGTGTAGATTACACAATTTTAACAGTTTAATTGTTAAAAATACTCCTTAATAGAGTTTGTGTCCTAGAAACATTTACTCTTATGCATTATAATAGCCAAAAATATATAATTGTTTTTATACAGCAAACGTTTAATGGCGCATTGCGATATCACTAACAAATCCGTTGCGCGTCATATACAATAAAGCATAGTGACACAATATTGTACACAGAGCGAACACCTATCGATGCTGAAAGTGGGTCGCAGGCACAAGTTCTCGATGAAGGTGAACACGGAGCAGCACGACCACTGGCTGGTGATGGCGGCGCGCGAGCTGTTCCACCTGCGCGTGGACGTCGACATCCGCACGTGGGGCGTCGTGGTCTACGTCGCCTACATCGGCCCTAAGTGCAATGCTAACAACTTCACTTATAAGGTAAGTTACTATAATAATAAATTCATGTCTACAATATTAATTTTTATATGAAAATTAGGTTCACTTTGGGTATTTATGTATGTATGTCTTACGCTGAAGGATGACATCTTGAGAAAACTACATGTCTGAGAGAACCTAGAAAGTTTTCAAAAGACATGTGAAAAATACTGATTGCAATACATTATGTATGTATTGTATACAGTATTTTTTAACGTCCCACTGCTGGGCATGAGCCGCCCTTTAACAAGGAAAATCAGGATAAAGTCCACCATGTTGGCTAAGTGGTGGTTGTCGGACTTCACATGTCTTTCGAAAACTTGTTAGGTTTTCTCAGACATGCAATTTTCCTCAAGTGTTAATAATTGTATCATTCAAATGTTTTAATTTAAATGTTAATTTATCATTGTAGTCATAATAATTAATAATCAGTTGAGTTGTGCTCTCTTGGTACACCAGGAGCCTGCTTAGTACTGTTAGATCGCAAGAGCTGTTTCTTTTTGTTACTACGCATTTTTATAGTGACGTCACGACGACGTACGAAATATAAAATATTCAAAGATTGCTATTTGCAAGGCCTATATTGTAATGTCAAACCATGGTGACTTGATATATATGCTATGGCTCAATATTTTCACAAAAGGAAAATAAAAGAAAAAATAAATGTAATATTATATCCTTACTATATAAATATAAATAGATAAGATATAACTATAATAATATTGGAAGTCAAAGAAGTAGTTGTAAGAAATATTCTGTAATATCGTTCTCACGTGAACTACTGTACTCGTGCTTTCACTCTCCTCTCTCCGAACATTTGTCACTATTCAAATCGCAGTATAATGCTCGCCGTATTAGTAGTAGAAGTGTTCTAAGATTAACTTTGCTGGGCGAATGATTTATTAATTACATATAAGAAAATACCGAGTGTAATTTTATTTGTAATTATCTTTCAAATATATTCCTATTAGGTGACAGTAACGGGACAGCAGAACAACAGGAAGCTCGCGTACACGCGCGCCACGCACAGCGACCTCGAGAGCACGTCCCTCAACGTGAGTCGCCAGGACTGCTTCCACCTGACCCTGGACCAGGCGGCCAACTTCCTCAGGCTGCAGAACCGCTACAGCGAACCTGATAAGTATCTCGACTTCGTGGTAGAAATAAAAAAACGAGATGTGCCTGCAGAAAACGCTCTTGATGAGTCGGGTTCTTGATTAGAGTGTGTCGTGTACGTGAGCGAGGGCCGTGTAGTGAGGTACGAGACTCACGGCATTCCTGCCGAATCGGAAACGCAGTGAGTGATCACTTATATGTGGAAAAGACTTTCTATGTGGTCTGGTATAGCACCGAAATTGCATTTTTAAATTTTATACATATAAGTCATCTTATCTTATATATGTTTATTATATTTATTTATAGTATGTATTAACTATTATGTAGTAGTGTGTAGCTTTTCGTTGTGGCGTGGATCGTCGAAAACATGGTTATATTCTCTTTTATTAGCGCACTAGCGAATTCTTTTTAATAAGTGTGCTAAAGTTATGTATAATATAATGTCAAACATTAATAATAATATAATAATGTACTCTAACCGATATCGGCTACAGCGGCTAAACTCACTGCGACTGGCGATGTGCGCAGGAGGTATGTATATAGTGCACAAGTATGAGCACAAAGATGAGAGATCGGGCGCAGGACCGAAGACTTTACTAACCTTAAATATTTTATCTCAGAAATCTCCAATAATTATGCCTGGCCCTACCCGGAACTCGAACCTAGAACGTTCGGATTTGCAGGCGTACGTGCTTGTTACTATACTCTCGAGGCAATTTTTTTAAATATATTAAGTTTGACATTATATTTGTACAAAATATCTATTTATAAATCCAATGGTTTAGATTCTAAGTTAAAGACTATATTTTTTATCTCTTTCTACCGATATACGTAGTTGTAAAATCTTCTTACTATGCTTGTATGCGAAGCATGTAAAAAATTAAGTCAGTCTGAATTTAAGTATAAAGATCTTAATGTATAGGATATGATTATTATTATTGGTAAAATTATGTATTTAAGACTCATTTTAAAATTTGTGTATTTTTACTAATAGATTCTAATTGGTGTCAAATATCAAGAAAATATTATAGTAACCATATTTTCTATGATAAATAACACTTTTAAATTTAATTTATTATATAGAGGATTATATGGAGACAGCAAATCCTACTAATATTATAAATGTGAAAGTTTGTGAGGATGGACGGATGGATATTCGTTACTCTTTCACGACAGAAGGGCTGAACGGATCTGGAAGAAATTTGGCACAGAGGCAGATTATAGTCTGGAATAGTACATAGGTTACTTTTTATCCCGGGAAAATGTACGGTTCCCGTGGGATAGATTTGTTTTTGTCAAGGGACGAACCCGAAGCGAAGCGAAGGTGAGTCGCTAGTAGTCTATAGAATAAATTAGTGTCTAATATACATATACATTAATGCATGCAATTATAGTCATGTATCCATATCTATTGGTGTTATATAATAATATAATAGGGAATACATTCGTGATTTATTGAAAGTGTTTTTTTTATAATCTTTATTGCTTTTGAATTAAGTTTATATTAATATTTTTTGTTGTAATTTCTTTTTGATTAAGGAAGTGTGTAATTCTTTTTTATTAAGGAAGTAGTTCAAAGTGCAAAGCCATTGGTCAGACCGAATATGACGTCAGAGTATATCATTACAGAGCGATGAGGGAGTTTGTCGCTTACTAATTGAGTCGTCATTTTTCTGTATATATCATACTGTGACGTCACACCAAGCGGGCGAAATGGCAGGCGTTTAAAGTATCCGTATCGGTATGATAATATATTTTTTTTATATTAAATTTTAATTTTTGGAGTTTATATTTTTTTACTATTATATAACGATGTAAGCTATTGTATAAAAAAATCACGTATATTCCCTATTGCAAGTACTTCCTATAATTATAAATGTGTAATGTTATATATGTTATAAACAGCTCTTATTGATGATTTTGTGCAACCGATGAAACTACAAAATTTGTTAAAAATTTGTTAGATACCGAATTATTACAAATATTTGTAGTATTAGTATTCTGTATTATCAATATAATATAACATAATATAATTATAAGATTATAAAGCTTTTATATGTATTTATGCATATTACCATTAGTTCTCGACTTTCTATAATATATTAATCATAATTGTAAGTTTCCTTCTTAAAATATGTAGCCGACTTCAAGAAAAGTAATGGTTTGTTCCTCTATATATTTGTATGTCAGTGTTTATTTTAGACATTACACGACCAATGGGAAAGGTCAAGTATATAAATCATTAGAAGTCGGTTAAATTATTTGTGACTATTTTTATAAGTATATAATTATTGTGGTTGGAAGACACTAAGAGTCCATAAAATTTTTAATGGCTTAATTGTGTACGTATCACATTGATGACCTTATAAATCTGTATGTGTAAGTTTGAAAAGTATATTCGACTTTCTGTCGATTTTAAGGGTAATGTTGCACAATCTTAGAGAGGTAACTAAGGGGTCTGAACTTATTTATTGTGTAGTGCAAAATGGTTTAACAACTATTTATGTAACCTTATTGGTTACAAACTAAAATGCGTGTAAGAATAACAAATAGCATTTCTACCCAGCATACTCTAATAAAAGCTACTTCTCAAAAAAAATGGATCTTAACAATTGGTATAAAATTGACATCCTTTCAAGTTACAATATAGAAAATACCATTACGTCTACCGGCAGGTTTTAATAAGTAAGCTGTTTAATATTCATACACTTTTTCGAGCTCTTTTTCCTCCTTCATGTCGTGTTAATTTTGGAATACTGGAAAATATACACGAATGGAGATTGTACGGACGTACATATAATATTATGGGTTAAAATAAAAAGCTGTTTAAATTTTTTTAACTTTAATTGCTCATATTTCATAATAGTATTTCAATGTGTTTGAGAATATAAACATACATATATACATCTGATAATTATCAATGTTCGGTTCGACCGTAAATTATACTTATTTTGTCATTTATGATTCTGAATGTTCTAGTCGATGTGACCAAGTGATAGGTATGTACTATGGTTGGATTTGGATTGTATTATGTTAAAAAATATACATATATCTAAGGCAATATTGTAATGGAACTAGAAAGTCTGTTGGGGCTCTCCTTGACTGATCTCTGCGTCAGAAGTAACTATCTTTAAAAAGATGCTTCCTTTTTTTCCTTTTTATCTATATATATTTTTATTGCATTAAGCGTTTAGCAACTTTTAATTATGTAAAATTAATTTAATTTTTAATTTGTTATTACTAGTATTATGTCTAAAGAACATATCATGGTTTTAAGTTTGATGTCTGTGATGTTTTGTTATATTGCATTTGTGATATCATTTGAGGTCCTCGCAACGTTGTTTATATTTTGTTTATTTGTTTTTATTGTTAAGTTAAGCCCATCGTGTATGCCATTAAATAAAACAGAATATATTAAAGATACTTTTATTTTCATACCAAGATCTTTCAACTAAATACTAAATTATACATTGTTGATATGTCGATTTACAAATGAATAGAGAATGATGAATTAAATGAGATTTAAATAAAAATAATTTAAAATCTACTTTATGTAGATAACTACCTGAGACGCATTTTTCCTATTCAAGAGTAGTGACTAACAATGCCTCATTTCTGATCGCTTTCTTTGACATCATCATCCTATCATCATTAATAGTTGATAGTCTTCAGTGGAACAATTGTTTGTTTAAAGTTAATAGGAGATAGACGAATATTTATAAAATAAATAGAAATATTTGTCCTGCACTGGAATCAAACTCTTGATTTGACACAAAAAGCATCACTAGTTTGATACATCACAATTTTTTTTTTTTTAATCTTCTATAGTGCTAAATTAGGAACACTACATAGTCATCATAAACCTTTTAAGGCTTTTTTAAAATTATATACAATAATAAAGCGACGCTTATTTAAATTTAAAAAAAATATCACATTCATTTGCCAACTCAGTATTTAGTAATAAATTAGTACATACAATTACTACTAGCACAATTTAATAACCGATACTATCGGTTGACGAACATATTGATTGGTTGAGAGAGCAATCGAGATGGGAGTTGTTGGTTTTGTAGTTAGAAACAACTTTCCAGGCTAGCGCGTGAGTATTTTTGTTTAATGTTTTTTTGTAAACAAACTAAAATGGAATATACAAAATGTATAAATAATAATGCATAGCAAATCATTAAAAGGGGCATTTTTTTTCAGTAACAACAAAATCCTTAATTTGTGACAACATTAGCCATCATCGCTATCGCGAAACGGTATAATCTGTGTACATCGAATTGAAAGAGCTCGTCCTAATCTTACATTGTGCTACTAGTAAGTAATGGAACTGAAAAAAATATATATTGCCTATACTATTACAAAATATATTTTATTTCTATCGTGACAATTGAATTTATATAAAATAAACAATTGTGACGTCAATATGAAGCGGCCTAAATTAATATTCTATAAAAAAAATATCATTAATTTATTTATCGCTGATTTCTACAATACTATTCACAAGGATTGATGACAAAACGTTGTTTCTTTACTTCAATGTAAATTAAATATATTTTAAATATAATTTACAGCCTACAACATTTTATAAAATTAAAAACTAATTTAGGCTACCATCTGTTTGGAGGCGAGCGACTGCCGCGCGTACTCGGTGCCGATGAGACCGCGACACGCCAGCGAAAACTCTTGCACGCTCTCCAATAGTCTTCTTTTACTTTTCTTCTCTCTATATAAACCAAAAAAAATATTAAGAAATATATTGCTTCTATAAAAGGACAGAACATCTTTAAAATTATGTAGTAGCCCCAGACATTTCTATACTAAATTGGATAAAAACCAAACTAATTTGGATAACTTTAAATCTCATCTTTAAAAAAGAGACCCGCACAATTTTTATTCAGGATTAGGAAGGTTTATTCAGGACTAAGAAATTTTATTTTCCAATTAGGAAACAAATAAAGATTATAATCTGTTATTGCCACTGTCGTTCATTCCTATGTACATGATAATATCACAAAAACAAACGACTAAATGTCACATATTATCAGTAGCGTCCGGCAATCCAGCCGGATGTGATGTGACGGAGGTGACAAAGACGCAATATGCGTAAATTCATTTCCCATCATTAAAATAAAGAAAAAACCTGCACCATCATAAATTCAAAAAAACCAATTATCATTAAAATAAAAAAGTGTGTATGTAAATTATACTTCTTTGGCGTAACAGAACAAAAATAGCTAAAGATTTCATCCCGTATCTCACAACTCTCTTAAAAGGAATGCAGCTAACTTCATCATGTCGCTTTCAGTTAACTTCATCATGTTGTTTTTTGGCTGTCGTTGTGCGCGCGCATCTTAAAAATTTTACCCTCATATTTTTTCCAAACATGCCAAAAGATGTATAACTTCAAAAATAGTGTGCCTCACCTGAGCACCGCCTGTATGAACTTCTGCTTGTGCGCGTCGGTGGCGTGCGCCGAGGGGAAGCCCGCCCGCGCCAGCGCCACGCGCAGCCACGCGCCGAACTCGCCCGCCGCGCCCGCGCCCGCCTCGTCCCACTGCGCGCGGTTCAGTGCTAACAGTAACTCTGCCAGCGGCTCCATTTGATTGCGAGGTGTCGCACCGCCTAGTATCATCGAGGAATCGTTATATAGCACTTCATATATATTGCAATAAAATAAACACGAAGATTTGTGTGTTTATGTATGTTTGTTATTCGTTCATATTGAAACATCTCGACGAATTTGAATGAAACTTAGTACGGTCGACTGAACGAACTTAGAGTAAGTAGCTAGTTGTTCATAAAAAACAAAGCCATATATAACGTACAACATAAAAATTAACGATATTTTACAATATTTTTATTTTAAAATATTGCTTTGAAAATCTTTATTAATAAAATTGATTGAATATATTCATATCCCTATTCATATGGTATTGACAGGTGAAAATAGTATAATATTAATATACCTCAGACAATAAAAAAAAACAAAAGTATAGTACCAATACAAGACAGCGCAGTGATGGTGAGGTGCGGCGCGCAGCGCTGCAGCGCGGCGGCGCGGCGCTGCGCCAGCGCGGCCAGCCACGCGCACGCCGCGCCCGCCGCGCGCGCCTCCCACACGCGCACGCAGTTGCACGCTGCACAGACACAGTGAACGTACATATACATTGGGGGCCCAATGGTAACACGCTTACTTGGGAAACCGCGTGAAGCGGGTTCAAATCCCGGATCTCGCAACTTTAATATTCTCATGTGCGAATCCTTTTCAACATAATTACCACTCGACTTACGGTGAAGGAAAACATCGTGACGTAAGCTACGTGTCTGAGAAAACGCAGATGTAATAATATAAAATGAATAACACAGAAATTTCAAACGCGTTGCATTAACAAGTGCTGTTGAATAATTACTATTTACGATCTATAGGCATATTCATACCTTTTATAGCCTTTAATTATATTGTTTTATTTTATAATGCTAGACTTACCCAAATCAACGAGATCCGGCAGCAAATCCTCTATCCAGTCAATAGCTTGCATCTGCTTCTTGGTGAGCGCTACGAGCAGCGCGAACAGTGCCTCGGCGAGGTCGGGCGCGGCGAGCGCGGGCGCGGGCGCGTGGGGCGCGGGGGCGGGGGAGGGGGAGGGCGCGGGCGCGGCGGCGCGCGCGCTGGCGAGCACGCCGGCGCGCACCAGCCGCGCCGCGCCGCCCCACTCGCCCCCCACCAGCACCGTCACCTATACGGTACACTCATTAATGTATTCGTCGTATGCCAATTATATTCAATTTTTACATTCACTTCTGCTATTTCTGTTTGGATGTGTTTTTTTAAAAACTTAATACTTTCTTATTTTAGTATTATTTTACTTATTTTTAAGTATAAAAAATGGATTATATCAAATAAATGATTATAAGAAATGAATTGATTTGAGCGAGAGCACGCTCTAATGACTTTGTGAATGACACATGGTTTTGATTTTTTTTTTAAATATCAAACGACTATATTATATTCACTTACAAGTTTTATACAATCAAGTCCAACTGGGCAGGGCTGCGTTTCAAAACCAGCTATTATGAGCTGCGACACGTCTTCTATGATTGATATGACGTCACTCATCATTGCTGATATTGTATGTTTTAAGATTTGAAACATTGGCTGAAATGGTTATCAAAATAATTCATTTATTTAATAAATATAATAATCAACTATTGTTTAAAAAAAGTAAATTTAAATTAATTTATGTAATCTCATAATAATAATATAAAATCTATACAGATAAATAAAATTGAAGTGTCCATTTGTAATATCGAAATAAAAGCTTTTTACTAAATGCATATGAAATTATGTGAGATACTTATACGAAGAAAACATCCTTTTTAACATCTATGTCTGTCTGTCTGTTCGTTCTGGCTAATCTCTGAATCGGCTACACTATTTTTTACGGGATTTTCCTGGCAGATAGCTGATGCTGTAAGGACTTAGGCTACTTATATATTTATAATATTACAAATGCTTGCCCATGTCTTTGCTCGTATGAAGTCTCTTTAGCAGTTCTATGTACCGATAAGTTCATAACTATTGTGTCATATACATATGTTAAATTTTTTAATAGATACAAAGCTGTAATATTATTCCAAGAAATCACATTACCGAGATGAAGAGCCGAAAATGATCTATTTGTGTGGTAAGATTCATTTAAATTCGCTATAGGTATTTGTTACATTACCTCCCTAGGTAATGTAACAAATACCTATAGCGAATTACATCCCTATGTAGCATGATCAAGGGTGTGTTAGTGTGAGCGCTAACGATCCCCATTGGGCAGTGCACCAACAGCGATAGAGTTGGGCTGTCAGTTTTGGTTAATTACAGTCCCGTTGAAAATCAGCACGACTTTATGGCTTTTCCAAAAATAAAAATTCCATGACTAATATAAGTAAGCAAAAACAAAACGGATGATGAAAAAGACCTGTGTGAGCGTGGCGTTGGCGGGCAAGAGCGCGAGCGCGGGCCGCAGCGCGCGGAACAGGTCGGCGGCCAGCGCGGGCCGCGCGCCCAGCGCGCCCATCAGCGACACGCACTCCGCCGCGCCGCACTTGCCGCCGTCCGCCGCCTGCGCCCGACGTTACATTACAAATGGTCTTAGTATATAGTGGTTTCTTGTTCAGCCCTGTGAGCTGTGACTTATATAAGTAAATACAAGCGTTTCAGATTTTCATAAATGAGATACATATAATTCATAACATAAGAGGTTCGTACTGTACTAAGCCATGTGACAACTAATTATTTAATTGCGGGCCGGAATTTATTAATGATACGTTGTTTCAACTATACATTTATAGTATTTCGCATAGTGTCAACTATGATTTCGGCAGTTCTTCGCAGGTCTGAAGCACTTTTATTTAAAAAACAATATTATAATAATAGTATGTCTGATAACAATATTGCATAGAGATTTTTTACAATTCATATAACTGATAGATAATGCTGTTAAAAATACAGCTAATTTGCTAGATAATTATACTGTTTATTTATCAGTTAAATAATATGATGTTTAAAATACACATGTGCATATAACGACAAGGTATCGCACCTGAGCGGCGAGGAGGTCCCGCAGCGAGAGCGCCAGGCCGCGCAGCAGCGGCGCGGCGGCGGCGGGCGCGCTGGCCGCCAGCGCCGCGCCCGCCGCGCTCAGCAGCTGGCGCCGCGTCCACGCGTCCAGCGTGCTGTCCGCGCTCTGCGGGCCCACACGACCTACTTATACACACTCACTACAATGTTTACTGGAAGCTTTTATTAAAAAACAAAACA
Organism: Brenthis daphne; assembly: GCA_947093115.1. Taxonomy (NCBI): domain Eukaryota; kingdom Metazoa; phylum Arthropoda; class Insecta; order Lepidoptera; family Nymphalidae; genus Brenthis; species Brenthis daphne. The sequence goes on along the minus strand of OX352477.1, from coordinate 3,218,389 downwards.
AGCAAACAATATATATATATATAAAAATACAGCCGAATTGAGAACCTCCACCTTTTTAAAGAAGTCGGTGGAAAAGTAGTAAAACCAACTATGACAAAATGTTTAGTCTATTCAATTTTTTGTGTACGATGGGATCACTGCACTAGCGAAGTGTCGGTCAAAATATTAAATGATTTGCTTCACGTGTATCATGAACACGCGTCGTCTGTGCATATTCGGTGCTGATAAACTTAAAATATGCTGTCAAAAGCGGTCACTATCGGGATCCAACACAAATAAAACACTCACTAGTACTGTAACACTAACCACTGTATTAATCTCGTTTTAAAACAAACTCAAAAACAATATTCTATTGACTCGGGTCATAAAATCGTTTTGCGTCTTCAATAGCGCGATTTAACTTACCCGTAACGCCATCTATTGACAAACTATTACAACTAAGCTAATTAGACATTCCGCCCACCAAGAACTCCGTTCTTATAACAATTTCTAAAATAATCTTACATCAACAATTATCCTACAACTTACTAAAGTAAACAATAAAGATGCTCTATATTAAACTCCCACTTATCATCAGCTGCACATCGATTTACATTATTAATAAATTTAATGTTTACAACAACAAAACAAAAAAAATCTCTAGCACCGCCCACCGTGCTAATTCAATAAGCATGTATGCAAACAAAAAAATAAAATAAAATGTAATCTAAAAAAATCTAGAAAAAAACAACAATAACATAACAATCAATCTACTACTAACTAAATAGAACCATCTGTTGGTAGAAAACATAGTTTATTACAGGGCCGTTTAAACATACCCTTTTGTGTGTCAATAGTTACAACTCTAACAATATTATCTATACCTGGGTGAGTTTTAACAATTTTACCTAAGAGCCATTTGGCTGGAGGTATATTGTCCTCTTTTATAATCACAATATCACCTATCTTAGGTCCAACCTTATGGGTTGTCCATTTGTATCTATTGTTAAGTGTCACTAAATACTCAGTACTCCACCGAGCCCAAAAATGTCTGACCATTTTGTTACATATTTGCCACCTATCTTGAAGATTAACAACATTGTCATCTTTATGTAAAACGTTTAACAAGGCTTCTCCTACCAAAAAATGGCCTGGTGTCAGCGGGAGAGGGTCGTTAGGATCGTTGCTTAATATAGTTAATGGACGCGAGTTAACGCACGCTTCAACCTCTGCTAACACCGTGGACAACTCTTCGTAGGTAAGTGTACTCTCACCAATAACTTTTCTTAAATGTGATTTGACAGAACGCACTCCGGCTTCCCATAATCCACCAAAGTTCGGTGCTTGAGGGGGAATGAAGTGCCAATTTGTATTTTTAAGTGCGAGAGCTTCAGCAATATCTTGAGTGAATTGTGATTTAGCACTGTTAAACAATACTCGTAATAATTTGTCAGCACCAACGAAATTTGTGCCATTATCGCTATACAAATCTTGGCAATGGCCTCTTCTAGATGTAAAACGTTTGAACGCAGCAAGAAAGCCTTTTGATGTTAAGTCTGTTACTGCCTCAATGTGAATTGCTCTCGTCACCATACATATGAATAGACATATATATCCTTTAAAAGATTTCGAACCTCTTCCAGGTGAGAATCTAATATTAATGGGTCCCGCATAATCGACTCCGGATGATTTGAATGGTTTACTTGGCGTAAGCCGTACTTCAGGCAGTTGACCCATTAATTGAGTAGTTTTGGTGTTCGAATATCTTCGACACGTTAAACATGTTCTGTAGTATTTTTTGACTCGTTCTCGTCCACGTAAAATCCAGTATTTTGAGCGAAGATAGTTTAACATAATTTGAGGTCCACCATGTAATGTTTTGTAGTGTGCATCCGTTATTAACAACTGTGTAAGATGACTCTTAGAAGGTATAATGATTGGATGGCGTTCATCATAACTCAAGTGTGCTTGGTCAATGCGACCACCCACTCTTAAAATGCCGTTTTGATCCAAAAGCGGATAAAGAGTGTGAAGTGCGCTCTTCTTGGTGACACAACTTTTATTTTTTAGATGTCTCATCTCTTCTCCAAAATGAAATTCCTGTACTTGTTTTATACACATCTGTAAAACACTGTTCATTTCTTGAAAAGTAATGTATTTGGGTAATTTATCACGTTCTTCCTTAGGTTTTCTCCAATATAAAATTCTTTTGCAATATGAAATAACTCTTAACATTCGATTTAGATTTGAAAATTTAGTCCACTCAAATTCTTCATTTTTGTCTTGTATAATGTTCATTGATTTAATCTTTTGTTCTTCTTCTGTTTCAGGTATCTCGTCGTGTTTTCTTTTCAGGTTTACATCATATATCCAGTTGGATCCATGCCACCATAAAGCATTCTCTTGTAATTCTATAGGTCGTAAGCCGCGTGAGGCGCAATCTGCAGGATTCATATCCGTTGTTACATGACTCCATTGTTCATAGTCTAATATGGTTAATATCTCCGATACTCTGTTGCTCACAAATGTAGTCCATCGCGAAGCACCTCCTTTCAGCCACGCCAGCACTATTGTAGAGTCTGTCCAAGCATAAAGTTGTTGTTTAGGAATATTCATTACTTGGGAAATTTCAGATAATAGCTTAGCCGCTAAAGCTGCGCCACATAATTCCAGTCTGGGCACTGAAAGTTCCTTTTCTATTGGAGCTACTTTTGTTTTCGCCGACACAATGGATGAGTGTACTTGGTTAAATTGGTCCACAACTCGAAGATACACTACTGCCGCATAACCAGAAGTAGATGCATCCGAAAATGCGTGTAGTTCCAGTCTGCATCCTTTTGTACATTTTAACCAGCTCGAAACACTTATAGCCTTCGTTTCTGTCAGTTCATGTCTGTATCTCAACCATTCTTCTAATAACTCCTCGGGTAATTCATCGTCCCAACCTAACTGTGCTTTCCATACCTTTTGTATAATAATCTTGGCCCGAATTACTACTGGAGCAATCCATCCTAGGGGATCATACAGTCTAGCGATGTCTGACAACATTTGCCGTTTCGTAACAAATCCTTTTATCTCGGGTAAGTCAATCATATATTCGAAACTGTCTGTTAGTCTATTCCAACAAATTCCTAACACCTTCAACATGTTGTCGCTCTTTATTGGTACTGATATCTCTATGCTATGTTTGTCTTGTCCTATGTATTGTAATAACTGTTTACTATTGCTGGACCACTTCTGTAGTTGAAAGCCTCCACTGTTCATAAGTAAATTCATTTCTTCGTAAATATTTATAGCCTCGTTTTCTGTGTCACAGCCCGTCATTAAATCATCTACGTAATAATCATTTTTTGTTATTTCAGCTGCAATTGGATACTTCGTCTTCTCTTCATCAGCGAGTCTCTGTAATGATTTAATTGCTAAGTATGGAGCACAAGCAGTTCCAAAGGTAAGAGTAATTAGTCTGTAGTGTTGGATTGGCATATCTTGGTTTGATCTCCACAAAATCCGTTGGAAATTAGCGTCATCTTTATGTACAAGAACTTGTCGGTACATTTTGACAAGATCAGCTATAATACATATAGGATGTGTACGCCAGCGCATTAAAATGTGTCTCAGATCCTGCTGAATTTTGGGTCCAACCATCAATTCATCATTAAGTGAAACACCGTTGTTACCTTTTGAAGATGCGTTCATGACGACGCGTACTTTTGTCGTTTCTTTGTCATTTCTAACAACAGCGTGGTGGGGAAGGTAAGTAGCTCGTGGATTCTCCAGATCGTCGTGTGGCACAAGCTCCATGTGGTTTAAGGTAAGGTATTCCTCCATTACTTTTTCGTATTCTTCTCTCAAATTTATATCGTTTTGTAGTCTCTTCTCTAAATATAATAGTTTTCTTTCCGCTATCTTCTTTGAATCTCCGTATTGACATCTGGGATCTTCTACTTTAAAAGGTAACCGTACTATAAATCTTCCGTTCTCATTTCTGGTGGTAGTTCTCTCGTAAAATTTCTCACACTCCTCTTCTTCTACTGTAAGTTTCTTCTTGATTAAATCGGGCTCCGCTTCAATTTCCCAAAATTTTCTCAATACATCATCACTTCTCATTTGTATGTGCATGTTTATTATACTCTTTCTGTGTAGTGAATCTCTTGGTATTCTTCCAGATAGTACCCATCCGAAAGCCGTAAGTTGTGCAATTAAATTGCCCTCTGGGTGTTTCACCATATTATTTTGTAAAATCTCACTGTAAACATCTGCGCCTAAAAGGATATCTATTTTCCCTGGTGTGGCGTAACCTGGATCGGCTAACTGAAGTTGCTCCAAGTGTACCCATTTAGGAGCGCATAGTTTGTTCCCTGGAAGTAACGACGTTAGTACTCCTAAAACGTACGCATTTACACGGTATTTAGCATTTGGATTATAGCGTGACTCTAATAATAACGAAACCGAATATTTAATTCTTGTTTGCCCGTCTCCCAAGCCTGACACCACACCACTTACTGGTATTCGTTTAAGATTAAGTAATTGTACATTCGATTCGCTTATAAAAGACGCTTGTGATCCTTGATCCAGTAGCGCGCGTATGTGATATTTTTCTCCAGTTGTAGAGTGTGCGTTAATAATAGCTGTGGCCAATAGTACATTATGACTCTGTAGTCCTTGCGCAAAGTGAGCCACAATTCTTGTCTCAGTGTTACTCTTGTCACTCTTTTGTATGTGTATTTCTCCCTCGTTAGTGTTACTCTCTTTGTGTATAGACCCATCCTTCTCAATATGTAGCATCGTATGATGTTTCTTGCCACACTTCCTGCAGCTCGTATTTTGACGACATTTATTTACTATGTGATTTGGACACATACAGTTAAAACATAGTCTTTTATGCTGTACGAAATCAATTCTCTCTTTTATTGGTTTTTGCTCAAACTTCTGGCAGTGATATATGTAATGTGACCTGTTACATAAAGTACAATTATTATTTGATGATTTGGTAACCTCTTGCACAGCTGAATGAAATGATTTGGGTTTTGAAAATTGGTTTATCTTGTTAGAAACTGAAGACTTCACAAATTGTTTGCAAGGATCAATCATTTCAATACTGCGGAATCTACTCTCTAAGAATTTAGTAAGTTGTGCCCATGTCGGTAAATCAGTTGTTGAACTTAACATTTGTTCCCATAATTTATGTGATTCTGTGTCCAATTTAGATACAACTAGGTAAACAATGAAAGCGTCGCATGATTTCGTATCAATTCCTATGTTCTCTAGTGATTGTAAGCATGACGTCGTGGTATCAAGTAGTTGCTTTAACAAATTTGCTGATGCAAATGTGAGTGCTTTTTGTGCAAATAAAGTTTTAAGTATAGCGTTAGCGTTATATCTTTTATTGTTATAGCGCTTCACCAGCTGTTTCCAAGCTTCCTCATAATTTTGTTCCGTAATAGCAAAGTTGCGTAGTAATGTCTCTGGTTCGCCTGTCAAGTTAGCTTTTAAGTAATGCAACTTTTGTACGTTAGATAGCGAAGTATTATCGTGAATCAATGAAACGAACATGTCATAGAAACTCTGCCATTCTTCGTATTTACCGTTAAATATGGGTAATTGAATGCGTGGAAGTGGTATTTCTGAAGTTTTCATGGTCTCAGGTGTTAACGCATATGAACTCGTAGGTTTGGTAGCTTTCGCCCCAAGGGCAGACTTTAATGCAGTTTTGTATGTAGTGTATTGTTCTTCAAACAAATCATATACGTCACTCGTAAAGTATGTTAATGTTTCTTTGCTGCTCTTGGACACAGTGGAAATTAATTTTTTGTGTCCTTCCTTAAACTCATTCCAAAGTTCTTCTAAGGTCTGTAATCTTGTTTCTATATAAGCAGTAGTTAATCTCTCTTTTGGTGACTTTTTATAATTTATTTCGGCCTTTTGTAGTCTTTCATATAATTCGGTTTGTATAATAAGTATTTCGTTAGCCATTGTGAAGTTGTTCTAATTTACTATATTAATGTGTTGATAATTAAAATCTCTAATGTAGTTTGGTCGCAAAAAATTCTGCAAGTCCGAGAAACACTTCAATATAAACACAAAAAATTTACAAGTCCCAAAAGCAAACAAAATTGTCTAAGCTCATGTAGTGTAAACGTGAAATTTTACAAGTCCAAAAGTAAGCAAATTTTTCTAAGTCCATATAATGTAAACGCAAAATTTTACAAGTCCAAAAGTAAGCAAATTTTTCTAAGTTCATATAATGTAAACGCAAAATTTTACAAGTCCAAAAGTGAGCTAATTTTTCTAAGTCCAGTAAAGTAAAGAATATAAAATTTTACAAGTCCACAAATCATTAATTTTTCTAAGTGTTTTAAAGTTATTTTATGGAAATTTTACAAGTCCCACAATCACTGAATTTAGTCTATCTTAATATTTCACTTCACTGCACTATGTCTATTACTCACGGTTTTACAAGTCCAAGTCCTTTCAATCCCGGGTTTCGGCACCATGTCAAAAGCGGTCACTATCGGGATCCAACACAAATAAAACACTCACTAGTACTGTAACACTAACCACTGTATTAATCTCGTTTTAAAACAAACTCAAAAACAATATTCTATTGACTCGGGTCATAAAATCGTTTTGCGTCTTCAATAGCGCGATTTAACTTACCCGTAACGCCATCTATTGACAAACTATTACAACTAAGCTAATTAGACATATGCCAATTATTTGCTTATGTATTGATATATAATCTCTAAGTCATCACAGCGTGTAGAAGGAACAAAAAAATTCACTCACAAAGTATAACACGTACGAGACTGACCTGCGCGACCCGCACGATGTCGGCGACGAGCTCGCTGGCGGGCGCGGTGCAGTCGTCGCACAGCTTGCGCAGTGCCAGCGCGGCGGGCGCGGCGCAGCGCGGCAACGCGCCGCCCGCCGCGCGCAGGCACTCGCGCGCCAGCGCTGCGCCGCGCGCGCTCCCCAGCGAGCTCAGCCACGCTGCGTACGCACCTGTCACACGTCATAGAATGTTATTATTATAATTTAATATCGACAACACACACGAGTAACACACCGGAATCGCATCCGAGCGAAGCGGATTAGTAGTTTTAGTAGTTTTATAAGTTAGTCATATAACAACTTGAAAAATATTATTACAAACTATTACAAATAATTTTATAACTTTATAAAATGTTTGTGTGAAGTTTGTAACTTCAAAAAAAACTTTATTTTCTTAAAACTATAATACAGATTAAAACACAAACCAAGACAATCGAGCGCAGTGTGCAGCACGCGCACATCCTCAGCGGGGTCGGCCGCGGCATGCAGCGCGTGCTGCAGCAACGCCGCCAGCGCCGGCGGCGCGCGCGCCTGCGTCGCCGCGTCCGCCAGCGCCAGGAACACGTGCAGCGCCGCCTCGCGCTGCGCAGCGCTTTTTGCTGTTGTGTACGCGTTCTCCACTAGCCCCCAGCAACCGTCTCCCAGGATGATGAAGCAATACATCTGTAAGACATTTGTATAGTTGTCACGATCATACAATTATGTTGATGTATAACTTCTTTACGTACACTTGCCTTGGGAATAAACCGGTGAATGCGTGACGAGAGTGTTACGAAAAGTGTGATCGAGCGAGGCGAACGTTTGTTGCCATGGTAACCGTAGTTATTATCTGACTGTTGTTATTTTTTCCTTAAATGATATTCTATAAATATATGATTGTAATATGCCTAATACACGTTATCTAGTTATTTTTATTAAAAATAATTTTTTTTACAACAAAAAGTTGTGATATACGGGATGAAATCTTTAGCTATTTTTGTTCTGTTCCGCCAAACAAGTATAACTTCCTACGTGCGAACATACGTACACACACACGTCTTTCAACCGACTTCAAAAAGGAGGAGGTTCTCAATTCGACGGTTTTTTTTATGTTTGTTACCTCAGAACTCCGTCATTTATTAACCGATTTGGACAATTTTTGTATTGTTTGAAAGTGTATACTTCCAGATTGGTCCCATTTAAATTTCAAAAATAACCACCCCTAAGGGTGGAAAAATAGCTAATGATGAATTTAACCTACTTCTAATTGTCATATTGACTTGAAACTTTGCAAGTGTTTCTATTTCCGTTGATAGTACAGTGGTTCGGTATTGTTGACCTGATCTGATGGTAAGGCCAGAAGGTGGATAGGTGGAACTCTTCAACGGCTAATAGTAGATACTTTGAGTTCGGGCTTATTTTATTTGATTTGACAAGCCTAACACGTTAGAATTCTTACTTTGCTACTACTGTCTACACTAAAAAGGGAAAAATAAAAACTTTTTAACAAAAAAATAAAAACCGACTTCAAACAAAAGCAAGTAGTTTTCATTTACTATTCATACCTAATCAAATATTTTCGAAGTCGGTGTGCTTTAGCTAAGTAATTAAAGCCTACCTATTAAATATATACTTAATCAAATATTTTCGAAATTGGTGCCAGCCCATACAAAGCAAAGCAATATATCAATCAGTTATTTTTTACTTTTTAGTGTTCTTTTTTGAAGTCGGTTTTTATTTTTTTGTTAAAAAGTTTTTATTTAGTATCTCACCTATCCTGTTTATTTAAAACAAATTGAATTTCATAAATAGTACCGATAACCTACAGAAGTTTTACTTCTTGCGCGTGTACACATTCATACACGCACTCTTTAATTTTTTATTTTTTATAATTTGGTTTTATATTATAGTCTTGTTACCACAATATCTGCTATGTCCTGTCTGTAGCACCGGAGTAGTTCCTGATCGTCTCTAGATAGCGCCGACTCTGGAGGCATCTCAGATTTCTTTACTAACGTGATAAGGAGTTGCGTAAAAACTTCATGCCATACTGGATTTATTTTCACTGTGTCGTTTGTCATGTTCAATATTTCATCCTTTAACAAAATAAATTTACACTTAAAACGTGTACAAAATGTTATAAATTATAATAAATTTATAAAAAAAAAACACAATTAAACTCTTAATATTCATTTAAACTCATCTAATATGTTTGAAATAAATAAATAATAACGAGCACCACAACACACCTGCAACGTATACCACACGCCGAACACCAAGTTGGAGCGCGTCTCGTGCAGCGGGTAGTGTCCGGGCGCGGCCTGCGCCGCCAGCAGCAGCTGCAGCAGGCCGCGCGCGCCGCGCCCGTCGCCCGCGCCCTCCACCGCCTCCACGACCACGCGCGAGTGGCACTCGCCTATTGACACGCAGCAAGTGATGATGGCCGATAGCAGCTCCTGTTCGTTGGATTATGTTTAACAAACTCTTATTAGCGTCCCACGTATCGTAAGTCACTAATTAAAGTATCGATTTGTAATTATGTATGTGTGTGAAAAGGGTTTATCATTTTTGTATGGAAGCTTCAAGTTTACCATATTTAGTTATTAACAACATGCTTCACTTGTAAGTTTCTAATTTAAGTTGTATCGATATGAAATTTTGTATGTGAATGAGGTTCCACATTTTTCTTTTGAAACTGGCATTAGCAACCTGCCACCGCCACAAGTAAACGCACGTTTCCTTATGGTGATATTTATCTTCAAATATCAAATGACACTAGGACTTTATTGTGCTGATATTTTATACATTTGTATATATATATATATATACTCATTTCAGTGTGCACCGGAAGTTAAAAAAAATAGACTGCGTAATAAAAAAAAGTACCTCGTTAATAGAATTAGGCACATTATGCGCGGCAAAGAGCGGCGTCGCCAACGCGGCGAGGTCGGCGAGCAGCGCGCTCGCGGCGCCCGCGTGGCGGTGCGCGCCGCCCGCCGTGCCCGCCGCGCGCACCGCCGACAGGCACGCCTCGCACGCCTCTAGCGCACTGTCGCTGATTGCTTCGTTCCATCTGTCACACATTTTGTATTCAAATACAAAAAAGAATACATATTTAGTCCGCGAGCAAGCTCGCTGCTGTAAAGAATTTAAAACGTCGGAAATCAAAAATCAAAATAGAACCTCGAAAAAAATCAAAAATACAGTTTTATTTAAAATGCCAAAAATCACTATTTAAAAAAGTTTTCTTTAATTCATAAATAGTCGTTTCGTTCAGCAAATTGATTCTTGTAGCCTTTAAATCCCAATGATTTTAAGTGGGGTAAATTTAAAGAAATAAAATCACTCTAAAGAGTAGAATTGCTTTGTACGAGTATGTATTGTAATGGAGTCAGTGTAGGGTATATTGCAGGTATATCATATGATTCATCAATATTCAAACGGCGACTGTTTGTGAATGCTTGTTGTTATAAAAATTCCAAAAGCATATTGTAAAATGGTGGATTGTAAAGTATAGCACTGTGGGTATTGAGGGTTTCTGGATTTAAGAAAAAAAGAAAACCTAACAAGAAGGTTACGTTTAATATACAATACGTAGCGTCTTCAAGTCATCGACACACAAACAATAAAATAATAAATATACATACGTGCATATAACATGCACGGCGGTGTGCAGGGCGCGGCACAGCGGCGCGCGCTCGGGCAGCGTGGTGGCGCAGTCGAGCGCGTCCTCCTCGCCCAGCGTGAGCCAGCTCGCCGCGCACGTCGCCGCGCTCGTCCACGACTGTATCGTGTCTTCACTTGGCCCCTCATTGCTATAGTCACTATTGATGGATGAAAATTATATTAGAAAAATAAAAAAACACACTTTTGTCATTATCACTGTGTACATAAAGTTAAGGTTGAATATCACTTGGTGACTTGGGGTGCAATAGAAAAAACGTGTTTCTCCTTCAAACGTCTTTATTAGACTATACATTTAAAATGATAAGAGTGCAACCAACACACTGTATTATCATTATCAGTATATATTCAGTAGCTCCGAGAATAGGACATAAACTATTTTTCATACTCCTAAGTGATAAAGGTGGTCCACCCCAAATAAAAAAAATTTTTGGACAAGATTTTTTATTATATTTTTTTATTTTATGATTCGGCATTAAAAAATACATACAAACCAAAATTTTCGTTTATGTATTATAAGTTATTGTATATCTATTTATATATGTTTTTTTTACCTTATTCAAGTGTATGTACTATTATTTTTAATTTTACAATATATTAATTGCACTTTTTTAGGCTTGTTATGTAACACAATTTCTCACTTCAATAAGTTGGCTCAAAAAGATCTCTTTGACTAAGTCCACCTTTGCCCACATTGATCATTGTATTATCTATGTTACATAGTTCATGTACATAAAAATATATAATATAGTGAATAACAAACTTTTGTCCAGGGCTTCATGGGTATAGTTTATAATCAAACTGGCACTTTACAAATAAGCACAAACTTTTTACAAAAATTTAAAATTGATATTATTATTTGTATACTTATCCAAACAAAAATGAACAATAATATCTCAATCATGACCAAATGGCATTAAATGGCATACTAACTTGTAAACACTCTGAAGATATCTTAGCATATCATCCAACACCATAGAACTTGCTTGGTTTAATGCAGCACGATTTTTTTGACGTAAAGATGTTCCCATAGTCATACTATTGTACTAAAAACAAAAATTCATAAATACCTTCTGGAATAAACAATATTTATATAGGTAATAAGCAGTGCCGGATTAACCACGTAGCAAGAGTAGCAATTGCTACAAGCCCCGCGCAAAAGGGGGCCCCGCATATTTAAATCCGCTCATCTCTGCCTGAGCGTAATTTTTTGAGTGAAACTTATTAAGACGTGGTATATTGAATTTATTTGATGTCACAAAGACGTCCATGAAACTGTAATTTTCGAAATACATATAATAAATAAAAAAAATGAAATTGAAATGTTTAGCCATTTCCGTTATAAGTATGTTTTATGGTCTCGAGAGGCTGAAAATCACCCCCAACTTCAAGTGGGCGTTTACATCTAAAAAAAAATAGTTCAATTCATTTCTATTGCCCTAGTTTAATGTAAATCAAAAGATTACTCTAGAAATTTAAAATAAAAAACCAAGAAAAAGTTAAAAACCGAGTTTTTTGCAAATATCTCGAAAACTTTGAGATTATTGTAAAAAATGTCATTTATAAAAGTTGTAGATTTCTACTAAACCTACAACTTTTGTACAAAACATTTTTCGATAGAACGTCACAGTAAAGCGGAAATTGAAAAAAAAATATTTTTCAACGCTTTGCATCCCGCCATTTCTCGGGGGTAGCTGGCCATTTACGAATTTGAATTCCCTATATACTTGCTAACATTTTAAAATCATAAAACTTCAGGTTTTCAATATATTTTTTTTCTCTTTAAAATAAGCGGATTCCGATTGGTCTAAAAATATAAAATTAGCTATTTCTAAAAATATAATGTACATTGTTTTAAATATAAATACCTTTGGTCTTGACCTTCGCTCGGAGTTTTTGGCCAAAAGTACAATTTTCTTAAAAAAAAAAACTAAAAACTACATAAATAAAACAAAAGTAAAAGCTTTGTATCCGACCGGGATTTGAATTCGAATCGATTCGGGACACCTGTGATTTTCAATCTTGCGCCTTGGCTGCTTGACCACGATGCTTATACCTGAGCGTGCGAAATTAGCGACCATATTTTGCATGGAATAATGCGAAAGAAAACCACATGAAAACTCGAAAACACGCTCTTTCCTAGACATAAGTCTAGTCTAGATCGATTTTATGGCCCCGAAAACCCCACATGCCAAATTTCAGCAAAATCGTTAGAGCCGTTTCCGAGATCGCCGGTATAAATAAACGATGATTGGTCATTTAATGGTAATTTAGAATTTAGAAATATCTATTAAAAAAAATGTGCAGTATCATCACTTTTCAAATGTTAGTTTCTTATCAAAATTATCCTAAATTGCCAGGAATTCTCATCTCTGGCTTTTTGTACTTGTCAGAGCCTAACGGAGCCTATAGGAATCTACTGTACTATTAATCAATCACAACATTGTAACCTAAAGATGGCAAATAAACGTATTGAGGCCTGAGGTATTGAGTATTGAATTGTTTTTTTTTACCACTTTATACTTAAAAACACATAGCAGATCAAGGGTTCTTCAAAAGAATTTGCTACGGGCCCCGCGCTTGCTTAATCCGGCACTGGTAATAAGACTAATACAATATAACATTGATTGGCTTATACTTATAACTTTATTTAGAAAGCTCCGACTGTAACTTCTGAGTAACTCACTAATATAATATTTTACTTCCTTCATTTTAAAGAATTGTATAAACATTGATTTTTTTGTTACTTTAACTAAATTAATAGTTTATATTTATAAGCTGTAACATAAATTCACTTACTTCTTCTGGTATCACAGTAAGCACTTCAAGTAATAAGGATGTGTTCTCTGCAGCTGAGAGCGGTCTTAAAGTATCAGCTAGGTCTATTGAACCTTGTTGTAAAATGAATGCAGCTAACTATAATTAAAAGAAGTAAGATGGTATTTAAAAGGAATATCAACAATATCAACATAATTTAATGAAAATAATAAAAAAGTAGGTACAAATAGTTTTATATTATACTCACACTGATACATAGTCTGTTAGTAACAATTTTTGGGCCTTTAGAATAACCAATTACAGATTGTAATAATTTTTCCTTTAATTGTGGATAACTCTCAGGGGGTACCTCACTCCAGCACCTCAGGATTTTTGTATGTAATGTCGTAGCTGCATAGAATTGTATTTCTGTTCCCTGAATAAAAAATATATGAGAGTTATCTTAATTATCTACTTTCTTACTATCAGTTAAAACTAACAAAAATTCATATCATTAAAAAAAAAACTGATATATCTTCAGTACTCTGTCTCACATTCAAATATTATTTTCATTTATTACTTTCTGCTAAATCCTTGATTTATTGATTGACAACGATTGCTCCATAGAAATCTCACAATCCACAGTTTTATTTTTAAAGCTTGTAGACACAATTATAAAAACAAATATTTTTATGATAATACTTTAAAGAATATTTTTTAAATAAGTTTTTTTAGTTAAAGAATATTCAAATCAATAAAGATATATATGTGATTAATCAATAGGGATGATGGAGTGGAAATATTTATACAATTCTTGTAACTTTACTTTGCTAGGTTGGAGCAATTCCCAAACAAAATTCCAAGCTTCTGGTACTCGTTGAGCTGCTGTAAGCCATGCATGTGCCTTTGCGCGATCTTCTTGTTCGCCGTTATAAAACACGGAAACCGCATATTCTAAATTTTGAGCAGTATACTCCATTATTATGTGACACCTTTTCCACTTTAATGCTTAATGCATTATATATAATTATTTAATAGTTAGCTCTTCTTTTTATCTGTCAGATGTTTAAGACTTATTATTGGCGATAATTATTTACAATATGTCTATTTAATAATGTACCAATGTAAATAAAAATTGAAAAATATCGAATTCGAGTGTTAACTTGTCAATAACAAATGACAAATAATTGTCAGATTTTGACACATCGGACATATGACTCGAGTTCGACAGACGTGAGACGACATTGAAGCTTATACAAAAAAATCGTGTCTTTCTCACCTATTATGTCTCTACCACAGATGACAAATAGAGGTCTCTACCGTCGTTGACAAATAAAAGTCTCTACTCTCTTCACACTACTCTCTAGTGTAGTCTATGTAGCAATATACTCTAAGTCTCTATGGTGTAGTCTATGGATTATACATTTTGAGACTGTCGTCTGTCACCGGTCACTGTAGCAATATACTCTATGCCGGTCACGGTGCTGTTGTTATAAAAATTTCATTCATCATTGATTTAAATTAAAAGTTTGTTTTATTAGTAAATCTAAAAATGAAAATTGAAGAAGTAAAAAGTACTGCGAAGACTCAAAGAATATCTGCGCATAGCCACATAAAAGGTTTGGGATTAGATGAAAATGGAGTACCGATTCAGATGGCAGCCGGTCTCGTGGGTCAAGAAGCAGCAAGAGAGGTAGGAATAATTAATAAGTACATATGCTAATCTAATAAAATAATTACGTTTTATAAACGTGTTCTCTAACTGTTATTATATTAATGTGTTATGAACGTCTAGTGAGTTATTGATAAAATATTGAGGTTAGTTTATTTGGTTACCATGGAGTTCCATAGTTGTTTTCACTTTAATCGATTTACGTTTAATACTGATTTTCATAAAATATCACATAATAGTAATATTCAATTCATATTCTTATTACTTCAACAAAACGTTACAAATATAAAAAGTACTTAGTCGCGGGAAAAACTGTAGCGAAGCATAATCAGAAGATTTTTAGTCATAATAACATCGGCCTCACCTTTCTGTGCCTCTGCATTCTCTTAGTTTAATTTATGTGATGACTTGCTGTATTCATTTAACCTAATAATAAGAAATGCAGAGCCTGAGTGTTAAAATGTATTGCATTTTAAAACCTAAACAAACAAAGAAATAGACAGAAATTGATGATGATGTATAGGAAAAATACATATATAATTATATATACTATTCTTTATTGCACTTATATGTAAAATACAGAGAGTAACAAACAATGAAATTAGTTAGCATATATTATATTTTTTATAACACTATATAAATATTTAATTATTTTGTTTTGGTTACAGGCAGCCGGCATTGTGGTTGATATGATAAGAAGCAAAAAGATGGCTGGTCGAGCATTATTACTTGCTGGCCCTCCAGGCACTGGAAAAACTGCAATAGCACTAGCTATTGCTCAAGAACTTGGCAATAAGGTAAAGTTATTTAATTTCTTTTTCACTATTATTAGTTAGTTATAATTAACTATAATTAGGATTCTCTTATTTTCAGTTTGTAAAATAAAAAATATGTAAGATTGAAAGATTTTTGAACAGTAATAAAATAAGCTTTTAATGGAACAATTAACTAAACATTAAATAAGTTTAAGGAAACAAGAATTCTTCAAGTATAAACAAATATAATTAATATATTTCTGATAGAAATGGCATAAAAAAAGGATGTCCATTGTATCTATGTTTGTGTTATTATATTTTATGTGATTTTGATTGCTTTCCTAACTGCATTAATAGGTACCATTCTGCCCAATGGTAGGCAGTGAAGTGTATAGTACAGAGATTAAAAAAACTGAAGTTCTAATGGAAAACTTCCGCCGTGCTATTGGCTTACGTATTAGAGAAACCAAAGAAGTCTATGAAGGGGAAGTAACAGAACTGACCCCAGTTGAAACTGAGAACCCAGCTGGAGGTATAATTTTTTTAAATATAATTTTATAATCCATTTTATTTTATAAAAAAATCTGATTCACTGAAATATTTTTTTCTTTTTCTCTAGGATATGGAAAAACTGTTTCTCATGTAATTATTGGGTTGAAGACTGCTAAAGGTACCAAGCAGCTGAAACTTGACCCTACTATTTACGAATCACTTCAAAAAGAAAAAGTTGAAGTAGGTGATGTTATTTACATAGAAGCTAATTCTGGTGCTGTGAAAAGACAAGGAAGAAGTGACACTTTTGCAACTGAGTTCGATTTAGAGGTAATAAAAATGATAAAGTTATATATTTTTATATATAGAAAATTTATATTTTTAATTTATTAAGTAAGAAATCATAGAAATATTTCTAAATTTTTTTTACAGGCAGAGGAATATGTACCTTTACCTAAAGGTGATGTGCATAAAAAAAAAGAGGTGGTTCAAGATGTAACTCTACATGATTTAGATTGTGCAAATGCCAGGCCACAGGGGGGACACGACATAATGTCTATGATGGGCCAGTTAATGAAACCAAAGAAAACTGAGATAACTGGTAAGTGTTCTTGCTCCCTGAACCTTTTTATTTGTATTTTAAAGACCTTTTCTTAGATATTGATATTTTAAGGGTCTAAAAGAAACTTCTAGAACTAGAGTTTCAAACACTAGTTGTATAAAGTGATAGTCATACCTTTCTTGGTAAAAATGCAACACAAATCGTATTGTGCAGATGTATGGAACTGCCCAGGGACAAATCTCCCTACACCTAACCAAGTTTAAATTATTAAATTATGTATATTTTTATTTTAGATAAACTAAGAAAGGAAATCAATAAGGTAGTCAATAAATATATTGATCAAGGAATAGCAGAATTAGTTCCAGGAGTGTTATTTATCGATGAGGTAAGCTATTACTTAAAACTATTAGCATAATAAGTAACAAATACAACTTTTTCTACTAGTCGTTAAGTGTGTCGTGTCTACTTGCTTATTAAATTTATCTTAAATCAATATTCATACCACATTATGAAAATTCTTTCAAAAGTT
This sequence comes from Brenthis daphne, assembly GCA_947093115.1. Taxonomy (NCBI): domain Eukaryota; kingdom Metazoa; phylum Arthropoda; class Insecta; order Lepidoptera; family Nymphalidae; genus Brenthis; species Brenthis daphne. Next base: position 3,201,149 of record OX352477.1, on the reverse strand, counting down.
AAATGCTGTAGTACCATCTCATGGCATATTACAGTTATAGCTGTTGACTTACCCGTCAACTTTTTCCCGACTGTCATATAAAAGTATGAATGACAGTTGGGAGTGATTCACGATTGTTCCTCGCACACCCCAAACAACTACCATGTATTCTATTCTATATTATAAGACACCTTCCTTAGATGACTGTATGGATTTACTAATTTATGGTATTATATATATGGTATTATATATCACTTTTAAGAAAAACATTGGATACTTCTCCTTCTCCTAAATTAAGAGTTTACATATGATAGTATTTATAGTCTTAAATTAAATTAGTGTTGCTAACTTAAAACTAGATTAAAACAAAACAGTAATATGACTTTGTTAATTACAGGTTCATATGCTTGATATAGAAACTTTCACATATTTACACCGTGCCTTAGAGTCTGCAATTGCGCCTATAGTCATTTTCGCAACCAACAGAGGGCGATGCCTAATACGGTTAGTATTTCATTTCTTACATCAATGCAATAAAATGTAACATTTTTAAATTTGTATTCAATCCCCTTTTTAATGTCCCACTGCTGGCCTCCCTTCAATACGAGAGGGATCAGGCCATAGTCCACCACGCTGGCCAAGTGCGGGCGGGCTAAACATGTCTTTCGAAAACTTGCTAGGTTCTTTCAAACATGCAGGTTTCCTTACGATGTTTCTCTTCGCCGTAAAGCAAGTGGTAATCATTTTGGAAATGATTCAGACCTGACAATATCAGAGTTGCGAGACCCGGGATTTGAACCTGCTTCTCTTGATTTCCCAAGCGAGGATGTTACCATTGAGCGATCACTGCCTTTTAAAATTACCAGATATTCATTATTATTTATCATAATTTTTCAGAGGGACAGAGGATATTATTTCACCACATGGCATTCCATTGGACTTACTAGATAGGCTTTTAATTATTCGTACATTGCCTTACAATAAAGCTGAACTTTTACAGGTAAGCTTTGTTGAAAATTTTTATCAACTGACTTCTTTAAAAAGGAGGAGGTTCTCAATTCGGCTGTTTTTTTTAATACCTTAGAATCCCTTCAATTTAACTTTAACCGATTTGGACAATTTTTGTTTTGTTTCAAAGTGTTTACTTCTAATTTGGTTCCATTTAAATCTAAAAAAAATAATGCCACTCCTAAGGGTGGAAAAATAGCTAATAACATTTTTACCTACTTCTAATTGTCATATTGACTTGAAACTTGTGTTGTTAAAATGTTTATATTTCCGTTGATAGTGCAGAAGTTCGGTATCGTATTGTATAAATGAAAACTACCAATCAGTTATTTTTTACTTTTTTCTAAAAGTCTGTTTTTTTTTGCATTAATAGGTTAATCTGAATACGTATTTAAATGCTTTTTACCATTCTGAATGATTATATGTTTTAGATATTAAAACTGCGCGCAACAACAGAAGGTATATCAATTGATGATGAAGCCTTAACTGCGCTCTCCGAGGTCGGCGCAAATAGTACACTCAGGTATGGTATAATTTTACATAGTTGTATTAATGTTTATTATCTGTAATTAAAACATTATGATTTTCTGAAAAAGCCACTTGAATAGATATTATACTGCAGTGTGTACACTCTCATAGTCCTATCTGGATAATTCTATATACATATATGTATGCGGTAAGAGATCTGGTGCAGGGCAAACGGCTGTAATTACTCTCCAAGACACGTAGGCCCCTAGTAGTAGAAGTACTTAGCCCGAACGGGGACTCGAACTTAGTACCACCAGATTTGCAGTCATGGACAGTAGTGACTAGACCACACAGTATACATATAAATCCATACAGTAGGTGATCGCGTTTGTTCTTAATAGAAATTTCCCCAAATGCAAGGGTTGTCCAAAAAAATATCAATTATGCCTTGTTATAGTTGTACCCGTCAACCCTAAAGCCATCTACCGACTGTCGTATAAAATTAAGTATGACAAGAAGTGGGGTGTTCCCCGCTCCGTTTCGTCCCCAATGTTGTCTCGGCCCCCCTCACGTTGCGTTACTTCAAACCCCCCCTCCTCCCTCCCCACTTCACCCCCGTCAATACCCCCCCCCTCTCCCCACGTCAACACCCTCCCCACCACTTCATCCCCGTCAACACCCTCTCCTCCATTTATTGTAACGTGTGTAAACCCTTATGGTTATGTGGGGCTCCTGCCGCGAGAAGCGCAGCAGCCTACACTAAAACCACACGGTGTTCCACCTCAGTCGCATATTGGCCGGGGCACGGGTACTCTTGCAACGTCCCCCCTGCCTTATACGCTTTCGTTATACGACTGCATGCGTGTACTCATCCGAGTACAATGTGCAAACATGCGCAAAACACAACAAACATTGTCTACGCAGGTACGCCGCCCAGCTGCTGACGCCGGCGGCGCTGACGGCGCGCGCGGAGGGAGCGCAGCGCATCTCCCCGCAGCACATCCGCGCGGTGCACACGCTCTTCCTCGACGCCAAGTCCTCCGCTCGCATACTTACACAACACTCTGATAAATATATGAAGTAGTACTGTTACTGTCATTGGAGTTAACCTACTTGAGTCTCTATTATTTATAACGCTAATAGAAAAAAAATGAATTGTACATGTAAAATCTTTAATGATTTTAAATGGAATTGAACTCGAGGTAAGCTTGTTTACGAAAGAGTCTTTAAAAAAGTTTGCTATTAGAAAAGTACAGCATGATTGAGAACCTCCTGCTTTTCAGTTATGTTGTCGGAACAAGTAATTTGTGTCTATATTTTTTAGGCTTTCTATAAGCAATGTCGAACATAAAACTGAACTTTTCTAAGGTTTATTGCACTCGTGGGCTTTATCCACCCACCTCTGTTGTCTGTATCGGACGTTTTTATTTAAATTTTGTTTTCGATATGGGTTCTGTTTAAGTCCAATTTTTGTTGAGTTCAATCAAAGCTGTAAGAAGTTAATGTTCATTTTTTTTTCATCTAAAATGCAAGAAATAGTACAAATACTTTACTTTTAAGTATTCTATGTAAGGTTTTGTGATGTGATGGCGCGGCTCATTTAGAAGTATATGAATTTGGTCACAATTCACAAGGTCAGATACCTACATATTTTTATGTAACTTTCATTTATTATCTATGTGAGTACTGCTATGAAGGTTTAATTTAGTTAAAATACGAAGTGCCTATGTTTTAGGTGAAGAGGTATAAGTTTTAAGTTGATATAATGTTAGGTTTCTCACAATAATTACCGAGAAATATAATTTTTAAGGACATAAAAAATGTTTAATAAATAAAATTTTAATAAAAATTAGTTGTCTTATTCTATGTCTAATGCTATGTTGAAATATGTACAAATTTTTAATATCAAAAAGTTTTCATTGAAATACAGCAGATACATGAGATAATATTGAAAACACTTAAAATTAATTGCAACATTTATAAAAAGTGAAATATCCAATTTTCTACAAATATATAAATAGCTGTAAGCAGTCTATTTAAAAATATATTTACATATTTTAATACATATATGTATATCTCATACCTCACCTTTTGTTTGTGTTTGTTCTTTTTTCCTCATTCGTTGGAACTGGCATGTAATGAGCGTCAGATGATTTTATTGTAGAAGTAGAATGACTGGATGGAAAAGGATTTTCGGTGGAAACTGGTGGAGTAAAGGTGGGCAAGTCCACTCGAACACCCGTAGGCTCTGCGGTATGTCTGTACAGTGCCTCGAATTGCATCTCTTCAGAGATCGAGTGCGATTTGATTTTTCTTTCATCTCTAGCATTAATTGGATAAACAATTAATATTTTTTCCCCTTTACTGCGCAAGGCGATCGGTGGAAGCGCAGTACTCGTGGATGCTGCAGGTCCTTCAACTATTTGTAACATTTCAACTGGCGCTGGTCGTAGGGGCTCCTTTGTTGTTGTCGTTGTTGTAGTGGTTGTTGTCGTAGTTGAAGGAGTCGTTGTAGATGTAGTAGTTGTTGTAGATATAACGACTGGTATATCAGGTTCCTCAGGAGTCTCGAATTCACGTCTTTCTCCCGGTGGGCCCATTATCCTAAGAGATTCTATCTTCATTTCTAAAGTTGGGGTAGGAACAGGTACAGTATTGGTCACGTTTATTTCTTCCGTAGGTATAAATCTTGCCGTAGTTTTAGGGACTTCTCGTGACCCAAATATAGGTAATCGTGGTGCATAGGCAGAAACCAAGGGCAAAATAGTGTCTCGTGCGTAACGTTCCGCTCTCGAAATGAAGGAAGCAAGACGAGCTGGTAGAAACTGCACAGCAAAACTTGTCTCTTCTTTTTCCGCTCGTTCATCCCAAGGTACATCATTTGGTGCTGTGGAGATGTCATAATTTTTAGGCTTACGGGATGGAGACGGTGTAGTTGTAGTACGCGGTGGTTGCGTAGCGCGAAGTATCGGCTCTGATATCTCACGAGTTTCATCGGGAGAATCCGCTCTTTGCCGAGGAGTTTTGCGAGGTCGAGGACGTAGGATAGGTTCAGCGATTTCTACAATTCCACTGGGCGCGGTTTTTGTATTCGTCATACCAAATGCTCTGCCTGTGTCGACTGTTTCTTCGTAGTCATAAGAGTCGGCGAGTACAAAAGGTCTCTGGGGCGTGTCTTCAGGTAGTTCATTATCATGTGGGTCGTCTGGTGGCGCACTGGGTACAGTTTCTTCGTGGACAACTTCCTTAATGGGTATAGTGCTGTTCGAAGGTTCTTCCACCTAGAATATAAAAACGTTTCAAGTGAAGTTGTCAGTTTTATTATGAGGTGTGTATGTATGTATTTACTGATACCTACCTCTTGAATATTACAGTCTCCTGGCTGCAGAGGTAGCTGGGCTGACTCATCTGACAAGAGTCGCAAATTTTTGCAGAAAGATGACCTACATAAAAAAATATCTTTACTTACAAATAAAATTAAACTGTATACCTCAGATTTCAAATTAGCTACCCATATAAGTTGGTATTGTGCAAATAGCACAATACCAACGCTCAAACAACCATAATAGTCTAGATTACAAGTTAAAATTGGTAAAAATTAACGAAAAAGCTCCTAAAAATATGTGCGATAGCTCATTGGATTCTAATGAATCCTAGAAAAATGTGTTTGAACCATTTTTCAGCATGTAAGAAATTGCAGAATTATAAAAAAGAAGGTACCTATTTAGTTTTTCGCTAATAACTCAAAAACTATTAATAATTAAGAAATTAAAAAAGAAACAATATTCTTAAACAAGAGAAAATTTCCAATAAAAAAATCCCGACTTCAGGGACTCTACCTACATACATTATGTATTTATAATTTTAATTTAACTTTGAAAATAGGGCTCCAAGCGGCTGATGAGGTGTGCGCTCGCCGCCTCTAAAACGAGTACGTTATGTAAAATCATTTTTTTACAGTGTCAAATATCATTTTTTTTTTTATAAATTATGGTGTATTTGTAAACACTCCAAAGAATTTAGTACTGTTTAGATAAAAGTTTTAAGTTAATTTTTCAAAAAGTTAGGCGATTGTTAATTAATAAAATTTTGTCGGACTTTTGTCATTGAAGACAACAAAAGATGTTTAAATAATTAGTCTATTCGTTTTTCGCTTCTTGGAGCCCTTATTATATACGTAGTATTATAGGTACGTAACAAGATCACGTCATGAAAGTTTTTAAAATTTCAATACATATTTTGTTTATTACAATTGTTATTATGTTAACAAAATTTTTGGAATACATATTTATATTTCTGAGGCGAAAAATTTATAGACCAATTATTTAAACATCTTTTATAGTTGAAAAGCGTTGAAAAATAGTTTTTTTCAATTTCTGGCTTAATTTGACGTCCTATCGAAAAATGTTCTGTACAAAAGTTATAGGTCTAGTAAAACTCTGCAACTTTTATAAATGATACTTTTGACAATAAAGCTGGATATCGGGGCCATTTTACGGATTTTTGATCCTTATACACCTGCTAACGCTTTAAAGACGTTCTCGCGGTAAAAAGTATCCTTTAAGTTGACCCGGATCTACCATCTACTCGGAGCTATCATCATACCAAATTTTATCAAAATCTCTCCAGTGGTTTTTCTGTGATGCGGTAACAGACAGACAGACAGACAGACAAAAATTCTAAAAACTGTAGATTCGGCCTCTGTATCGATAATAATATTTATTCCAATAAGATTTTCCAAAAAATATTTAATTCGGCTTAGTTACAATTTTATTATATGTGTAGATAATAGATATCACTCACTTTCTTTTTATTTCGAAGAAGAAAATTATCTAATTGATGTTAGTGAGCTCCTCAAGCAGTAGCGGATTTTGTCGAATAATTTGAGATCTTCTACTTTTTAAAGCGCGAAAAGAAGGGTATCGGCAGAAAACGTTTATGCCAATTTTCTATGTAATTAGGCTAGTTAATGCATATATAAAGGCATTTAACTTACGTTTTCCCGAAGCTATCAGTGATGAGCAACTTGTGTATGATGACGGACCGTACGCCGGCGCTGAGCCATCCGTTATAAGCCGCATAGTGTACCGAAGCACGCAGCGGCACGCCCAGTGCGGGGTGTGGCACCAGCACGCGGCCGAATCTGATTCCGTGTTCACTGTCTTCACGCCTGTATAAAGTTTGATCCAAATTTAAATATAATAAATGTAAAAGTTTGTTTGTCCTTCTTTTACGCTGAAACGGAGCGACGGCGTAAATTATATATTAGTAAATAAAGTACAGGACTTACTTGGTCATGGGAAAAGATTCATTTAATCCTGAATCCCCCTGTAAAGTAAGCGTTATACGACCATAATTCTGTTTTTGATTTGTTTCACTGGCGCCCCACAACGCTACGTGGTATTGATGAGCTAAACAAAGTATTATAAATTTTAACATATTTTGAATAATAATTGGTAAATAAAAAAAATTTAACCACTATCTATAATTATACTGTACTAACGTACCACAAAAAGGTTCTTCTTCTCTAGTAAGGAGATACAATTGCCCGCGACCGAGAGAGCGGTCGGCGTAGTATCCCATATTGCCGCAACGACGGTCTCCATCACAAGGGAAACATCGACCCTGAAAGCATTATTTTTTTATAATAAAACATTTTTATTCTATATTAAATGAATTTCGTATATTTAAATAGTAATTTCGTTTTTTATTCTATATTATATGTCGGTATTTCTTTAGAAAAAATTTGTGATCAAAATTTATTTCAAAATATATCCGAAAATTACATTCAAACTTTTAGTAATAGTATGAAACAATGTTTTAAAAGGAAACAAAATCGAATGTGCATATTACAAGACTTCCGCGATAAACAATAGCATTCCCAAGGAGGGTTGATGTCAGGCAGGCGGTCGGTCGTAAAACTTGCCAAATCCTATCAGCAGTACAGAAGATGTACTGCGCCGAACCCAAGTGATTGGAAAATGGGCAGCGAGAAGAAGAAGATTAAATGAATTTCGTATTTTGATATATCGATGTCTGTGAATGATTGCAATATAAAGATTATATTAAAACCTCCAGGTTAATTTCTAAGAAATTATTTAAATTTCTAAGAAATCTATTGTTAACTGCAACGCCGGCGTGTCTGCGGTCGTGGAGGATTAATAAAACGACCTTAATCGACTATAATCTAGATTAGTGACATTTAAAAAAGTAAAGGTCATAGACTTAATTTTTACATGGGTCGGTGGTTTACACACGTAAAGGCTTTCACGTGGAAGTTCAAAGTAGGTAATATTGACAAAATACTATTTTAATAAATAGCTATATTATCAAATAAAGTTTGTTAAAATTGTTTATTTTAAAAGTTAAGCAAGTATAAAATAAATAGATAAATAGATATTTGCTCAGCAAATCTACATATTTAACTTGTACCTACCTCCAAGAATGTATCATAATCTGAACAAGGAAATGCTGGAAAATGACATTTAGGTGAAACGGAATCAGTAAAGAACTTGTAAGCGCGACGATGATTGCACAACGACCGTCCTTCCGGCGACGCGCCGGCCCACGGCAACACGAGATCGGATACCGCACCGACAAACCTGTGATTAATAAATAAAGCTTGTTTACTTTCACTATTTAAAATTAACGACTTTTAAGCGTAAACATGTTAGCATTTTTAAATAAAACTAGTTAGATTTAAACAAAAAATACCCACAGATTGGAACAGCCATGTTGTACGCGGCCGCCATTCGGGTAGAAGTCGACGTGCCCAAGTGGTTGCGCGGCGCCCAGCCCGCCAAGGATTAGCGTTTCCCCGTTAGAGTGGATGACATCTACGAATTTGGCATCCGATTTATCTAATCGCGCTCTGAAGTCTTGGAATTCAAACAGAGGCCCAGCTGGATCTAAACCTACAAAAAATCATTTTATATTAACTCAAATGTTACGAAACTTTCCATATTTATTACGCAATATGCGACATATGAGGCTACGTAATATTTTGAATATAGTTTACAAAGTTGACGAAGTAATTAAATAAGTAAACGTAACAGTGGAATATTATACCTGTGATACGACTTATGTTTCTCAGTTCAGAACCAGTGAAGCCAGCGACATGTGCTCCCAAGCTAAATCCAATTAAATGTACGTCCTCGAATCGCAAATCTATATGCTGAGTCAAACCTGTTTAAACGTTCACTTGCATTAATATATGTAATTTCCACGTAAATATAGTATGTAAATAGTGCATGCATTTTAAACGATTAGTGATTTATTATAGATATTTGTCTTTAAAGACAATTAAAAATAAATTATGATTAGTCGACAAGTCGGCGCTACTTATTTAAGCCGTTAAAAGTAGTTTACCTTGTAGCAGCATTGCCAACTGTTTACCCACAAGTCTAGTGTTAGCTGCTGCTCGAAGGTAATTTGGCATAGACGCACCACCTTCCCAATCTACGCAAATTACATTGCATTCTTCCTATAAGATAAATAAAACAACTATCAGTACCTATGTTATATTAAGAAAGAGCAACTGCCTCGGTGGTGTAGTGGCTAGCATGTACGGCTGCACACTCGGAGGTCCTGGGTTCGAGTCCCGGGTCGGGCCAAGTTTAGTTATTGAGACTTTCTGTATACTAAGTCTCAGTAGCAGCCCGGAGTTGGGAAGTTGGCGGTGTTTCACCCCCGTGCCTCGGAGAGCACGTAAAGCCGTCGGTCCTGCGCCTTAACTCTCACTGGTCGTGTCGATTAGTCGTCCCACCGGAGTATGAGAGTGACAGGAATAGAGAGTGCACTTGTGTCTGCGCGTACACTTGTGCACTATAATATCTCCTGCGCAGTTGGCTAGTCTCAATGAGATTAGCCGCCGTAGCCGGAATCGGCTAGGAGAACATCATCATATATTAAGAACATTCAAGAACTAAATATTGTTTTATCTCAATTATAATAATGTTAAAGCAACTTCGCAAATAATATTTTAGATTAGATCATGATAAGATTTGGCCCACGACTAGTACCTTTATTGGCGCGCAACGTAATACGTCTACTGCATCATAATAATGTTTGTCATGTTCTAAATTGAAATTATAAAGAGGCTTTTTCTTTTAAATAAGTATGTAAGATTTTGGAGTCCATACCACTGCCATTAAAGCGGAGCGCATCTCGTACACCCACACGTTATCACAGTTGGATCCGAAGCCGTGCACGATGACACGCGTGGGACGCGCCGTGTCGAAGGCGCGCGCCGCCCAACTCCACGCGGCAGACATGTTGCTAGCCGGCACTGCTATAAGCGGCTGGTCTCCTCTATTTACATACATAAAAACCAATAATCACTTTGATACTTAAAAATATTTAACATAACTGTTATAACTTTAAAATAACACTATAACTTATAAGTAAATATTGAAACCCTCAGAAGTACAATATTTTCTTGAAGCTTTCATTGAGGTATACAGCTATTCATTAAAAAAGAATAATCATAAAAATCGGCTTACAATGCGCACGAATTATGCACCTCCTTTCTTGAATTTGAAAACAATAAAGTTTTTAGTAAATTCGTTATTTACTTGTCCTTTGAAATATATCATTTATGAGATATTTCATAACGCAGTGTTTTTGTTAGATACACTTGACCTGTGCTCTATTTAGTAGAGTAACCTCAGCGTTTGCATTAAAAGTGAAATCGACTATAATGTATTAAATACCAACTATCAATACATACCGGCCTTGCCTTCTTTGTTATTCTTAAGCTCTGGCTCTTTATTTACGAGTAGTTGTTATGATTCCTTGACGTTGTAATAAAAGTATTAAAATTGTCATCGTTCATATTCAGTGCAAATTTACCACTTAAGGCACCGCCGATTATCTAATTGTGCCTGTGAGTCAAAATTCTTTAGGTATTCACCTTAACCTGAATGTCTTTCATTACTATATGACTTCACTCTCCCAAAAATCAGACTGCATCCTGTTTTAATCAACAGCTATTTGCCGAGAGTTCTTATACAACTGTTTATGTAATCATATGTTGGATTTCATTTTACATCTTTAAATGCCTATATTATATTTTTTGTCAATAATACATTTAGGCATGCATTGTAACCATACATGTAAAGTTAAATGAATTATAGGTTTAATATTTTAGAAGGACACTGAAAAATAAAATAACCTGTTAGTCGTAGAGTAGAGAAGAAAATGCGTGCCAACCTCCGACGGAGGGCTTGGCAGGGTCTCTAAGTATGCGAAAGGGCCAGAATCTTCAAAACAACCGAATTCTCCATAACAAACACTTCCTTGTGACCTCTTAGTCCTTAAATAAAAAAAAACATCATACATTTTAACTAAGTTACCCTGTTATAATGTTAAAGTTAATCACAATAAATAAATAATAAATTATTTAAATCTATTACATAACAGCATTTACTTTCTATATTATATAAAATGCGTATATAAGCACAATACATTTTGAACTACACCTTGACTTGCCCGGATACTTAGACACTTGAAAACTCAAAAAAGAAAATTATAATATTATAATTATTACCTTTTTTATATTAATGATTGAATTTTTTTAACAATTTAAATTTTCAATATTTGCAAAATGTGCAATTTTTCAAATTTAATATGTGCTATAATGAAAGCCATATATATCCTGTTTTACATGATAAAATAGACATTCGAATCTGTTATTTTAAAGCAGTTTCCTCCATTCCAAAATATTTTAGACTAGCGACTCACCCTCGCTTCGCTTGGGTTCGTCCTTCGCTTGCTTTCCAATACAAACTTTTATTCCCCTTAACCTTAAAGGATGATTTCCGGGATAAAAAATATCCTATGTCCTTACAACATCTTTTAAATATGTTCAGTAAATCTAGAGATTACCCCCTACAACCTCACAAACTTTAACTATTTATAATATTAGTATAGATATACATAAGTATAACCCCTTCGTAAATCGAATGATTTGATTTTTACAAAGCTGTCTTTAACGCGCTTCATTGCTATATAGATAGATAATAAATTTGCACAATAGAAAGTGCGCATGGAGTTGAGTGGTGAAAGTGTTGATATTACAATTTTGCCTTATTGTACGAAATAAGGTTTATACTTTATAGCAAAATTCACAGGTAATGATATTTTTGATGGTAAAATGATAATTTTTTTTAATAATAAAAAATTATACATACATATTAGGTACATGTAAGAATATGTTGCGAGAATGAAAATACACGCTAGTAGAGTGTGTATTGCATACAGACATAGACATATAATCAAAAAGCTTAGCGTAATAACGAAAGCTTTCCACCTCTTTTAGGTAGAGATAAGCAAAGCATTTTCTAAATAACCTGATGATATCTAGCTATCGTGCCTCATATATTAGGGGAAATTTGAATTCTTTGCTGGTTTTTATAAAACCTATAAGCTCTTGAAAAATTCAATTTTAATACACTCAGAAAAAAGTCAGGCAAGTCGTTCCACATATTGCACGTGTGAGGTAGAAATAAGCGTGAGGCACACATTTTAGTGGGAAGTCAAATATCTAGGATCTTTTGATGACATCCAATGAATGCTATCGTAGAAATTTCATTTAAGAATTATAAAAATGATAGTTTATTTATTTGTTTATTAAATTATTACTCTAGTGTTTGTACTTATAAGATATAATGAAATCCTTTCAGCCTTTTTTGCTAAAGTCGGGCGTCCAGATGAGCAAAAATTTGAACTCTATTGTTTTGGCTTTATTTTATTTAAATATGTTATATGTAATTTGTATATAATAGAAATGAATGTGTATATGTATTTTTTTAATGTATTAAATAAAAAAATGTTTGTATGTTTGCTGTCTGTTTGTAAGGTATGTGATTTTAAGCTACCCATACGTTTGCAAAAAAACTTGAGCCTATTGTGCGTGCGTCATTGCGCCTAAAGATTTCCCATAAAAACGATAGGTGGTGCACGTGTCGTATTCGAAAAATTAAAATTTATAAGTCTAAAAGGGACATTGTACCAGTAATCATTATGACATAAACCAAATATGTATGTATATTGTATATAATTATTAACTATGTGTATGTACTTATATATACATAAGTATCACTACACCTAGATGAAGCTAAGGGAAACCACTAGTCCCTAATAAAAATATATAATAATAAATATATCTTACCTGGTGCGCGATTTTTTAACCTCCCACTGCTTTACGGAGGCTCGCACGGCGGCAAGGAGCTCCGCGTCGTGTCGCTCGTCCTCCGCCTCCTGCGCAGCCGTCACCGGTCTTCCCCCACCTCGCCATGACTCTAATTCTGCGTCTGAGTTTTAAAAGTAAAAAGAAAAAGACCAAAGTATAACTAGAAGGTTTAAAAAAAAAATGAAGTAAAAATGTAGAGCTACCTGAATTTGTATATACTTTTCTTAATGACCCTAATAAAACTTTTCTTAATTTGACGACATGTTTGGCTCAGTTTGTAGTAACCCTACTTGCTGTGCCAGCGGTCGCGGGTTCGAGTCCCGCTGGGGGCATTCATTAGTGTGATGAGCACGAATGTTTGTACTCTAGTCATGGGTGTTTATATTTTATAATATGTATGTATTTAAAAGTTATATATGTGTAGTGTATCAACTATCTGGTATCCATAACACAAGCCGTAGCTTACCATGGAACTAGATGGCGCTGTGTCTTAATGTCCCAACATATTTATTTATTTATTAATAGGTTTAAAAGCAGATATCCATTAACCATTATTTTTCTTTCGTGCTGATATATAAGAAGTAATGTAAGTAACATTAATGGAAATGGAGAAATGTAACTTCTCAGCTACATTCAGTAGTACCTATTTGTCACACAATTGCAACAAAGGAGGCTTATATTAAAATGTAAAGAGCGTAGAGAACACAAAGCAGGTAACCCAAATTGCGGCTGTCTCCGGGTGAGCGGCTGACGCCAGTTTTTGTCGACCTTGATGTTGCGCTGTAGGGCAGTATCTCGCGGTGAAACGAGACCGTTCCCACCATCGTGTATGGTGGGAAACTTAACAACTCTACATTACATATGGTGCGAATTCAGAAGAATTCTACTTTTTTACTTCCTCTTTAAATAAAGTGAACCATTTAAGATGACCATTTTTATATAAGTCTTAAATATTTAATACTTATATAAAAATGGCACCTAAACCTATAAGTATAACTAAGTATAACTTATTTCTTCTAATGTTCGTTGAATTTTAGGACTGGCGTGAATATTTCGACTTCGGAACCATGGTTACATGTTTTGTTACACTGGTGTAACTTACTCATTTTTGTCACATAATATTGACAATCGCTATTCATATGTAAAATGTAATTAATTATAATTATACTTACATTTAGCTAGGGTGAATGAGGCAGCTACCAGTAAGAAGGCGAGCGACCGCCATATTTGCGGCGCCATCCACGCGGCGCGGCATTCACGGGCGTCTGTAAACTACCTTCATATGTAGTATAGACAAACTACAAGTGCACTTAAAGAAAAATTATAAATTTATTACAACAGGTTCCTTGGTCGCATGATCAACACGACGGTTATTATCGATTGTAGAGGTACTATTTATTAAACGCTCTACTACATTGTTTATAACTACAGAATATGTCGAATCTTTTCACGCCTCATAGTAATTGTTAATCTCCTGTTACCTAATGTAAAATATTATTTACTGGGCCTGACTCTGCTTAAGTATATAATAAATAATTATTACACAAAATGCACAGATAATCTATACTAATATTATAAATGTAAAAGTTTAGGTAGTAAGTATAGATAGATTTTAGTCTGAATAGCACATAGGCTACTTTTTATCCCGGAAAAATGTACTGTTGCCGTGGGATAGATTTGTTTTTGTTTTTCTAGAGACGAACCCGAACGAAGCGAGGGTGAGCTGCTAGTATTTCCATAGTGAACATATTTATGTATATTTGAATTATTTTAAGAAAGCCCAGTAGGTACAACTCATATGTATATCTAAAACCTTCGTGGGGGTACACATATGAATGTAACAATTTAATTCGGTTTGTCATAGGTAATCGTTAGAAATGAAAACGTTACAAATAAACATACATTCATTTTTATATATGGACCTACATAAAATGTAGTTAATAGCCTCGCTTTGTGGTTGCTAAGATTTAGCGATACGCATTCATACACAAAAGGTACCCACTTACATATTATAGACAAGTATATAGTACATACATACACATTTATACATATTTCGACTAATTTTGTCACTAGCTGTAGAACTATTGTATTTTAATTAACAATAATAATAATAATTAATCTTAAATTATCTAATACAACTTGCACGCTCCCTATCACATTATATTGACATAATGGTGACACGGACGTACTACCTACGAGTATGTTAAAAATCTTTATGGTCGTGCGCACGACAACGCAAAGTTTTATCCTAATAAGTACAATAGGAATTAGTAACGCATGCGTTACAAAATTTCAGAAAGTTGCAATCTAAATAAATTAGTCAGTTTTATCTGTGTTATGCATCAGATATAAATTTTAAAGTATAATATGTTTACATTTACAACCTTTTTAATTTTTATTTGATCACATGTGAAATGTATTTTTTTAGTCTGTGATAGTAGGTAGGTATGTTAATTGTTATTTATTCCAGCATCAAATAATTATTTTTAACGTGATATGAGTTTCGACGTTAGGATTACAGTGTCACACCATTAAAAAAATGCGTCGACTAAATGTTATAAAATTCTATTGATATGACTTGATTTTACCGCTATTTTTATTACAGATATTATTATAGTATTTGTATGTAGAGTAGAAGATCGAAATAAATAAGTAAAAGTATTTTGTATTAACGTTTAATTAAATCTGATATTAATTCAAAATATAAAGTATGGGGAATACTATTTATAATGGCTCACAAACGCTCACACTATATTTGAATATTGTATCATTCGATCCACTTTGTTACTATCTCTTCTCAATCCTTAATTAACAACGGATTGATCTCTACGCACCTTATTTCTGTATGTCTGTTTGTCTATATATCTGTGTGAATTTCACACAAACAATACTGAACGAATTTTAACAACATTTTGTGTAGTGATAGCTCGACGTGTGAGATATTACTTGGGTCAAAATGAAAGATACCTTTTACTACAGAAAATCTCTTATTCCCAAGAGAAAACACGATAACTGGTTCGACTGAGTTGTCTTTTATAAAACTTTTAATTATTTACTACACAAAAAAATATTAGTAAGAAATTAACATATTTAACAATTTAGTTCGCTAGGTACGCTCACAATAACTATTTGTATATATTTAAAATGTACCGACGCACGCACCCGAGCTAAGTGTGGGTAAGTCCCTAGTTTATACTAACATTATAAAGAGGTAAAGTTTGTGACGTTGTAGAACGTAATCTATGGATCTACAGAACCGATTTAGATGAAATTTGGTAAGAAGATAGTTTAAGACCCTGGGAAAGACATAGGATACTTTTTATCCCCGAAAATGGGGATGAAAGTTTGTATGGGGAATCAACGTAAGGATGAACCCGAGCGAAGCGAGGGTGAGTCGCTAGTTCTTAATAAGAATGGTACAAGCAAATAACGACACAACAATATTCATTCTTTGCGATTTTATTATTATTAGTTTGAAAAATTTACAATAACATGAAAATATATGTATACTCACATTCACGATATATTGTACCACATATACTTGTAAATATAATAATTATCGAAAGATTATATTATTGAGAGAAAGGCAGGACGTGATCGAGGTCAACACTCATGATCATTAAATTTTCATTCGCATAAATGTTAGGTAATATTTCTGTTATTCAGATAAACTTAATCTTTTCTATTGGATAAATAATGCCAGGGTCTTGGTAGAATGCTTATTACATTGTCCCGTTGGAAATTTGAAATTAGGTAACTAATGCGTTAGTACCTACCTATTTGAAAAACGACAAAATTTTATTGTCTTTCTCTTAGGTGTAATATGCATTTTAAATGTATAAGTAATTATAAATTTATAATTTGATTAGATAAGTGTTTATTTTATTAAAATTAGAAGACATTAGGATTTTGTTTATTTTAGTTTCTGGTTTTCTCTTTAACTTTCATAATATTCGGTCGAGTGGTCCACTCGCGGATTGGAGTGAACAGTGAAGGAGTAAAAATATTGATTTTGACTTCAAAAATTTTATATTTTTAAAACCCTGAAATGAATATTTTAATAAATGTTTAATGCTTTGATATTTTCAGAAAATTATAAACTCTATAAACATAAAAAATCTAAGCTTGTTCATACGTTGGCTAAAATACCTATAACTCTCGAATGTTGGTCTTCGATTAATCGAACTAAATAAAACAGTGACGCAGACTAAGGATTTACTGCTAAAACGTATCGCATTTAACTATTTACAACCTTCTTTTTGCTCTCAAATTAATAATTTCATGTTGTTCTGGTACTTACTTACTATTTATCTAATACTTAACAGACTTACTTGTAGATTAGGAAATTATAAGAATAACGTTTGAAATAATCGCTTGAATGCGTTGAAATTGATTGTAACAACTATGTTCGAACAAACATATCGGTCAAAGTTAGTGACCCGTAATGAGCAAATTGGCATCACATCATGCCTCGCTAGACATTGAGAATAGCGCTGGAGTTAAAGGTATAATAAAATTTTGTACTAGCAATGTCCTACGTCTACGCTCACCTTTTTGTTTTATTTTAGTCCATAACACAACATTTTACCCCGGTTTTGTACCTGTAAGAGTGGTGGTGGAGTCTATGGGTATTTTTGCTATTAAATTTCTATTTTTATTGAGGAAGTCACTTAAATACAATGCTTGTGTTACTCATTTTCTTGTATTTTCGCCGCATATTACCAATAATATAATTTTCATTTAGTTGCTATTGTTATTTATTCTATTCTTAAAGCGTTGTGGTTTGAAATCATTATGAAGTTCGATTTTACGATAATTGAAATTTGAGTCCGTGATTTTTATAGATATTTTTATTGGCTATATTAATTTTCCTTTAGTTGTGAACTCTATATTTTACTCTATTATCTTTACTGCTTATAGCATTGCGTGATACTATTTATTTAATTATCAACCATAACAATGTTATGTAATGGTAATAAGTTATTGTACTTTGTAACGGAAATGGTAACGTCATATTATTATCACATTTAAAGTTTTAAATCTATATACTATAATAAAACAGTAGAGGTCGAATGTCTGTACATAGCAAAAAAATGCTTAAAACCGAGTCAGGGGGATGTAAGAAGACAAATAGAACAAATCCAGATTCTTTTTCAAATATTTTGTTTCTCTGTCTGTTCGTCTGTTTGTACGGGTTAATCTCCGAATCTATTGGACCGATGGACTTTTTATCCCGGAAAATTAAATAGTTTCCGGGGGATAGTTAAAAAACTATAATAACTTATACAGCTTAGTACACAAAAACTAATGATTGGATTTTAATAAAACTTTACAATAATGTAGTTCATACATGACAATAACAAATTGGCTACTTTTCATTCCGGAAAATTAAAGGGTTCCCGTGGGACAGTCAAAAAACTATAGTAACTTATACAGCTTAGTACACAAAAACTACTGATTGGATTTTGATGAAACTTTACAATAATATAGGTCATACATCAGAATAGCAAATAGGTTACTCTTTATCCCGGAAAAATGTACGGTTCCCGTGCGATAGATGTTTTCGTTTATTTGTAACGTATTATGTACACAACATATACCCCAAAACTATAGTTATTAAAAATGTTTGTTTGTCTGTTTGCCTGTATGTCTGTTTGTCTGTTTTTGTATGCGCGTTTTAAACGAAAAGTAATGAACCGATTTCAACAAAATTTGGTGAAGTGATAACTTATTACTCGAGTCAACGTTTAGGATACCTTTTACTTCAAGAAAATCTTTCTTTCTGATGGGAAGATACAATAACTGCTTTTATCGAGTCCTCCCTAAAAACGTTCCGGTGGCTAAACCTTAAGACATACATACATCAAAACAATATACTAAAAAATTGTAGGCCTTAAAAAGTTCTAGAGGAAAGTTCTGAATAGTATATGTATATGTCCTAAGCAATATCTATTATTATCTATACCTATAATAAAACTAACTTAGTCAAATCGATGTGCGCGTTTCACGCAAAAAGTACTTAACAGATTTTAACTAAATTTTGTATAGTGATAACTTAGTACTCGGGTTAACACTGAGGATACCTTTTACGACAGGCAAATTATTCATTCCCACGGTAAAACACAATAACTGGTTCTATCGAATTGTCCTTAGCAATTTATATGGTTAACGCTGGCTCAACCTCAAGAGGTACAAGAAAATTTTAAGTCTTAAAAAGGTCGATAGAAAAGTTCTCAATAGTATATGTCTATCTCCTAAGGTACACTCGCTATAACTATTTTCATTATTATATATTATTGTTTTATTATACGTTATTTATTCTATCTATAAATATAATAAAACTGTAGAGGTCGAATATCTGTACATAGAAAAAAAATGCTAAAAACCGAGTCAGGTATTTTCTTACATCCCGTAAGAAGAAAAATAGAACAAATCCAGATTTTTTTCAATTTTTTTGTTTCTCTGTCTGGTAGTGTTTGTACGGGCTAATCTCCGAAACTATTGGACCGATTTAAATAAAATTTTGCATAGTCATACCGTGGGACAGTTAAAAAACTATAGTAACTTATACAGCTTATTACACCACAACTTATGTACCTAATTTAGAAAAATTTGGCATGCTGATACCTTATATTGCCAGTCACACAACAGGTTACTTTTCATCCCGGAAAAATGAACGGTTCCCGTGGGAACTAATAGATCTATTAGTGTTTTTCTAGAGGCGAACCCAAACGAAGCGAGGGTGAGCCGCTAGTCATAAATAATACGTCTCCTATTACGACACATTTAGATACGTTAGACAACGGCCTTATTACATACGCTTCCGTATAATTTGTAGGTAGCGGAAACAATGATCATGATATTACGCACAGCGACCTCAATTGATGCGCCATTTTATATAAACACTGTGACATTGGCCCAAACTAACTTACCAATAATCACTCTTGTCAAAAGAAAATATTACATAGTACTGCATTCTAATAGTTGTATGTTATTAATATGATATACAAAATAATTTTATATGACGACAATAACCTAGTTAGTTTTTTATGAAATGTTTAATTTATTATGACTATAAATAACTTTATTTAGATTTTGTTAATTAAATTAAATATTTACCTTAAAAAGACCTATGCCATAAAAATAAAAGGAATAATAGGTGTATTTGGAAATGCACAATAATCAATAATAGATTGTTTATATACTAATAGTAAGCGATCTATACTATAAATTAATAAATTTTAATTATAACTAATTTTATTATTAATAGATTTAATTATATGGGTATTTCTCCGAGATTGCGTTCTTCATCTGATTAATCTGGCCAAAAATTATTTTCATTTTTGGCTCTATTCAACATACTCTTATGATTAAAAACATGCCAAATATTATTTGACCAGATTAATCAGATGAAGGACGCAATCTCGGAGAAATACCCATATACCTTAGGTATTATAAGCGATCAAATAATAGTCAGTAGATTAACGGCCGCTATGTATGAAGGTGCATATTTTAAATGAACATAGCATATTCGCATTCCTATATTCATAAAATTATTGCCCCATACGAATTTAACGACCCTAGGTGATAATAACCAGTAAACGTTGAATTTCATATGTATTTTCCGCAAGTTTAAATGTTATGTTTAATGGTATTTTAATTTGAGTATGTCATTACTATAGCAATGCCCTGAAAATGTTTTCTTTCTATATGAAAATAAAATGCATTTTATATTTTGGACATATAAACAATACGTAAATACTATTAAAAATGTTAATGTACAAATGGACTTTCAATATGGAAAGAATTGTGCTCGGTAATAGCTATATGGTATGTAAATCGACTGGAAACTTTCTTTAGCCTTTTAATTGCTGTGAGAATTGTACCAACATGATACTTTGTTAAGTCTGTGGAATATCTTGTTGTTTTATGACTGCAGAGATCGTTTTCATGATATGGTTGTCTATTTCCTTGTCATTATTTAGAAGTGTGTTATTTAAGATTATATCAATTTTAATGGAGAAAAAAAATAACTTTATACATGAGGGAGCACGCAATTCGCTCATTATAAAATTGTCGCTTTATAGATCTTAACAACTTTGAATGTAACAATTTATTTTAAATTAAATTTGGTAAAAACATTAATTTAACTATTTTTTTTTACAAAAACAGAGTAGTTGCTTACATAATATAATTATATAATTTTAAAAAAATATTTTGATATTTGGACGAAATACATAGCTAGCATTTCACATGAATAGGATCATGATTGGGACTGACTTTAATTGGTTCAACATATAGTACACCTGGTACTTTCACTTGAGTGAACAGTTCGGCGTTTCTCACAGCGATCTCTGATTTTTAGCCGCCTTATGTGGTTTGAAAGTTGCATCAAGGTCAAAGGTTGAGTTTATGTTCCAACTTTTATATGATAATAAGCTTTTTATGTGCTTTTATACTTATAATGTACTTTGGTAAATGTTAGCGATTTTTACTATATTTATCGCCAGAAATAACAAAATGCATAAATAAGGAAACTAAACAAACCACATAAGGAAATATTTCAAGTATCAAATACTAGTGAAGTATCAATATATTTTGTTCATAGATATTTTTGTAGTTTCTATAACATAGATCAACACGAATTTTGACTTTGATAAGAGAGTATGAAATTTCAATAGATTTATCGATAAGTTAGACATAAAAATATATACATGTGGCCTGAAAAAGTTTGCTTTTGTATCACAGAGAACGGTTGATCAATATTTTAGAAAATCCATAGTTTAATTTATAAATAATTAATAATAATTAGTACTTTGATTTATAAATAAATCGAAACAAACATATTTATTTATATATAAATTTTTAGCAACTTTTAATATCATATTAAATTACAAAAAAGTACAAAAATACAAAAATATTAGATCTGTGGTAGTGCTTACACGTTTTTGGATGTTCGGAATCCTATACACTGAAAAATAATTTTGTGAATAAACAGGTTTAACATCTACTTACATAATTAACACATCCATTAACTTCACGGTTACTAAGTTAAGCACATATTATATATAAATATATAGAATAATTATTAAACATAGAAGAACAAACGATAAACGCGAACAAAAGACTTCAACGAACTCGCGTGACAGTTTCGTTAACTAAGTATAATATTATGATTTTAAATATCGAAATTGATATAATAATTAGTTTTTATAATCATACTAGCAGAACTCGCGGCTTTGCTCGCGTAGAAACTACAAAAAACTCTAAAAAGGTACCTAGTTTCATAGAAAATTTCATCCCCTATTTTACCCCCTTATAGGATGAATTTCGAAAAATGCTAAAACACGTATTTATTTAATTGTATTGAGGAGCATTAATACCAAGTTTCAAGTAATTCAGATCATTAATATTTTTTTGAATTATATTATATCGTATCTTCCCGTGGGAATTAGATATTCTCCTGCGGTAAAAAGTAGCCTATGTCACTCCCTATTCCTCCAACTATCTTTACACAAAAAATTCGCGCCAATACGTCACTCCGTTTCGACGCGAAAAAAGGACAAACAAACACACTTTCATATTTATAATATTAATATGGATTAAGGATAATTATTATATTGCCATCGTTTTATTTTACACAAGCTTTTTTTACTAAGTTCCTTCCCCATATAAACTTTCACCCCCATTTTCACCCCCTTAAGGGATGATTTTCCTTTAAACAAGTACAAACATACTATACCTATTCCCAATTAGGTACAAAGCTATAATTTTTTGATGAAGTGAAAATTAAAACTACGTCTTAATAGAAAAATTTGCTAGCACATTCTTAAAATCTCTATTACATAAAACATGCTAGAATATGTCTCCCAAATCAAAATATGCTAATAAATTTTATAACCTATCTCCTTTTATTTTATACCTTCTAAGAACTGGGTAATTGTATTAAATTCAGTCCAAAAAAATTTAGTAATTGCCAGTAATAAAAATAAATAATTAATTAACTTTATTTTTTACCAATTCGGTACAGAGTACCGCAACATTTCGCAGCAGACTTTGCAGTTTACTTTCGTAAACGCAACTCGATTGATAAATATATCACGCATAGTTTCAACACTATCGCCACTCGATTGTTCCACGGTACGCATGCGAATAAGTTACACTTTTTATTACAACTGTTGCAGTGGTTCCACAACAACGAATATCATATTTTTTATCCCAATCCATATTTCATCAGTTTATTTCGTATCGAAAACAATGGCTAACATTGTCTTACTATGATAGTAAGGGAGACAATAATCTATACATAATATAAAAAAGTAACTTAACGAAATCTGAACGTGATTTTTTTTTAAAAACAATGACTGTAATGTTTTATGTACACAATATAAACCCCAAAACTATGGTTATTAAAATTTTAGTCTGTTTATCATCTTTTTGACTGTTTATGTGAGCGTTTTTCACGCAAAAAGTACTGGACCGATTTTAATCTTTTGTAGTAGTGATAACTTATTACTTGAGTCTAAATATTTAGGATACCTTTTAGGATAGTAAAATCTTTAATTCCTACGGGAAAACACAATAACTAGTTCTATCGAGTCGTCCTTAGAGCTTTACAGGTCTAACGCTGGCTAAACCTTTAAGAGATACTACATCAAAACAATGTACTAAATAATTATAGGTCTTGATGAGGCCTAAAAACAAATCTGCAATAGCATAACTCTTTTCTCTAAGCTAACTAAGGTACACTCGCAATAAGTTATTCATATACTTTAAAATGTATGTAGAGACGCAACCGAGCGAAGCGAGGGTAAGTCACTATAATAATAATTTATAGTTGGATATAAGCCACGAGTAAATAAAATGATAATTAGATATTATAAAACAATATCATACCTTATGTTTGTTTGTATAAACCTAGTGCCTATATCAATAAATTGTTCTTTTTTTAGGAAAAGAAAATTTTTCTAAGAAAATATTTGTAGATACCAAGTTATTGCAATATTCGCTTACACTTACATAAAAACTCATTTCCATGACACTTTATCAATAAAGATATCGAGAACAAGAAGAGATATTAAGGGCTGAATTTCTGCGA
Organism: Brenthis daphne; assembly: GCA_947093115.1. NCBI lineage: Eukaryota > Metazoa > Arthropoda > Insecta > Lepidoptera > Nymphalidae > Brenthis > Brenthis daphne. The sequence continues at coordinate 3,177,405 of OX352477.1, read as the reverse complement.
TAGAGGTTCCCACAACATTAACGTTGTATTTTCTACACATATAACAAAATTCTAACTGAGCCGAATTGGTACATTAAATATTTTTTGGAAAATCTTATTGAAATAATCTTTATTATTGATACGGAGACCGAATCAATAGTTTTTAGAATTTTTGTCTGTCTGTCTGGGAAGGCATCACGAGAAAACTATTGCACAGATTTTGATGTAATTTGGAATGGTGATGGCTGGTTATCGGGGTCAACAAAATATAGAATACTTTTTACTGCGGGAAAATATCTCATCTCTGAGAAATCTATTCTAAGCGTTACACAAAAAATTAGTTAAAATTACCGGTACGACATACATTTACTCTATTACTAAGTACCACTGCCCAGAACTTCTTCGTAGTATAAGATATGCTTTATTCTTCTTAATTAATAAATAAATAAATATGTTGGGACATTACACACAGCGCCATCTAGTTCCATCTAGTCAGTTCCATCAGTAGGCTTGTGTTATGGATACCAGACAGTTGATACACTACACATATATAACTTTAAATACATACATAATATTATCAATATAAACATCCATGACTGGAGTACAAACATTCGTGCTCATCACACAAATGAATACCCCCAGCGGGACCCGAACCCGCGACCGCTGGCACAGCAAGTGGGGTCACTACCAACTGAGCCAAACGTGTCGTCAAATTAATATTACTATATTATCAATACAGTTTATATATAAGTACAACAACGCGAGGACAATAATAAAGCTTTAATTATATCTTCATAACTGCAAATTGGTGCCGTGGGATAACATTTAACAATACCAGTAAAAGAAATTAGATACATTCTCTACTTTACCTTTGTGTCACAAAGACTAATCATGAAATCGCTATCTTGTAAAGCACTATACAACTTCACTTTAAAAACGTAAGACATAATTTTGCTTGCACTACTTTACTTAATTATTAATTAATAAGCGCTACATCTCGAAAATAGTTACAAACTAAAAAAAAATATCTATACATACTTCTATAAGTAATAATTACATATTTATATCTGATTTCTCATATTAAGTCTAATTATTAGCATTACATTTAATCGAAAATGTCCGAGACACTCTTTAAAATTGATAAAGAAGCTACAAAAAATTATTGCACTACGAGATTATTAAAATAATTCTCGTTTGAAAAAAGTTATAATAATAATTTTAATGCATATAATTATGAACACGTACAAAAGATTCATTTAGGAAATAAAACCAGGCTTTATACCTTTATAATTGGTTAATCCCCCATACAAACTTTCATCCCCATTTTCACCTCCTTAAGGTAGGTTTTCTGAGATAAAAAGTATACCTACTATGTCCTTCCCAGGATCTCAAACTATCTTCTTACCAAATTTCATCTAAATCGATTCAGTAGATCCAGAGATTACCCCCTACAATGTCACAAACTCACAACTCACAAACTTTACCTCTTTATAATATTAGTATAGATAAGTGTCTCGCTATTTTAAAAATATTATATGGATGATTAACTTCATATGATAAAAATAATGTGAAAAATTAGTAGACCATACGAAACTGATATTGTCTACGTTACCAGTTCGTACACGTACATCTATATATTATTGTGCATCAGTTGAATATAAAACAAACCTTACAGTTACACTGATAGATTTCTTGTTAAAATCGTAGCTAGCTGGTCTATTTCCCCCTTAATCTTTTAGTTTGTAATCCAAGTACATAAAACAATAAAACACAAACACTAGCAACAATCCAATGTAACACTGTGTAACACCGATCCGTTCTGTTTATTTTCGAATAGTGAAGCGTAAAAAATAAAAAAGTTGAACATAGAGCGCTCAGAGCGACGTCGCGGTCGGGACTGCGCGCGCGCTGCCGGAGAAACTCGAGAGAAAAGTGCCTTCCCCCGACGTGCATTGCGATTACATCAATGCTCTCTTTGACAGTATTGTTTACAACTTAAAAGCCTTTTTTAAACAGTTGCTTAAGAATTTTTTATTTATTTGACATGAACGAAGTTAAAATTTCATTTGCTTTTAAGCACGTTTTTTGCAACTGTATAGTCAAATATTGAAAGTCATTTTTAACCTACTTTTAACTATCGTGTTAATTTGAAATTTGGAAGTAAGTATGTGATATCTTTTGATAATAATTTGATACCCTGAATCCTAAACTGATGATAGAGCTGTAAAGTGGATATTAGAACTCTTTAAGTGGCTACTAGTAAAACCCACAGGTTTTACTAATTTTATGTAGTTTGGGCTCAGTTTGATTCATTTGGTCAAAAGCTTTTAATTATTTTTTTTAAACTAATCTTATTGTCGTTAGGTATAGTTTTTTTCATACATTTTTTTGCTAGAGATACGTTGCAAAAAATTTCAAATTACATTTTGCAGTCAAAAATATTCCTGTGTTCTGTATCTTTCTTAAGTATTGTAATAATGATGTTAACGCTTCTGTGTCATCCAGAGATGCAAATGCACACTAAGAAACGCTACACAAATTGGTTATTAAAGTTTTTTTAGTACCGACCAAAATATAGCGAATTTTAAAGGCCCTCTATGAATATGAACAATTAAAATGAATATAAATATGAATAATTAAGTCTGAATAATTAAAATGTATAGGTATGTAATATTCAAATAAAAAAAATAAGTTTAGCGACTTCGTCGAACTTAAATCTGTGGTAATATTGTTGAATTCAAAAACATGTTTATGATTATCTTTCTATAAATGAAAATGAAATACAGTTTGTAGCTGTAAATGCATTTGAGAAGGACTGGAACGATTTGTAATTTTTTTCTTTTGTGTCGTAATAGTTCCAATAAAGATTCAAGTTAAAAAAACAAAGTGCTTATTGCTGTCATGCCGTCAGGTTTGATTGCTTTTGCTATAAGAACTACATCATTGGCATATAGTAGTGACCACGGTGCTGGTTTTATTACGTTTTAAGTGATATAGTTCATTACCGTGTTGAATAGCAGAGAGCTCAGAGTTGAGCCCTGATGAACGCCTTTTTTTTTTAACGTTGGGAAATGTATTTACGCACGAGGTGTGGGACTCACCGGCGAAGCCAGTACTACCCACTAAAACCCAACAAAGCCTTCCCCCGTCTTAATGTGGCGTCGCAGGATCGCTTACGCATTCAACTACGATGCCCCAACGGCAGGTCTGCCGAAGCAGACGACAACAACCATGGGGTTGCTCCAAGGTCCACTCTGCTATCAGAGAAGTACCAGGAGCAACCCGCATGGCACACCGCCCTCCGAGGAGGGCCGCCTTCCACCGCCCACCGAAGTGGGCCACCTCCCTGTGTGTTTCTTGGCTTCGCGCCCAGCTGTATTGCCGGGCACTACTGAGCCCCCCCCTCCCCACCACGACAAGGTGAACGCACGTTGGGGGGGACCCTGATGAACGCCTACTCTGACCTCAAATATTTTACTTGTTCCTGCTGAACTGACTACTCTTGTAAATACATTGTAGAACAGATCTTTAAGGAGCTCGATATAATGCTTTGACACTAATTACGATCTCAGTGCTTGCAGATAAGTTCTCGCGGGATTCGGTCGAACACCTTTTCGAGATCTATGGAAACCATGTGGTCGTCTTGCTTGCGAGACTTATACTTTTGCATAAATATTTTCACTGGTTGAAATGTGTCTGCGGTGCTTACATCGTTGGTTAATTCGCACTGGTTATCTGTTATATTTGCTATTTTTGTTAGCCTTTCTACGAAATAATTCTCTCTAATTTCCATAGTCCGCAACATCCCCTTCATTCTTATAGAAAGGTATCAGGTTACTGGTTTTGGACATATCTGATACTTTGGTGGTCATAAGAGCTTCTTTGTCTACCATATGCTACACCACTATTTCCCAATTTCCATGGCTTTCCTATTTCTCGTTTTTTAGATAGCTACTTTGATTCTCGGATGAATTTACATTAACTAACCCTTCAGGCTCTGTCTGTGGAAATTTCTCGTTGAGAAGTGTTTGATAGTATTCCTGCCACCTCTTATTAATTTCTTTGTTTGTGGTTAAGAGTTTATCGGGTGAATCATTAATATATTCGTTACGTTTGGCATCCTTTGTTTGATTATTTCGAAATTTAGCTAATTTAAATATTTCTGCGTCTCTTTATGCGTTCTCTAATTCTTGTTACTGCAACACATTTCTTAGCTCTCTTCTTCATTATTTTGTATTCCAAGCGGCGTCCGTTTTTATTACCTGGCAGTAAACTTTTTGATATACGCTTTCTTTCCCCTTATCTAAAATTTAACTTAATAGTTAGTAGTTAGTTAGTTACTTTTTTTGTGATACCTAAGGTTGTTTTGAATTGATGAATGTCTTTCAAGTACGCATGAAACTTGATTGAACGAAGTGCCTTCTGCCTTGTTTAGTTATACCATTTTATACGGTCTTCATATATTTTTATATATATATATTTGTTATTGGTTCCAATTTGCATTGTGAAATAGGTCACAAGAAGTCTGTGTTGGATAATTAGTGGTTCTTCTGGTATAATCTGGCTAGTGGCTATCCTATGGGTATGAAAACACCAGAACACACATGGGAATTTTGGGTATGGCACCTCTAACAGCCAGGACCATAATGAATTTAGCGTCTCAATTCGACCTTCCGATCGTCCACACCTCTTTTCAAAAAAATCACAAACACACAAGACTGTTTTCTGTGTGACAGATCCATTCTGAGCAGATTTAAGGACTAAAGTTATACAATCTTTGAAATTGCTCAAAATGAACTTCTCATACATGCTTTTTATCTATACTAATATTATAAAGAGGTAAAGTTTGTGATCTTGTGAGTTTGTGAGTTTGTGGGTTTGTGAGTTTGTGAGTTTGTGACGTTGTAGGGGGTAATCTCTGGATCTACTAAACCGATTTTCAAAATTCTTTTACCGATAAAAAGCCACGTTCTTTCCGAGTGTCATAGGCTATATATTAACCCGAAGAATAAAAAGGCTTTTTCATGGTAGTCGGATTTGCAAAGTAAGTCGGAGAAAAAACGGTCGAACGAAAACGTTTCTTACGAACGCTGCCTTAACGATGAGAGATATATGATTACGTTCTAGAGAAAAGTTGTAGAGCTTAATAATGCCTACAAAAAAGTCAGCGACAGAATATGTCTAACTTTTATATTTGAGTCACAAAAAGTACTTTTTTAAATTAAAAAAATAATTTAAATCGGTAGGTCATGTTTATTGGTCATATTAACGACAATTATGAATTCTTATCAAAATAAGTAAATTTATCGTTTAAAATATTTAAAACAAAAGACTTTTCTCTTTTACTGCATATAATTTGGACAAATGGTTAAAGAGATAATACAACATATTCGTAGGCATGGACGAGCCCGAGCGAGCTGTTTGTCTGTTTTTCTGTTTGTACGGGCTAATCTCCGAATCTATTGGACCGATTTAAATGAAATTTTGCATGGTGGTACCTTATATCCCGGACAACATCTTAGATACTTTTCATCCCGGAAAATTAAAGAGTTCTCGTGGGATAGTTAAAAAACTATAACAACTTATACAGCTTAGTACACAAAAACTACTGATTGGTTTTTAATGAAACTTTACAACAATATAGTTCATACATGACAAAAACAAATCAGCTACTTTTCATTCCGGAAAATTAAAGAGTATCCGTGGGATAGTTAAAAAACTATAGTAACTTATACAGCTTAGTACACAACAACTTCTGCACCTAATTTAGTAAAACTTGGCATGCTTGCATGATACCTTATATTGCCGGTCAAACAACAGGTTACTTTTCATCCCGGAAAAATGAACGGTTCCCGTGGGATAGATCTGTTTGTGCTTTTCTAGAGGTGAACCCGAGCGAAGCGAGGGTGAGCCGCTAGTATAGGATAATTTTGTATAAATTCAAAGATCATTACATTAAAATTTGGACAGGTCTAATATACGATAAAAATACTATTTCGCCTCGCAGCTGCATTAAGTGATTACAAAATAAAATACTTTTACACGGAACTATTTCATATAATAATTTAGAATAATTATTATCAACGTCTACAAGAGTCGGTAGTAGCTAAGTATAAATATTAAAAATTACATCTGCATGTTTTGAGCTATTAAATATCTAAGTAATATCACAAAGAAATTCATTTAAAAAAGGACAAACTTCAATTGGGGTGTGTAATTTTTTTTGTGTTACGCGATACCTTCGTCAATTGTTATACTTAAAATGAGTTTGAAAATGAAGCTGGTATACCTTTTTTAGGTTAAAATGTAAATATTGGTAGCTTTTCTTAAACAAGTTTTTTAGGCTTAAATCTGCTAGTATTGAATATAAAGTAGATAAAATTTGTTTGATAATCATGTAATATAAATACAAAATAGTTAGTGGAAAGAGTCTATAATGTATACTATATTATTTATGAAGCCCGTCACGTGAAACGCACATCGTATCACGTAATAGTAGAGAAACGGTGTAAATAAATCATAATATTCGGATAATTATGTAACTGTGGATAATATATTCTATATTAGTTACAATATTATAGTATTTCATTGTTATAAACATCAAAATGAAATTTCCGGTAGATCATATATGTGTATATGTATGTTCCATATATTCTGTTCTGGGTCTTTGAAGACTTTCGAATTACAAGTATCTTTTAATTTCTTTTAATATCCTGTTTTCAGATGTAAATTAAATTCTTGTGTAATATTTATTAAAATTAACTTATTTTAACATTACACACATGTATAAAAATTATTATATAGAACAAATCCCATCCTTTAGCGTTGGCGCCTAAATACCTATAGAACCTACCTATAAAATTTTATTTTCTTAACCTCGTATACCTTCGTATTTCATTTCCTATTTACTTTTTTCTTTGCCTCTTACTGTAGAGTTTTTTATTAACCTACGTTTCTAGGCATTGGTCTAATTACGTGAGTGTACAGCCATTGCGTAAACGGGTTATTCAAAGCCTTTAATATTCATAGCGCAGTTCCTTCCTGGCTACTGAGTTACGAACTACTGGTACATTCCATTTAAAAAAGTAGGTAATCAGATGATTTCATCTCAATAATCTTGAGCATTTGCTCATTCATTGTATTAACAATAACTATGTTGTTACCGTTATAGTATCTTCTAATAATGCCATGAAAATATTACAATCTAACTTGCTTAGAAGCTCGTGAGATGTAACAGTTGAAGAATGATCATAGACACTGATATAATCGCTTTATATATCGGTTGGTCTAAGTATCAATTGAAAAGAAGATTTAAAAGCTTAGACTTAAGGGTTAATTGAATTATAAAATGCGAGGTGCATCCATCGTGGATATAAATTTGTATGCATGGCTACTGTTAATATAAATGCAAGTCTGCTTCATAATGGTGCAATTTAAATTAGGTAATTGCGAAACATTCACTACTCATTATCTCACATATTAAATAAAATTATATAACATTCTTATAAAAAAGTTCTATAGGTTACCTACGTTTAACGTAATACTGAGTTTCTTTTCATTGAGTTTGTTTCTTTTACTGTCAAAATCATATATATATTCACCTAAACTTGTAATACTCGACATTTGAAAACACAGCAAAGAGAAAAAACTGTATGAAAAATTTGTAACCAGTTTAATTATTTCCAAATTTGGATACTATATATATTCATTTTTCCCTGATCAGAATGTCTCATATGAATTTTATACTAGAATAGTATGATTTAAAATTGATTAAATTTAGAAACAAGTACTCAAATTAAGCAGGCGTACCTATGTAGGGTGATACATGGAAAAAATGTTATGGAGAGTGTAATATAATCGTTTCCCGTTTGTCGCTGCAGATGTTTGCATCATTGCACAAGCACTTTCACCACAACCGCCACGACGCGCCGCCACTTACAAGAGGTGCTAACCGCGCGATGACGCATAGGTTACGTATAACATGGCCAAATTCAAAGAGTTTGTATTGTAATATAAGTTTTAAGTTTCGTTTTTGTTTCTAGATATCACTACAATAGTAATATGTACTATTTCAAATAATCTGTTAATCTGTAGTTAGACGCTACGCTCTATCGAACTGTGTTAAAGTTAGACTGGATTCACAGGGCATTCTACTAAAAGATTCTTCCAGTATGTGGTTTATCGAATATGTAATAGCTAATATATTCTACGTAGAAAATTCAGACGTCTTTCGTATTGCGAAAAACATAGGTTTAACGGATAGGTACTAGGTACTCACCGGACTTGGTACAGCAAACCAAATGAACTCGGAGTGACTATTGTGAGAAAACTGCGATATTTAGTATGAAAATTTCATTGTTTCATTTTTAAATCGAATACTAGAAAACGGTGATTTATCAATAGTAAATCCAGACTTAGATTTGAATTTTAAATTAAAGTAAAATTAGATTTAGAAATTTCATTTCAACATTACCGTATAGGAAATATTAACGTGAAATACTTACTTAAATTGTAATAACTAATAATATTATAATTGTAAACTATTTTTATAATTGTAGACTATTCAGTGCTTAGCTAGATATATAGGCCCCGTATCATTGGTACAGTGGATACAGCATAAATTTGGTCCTAACGCTACCTAGTAAAACTCTCTACATTATTAAATCTGAATAAGCGTTAGAATTAGTTCTTAGATTTTCGCAAATGTTTGATATTTTAAATAAAACTATTTTTTTGGGTGTTTTTTTCGCGGAGGTTTATTTTGATTTTTGGTTATATAAATATATTTTTGGTTATACATATTATATAATCATCGTTAAGAAAAGAAACTTAAAGAATTTAAATAAGCAGCTTTCATTATTTTTTATCCATAGAAATATTATAAATGTGAAAGTGTGTTTGTTTGTTTGCTTGATTGCTTGTTTGTTTGTTTGTTTGTTCTTCTTTTACGTCGAAACACAGTGAGGGATTAGCGTGAAATTTTGTGTGCATAAAGTTGGAGGGCTGGAAGTCACATAGGCTACTTTTTACACAACAACTCATCATACATTATTATGTATATGTTGATTGTCGTGGCCAGATCTTAGAATAGATTACTTCATGATATAGCTCACTACTTCATGAAATGGCTGTATGTCACGATATGGCCAGCTAAAACTGACTATAACGTTCAAACGCCATTAATTGATGATATAATGTCAATCCACGTTTGGCCATATCACTAATGTAGGGTTTCCATGATATCAAAGATTAAATAAAAATTCCAAATAAAGAAGGAACTTATATATTTTTCTTGTAAGTACTTTCAATTCTTCTGATCCTGTCCGACACATATATTTTTTGCGTTGAAACTGTTGACCAACCATCGCCTAATTTAAAATAACATAACACTTATGGTATTGTGAGTTTTGGGTTTGAAAAAAACAAAAGAAATAACGAGACTCAACCTTGTCACATAATCAAAAATTGGAAACTTAGAAACGTGTTACTATTTTCATGTTGTCTTATTGTCTTGTTTCAATCTCCAACAAAATAATAATAAGACTCTGTATCACCTAAATACCACCGACTCCTTCAAAGGCGTCCCATACCTATACTAAACTTGTGCCTGTACAATGTTCATAATATTTTTCCTTAGGAACTATACGAATAATAGGGTCGTCGACACTTTTCTTGTTAAAAACACCCGCAATTTCCATTAAGTCATATTTTGAATTAATCTAATAATATTCCATTGATTTTCGTTTCATGGTCACCCTACTTCCACTTCTGCATCATAAAAACAGAATAATCAACGCTTCTAACGGTAGTTAATGTAACTATTTTACGATATGATCAATAATATTTGACCATATCATGAAGTAGCTGTGCGTTTAGCTGTTCATATCATCAAACGCTGATTATTCATTGATCTGGCCAGACCAATTACCATATCATGATGTGGGCAGCAGATATTTTCTATAATTTCTTTTCTATAATAAAACCATTTCATGAATTGATCGGCCACGTCATGAAGTGATACGTCACGTTTCTATATAAATTTCGTGACCATGACCTATGGACGAACCCGAGTGAAGCGAGGGTGAGTCGCTAGTATTATATAATTAGATTTAACAAACAAATGAATGTAACATATCATTATAACGCCATCTAATAAGATTTATTTAATCTGATTTTTCTTCCTGGCAAAACCATGATACTAGCCCATCACACAATACTTAGTCAAATTATCTAGTCTCTAAATATGCTTATCTATTAAATAAAACTATCTTTTCGGATTATTTCGCGGATTTGGATTATTTTTAAGTTAAAAAAATATTGTAATGTAATTTGGTGCATTTTTCATTTTGTTAATTGTGGGTAGGCTGTCTGTAACAACTATACCTTCAAGACATCTAACACCTCAGTCTCTCCCGTGACCATGGATGTTGTAAAGCATTCGAAACGTCGGGAACCAAAAATCAAAATAAATCCGCGAAATAATCCGAAAAGATAGTTTTATTTAATAATGTCAAACATTCGCGTAAATCTAAGAAAGTATTATGCTTATCTATAATATGTTTTGCTTATCTATCAGCTATTGAAAGTATTAAAAACTAAGTTTAAGTCTATAAAATTTGTTTATAAGTAACAGCAATGGGGTCTCATCGCGAACAAAGAAAAATTTGTTCAAAAAAATATCAATAGATGACGTTACATGTATCGATTTGTTATTAAAGTTGTGTTAAATTAACAGAAGATAAAAAAATTAGATCCCTAAAAGGTATATTATTATTTTAAAAAATACTCTAAGTCTAGGGAAAAGGAGTAATGCGTAAATCAAATTTGCGTAATTTTAATGATATTATTGAAATATCAGCAATCAGATATAGGTTTGTTGCGTTTATTCACAATGGCGCTTTTCCTATTAACGTTGAAAATGTTTGTTTTTTGTTATATGTATACAAAGGTATAGTATAAAAGATGGAGTAGAAAAATGTGCAAAAAATAGCGGTAGTGGAGCTTGCTAATTACTTTTAACGAAAATTAATTTACGAGCATACGTTGAATATCTTTTAAGATACTTGATATTTTGAATTACGATCGCTAAAATTAAATTTATTTTCCATAACATCATTAAAAAAACTCTCCATGCGCGAGTCAAAATCATACTCACACATTTGAAGATCATTACAGCCATCAAATTATATATTAGTTATAACTTATAGCCAAAGAGTTTTTTTTGTAGTATGAAAGCAGGCGAAGCAGCGGGTTCTACTGGTAATTACTTCGAGGTAATTAATATATTAAAAATTTAATTTAGTTCATTTTCAATGTCCCCGAAGGCCGTGGCAGACACGAGGTCTGTGGATTTTTATGAATCACGGTTAAAAATTGAAAAATAACTGAAATTATTTTTATTCGAATTTGTTCGTTTCATTCGTTAGTTTGAACATAGTTATAAAATAAAACAGTTTAACTATTTGCAAATCAACGACATCTATTATCTATTCAAGCAAACAAAAATAGTCCGAAGAAGCGCTGTCCAATTTCTTTGTATGGGATGAGGCATCTGTACTAGTATAGGATTATGGGATCTGTGGTATATGTACATACAATATTATTTAATTCGTAGCCCGTAACGCCATCTATATCATTATTTATATATTCACTACTTATGCTTTGTAAATAGCTGCCATCTGTTTGAAATTAAGAAATACCTTATAATTAGCACAGATGTCGTTAAGTGTGCTTCATAAATGTACTTTCTAAAAATAACACTAGAGTTCGTTTGAAGCGCTATATTTAGTTTTAAGACATTTGACAAAAAAGATGGCAGCGAATGCCGTCTGCTGTCCGACGGATTTATTGCGAAAATGGCGCATTATGTGATATTTTCACAAATTTTATCAATTATAAGTGAAAATTTGTGTAGTGCTGCGATGTGATGTTGTGTTATTGTACATAATTGACAGTGTTACTCTTGTGATAATAGAATTTCCACATTCTTCAGGATATTGGATTACACATAAAATAAAGGTATTTAACTCCTCCTACGCTTTAAATATTATTACTGTAGGCTATCTCTTAAGCGGTTCACATTCATCAATATATACAAAGGATCGTGGTAATGGAACCATTACATAAGTTCAGGAGTACCATAAGGGTCAGATCAACAAATTATTCTCAAGAAATGTCGAGTCTTCAAAATGTTAAAGGCAGTCCTACGATTCGTAGAATTTCTGTACGTGCTTTTTGAACAGAAGTCATGGTCGCTTGAACTATTGGGAGCCTTTGCGAGCTTACATGACATCAGCAGGCGATACCAACTGCTGTAAACATTTAGGTGTATGATTCATCAGACATTATAATCGAAAGTGTATTTTTAACATTTTATTGAAAAGAATTTCTCTGAATAATTGTTACAGCTACACAAAATAGCTTTAACCAATTATTAATTTTTTTGATAAAGATATTAAAATAATTTGGTTTTACAAAATATACATAAATTTTGGCGCGGTATAAAACGTTTTAAGCTTTAAACAACACATTAATTAGCCCATTTTCCTTGTTTGTGACAAATGTATGTGAATAAATAAAATTCATATTGAAACTAGTCTGAAGCTATTATTATAATTAGAAACGAAAAAGAAATCTACAGGAACTGTACATTTTTAAGTAGCCTATGTGCTATCTATCTCTGTGACAAATTTCATCCAGATCCGTCCAGCCGTCCTGGTGTGATTGAGTAATCTATCCTCAGAAACATTCACATATATAATATTAGTACGGATTGAATAATGGGATTACACATGAGAAGAGTGTTATTTTTTCTGTAAGAGATCAAAAACAGGCAACACAAATTTAATTCAAACATTGAAAAAAATATGTCCTTGGCTAATTGTGTAGAAGTTACATTCTAATAATAAGATTGAAACTAGGTCTGTATTTTTTTGTGTTAGCTTCCTAAATCTTGGAATACAGCTTCATGACACAGATTTTTGATTGGGTCAAGTTAATTTGGATTAGTGAAATAAAATAAACATAACATTATATATAACAATCATTGTATTGCTTCTAACTCTTCTATTTAACTTTTGTGTATTAAGAATTTTAGTTATTAAATAAATAACAATAATAAAATAGAATTAAAATTGTCAATACTTAACAATGTTCAGACTGGTACTGATTTTTAATAAAAAATGCTAGGTTCTGGTTCAATAAATACTAGAAAGCAGCTTTAGATGTATTTCCTTATTAAGACATCTTATAGAGTTAAAACGGCAGCTTTGTTTCTGATAAATTAAAATTAAACTTAGATAATAGATAGTAAATAACAAGGTATACCTCTATAAATTAGTTCCATTTAAACCCACATAATTTCTCTGATTGATCATGATCTGATTTGTATGAATATATGAAGCATTGATCTTCAACCCTCAAACCATTTTTTTATAATATTGTATGTACTACCTTAAACATAATCTTACTTTAATACATACATGGTAAAGAATATAGAAGGTAAACTTTTCAACAGCTGATGCAGTTTTAAGAACTCTGACTAATCAAAAGCTATAAAAATCTGTGAGTGACATCCTACTTTTTATCTTGGTGTACATCTGATCTGTAATATACCTTGCTTATTATTTAAGTAACAAAATTGTATTATGTATGTGAATTATATAATTTATAAATTACTAGCGACTCACCCTTGCTCCGCTCATGTTCCTTCCTAGTTACATTTTAAGGTTTAGTATAGATTTCCCAGAAGTGAGATATTTTCCTGCAGTAAAAAGTATCCTATATGTTGATCTGGATAACCAGCTATTATCATCCAAATTTCATAAAAATATATCCAGTAGTTTTTCCGTGATGTGGTAACAGACAAATATACAAAAATTCTAAAAACTATAGATTCAGCTTCTATATCGATAATAGAGTCCATTTCAATAAGATTTTCCAAAAAATATTTCATGTACAGATTCTGCTTAGTGACCATTTTATTATATGTATAGATCTATAAATACACTACAATGTTAGGAGCTACAAATCCTATGCGCCTTTCGCTTATTATACTACCTTAATCAGTGAAGATTATTATTTAGACTTGATATCATAAGTTACCTAGGTAATTCCCTTGGCTTACCTGCCAATGTCTCACATAGAGTATGTTTATCAATATTTTTCTCATCAGCTGCCTGCCACAGTATTTCTTCTTTGAAGACTGCACACTGCACAGACAAAAATTGTGTTACTACTGTGTTAAGTCATTCTTTATTACACCAATATTTTCTTTCTGCCATATAATGTTTCTGCCAAATAAAAGTTTGTTCTATCTGCGCTTATACGCTTCTGAGATTTTATGGTTTCACCAATGCAATCAGCTGTCCTAGTGCAATTCACTGCAACTTATACTACATTATTTCATAGACTTGTCTATTATATATGAAAGTTTATGCAGAAGCAGAACTTTAATGTTTCCAGTTACGTTTATTGTACTGTATAAACTATATTTTATTATTATTAAACAATTATATAATAATATAATGGAAAGTATATGATATGTCTGCGATTGGCCGATGACATAGCCATCATGGCATCATGCAAAACTGCCTAGGAGATTCTTCAAGGCGGGTGGGTCTCGGGATGAATCTCGACAAGACCAAAATCATTTCGAATCACGATGAATGGAGCTGTTCTTGAAGTTGTGCAGGAATACTTATATCTTGACCAAACTCAATCAATCAAACTCATCTATCCCACAATTCCTTAAGACCAGGGTATTTAACCCGTGCGTCCTACCCGAAGTGACATACGGGGCCGAAACGTGGACACTCACCGTAGGGCTGGTCCACAAATTCAAGGTCGCTCAGCGAGCAGCGCGATACTTGGAGTTTCTCTGGCAGACAGGATTTGAACCAAAATCGCGCGCAGAATAAGCTCGCTGAAGTGGAGGTGGGCCGGTCATGTCTCCAGACGTACTGATAGTCGATGGAACCGAAATATGCTAGAGTGGAGACCGCGCTTAGGCAAGCGTAGTGTAGGAAGCACGATGGACAGATGATCTAGGAAAGTTGGCTGGCAGTGGATGAATGCGGGCTGCCCAGGACCAAGATGGTTGGCGTTCATTTGGGGAAGCCTTTGTTCAGAAGTGAAAGGCGATAGGCTGATTGATTGAACAAAGTATGGCTTTAAATATTATATGTTGTGGTGATAAATAATCCACTAAAAGATACATACATTTCCTAAAAAAATAACTTAATCTTACTTCTTACTAATATTATAAATGTGAAAGTTTAGATGGATGTATGGATGTTTGTTACTCAAACACGCCAGAACTGCTGAACGGATTTGGATGAAATTTGACACAGAGATTATTGTCTTGAATAGCACATAGGCTACTTTTTATTCTGGAAAAAATGTACGGTTTCCGTGAGATAGATAGTGTTTGTTTTTCTAGATGCGAACCCGAGCAAAGCGAGGGTAAGCCGCTAGTATGTCACATAAATATAGCAGCTTGAGTATGAAATCTGAATAATTTCATTAATTATATTGACGTGCGCGCAATATGCTGAACAATGATAACGAAATAAATCCACGTGATTGTTTTGCTCGACACATGTTTAAGTATTGCGATGATCTGTCACTAATATTTTAAGCGGTAAACTTTGGATCTAGGAGATAGGTAATCTAAAGAACTCATCCGATTAAAAAAAAATCTTTCACAATCAACACTACTATTATAGAGAGGAAAGATTTGTATTTTTGTGTGTTTATAACGAATAAACTCAAAAACTACTGGACCGATTTAGATAAAATTTGGTAAGAAGATAGTTTGAGACCCTGGGAAGGCCATTTTTGCAAAGAAAGTCGATTATAAAAATGAAAAATTTAAATCGCGACTTGCGCGTAACATTTAAGCAAACCGAGGGCGTGTATATATGAGTACATACATAGTAATAGTGCTCAATCAAACAACAAAATATGTTAAATATTTCCACGTCGAATATGGCATTGGAGGTAGCCCAAGTTATTTTTTGAGCTTGTCGATAAGTTACATGCAATGAGTACAGTACTTTGAATATTTCTATTTATTACATATAATATGTTGGTTTGGCTTCCTTCCAAATACGTTTGTTGATGGTTGTTTCAATGCAATTATTTGACTTTATCACATCTGAAATCGCACTTACGTTAAGAACAACTCAACTGTACTTTTCTTTAATTAGCAAAACCACACGTTTCTGAAGAGAGAGAGAGAGAGATTTCTGAAGAGGCTTACTGCTTTTTTAAAAACTTTAACGTTGCATAAGGTTTAACTAATATTATTAAGAGTAGTACTAATATTTAGGTTAAAACAAGTTACATATTAAAGTCTATAAGCAGTATAATTTACTTATGAAAATATTTTCCTACGAAAGATAGGTACCTAGAACACTTTTCTTCTGAAATATTCCTTCCACGTATAAATTACTTTTCAGTATACAGTGTATACCTAGTATTGAAATAATAATACCTATACTAACAGATAGTATTTGATGACAGAAACGGAAAAAATATAGTTATATTTTTATTTTTTATATTCGACTAGCAACTCACTCACGCTTCGCTTCGGGTTCGTCCCTAGACAAAAAAAAAATTCCGGGATAAAAAGTAAACTATATGCTCTTCCAGCCTATAACCCGTCTTTATGCCTATATTATTGTACAGTTTCATTAAAATCAATCAGTAGTTTTTGTGTACTAAGCTGTATAAGTTACTATAGTTTTTTAACTATCCCACAGGAACTCTTTAATTTTCAGGGATGAAAAGTATCTAAAATGTTGACCGGGGATATAAGGTGCCACCATGCAAAATTTCATTTAAATCGGTTCAACGGTTTCGGAGATTAGCCCCTACAAACAGACAAACAGAGAAACAAAAAAAATGAAAAAAATCTTGATTTGTTCTATTTCTCTTCTTACATGCCCCTGACACGGTTTTAAGCATTTTTTAAGTTTTATTATATTTTTATTAAATGTATAGATAAAATTAATTTAATTCGTTAAAATATATAATACATCGTATTTTGACATTCGTTAATTAATTCTTATCTTTAATTGTAATATTAAAAATATGATGTCTAAATGACTATGATAATTATAAAACGACTAAAAAGTAACACAAATTTGAATCTCATAATACAACAAATGTAGTATATGCAATTCTTTTATTGTGTTCGGTCTCTTTAGTATTTTATTTGGAATAGATGGTTCGGGCTTACTCGCCGGTGCGTCGTGGTAGAACCTAGCTGGAGTGTGCACTGCGTAAGCGATCTTACGTATGGCCCGTCGTGCTTGAAACGCTACTATTGCGATTAGGGTTTTGTCGAGGTGTTAATAAGGAGTTTCATTCGTTTCTTTTTCTCTGTGCTTAGCGGAGGCCTCCATGGCAGATTTTAATTGGTAGTGTGAAATAAAGGATCCTCTAGAACAGCTATACTCAACCTGCGGCCCGCGGGCCTCATGCGGCAGCATCAAAAATCGCATTATAACATATCTTTGTTAAAAAAGTACATAACTACATCTTTAACTTGGAATTACGTTTTCATTAAGACCTAAATAATTTTTGCTTGCGGCCCTCGACACCATGACTGAAACGTGTTTGTGGCTCCTATAAAAAAAAGGTCGAGTATGGCTGCCCTAGAACATTAAGAGCAGAGGACCTGTAAAACGACAAATAAAAACATATGACAAAACCCGTTTAAAATGTTTTTTTACGCAGTAGCGGCCCTTTTATCCTTATGCAACCTATATTTCCAAATACAATCAGTTCAGGTCGAACCTAGGCGGAAGATATTGAATCATAGATAGCTAACTAATCTGGCATCGTGTTTCTTACCATACGGACTTTTCTAATAAAGTAATAACTTAAGGTTTCTTAGACAAGCTGGAGGCAGCTCGTTGCCATAATAGGCGCCTGTTTGTAGGTTTCCATTTACAGTGAATAAAAATCTATCAACAGATACTTGACACGGCTGTTTTTACTTCAAATTGTTGTTCTATCTGTGCTTAAATTATTTGTCTTGTTAATAAGATAGATAGCTCTCAAAATGTTATTATATTAATCTATACATATAATTAAATTGTAACTAAGTTGAAACTGTACATTATATATTTTTTGGAAAATCTTATTGAAATAGTCATTATTATCGATACAGAGGCCGAATCTATAGTTTTTAGAATCTTTGTCTGTCTGTCTGTTACCGCATCACGGAAACACCACTAGAGGGATTTTGATGAAATTTGGTCAACATATAGAATACTATTTACTGCGGGAAAATATCTCATCTTTGTGAAATCTACACTAAACGTTAAAACGTAAGTAGGGACAAACCCGAGCGGAGCGAGGATGAGGTGCTAGTATATACATATATAACAAATAAATTATGTATTATTTTCTAAAATCGATTGTACCTGCTTTATTTTCTGTATTTAACATTTAATATAAACGCGTGCTTTTATGTTTGCGTGTTGTATTGTTCCCATTTTCTTTAGCTGTAATTTTATAAAAAACCTAGTTCTATACTTAATGATCTGCCCACTGAAATGAAAATAAAACGTTCAGTATGGACACAATTTTCAAATTATAATTTGAGTTTATTGTACCTAGTCTATGTTAGTAGGATTCGTAGGCGAACTTAGTGCGAATAGTTGATTGGAGGTTATTCAACTGGTGAGTGGACAGAAATAGCACGATCACTCGCGGCATCTCACGTGTACCTCTGATGACGCCGCCCTGCCATCAGCGCTAGGACAAGCCGTGCTTCCGGGACAGAACGGTAGTACAGCATTAATTCATCTTTAAAATTTAACTTTAGTCAATGAAAATTATATCTCATATATTTATATATTTCATATACATATCTTAACGCTGACTAATATTTACACCTGGGAACCTCATTTGAATGCGTCACGTATGCGAATTCGGTCGTTGCGCTTTTATTGATTATTATGTAGCACCTTTTTTTGAAACTTCTCGAAGTACTTATGAGTCATGTAGTGTTTTAGGGATAAAATAAAATTATCCTTCCTTGAAAATTAATGTATTAAAATATTGTTGGCGAAATAACTAAGCAGATATTGAAATTGGTAAAATCCTGTCGCCGGGCAATATTTATGTGACGTCACCGTTTTGATGTCGAGATTTATGCCTCATTTTTACAGTATTGCGTTGTTCGGCGGCGGTGGGGCTACGGCGCTGCTCGCGCGGCGTATCATGATATTTATAGAGGCGCCGAGACGCCGGCCTCACTCTATCCCGCTTGTTAATTGGCTACTTGCGCCGCATTTTTCAGGACGACCGCTCGCTCGACGCCAATGCCATTGAAAAGGCCGCTTTCGACCGATAAACATTGACACTTTTATTAGCAAAAATAGATTTCTAACGATGACATTGATAGCAGAAAAAAGAAACCAATCTCAAGAAATATAAAATGGACTTAATTAATTTTCCAAGAAATTTAGTAATCTTAAAAATGACCTCGTAGTTCAATAATACTAATTTTCAAAAATTACAAAATACATGTTTTTAGTCTTGGGCTAATGAAAAGCTCAACTTTATCAAGTTACTAACTAAATTGTTATCGGATATCATTTATGTACAAGTTACGAAGTTTTAAATCAATACAACAAACAAGTAGGTTAAAATTCAAAAAGATTTGAATTCGGAAATCGGAAATTAAAACATGTGCTAAAAATCGTGTTTTGAAAAATGAAAAATAACACGGAAATTTCTTTTTATAGGTCCGATAGATTTCGGAATGTAGGCATAAGGCTAGTACCTACATAATATGTCGCCTTCATTCCGAGCTAATCTGAGCGTTCTCCGTAGTGAACAGTGGACCTATGGCCCACACATATTCAATAAAACTTCAAATAGTTCATCAAGCAAGCAGCAAGCAGCAAGCAATCATGGAGTAGTTCAGTGATGTTCCTTAAGAATATGATCAAAATATTATATCATTGCTATTATTGAGGACATAGAAAACCATTTAAATTGTTAGAAAGAAGATGAAATTATGTTCGATTATAAAATGTAGGTAGGTACCTAATGTATGGAGTATGTACTTACCTACTTACTTTGTTCTTTTTAAATACGGTGAAAAATGAATAAAATATCAATATTAAATATCGCAACAAAATCCGAAAAGATAGTTTTATTTAAAATGTCAAATATTCGCGTAAATCTAAGAAAGTATTATGAATAAAATATCGCTTTAAATGTGAATATAATGGCATGATTAGGAAAACTTTATGGACAGCAAAAGTATCATACTTCCTTAGAATGACATATAGAGAGAGCATCGACACCTCAAAGAATGCGTTTTGACCTTGTGACAAACATCTATTGTATATTAATTATTATCAATACTTTCATTAGATCTTCTCTTCTTCTTCTTCTTCTTTGCCCGTTGTGCGTGAGCTTGTGCTGCTGTGTGTGTTATTCTTTCCATCCCAGAGCGTCCCAGTAGTCTAGCAAGCTGCCGGTGTCCTGGAAGATTTCCGGGATCGATCTATAGGGGCCGAGTTTTTCTTCGCGTAATTGTTCCAGTGCACTACATTCGGTTAGAATGTGTGCTGGTGTTTCATCTTCTTGGAGGCACGCTCTGCAGAGGGCGCTGTCCGTGTGACCTATGTTAAAAAGATATTTATTGAGTTGGCAGTTTCATTAGATCTGTGCGAGTATTTAATAATAATTACCATTGAAACATTAGCATCTAAATTCTAAACGTTCGTAGTTCATTCCATTATCAAGAATATTTATTCAAGCAACTTTGTAACGTTTATCCTTTTCAATAGACGTAGATACCAGCCATTCGAATAATTTAATCTTACTATCATACTTTTAGTGTTATGGTACCTACATACCTTACTTAGTGTTATGGGTCAATTATATAAACCCTCTTTCGTTTAATAGCTCCATCTTATAGTACCTATTACAGATAGTTTGTAATTTGTTTGAACCGCATTCACTTTGTTAAGATCTCCCTGCTTCCCACTTCCTGCACGTCATTCAAATTACAGCATCTAGTTAATAAATTAAGTGATTTTCATTCATTCATTTTATTCATTTTCATTTTTTATAAGCTTAGTACAGGTTAATAGAGATAGAGTACGACTAAATTGTTTGTTATAAAACTATCTGATGGGCAGCGGATGGGCCTTTTCCATCTGTTGTCAAACGTCTCTTATCACGTCAATTTTTCAGCTTGAAATAATAGAAATAATTACACAAAATTTTATAATTTTTCTTATTATGTTAGTTCTTAGAAACACTAAAAAACGATTATAAACTTCGTATGAGCAGTATATAATTTATAGCATTACAAAACTAGCAATTTAGTATATGCTGTAATAATTAACTAGATACCAGAAACAATCCCGCGGACTTGTTAACAAGCCATAACGGGGCAAGTGGATGGTCGTTCCGGTTCCGTATGGTCTAATCATTTTACTAATCGAAGTGAGCACGCAACTCTAGCTGTTAGTTATGCTGTAAAACATAACAACAACAATTAATTGTTATTTCTGGCGTTATTCTAGTACGTACATGCAAGCTATTTTGTTACGAACTTATCCTTTTTTCACAATTATTTTTATAGTGGGATATATACCCTACAACACACATACTTAGTAAATAGGCATAGAACTTCGTCGTTTATATCAATAATGTTCTCTATGGTATTTAAAAAAAAATCGAATTTTTAATTTTAATATTAACTTAAGTAATTCATAAGCAGCAGATGAATAAAAAGGAATATACGAAAAATATATGATTAGTGATTACACTATAAAGTATAGACCCACCAAATGACCCTATTAAATATTTCTTTCATCACACCAATACTTCACACGTTGTCTACTAGCGAAAAGGACGTTACAAAACAAATATTTGTATATATAAATATCTTGCAAGCCGCCTACGCCTTCATAAACGTATAGTAATATGTGCATGTACATTAAAACTATTGCCTAGCTTTTCAAATCAATTATAACAGTATAATGAAAATGAACATATAGAGTATTGAACACATATAAAAATATTAATTATTTATATGAATCAATTTAGTCTTATTACCACTCTTTTTTTAAGTAGGTTAACTTGAGTAATTGTATGTGGAATGTGTCTCCTCGAATATTGCACCGGTTGGCTTTCTCCAAATTTAAGTACAAAGTGACCCCAGGTCACATTTTTTAACGATGTAATTTTATGAATTGTGATTTGCTGCGTATAATACTAAATTATATTATTTCGCGTGAGTTATATGCAATAACATGCAAAAATTGTATGTACATACATATATGTATAATATGTTACTACATATAGACTTTGGGAAGTCGCTATTTTTTTCACTTTTCCTACACTATTGTTCACCTTTTCTATGGGCTTGAATTTACAAAATCTGTGATTGGGTTTTAGCCATATCATTAAGAATACCTAAACTCAAAAATAAATTCTTTAATATCAGGAGCATGGTCTAGAATGAATAAGTCAACTCACACTCAGCATTTATAATTTTACATATACATATGTACGTAAAAAGAATAAAATGATTATTTTTGTTTATATTTTTTTAACATCGAATTAAAATAGTAAGATCTAAATTTATCAGATATTTAGTCCGCTATATCGACAACTGACTAAAAAGCTTTCTTTCTGACTCATTGGAAAGCTTGCATTAGCAATACTATTGTAATACTTACGCACATAGAATAATAAAACAGCTAAACTATTGTACGATTCCTTGTATATAAAGTAGGTTTTATTTATGTACCTATGTTCCTTCGTCAACTGGTTTTTTTTTTCATCTTTTTAGTTCGCTTTTTACGCAGTCGGGTATTTTATTTTTGTCTTTAAATATATTTTTTTTGTTTTTTAGCATTTCACGTTCTAAATTCAATTGAAATATTAATTGTGTATATTTTCATAAGCCTTTATTTTATTATATAAAACCCTTTAACAATTCAAATAAATAAATCTCTCATTTCTGAGAAAAAATACAAAAATTGCAATGTAAGAGTATACTAATATGTAAAACCTAAGAATTTGGTTTTTGGTCATCTGAATGCGGACGGAGCCGCGGACAATGCTAGTATATTACAAAAATAAAATACCTACCCGACTGCTTAAAAGCTAACTAAAAAGATGAAAACAATTTCACGAAGGTATAAGTATTATGCAGTCGGAGACACACGTTTCATCCTTGCCGCGAGCGGATACAGAGCGTACCAAAGAAATATACAATTACATATATATACATAGAATACATAGGTACACTCGAAAAACATAACCCTACTTCTGGCCATATAAACACAATGGTCTAATATCCCAGTATAAAACAGCCTTCACAAAGCTGGTTAATGGATGAAAAGTATTTCATATCAAATTAAATATGTCAATAAATATATTGCAATGGGGTTGACTAAAAAATTTCAGTCCAGAATATGATTAATTAACAATTTAAAAAAAAAAATTTTTTAACATTTCACTGGTTTGGTTAATAGACTTTCATACCAATCGAAAGTATGGAGCCTATAGAATATTATGCAGGTGAATGTCGTTTTACACTGGGATCCTCTACTATAATTGATATTTTGTTAAACTATAATTTCCGTCTAGTTAACGTTCTAAATAAATATTAATTAATTATGTAAGTAATGCCGTTTGTTTCTGTGTTTTCCATCCTAAATCCACAGTTTTTTACTTTATAAACCCTTGAAGCCTGCAGTGTCTGTATCGGTATAGTTTCGGCACAAGTGTGTATCGATGCATCCCAACTTTTAATTGATATATCGATTTTAAATGCTATAATGAGTGAAATCCAAATGAAAATACAGAATTTACCGTCGAGCTGATGGCGCCTAAATGCCAAGTAGGTAATGAAACTCTTCAATTATTACTAGTGAAACGAACGAGTTTGGGCTCACGACACCTATTGCCGAGTACCATAAGTAAACAGATGGTCCGAAGTGTAATTATTAATTTTTTAAACTGTAATTATTAAATTATACTTACGTAGTGAGTGTATTATAACTTGTGAAATTAGACTTATCAAACACCTGCAAATCTAGTGACGCTCTCGTGCATACAATCTCCTATCGCTATAGTAGTAATATGCACTGCGCAGCGATTTATAACTTTTTTAAGAATGGCAGAGTTATAATACGATATATTTTTGTTACAGTCACAATGGTGGTGGGCGAGAATAAACGCACGGCCAACATCATGGACGGTATAGAAAACACGGGGGACGTCCGCCTCCACGACCACAGACTTCGTCTCAAACAGAGGTAACCAACTAACATCGTAAGTATTTTCTGAGTTGTGGAGACTAGCTAGTTATAATATAGCATATTCATGCTACATACATACTACAGCTATTTAGCTGTCTCGACAAGAGAACTGCTACTCTCTCACAACATATCAACGTAAAGTTGTAGTAGTAGGTAATTATTAATAGCTATCGAGTTACGTCTGTTGAGAGAGAACACCGGAGGTCATCTCCTGACGCCTTCTCTTAAATCTGATTCCCTTTTTCTCTTCTCTTCCCGAGATAAAATCACCTTCTCAAATGGTAACGCACTAGTAAAATTCCAATTCGAGAATTTTTATTCTGCATTAAAAAAATTTTTTTACTTAACATTATTCTACCTTCAGTTCGGAAACAAAAAGAGCCGCAGTCCTGAGAAGAACAGGCGAAAGAAACTTAACGGATCGAATATTATATTTTTTTTAATTAAAATTATAAATTACAATAATTGAAATATCTGTAACATTGAAATAGCCTGATGGCGATGACATCATTCCCAAATGCCATGGTGTTATTATCCTTAATACACAAACGTTTTTGAATCTATATTTTTTTTTATTATTATTACTTAATTAAATAAATAAAATAGTGGAAGCTTTTAGACGTATTCTGGGTTTCTGTTGTAAAAGCTTATAAATTGACTATAAAAAAAATTATTCACTTGACTCTGTTTAACTGACTCATACGCAAGTTTGTTTGCTTCTGGTAATAATATTATGCATGTCAACTTCTTGGGAAAATCATAAACGTATTAAGAAGCATTTTCAATATTTAAATTTCCTTCTTATCTCATAAAGATACTCTAGAGCTTAAGTTATAATAGGACTGGGTGGTGGTATTATACAAGTATAGGTCTCGGTTACTTACTGTTACCATCAGGTTTGAGGGTATGCTTGTTTGTCACCTTTTTATGCCGTACAAAAATAAAAGCATGAATTAGCGCTATATATACATTTGCATCGAAACTGCTGGAGTAGTCAAAATTATCAATTTCGTCAATTATTTACAACCGTTCGTTGTCTTGCTGGACCAGTGACCGCATTTTAGTTTCGATTTATTCACCTACGCTTGGCTTCTCCGATATTCTGTAGGTGGAAAGGTTGTAGGTGACGTCATTCTATATACGACTAGAGATATCATTTGCAATGAAAGTTGTCCAAACGTTATCATTCAATATTGATTGAAAAATACATATTTTTGTTGGTTCATTGAATTTTTGTCGTTGACACTTATAGTTGTAAAATGTTTTTAAGAATGACGTTTAAATTTTAGTCTAAGTTAGTCTTTTGAAACTAGAAGGGATCTCTTAAATAAAATTTATACAGTATTGATAGTGTCATATGTTTTTTGTAGAAAATTGCGAAAAAGTGTTTTTAAAACCTTTGTTTTTAAAGTAATGACCCGAGTTATTATTATTTATCTGTACTTCTATACTTTATATTATAAAGAGGCAGAGTTTGTTTATTTGTTTGAACGCGCTAATCTCAGGAACTATTAATCCGATTTGAAAAAATTTTTTTGCCTTAGATAGCTGGTTTATTGAGGAAGGCTATAGGCTATATATCATCCCGGAAAAATGTTCAATTCCCGTGTGGTAGATTTATTATTGTCTAGGGGCGAATCTGAAGAGAAGCGAGGTCGAGTCGCTAGTTAGAAATATATAATTTAATGAAAAGGGAATGACCACGTTTTATCCAATTAATTTCCGTGTAATATTAGTTTGTTGTAAACAGTAGTTTACTTCTATCATTTAGTTTAAAAAAATATAGTTTTTCTTCTTCTTCTTCTCCCTGCCCATTTCCCAATCACTTGGGGTCCGCGCAGTACTTCTTCTGTACTGCTGATAGGAGATATATAGAGCTCGATCAAAAAAAAAAACATTTTAATTTGGAATATTTTTCGCTAGTTTTTTTAACAAAATAAAGAATAAGATTACTTTCCGGGATCTCGCCGGGGCTTGATACCAACTTTATAATTTAAAATATTTTATAAAACCAAACAAACTAAGTCAGAGAACGGTTTGTTTTGTAGTTTGAAATTATAAATTAATAACTTCTATGTTAGCTAAGTCAACAAACCAATAGACAACGTTTTGGTAAAACTTTCTGCTCTAAAGTCTTACATTTGTCTTATTTCTTACATTTGTCTATATAACTCTATTACCATGGACGAATTAGAATTCGTTCATGTCTATTACCTATTTGAAATTTCATATATATATGTATACGTACGTATATAATATTTATATAGTATATAATCACATTTTAACTTCATTTCATTTAAACAAGCCGTGCAGATTTCCCATCTTTTTTAACTTAAAAAAAATGACGAACTTCCGTACAAATTTTACTTTCATTTACTTTAATGTTTTATTATCATAAAATACATATATAACTTCACATTTATGTATATAATTTTGAAAATTAATTAAAATTGATTAGTGAACATTTTGAGAAATATTACATGTATCTTAAATGATTATATAATCAATTAGTAAAAACCTGCCTACTGAAGTAAGTTATAAAACTTATACAATAAATGAAATTTTATTACTTTTATAGATATGTAAACATAACATGTACATAATAATATTATCATATATGCTCAGTTCACTCACACCTTAACGTCGACTATTAACATTACACAATAGGTGTTTAATGTTTATTTGAATATTATAGGCGTGTTTGTATATTTTTTTATTGAGGTACTTCATTTTTATAAACTATTTCGTTGTAGCGTAAGTATATCGACAAATTTCTATATATTATAGAATTTTCTTTGAATAGGAGAAGTTTTCATCATTTTTTATGAATGAAAATCAAAATTAGTAAAAGTTGCCGACTGTTCGGCCCTATAGGTATTATTACGAATGTCGATATCGCACTCGAAGTCCCGTCTATTCTGTTAGGTTTGCAATTTTTAGTATTACAACCAATTCATGACTAGACACCAGACGGTGGCACCGACATCTCTCGCTGTCTACCCAAAGCACGAGAAAATACCAAAACGCTGGCGCTTTTTATTTTACAATAGGTATTTTATCAGCTAAGGCAAAGGCTAATAAATAAACTTTTCATAAACAATAAACAAATTATTTAATTATTTATTTTCCAAATATTTTATTTAAAAATAAACCTTTTTATTTTAAATAAAACTTTTGGGTTTGGTTTTAATATTTGATATTTGGTTCCGATATTTAGAATGCTGTACAGCAAACTTGGTAACTGAAAAGGTTGTGGATGTTTAACTAGTAAAGTAGGTATTATGTCATCTGTGCTTTATGGGAGAGACTAAGAGTGTGGTCTCATTTCAATTTTATTGCTAACTTTTAAGTCTTTTAACTCTTAAAAGTCACCCGTGAAATTATACAATAATTAAGAAGAAAAAGACGAATAACTCCGAAGTACGTCACAATACTTTATTAATTTTTAATATTTTTAAATAGTCTGAAATAATAAGAATACTTTTTTTAAATATTTAATTTGGAACCCAAATGAATTGATAAGATGTCAAAAATCTTATTCTCTCCCATGGCCATGTTTACATTACACTTTAGAGCATTCGAAACGTTAGGAACAAAAGTCACATTTTTTTTTAATCTATACATATAATAAAATTCTAACTGAGCCGAATCTGTACATTAAATATTTTTTTGGAAAATCTTATTGAAATAGACATAATTATCGATACAGAGGCCGAATTTATAGTTTTTAGAATTTTTGTCTGTCTGTCTGTTACCGCATCACAAGAAAACCACTGGACAGATTTTGAAGAAATTTGGTATGATGATAGCTGGTTATCCGGGTCAACATATAAGATACTTTTTACTGCAGAAAAATATCTCATCTCTGAGAAAAAATACAAAAACTGCAATGTAAGAGTAGGTATACTAATATGTAAAAATTAAGAATTTGGTTTTTGGTCATCTAAACGCGGACGTAGCCGCGGGCAATGCTAGTAAAACCAAATAAAATATCTAAAGGTAAGTTTTATTTAAATGTCAAAATGCATTAATGCGTAAATCTAAGAAATTTAACCTGACATAGATACCTACTCACATTTATTTATATGTACACGAGAAAAACAATATCGGTAACAACTTATTAACTTATAAGATAAAAGATACGAAGAACCTACAATTGATTGTAATATGTACAAGGAATTGGATAAGTGCGAAAAGGTCTTAGATATAGAAAATAACCATAAAATTATATCAAGGGTGAGGTAAAGAGTGAAGGCTTATAAGTACAACTAATAAGGTCATATGATTTTGAAAAATTACAAACACATTTTTTTGTTTTAGAAAATACCTACCTAATTTTTTTAATTTTCCGTAAAATTTACCCATTTGTTTCCTCAGAGTAAAAAATGTTTACACATTAGTTACCTCTTTCCCTTGAGGGAAATAACAATATTGTTATTTTCCTTGAATATGTTTTCTTTATGACGATAGACCATTAGCTATTTTATTTATTAAATTTTACTTAATTAATTATCAAAGTAATGAGTAGGTATTGTATTAATAATTGCATACTTTTAAGGATACTAATATTAACCTTACAATAAATATTATAAGGATAATATTATAATAATGTTTATAGTATTGCAGTTAAAAATATATTGTTTTTATATTTTAATAACAAATTATTTGGAAACTAATTGTAAGAAACGAAGTATGAACAGTAAATTTAATTATTATAAAATAAAAATGTATAAAAATATTTAACAAATATTATTTTGGCAGGTTACATGAATATCAATACCGGGTAACTCACACATGTCCTGTATGTAGCATGCACCAACGACATTTTTGTTTGACTTCATGTTTAGTTCTATGAAACTCCGTCTATATATTATTATTTTAGTTTGAGCTTTTTCATACAATATTTAATTACATCCACAAAATTTGTGAAACATGTGTTTTTTTATTAGTTTTGTAGAATATGCATGCCAAGTCTCGACAGACTCGTTCTATTGAATAAGATTTTTTCTACAAACTATATCAACCCATTTTATTTCTTTAAGGGTTTCGAAATATTGTCTATTAACATCTCCAGGTAAATTTCTAAGTAACTAATTAAATATCTAAGAAATCTATTGTTAACTGTAACGCCGGCGTGTCCGCGGCCGTGGAGGGATTAATGCTCATTTGTTACATAATAAATGTACATACACTCCAAAATTTCATAGCTTTAGCGACTTGAGCTGTGTAAATCATTCAAGATATATTTGTATATCATTAGTGCTCATTTATTTTTTTCAGATTTGATATAGTAAGAAAACTAGGCCAAGGGACATATGGTAAAGTACAGCTCGGTATTAATAAGAAAACTGGTCAGGAGGTTGCCATTAAAACTATTAAGAAATGTAAAATTGAAACCGAAGCAGATCTCATTCGTATTCGACGAGAAGTGCAAATTATGTCTTCCGTCAGGCATCCGAACATTGTACATATCTATGAAGGTAAGCTGAAGTTAAAATAATGTATATATTTTTTTATTATTATCTAGTAGGTAATTTTCTATATTGGAAAAGTATCACCGGAAAGATTTTACACTTTTCATTATACACATTTAATATTAAATTCACGCTCACCAAGCAACTAAGCCACCGAGCGGCGCAATGAAAGGTATTTTAAACAAAATTCATATATTTACCCGCTTAATAGTGTGTAAATGGTACGCCTTAGTAGGTTAAGTATTGAATACGAATTCATACTTGTTAGGTCTTTGTCCTGCAATTGGACTACATTAGGTCACGTGTCTCATGAGCGGCTAATTTTAACTTTGGCACCAAAATGCTATTATTGTCACATACTTAATAATATGATATTTTCACCATAATTCATAATTACAACGTTGTTAATATAAAGATTACATAATTTACAAAAAAATGCCAGAAAAGCAGCTGAACAACAACTCAATAAAATTATAAAAAACAGCCAGTAGTTACATACACGGTGAAGATATTAGTTTTGATTATAATTTGTTTGGGTGCCAAAAATTCTGTATAGGAATCTTTATCTTTTTTACGAATACAGTGTATCGGCTATCGTTTGATATAATATATTGAGTTTGTAAATCGAAAGTTTCATTTAAAATTTGCATGAAAAGACGGACGAGATCGACCAGATCTGGCAGTTTATCTAACTACGTTACATATCGTCTTTTATATTAAGATTTTTATCGAAATATCGTTCTTCCTATTAAAAATAAAATAAATTCCAATAAAATGTTTCTCTATTTGAGTTTTTATGAATATTAAGGCAATGTCTGCTGTTACATATTTGCATTATTGGTTGATAAAATATAGACATGTTGGACGAAGTCAATTATATCAGTATAAATTGTACTAATTACAGACATACCCATCCAAAATATTAGACCAAGCCCATTGTCTAGCGATTAAAAAGGCGGCCTTTTAGTAATATTAATATTGTAAATAGATATTAATTGTAAGTCATATTTTATAAAAAAAATTATGTTTCAGTATTTGAAAATAGCGAAAAAATGATTCTCGTTATGGAGTACTGTTCGGGTGGCGAGCTATACGACTACCTCAGCCAGAAAAAAGTATTAGAAGAAGACGAAGCTAGAAGGTCAGAGAACGTCAAAGAATATATTTTCGTTTAATTTGTTTTTAGTTTAACATATGTCAACATTGCAGGTTATTCCGGCAGATTGCTACCGCTGTTTATTATTGCCATATACACAAAATCTGCCATAGAGATTTAAAATTAGAAAATGTTTTACTTGACGATACTGGCAGTGCTAAGGTGAGTAAGGATTCCATTTTTAATTTTGTGTATCAGACTATATTATAATGGCCAAAGTTTGTGTGTTAGTGAATTTGTGTGTTTGTTACCGATTAAAGTTGTAACGGTTCAACGTGTTTAGAATAAAGAGCCTTTTATCCTAGTTCACACATATTTTTACCAACATGGCTTCACGCGAGCGAAACATCATTTATAGACTACTATACTAATAGAAGTATAATTAACAAATATTTTCTTGCAGATAGCCGATTTTGGTCTTTCAAATGTATTCAAAGAAACATCGTTATTATCTACGTTTTGTGGATCACCTCTGTATGCATCACCAGAGATTGTTAAAGGAACTCCATATATAGGCCCTGAGGTAATATTTTCTTTGTCATATTAAGAAAGTATACATATTTGTTTTATTCTGAACTTATATTTTGAACACGCGAGTATAATTTGGTGTGTGTGTCTGTCCTTCTTTCACACAGAAACGAAACAGTGGATCTTCGTCATTTCTATCTCTATACCGGAAAGTTCAAATGATTCCTTTGGAATATTATATAGGTTACCACTTAGTATATCTCAAAGGTGGACACATATAAATTTCAAAGAAGAAATTCTTCCCTTAGGGTTTTCACCAATAGGGGTGATTTTTTTAAATATATTTTACTACCCTCACTCCGCTCGGGTTCGTCCCTAGAGAAAATTTAGGTTGGTATGTATTTTTAATGCCGAATCATAAAAAAAAAAATTTTTTTTTGGGGTGGACCACCCATATCACTTAGGGGTATGAAAAATAATTTACCTCCTATTCTCAAACCTATTGAATATACAGACAAAATTTCAAATATCGTAAAATCGGTCAAGCCGTTTCGGAAGAGTTTTATTACAAACACTGTGGTCTGTGACACGAGAATTTTATATATTAGATAAGATATGATATACATAATATTTTACTATAATAACTTTATTTTAAGTCATTTTAAAGTATCGGAATTTTTTTTAAAAATAATTTCGTATTTTTATTTCATTTTCTTTCATTTTTTTTTCATTTTCTAAGTATTTTTTTACCCGTTTTCAGTTTAATTTCATTATTGTAATATATAAACAAATATTTATTTCAGGTGGACTGTTGGTCGTTAGGAGTTTTGCTCTACACTCTAGTCTATGGAGCCATGCCTTTTGATGGTTCAAACTTTAAGCGTTTAGTTCGACAAATTAGCAACGGCGACTACTATGAACCTAAAAATCCATCGAGTAAGTAATCACTCTATATATAATAATAATTAATACGTTAATTTAATATAGCGTGTGATTTTTTTACGTTGGACTATTATTGTGTCAATGTGTAGAATTGTGTGTTAATATTAAATTATTATTGTCTTGATAAAATTAGAAAAGAGAAAGATATGTAATTTGAAAAGAAAAAACTAATTTATGAAAAGATGTTTATATTAAAAAAACGTGCAAAACACACAATAACAAGTAAATTACAGTACAATTTCTGAATATTATATCATACTGGTCTACTTAGCTGCAACATATGATATTTTATTGCCAAGGGACTTATATGTTTTTGTTCCACCGTGGAAGTTACTATTTTATGAGTCAGTCTACTCCGTTACGCTATATACTCGTATATCTTGAAATAGAAGATACAAGGAAATTAAAATAAACGTCTTTCCTTACGTATATTTCTAATATGTTTACTGTGTATCATTTGCTTAGACTAGACTGTTACCTTATGGCATTGAAATGTTCTTGCTTCATTTACTATCTAGGATAAACAGACAATACTTAAACACTGCCATTGTAACACTGTCATTGAAATATTATACGACATATCAAAGTGCAAATTTGAGGAATCTACAACGATTATATTATATCATATATTCGTATTCCATCTATACATTTCTTTGACTTTAAAAAGGGAGGTGGTACTAATTTCGAATGTATGTTTGTTGCGCAATATCTTCTACAATTGTTAATATTTCTCTTTTAATATACGATATAGGTAAGACACCTAATGACGGGTCTCCTAAACCTAAAGCAAATAAATGTTGTGATTTGTTTACCTGTTTATGGTGATTATATTCGGAATTAATTAGCTAAAATATGGTATAATGTAGTTATATGTCCTTATACTATATGTTGGGAAATTAACACACAGCACCATCTAGTTCCATGGTAAGCTACGAGGCTTGTGTTATGGATACCAGATAGTTGATACACTACATATATATAAACTTTAAATACATACATATTATAAATATAAACACCCATGACTGGAGTACAAACATTCGTGCTCATCACACAATGAATGCCCCCAGCGGGACTCGAACCCGCGACCGCTGGCACAGCAACTAGGGTCACTACACACTGAGCCAAACTTGTCGTCACGTTGTTGTTCGGATATTTATTCATTTAATTACGTAAAACGACTTTAATGAATAAAATATATAGACTTAAAAAAATTAAACGAACATAACATTGATTTCAACTTTGTATTTAATATATTAAGTGTATTTTTTTTTAATTTTAGCGGCATCGCCTTTAATTCGAGACATGTTAACGGTGGATCCAATGAAGAGGGCTGACATCGCATATATATGTGATCATCCGTAAGTACCTACTAAGTACAGAAAACATACAACAGGTATGCGTGTATAAATAGTAACAGTAAAATAATAAGATCATGGAGAACCTACAACAGTATAATTAGATAACCATTAAACGAATCTAATGTTATTAAAATAGACGCACGTCAACGAATAATATACTCGATCGATCAAAAAATATAGTCGGTTATTCGATTATCGCTTATTTCTTGAAATTTCTATTTTAAACTATTTTCAGACAAATTGAAATTCAATCACAATATTTAATAGTAAAAATGTCGATGTCTATCGATATAACATATTAAGTTAGCGACCTATCTGACTTCGCTTTGCCTTATAATTTGCAGATGATAACGTGTGAGACTAATTCGAGTTGGATCTCACGTAGGATAAGTAGTATAGTTATTATTTATATTGTAAAATTGTAAATAAATATTATTTTAAAAGAGCACCTGTTGAGGATTTCGCCGGCATTCTCAGCAAATAACTTACATTCAATTTAAATTTTTAAAATATAAAAATTATTGATTTAAAAGTGCTTGTAAAAGTGTATTTTTATAAAGTATATGTTTGTTAGATTTGATGACAAATAAGTTTGTTCCCTTAGGTGGGTGAACACGGGGTGCGACACGTCGTGCCTGGAGGAGGCGGAGGCGCTGGCGGCGCAGACGCCGGTGCGCCTCGACCTGCTGCTGTCGCTGGCGCCCGCCGCGCCCTCCAGCTCCAACAGCGTCGTCGTGCCGCCGGAGGTACGCGCTTCTAGACACTTCTACATACATTTAGTTGGCAGTTGCTTAACAAAGAGAACATTATTTCATCACAGTCTAGGTTTACTAATCCATACCACGGTAATATTACATACAGTATTCCATCTTCATACAAATGGTCGGAAATCGAGTTATACCTACGCGCGTCGCGTTCGGTATACACTCGGTAGACAACCGTGCGGGGCTGCCACATCGTATAATTTGGATACGAAAATTGTATAAGGTGGTTATGTTATGTAACTTATATAATTAGATACAAAAATAAACATTTTATTCCTTCCGTAACTTCGCTAATGTCAAACAAAAAAGTATCGAGACGTCGTATGTTTTAAAAATAAAAAATAATTAATTAAGTTAAAAATAAAAATTAAAGTATTTCCAATTAAACTTTTTATCCGAATGCGGATTCTTTATACTATTAAATTTAACAATAAAGCTTTTCGTACACGTCTCAGTCGAGGCGCAAATATTTTTAAATCTCAAATTTTACAAGGGTCACATACCGCCCTTATAAATTGGAGATTTTTTAATTAAATCTACTAATAATAGTTTTTAAATAAAAAATATACTTAATATTTGAAATCACAAAATTAGAATGAAACTCAATTAGGTAGATGAAATTAAAATACTGGCCGGCGGGCACTCGGGCAGCCCTGTCGCGGGGGTACGTGCCGCTCGGCTGTAGGTAATTATTTCAAGGACAGGCCCGAGTTGGAATACTGTATGTATTACATTACCGTGTCCATACAGTCGTTTAGCGAAGGCGTCTAACCACAGTCTACTAACCTATACAACCGTCTAACAAAGTTTTCCCTACAGTATGAAATTTTATACGCTATTTTTTATATTAAAATTCCTTCGCCATTTTTAAAAATGATTCCAATCAAGTTGAAATTTTGCAAGTAGCTTCGTTTTAACGAGATGTCTAACTTTTTTCGTTTCGAAAATTTATTATTGTGGTTGGTAATAGAGGGTATGAGTTTAAAATGTTGAATTGAAGGCGAATTTCATCAATCAATTTTCCTTTTTAATAAAAAAAATATTTATTTTCCTATTCGTGGTACAGACGAATTTGGGCCCAGAGGAGAGCTGCACAGATCTCACCAGTTCGACGTCGATGGCCGTCGAGCCCAGCAACTCGGCAGAGAAGAGAATTTTAGATCTCGTGGCTGGTATGTTTTTACGTTTATTAAAAATAATGTTTAATAACATTTATAGTGTTCATATTTTTTCCTAATATGGTTTATATTTTTAGTAGATACTAAATAAGTTTTATATGCGGATTTAAAAAGATATTTGTAGTTTTGCTTGATTTATTATTTTCTAATGTTCAATTTATTATTTAAATTATCCTATAAATGTTATGTGCGTAAATTTATTTGTACATCTTTATTTCACACAGCAACAAATCACTGCGCTGTTGATTGACATAGATTACTTTTATGAAATGATTTAAATAGAATGTAAGACTGTTGCTAAGAGTAACTTAAAAATATGACTCATTATTAATATATCATATAGCACTTCTGATATTCTCATGTGCCAATTATTTTTAACACGATTACCATATTTGCTTTACGGTGAAGGAAAACATCATGAGGTAAACTACAAGTCTTAGAGAACCTAGCAAGTTTTCTAATACATGTGGATTGTGGAATCCACCAACCCGCACTTGGCCAGCGTGGTGAACTATATGTCAGATTCGTATTGTGGAGACCCGTGCCCAGCAGTGGGACGTTAAAACAAATTAGCTGAATACAAGGCAGTGGTAGCAAACTGGTAACGCGCTCACTTGGGAAACCGCGTGAAGCTGGTTCAAATCCCGGGTCTCGCACCTCGGATATTTTCATGTGCGAATCATTTAACATGATTACCACTTGCCTTATGGTGAAGACAAACATCGTGAGGAAACCTGCATGTTTGAGAGAACCTATCAAATTTTCGAAAGACATGTAAAGTCCGCCAACTCACACTTGGCCAGTGTGGTGGACTATAGCCTGATCCCCCTCGTATCGAAGGAAGGCCCGCGCCCAGCAGTGGGACGTTAAAAAGATGGGCTGTTTACAATCTTTCTCGTTGATATTTCCCAGAGGGCGGTGAAGACGCCATTAAGCCATCGCCAACCCGCACTATCGTGTCGGCGGGCGACAACAAGCGCAAGCTGGACGCCGCCATGAGCGCCTCCTGTCTGCGCAAGAAGGAACGCGTTGCTAGGTCAGTTCATTAATAACTTACCTGTTCTTATTTGCCATTCATTTGGTATTTTGTTTATAAATTGCTTAGAAAAATATAAAGACAGAAGTGATGTATTGGCTTGTTCTTTAGTCAGCAGCAGTACTAATATTAGTGGTATATGATAGATTTTCTTTATAGGCATCTATAGACTCACTCTTCGTTCCACCATAACTATTGTCCAATGTTAACGTTGCCAAAAACTAACTGCATTTCAAAACTTATTGCAGACATACTACTTAACTCATCCCATTCTCTTTTTATCCAGTCGTAAATTAGTGAAATTATCTATTTTAAACCAAATGTAGAAAAATAATTACGCTTTATTAACATGTAACAAAAAATTTTATCGCGCGTGATTTATGCGGGTACATTATAACATTCTTGTATCACTAGTATGACATGTAGTAACAAGCAAAATCCTTAAATGGAGATAATCTATACTTACACTGGTAAAGTTACCCAATATATATTATATAATTAAATATTCTAATATGTTTTTCTTTGACATGTGCAACAGTTGTGCCAGCATGGCGCCGCACTCGCCCGCGCTGCCGGAGGAGGAGGCCAAGCTGGACACGCCGCCGCCGGACGAATCTGAAGATACAGTAATATATCTTTTATTTACTTTACATGATCAATTATAGCAGAGCAAATGAATAACCATCTTTGTATCAGCTACGATATGTATAAAAGAATGGGAATCGAGTTGGACATCGTACAAATAAAACACTTTGTTTTTTAAATTGTCTACGTAAACTAACTTTGTTACTATTACTGAAGGTTTCGTTAAATAAAATGACATTTAATTTTTTTAAATAAAATTACACTCAAGCAGACTCGAATTATTGAAATATGCCTGTACAGTGGTTATAGAGAAGGAATCATGTTCCATCTTTACTTACCTTCATTCCCTGCGCTACCAAACACTTCTTTTCATTTCTTGAGCGTTTATCTACTGAAGTTCAGTGCTCAAGATTCGTGTCGATTGTTCTACTTGTATGTATAGCTCTTCGATTGAATCCCAGCGGGAATCAATACCATGAATCTATACGAGATTAGTAAAAATATGAAGTACAACCACTAAATTATATAAATATAAAATATATATATTTTTATACTTACATAAGTATTTAATTTACATTAATTTTATTTCTTTCATTATATCTAAACTTAATATTATAAATGTGATAGTGTCATTGTTTGTTTGTTTGTTTTTTGTCCTTCTATCACGTCGAAACAGAGTGACGGATTGGCGTGATTTTTGGTGTGAATATATTGGAGGGCTGGAGAGTGACATAGGCTACTTTTTACCACGGGAGATCATCTCATTCCCACGGGAAAACACGTTATAATACAACCCACAACAACTAATGATACCTATGTATATTTATAAAATATATAATCTATTTATTCCATACTAACCGTTGAAACATATCTAGGGACGAATACGAGTAAAGCGAGGTATAGTCGGTAGTATTTAATAAATACCATTTCTTCAGTTGCAGGTCACACAACCATCTCTCAAGTCATCAGCTACAATGACGATATCGCCGTCCCCTGTACCGCCTGAACCAATAAAGGAGACACCCGCAGAAACAATACCTGATGTGCCTAAAGAGGAAGAGAAAGAGAAACCAAAGCCCAAAGTTGTTATTAAGAAAAAAGTGACATCTCCAAAGCCAGAGGAAAAACCAGAAAAATTAGAAGTGTCAAAGGTATTTAGTATCTTATTATATAAGTATTATTATTATAATTTCGGAATTTCGGGGTCCGAAACATATCCAGAAAAAAATCCACACCTAAAGATGGAGTAATTACTATTAAAGTAATTTTGTAGCTTTTGTGCCATTTATCTAAAAATGTTTTTTTAGCGAATAAATAAGGATTTAACTGTTAAACGTACGATTTAAGTCGGAGGAGAGCAAGCCGAGTGCAGTATTGTCGGCCGCGGACAAGCTGACGTCGCTGTCGCTGGCTCAGCCGCCCGCCGCCGCGCCCGCGCCCGCGCCCGCGCCCGCGCCCGCCAAGCCCAAGAAGCTCTCTATACCAGGTAATATTCGATTTTTATCGAAAAAAATATTTTTTATTTATTTAATGAACATAAAGACACTTGGATGAAATATTAATTTACTAAACATAATTTCAAGAATTTACATGTAAGTGGAATTAGAGATCTATTTGACTCGAAATTTTCACTGATAATATATAAGTTCTATAATCTATCATAAAATCCTCTCTATGGTGTCAAATTATTGTATTGTCATCCAAATTTCACATATGATATTTGCAATCGAAACCACATTTAAAATGAAGTTGAACCTCTTAACTTATGAGTTACACACTAAAACCAGACATTGGTTGGAAAATATGGCATCAATCTCAATTGAACAAAATATATTTTGAAATATGTGCTTTTAGGAGGTCACGTTGGTAGTTTCAAGGAACAGTTCGAAAGACGCGCTTCTCTGACCACGGCTCCTGATGTCAAACGGAACATTACTAAACCAGGTATAATTTAAAATATATTTCTTTATATTTAAGGATCATAAAATTTTATTTTTAATAAAGGCGATTTTTACTAGTTTCTTGTTTTTGTGCTTGTGCTTTGAAATTGTAAAGATTATTTTGTTAATATGTGATTGTACGATCTTACAGTAGTATCAAAAATTGCCAAACCAAAGGCTCAGAGCGAGGACCGCGAGCTGACGGTCAAGTCTCCGGACAATGGCACGGTGCGCCTCCAGCAGATCGGTATCGAGCCCTCACCGGTGAATATATTTTCAGTAATAAACCTATCAAGACCGTTTCTGTAAAAAAACTAGAATATCTTAATATATGCATACTTTTCTACTTATTTCATTTTATTAATTATTATTTTTCTCAAAAATGCTAACATATGCACATTGTACATAGTATATTTTTTACGATATTTGTTAGTTACAAAATCGGCAAAATTAAATAAGAAATGAATTAATGTAATTAAAAAAGGATAGTAAAATTTCGAAATTGAGTTAAATTAATTATCTAAAGGGCCAGTCGTGACACAGCCACCTATTTGCTTATTAAACTTGTTAAACGACAACGGGTTTTTACGGGCTTTATTCATAAGACACGATGGTGTGGGCGTGTTTCTCTCATCTATTTGACATAAATCCCTAAAGGGTCATCATAAATAGTTATTAGGTAGGTAGGTACCTACACCTAACTTTTAAGAAACAATTTTAATAATTAATATTCATTAAAAGCTTTATATTATTTAAAATTTTCTATCAGTCCCCACAAACGTCCCAAGAGGAAATGAATCGCGGCGGCGTGAAGAAGACGGAGAGCGAACCCGCGCACTCCACCGCCACAGTGGACCCCGCCGTGCTACTGCAAGACGCTAGGAGGTAGACATTTTGAGTTTTGACCGACTACAAAAAAGAGGGAATTAAGATTTTAAGAGGAGTACAAAATTTTTAAGAATTAATTCACTTCTAATCATGGCTCAGTTACTTTAAAGAAGGTGGTTTTGTTCGATTGTAAAAAAGGAAGTGCTGCTAAATTAATTATTATTATTGATGATAGTTTTACATTTTAACTTGAGTTTGCCTTAATGTCAGAAATCATGGGTTAGCGCCCCGCTCCCCCCAATAAATATTTATATTTAACGTAAATGTTTGTCACCAGAATGACTACACTGGTCACTCTTATGTGTGTCATCGACTTCTGACACAGCTTCGCCTAGTGGGTCGTTTATAATGTATTGGTACCCATTTAGTACTTATAGATCGGAGTATATAAATTAATTCTAAATAAAGATTAACATTTCCTCCATAAAAGAAATAAAAGTAAGATCTAAACCTATAACAAAGTTGGAATATTATCATCGAAGAAAAAATGACAATTTCTTGGTTGCTCTTCAATAAAACTAAAAAAAATCTAATAAAATCATCAGTCTTTAATATTAGGTTATTAAAAAGAAATAATAATATTAATTATTTTAAAATTGATGTCAGGAGCCTGCAGAACTCCATGGCGAAGCTGGCGGAGGAGCGCGCGGGCGAGGACAGCCGCCGCCGCGCCGCGCGCGACATCATCTCCTCTGCTATACGTACGGGTAACGTTTTGTATATACATATAAAGCAAAAGTTGTATGTATGTACGTAATACGGTGTTTATATGGTGCCAACCATTAAACATTTAATATTTTGCTAAATATTACATATTGATACGAACTCTTTTTGTATTCAGTTAATTTATTCTAATTTAAAAGATTTTTTTCTAAATAAAAAGATACTGTTATAACAAAGTCCATACACATATATGTATGTATGTTTATACCTTTATTACTCCTTTAAACTGAACGAGTCGAAGGATTTCGCTTAGGTAATTCGCTATTAATAAGATTTATATATTAATATCTAAAGTTATTGTATAGCTTAACATTTCTAATAACATAACTGCGTATATCCAGGCAAGCCCCCGGTGCCGTACGGGCGGTCTTCGTCCGCGGGCGTGGCGAGCCTGGCGTCGCCGCCCGGCACGCCGCCCGCGCACGCCGCGCCCTCGCCGCGCCTCTTCCGCACCGAGGCCTCGCACCGTGTCGAGGATCACCGTAATAGGTATGTTGATTTGTTACTCGTAAATGTGAATCGGAAAATATGGTTATTTAAAGTAGAAAGAATTGGAATAGATTTGTACAAAGACATTTATTACGTCGGTTTTACAAAAATCGTGAAAATTTAGGTTTGTATGTATTTTTTAATGCCGAATCATATAAAGATAAAAACTTGTCCCAAAAATAAGAACATTTTTTTTGGGTTGGACCACCCTTATCACTTAGAGGTATGAAAAATAGATTCTCAGACCTACTGAATATACACACAAAATTTCATAAGAATCGGTCAAGCCGTTTCGGTGGAGTTTTGTTACAAACACTATGACACGAAAATTTTATATGTTCGATTTGTAGTAAATTATGATGAGACGTAAGGGCAATGAAATAATGACAAACTGTTTCGAAACTCCAGGGGCGTGTCGGTGGAGCGCATCATACCGATCACAATGTCGGGGGAGGAGGGGGCGCGCGCGCCGCCCGCCGCCGCGCCCGCGTCTCCCCTGACGTCGCCCGTGTCGCCGCCCGTACGCTCCTTGCATACGCCTATTAGGTATTTGCTTGTGTTATGTATACACTAGTGACTTACACTTACACAAAAAATAAACACACTTGTTTCGCTCGCATATGTGTTATGTCAGTCATTATTTTTATATATGTTTTATATTTTTATACATATATCAATCGAATTAATGTTTCACTTCTATTTTATATAAAGTCGTAGTTTGTTCTATAATGAAATACCATATTGCTAATAGAAATATGTATGTGACATATATTTAGGTTTAATGTGAAACAACATTGAGAAACAATTATATAAACGATATAAATAATGATTATTTAAATTTTCATTTATATTTCGTTTTGTCATTTCGTCTGAACAATATTAAAAAATAAATAAAGAATTACAAAATAATCGAACATTCCAGACGCTTAACCTCAGTCGAGTCGCCTAACGAGGCCCTCTCCCCGAGCACGCCGTCCTCCGGCGAGCCCATAAAGAAGTACGTAAATTATAAAATTCTATCTTATTGTTTACAGTTATCAGAATATTAAATTGATTATTGATTTTATCATCTATATATGCTATATATTATACTTATATATCTTTACAATAAATTTATATAAGTTAAAATATTAAATTTTACTTACTCAATTTCGTTTTCTACTTGCTTGCAACAATATTAAATTGTTCTAATCTAATTTTTCGATAATTCATTAAATAATAGAAACACCAACAATACATATATGAAACATATACATACATAACTACTATATTACAAAGTGTCATGAGTCAATAATAATTGTACTAATCCCTTCTGAATGTCCGCCACCGCGCAGGTCGCCGCGCGAGTTCATCAT
The DNA here is from genome assembly GCA_947093115.1 of Brenthis daphne. NCBI lineage: Eukaryota > Metazoa > Arthropoda > Insecta > Lepidoptera > Nymphalidae > Brenthis > Brenthis daphne. Next base: position 3,134,756 of record OX352477.1, on the reverse strand, counting down.
CCCCATCGCGGTGGAGGGCAAGGGCTACGTGACGCCGCGCCAGCGCAGCCTCGAGCCCGAGCCGCTGCAGCGCGTGCGCGCGCGCCCGCGGCGCATCGGGTGAGGATGTAGCCAATAGCCATACTTATAAGGGATGCACTGGACATCCGAGGGAGAAAAAAGATCTGTATCCGTATCCGTCACTTTTTGGCGAATTATGATCGGATCTTTTATATTATTATTTTTCATGAATTGAATGAAATTCGAAGTGTTGATAGCAATAAAATACTTTTGAATGCCATTTAAATTATTATTTATTTTTTGACATATTTGGCACATTCGTATTGCACAAGATGAATAATTTGAAGGATACAGACAAAGAACAAGGAATGTCTTATTGTATAGATTATGAGAAAAAAATCAATATAATAAGTATTACTCCAAGTTATTGTCTATCGGTATACTAAATTTTACCCAAATACGTTCAACCGTTGCAGCGTGAAGGTGTAACAAACAAAACACATACAACCTTCGCATGTATAATTGTTGTCTCATATTTGACATCTCTCTCTATACATATAATAAAATTCTGAGTCGAATCTGTACATTGAATATTTTATGGAAAATTTTATTGAAATAGTCATTATTATCGATACAGAAGCCGAACCTATAGTTTTTAGAATTTTTGTCTATCTTTCTGTCTGACTCTGAACGCATTACGAGTAAACCGCTGGATAGACTTTGATGAAATTTGGTATGATCATAGCTGGTTATCCGGGTCAACTTAAAAGATATATTTAGTGCTGGAAAATATCTCATCTCTAAGAAATGTATACTAACCGGTAAAGCGTAACGCTCGCTAGTTCATTAATAAAATGATGAAAATCCCTAAATGATTAATGAGAACATCGCGTAACATAAAAAGCAACTGAGTACGATTTAGCTTTTATTTATAATATGTGATGATATTTTATAGATTCTATTCTCAATTCTCTCTCTCTCTCTCTCTCTCTGCCATCAAGGCGAAAAGAGTTTTATTTAATTAAAATTACGTTTTTGGGCAGCTTTGTCTATTGATAGATGTAGAAAATATTTTGTTAGAAATACCATTAAAGTAGTAAATTATTGTTCTATTCGAACTTTATAGTCTAAATACCTGGATCACATAATGTAAAAAACATAAAATTCCGTAAAGATTGCATTAACTGGTTTCTATATAGACTTCTTTGAATAATTACTAGAATTTTCTCAATTTTCTTCATATACAAAATAGTTTATTTATAAAAATATTATAAATTTACAGCAGTCTAGTCAGTGGCGGGGAATCGGAAGAAGAAGACGATACGCACATGCATAGATTGAGGTATACTTTATATTTTTAATACTAAAGGTAGTCTATTACATCAACATAAAATTAAATATATTCAGTTCATAAGAATTTACTGAATATAATTATATGAACATTAACAATATTATATAAACATTATCGAAAGGCAACCCTCTAAATGAAATTACTGCTGTTCACATTGTTTTGTAAGAAAAATATATTTTAAAACAAGATAAATATATCCTTGGTTATGTTGTCAGATCTACAAGAGCTGCGCGCGCGGAGTCTGTGAGTTCTGGTGAAGAGGACGAAGAAGACGAGGGTTTCCATTTGCTGACTGCTGAGAACCTGTTCTCCACTCTACTACACAGAGTATGTTGTAATTTTTAAAGCTTATATTGTTTCTTTCTCTCAAATAAATAGTTTTGATTTAAGTATTTTCAAAAAATGTATATAATAGTGCACTTACGTGTCACGTTTTTAAAACATAGATGCCTAAGTTATTTTCCTTAGAACAATACTAGCGACTCACCCTCACTTCGCTTTGCGTTCGTCTCTAGAAAAAAACATATTATGCCAGGGGGACCGTACATTTTTTCGGATTAAAAAATAATCTATATTCTATCCCCGACTATAATCTATCTCTGTGCTATATTTCATCCAGACCCGTTCAGCCGTTCTGGCCTGAAAGAGTAACAAACATCCATATTCACAAATTTTTACATTTATATATTAGTAGGAAGTAGGATTTCAAACCGTTCATATGATAAGAGTGTAACTATATAAACTATAATGATTTTATAATATTCCAGGTGCGTGCTCTCACTCAACGCCTTAATGGCGAAGAAGGCCCGGGCTTCCAACATCCACACTCGCTGTTTAACAACCTGCAGTCGCCGTTCTTCAACAGGTGACACTGCATTTTATATACACTTCTGCTTACCATACTGTTCATTGTAATAAAGAAAAGAGTAGACAATTCTACATAACTTTGATATCATTAATTTACATAAATAGCTTTTTTGAAAGTTTGTCCATATATGATATGGTGCAAAAATAAAAAAAATAAGCATAAATATACTAAATTATTGATTTAAGATTTTTAAAGTATAAATATATCAAAAAGGAATTATCTGCTCGTTTTAATGTTATAATTTCAATTTATTTTATCAATAATTCACTTGTAATAATATTTTCAGTTCATAGCAAAGGAACAGGCTCTTGAACGTCATTTCTGTGAGAAATAGTCGCAATAATATTGTTTTAAAAAGGTGTATTTATTTGAGCTTGTATAAGCTTTGCTATGCTTTCGTGAAGCCCGAGCTCTTATTGATACACCTTTATTTTTTCATAACCTTAACATAAACATATAACTATCGAGGTTTATTTTTACATTTAAAAAAACGAATCAGACATTTGGATTGGATTATTTTCAGGTATTCTTTTATTAATTTTCGCATGCTTTTTTGTGTACAGACTAATAAATAATGACGTTTTTTCCGCATGCAGCCCCCACTTACCGAGGAGACATCTTTTGTAAGTATTGCCCGTTTTAATAAAAAAACTCTCACACATTATTGACACATTACACAGATAAAAAATAGGAACCATTTTTCATTAAAGCTTCCTTTCATTACACGCAGCACTCATAGGTATATGGAAAGTAAGAGGAGTGTGTCAGAAACGTGAGTTATCGCGCGCGCGCGTGTCACTAATTAATTACGTCATTATGATAAAAAAATAACTTGAATATTATCTGTGCAAGTGTGCAGATACATCATGTAAAATAAGATCGGACATGGCCGCTGATTGAGTCACTATTGTCAATATGTTACGATTTAAGCGCCATTTGTAGTACAATTTGTTAACTGCAGGGGTTATACTCATATAGGTTATAATTATAATTAACATTTTAAGAATTAAATGTCAATCTGTATATTTTATTAATGTAAGACTATGTGACGCAGACGCGAAGGCTGGGGCTCGCGCGAGCTGCACGCGCCCTTCGACTCCATGTTCAGCAAGCGCCAGGCGCCGCGAGGTGAGTGCCGGCACCGCACCGCGCCACCCCCCACCTCCAACACCCCTTCACCCCCACACCCCCAACACCCCCACACTGTTTTGATTCGCTTCCGCTGGTTTAAATTGTCATTTCAATTCATTATATTTTACTGATTTACTTTTTATATAACTATAAAAAATTTGAAAGCAAGGTAAAAAATACCTTCGCAATTTCGTTGTATAAAAATTATTTTTATTTCACAAAAATAATATTTTTTCTTTACCATTTTATCCATCAATGAAGATGTAGATGATGAAACTTTGCTTTGTTTGTAATGATTACAATAATTATGATGAATTCATATTATGATATCAATTCAAATGTAAAAAAATTAAGTTAAATTCATTTTTTTGTCAATAGAAAATCTATATATATAAAAGAAAGTCGTGTTAGTTACTTCGCTTATAACTCAAGAACGGCTGAACCGATTTAGCTGAAAATTGGCAGGGAGGTAGTTTAGAGCCAGGAGAAGGACATAGGATACTTTTTATCCCGTTCGACCGCGTTCCAATTTTTATGATATTTTAATTTTTGGATTTCTCTTAGTCCGGAATAGGTAAGTATTAAAACATATAATTAAAATGTGAGAAAGAAAGATTTTTTCTTTTTATATCTATTTAAAACGTACCTAGCGACGAACCCGAGCGAAGCGAGGGTGAGCCGCTAGTTATTATTAGATAAAAATGTAATTGAAAAAAATTTCATTTCATTCATAAACATCGCCGGGCACCGCTAGTAGCTAGGCTCCGCACGCCTCACTCACAGCTTCCACTAAACAAATGGATTAACTGTTGTCTGTCGATCGAAGGGTCGCGAGTCGCGAGGATCGAGGGGTCGCGAGAGGCGCGGGGTCGGGGGCGGGGGTCGAGGGGTCGGGGGCAGGGGGCGTTTTCCCTTTCTGATGTCTTCGATAACATCCAAGTGTAACAGACAATTTCGAATGTAATATAAGAGATTGTTAGTTACACCTTTGTGTGACTTTTGATTTTTTTATTAACATTTTTATTACTAAATTTAACTTATTTTTGCATCGTAGTGTTCACTTGTTTACATAAAGCATTCTTTGTGCAGGTGTTGACTTTCCTACCCCGCTAACATTAGCAGGAAAATGTTGCGTCGCTCTCGATTATCATAATAAATTCATTTAAGTAGTTATGATTGCATGACGTGTTTAAAAAAGGCATTTTTTTATTCATTTTGCATAATCAGTGGCGAGGCAATGCTGTAATATGTATGACTTAGAACACGAACAATATATTATTTATTATCTTTGCATTCCTGTTTAATTATCAGTATCGACCCAAAGGTTAATTTATTTGTTTGGAAAAGATCACAGCATAAACGTAGCTAGTCGATGTGGTGTGTAGACGTTGAGTATCCGCTAGATGATATTGGGTACACGCATACGCATTATCGTACGGCGCGCGAGGGGAGGGAGGGGGAGGGGCAGGGAGCGGGAGACGCAGTAGTGAGGTTGTGTTGGTGTGGTTGCAGTTGGGTTGCGCGTTACACTGCATGCTCCGACCAAAACTTCACTTCACAGCGGCACCGGCGCTGACCACAAACCGCCCACAAACGCCACACAAGAATAGGTACTAAACTATCTTTATTTCTTCATTTGTGTTTTTGTGTTGCGCATCGCGTTGCGGCTGATATCAGAGTACGGATGCCTCCGTTATGTGGAATCGCTGATGCAATAATGACCTAGTGCGCCTTCTGGTAAATCAGTTTTTTTTACGAAAAGCAACATTTTAATGCATACATTTTGTGTGTTTGGTTTGCATTTTTTTTTTGCTTTGTTTGATATTAATTCTAATTAGACTAAAACTTTCAAACTTAACTTTTTACTAGCTGCATCGATGTTGCATCTCCTAATCCCGTTACAAGTAACTATAAGTTCTCTATATCTTCTGTGAACCGAGCCGGTTCGCTACCGGAGGTGTAAAATGATACCGCAACAACACTGTAAATATACCATCCTAGCGACCGTCATGCATGATGGAAATCGTGTGTTTTCAATTTGCATTGCAGGTAGTAGTAAGAGAACCGGCAAGCAGCGGGCGGAGGCTGAGGCGCTGGACCTGTCAGATCTGGACTTGAGTGGGATAGAGTTCTCGGAGCGCGAGATGCGCGCGCTGTCGGGGCTCACGCCGGCGCTGTCGCGGCGCGTGCAGCGCCAGCTGCTGGCGCACCTGCCGCCGCGCGCCGCCGCGCGCCTGCGCCGCACGCTCTCGCTGCACGACCCCGCCGCGCCCGCGCCCGCTCCGCCCACCTACACCAGAAGCCACTCTGCCTCCAAAACATTAGAAACTCAACCAGATGATATCAAATCTCCACAAACTCCAGATGTTACCGATGTTCCTCAACAAACCCCGGAGACTTCCACCAATAGTAATGAAGAAACAAAAGCTATAGATGAAATTATCGATCTCCCCGCGCCACAGTTTTGCACTCTGCCTCGTTTGAGACGACGCTCGCCTGCGTCGCCAGAATCTGACGCGACGAGTTCGACCGTCAACAAATTAGAATCGGACGAGTGTAAGACCGATAGTGTCTACCGTACTCAAGATCGACCATTGTTAAGTAAATATTTAGCGCCCGAGAGGAATCTTTCTATGGATGAAACGTATTCGCTAGAAGGAAGTAGTATTCTATCTGATCCCAGTTACATAGCAGCCTATGGCTCTCCTTCAGCTCTGAGTTCTCCGGGCTTGACATTTAGACGTCATTCTCTTAGATTAACGGGAGACCAACCCAAGAAACGAATTTCTAGGTTCCTACGTTCAGACTTCTTCGATACGCCTTCCGACGAAAATTTATATGCTAAACACAAAAAGGAAAAAGAACTGGAGACACAGAAGATTCTTAAAGAAATTAGAGAAAAGAAAAATAAATCGCTTGAATCGAACGCCAAGAGCCCGACTGATATTAATGACGTTCAATTAGATCCTAAGGACGAGGGTTCTGCTAAAAAATGCTTATCGCCAATTAGTAATGTAATATTAAAAGATCGGAGCAGATCTAATACACCATTTTTTCCTATTTTAGATAATATTAAAGAAAGTACCATAGATTCCACTGCGACGACAACAGAATTAAAACAATGTGATAAGAAACAGAATATTTTAAATAAAGAATCAAAAATGACGAGGCCTAAAAGTTATCCTATCAAAAATATTGATCAATATGATGACACTAATAATAGTATTTCGTTAGAAAGTTGTAGAAGTGATGAAAATGAAATCGACGAGAAAAAAGCTAGTAGGGAGTCTAAACTTATAAGACCAAAAAGTTATCCTAATAGTAGTCCTTCACCTGAGAAATTATATGTGAATCGAAACAATAAAAAAGATGAAATTAAAACTTTAGAGAAAAGTAGTATCCCAGAGACTAAAACCGATATAGAAGTAAGCTTTAGCATCACTTTACCTAAAAAAACCAAACCATTAGTGACCAAATCAGAATCACAGAAAAAGATAGAATCAACAGAAATAAATACAGACAGTAAAATCGAAAATAAAAAAGCACCGGAATCTACTTTAACCTTAAAGAAATATAAAATAATGAATTCAAATACTCATGATAAACTTGAGAACAAGATAGATAATGTGGAAGAACATATGATGAATAATGGTTTCGTACCAAAAAGTGTAGATAATTCGAAAAATAAAGAAACTAAAATTGTAAGTAAAAAAGAAGACACTAAACTAGCATCAGTAAATAGTCAAAGTAATGATAAAAAAACTATAGTTAAAAAGAAAGTTATTAAAAAAGTGTCTTCTAAATCAAAGACTGATTTGAGTTCTTCGGACGTAAATGATTCCAAAACTTCAGTAGAAAAGAAAAAAGTTACAAAGAAAGTCAAAGAAAAGAATGTTGACGATAACACAAAAAGTACTACAAGTGTCCCAAAAAAGAAATCAGTTTTGCAATCAATTGGGCATAAGTTGGAAAAATTTACGTCTTCCAAATCAAACTCGCCAGAAAAATTGGCTAATACCATCGATTCTAGCAAGCAAACTAGACAACAACGAGAACAGTCCGTCCCCACAAATGTCGAACCACCTACAGAATCAAATTTAATCAAGAGAGCTGTGACTATAACTGATGTGGCCGCTCTGGACAATCCAAATACTAATCAAAATAGGACCACTGTGTCCAAAGTGTTAGGTTTGTTTAAAAAGTTTGAGCCAAAAGAAAAAATTAGTAAACCTATCATAGAAAAAGCAGATTCAGAACATATTCGCATTGATAGTGAATTTTTATCTAGAGATGATACGTCGAGGTCCGTAGTAGATTCCGAAGAAAAACCCAAACGACCGAACTCTTTATTATTAAATGGTCTTGGCCGTAAAAATAGATATACCCGATCTTCAAGTGACGATACTAGTATGTCAAATGTCGATAATAGTGAACACACAGTACTTAGAAAGGAAAGTGATTCTAAAAACACGAAAAGTTCCCTTAAATTAGATTTCTCCAGATTGCCAAGAGTTAAAAAAATAGTTCCTACAAATTCTGTGATAGAACCACAAATAATGAGTACTTCTGACATGGAAAAGGACTTGGATAAGAATGGTTCAGTCCCAGACGGCGATGTAAAAGAAGAGTCTAGCGACCAGAACCGAAGTCGATCACGAAGCAGATCGACGTACTCTAATTCAGATGTAAAATCTGAACAAAGTGGTGATGGCAAGGACAAGCAGAGCTTACACAACAGCACTAATCACTTGTCTGTGAGGAATCACGACTCCACAACTCCGGAAAAAGAGGATATAGTAGATAGAATTCGAAGAAAGAGTTTTTATTCGCGATTTAACGAAAAGAAACAAAGAAGGAAAAGTAGTTTGGTGGGTCCGGGAGCTACTGAGTACGACCCGTTAGCGCGGATTACCTCTCCCATATCGACTGAGCCTAAATACGACGTATCTCCCACCTCACCGGGAACATATGATCTGTCTCCAGGTCTATCCGTCAGCTCGGACTTATCGCCGTCTACGGAACGCTATCGATCTCTTCTCGCAGATTTGCCCGTGAATACTAGAAGTAGTTTAAGATACGACGGAATTAATGACAAAGTTGACATGTACAGATCACTCGACCGTAATGAATTTAGAAAGTATCCTGGTACTAGATCGTATTTAGACTACGATCAACCGGCATCGCACGGTTCAAGTAGATATTCGAGAACGAAATCCTTGTTCGACAATTTAGACCCTGTGGAAGATCAAACTTATGGTCTTCCGAGAGAATCTCACAAATACAATAGAACAAGTTCTTTATTTTCCCCCGGAAGCTACGCTACATACAGACCTAAAAGAACCAGGAACTCAGCAATTATTCTCAAAGAGAGCGAAAAAGAGCCAAGTCCAGAAAATATATTGGAAAAAATAAGACACAGAAAATATTCCATCAGCGTTACTAGAAAACCTGATCCAAAAAAGGAGCCATTACCTAGGTGTGTATAACGGCGTTTATTTCATGTAAAGTAAATAATTATGAATAACTTTCCCATAAAAACATTTTTCTCTGTGCACGCTTCACGCTTTTGAATAAAATTTTTACAGCACTAATGCTTAAGTTTTTAATATATTGTAGATTTATAAATATCCGTAGATACAAGAAGCATACTCTTAAAGAGCCTGATCTTATAAATAAATAATAATCAACCACGCAATGGAACACTTGGAAAATATCAAAACACATTCCAAAGTACTCTACTATTAACGAAACAGTTTCATGTAGTAGAAATAACTTCGATTTAATATCATGGCACATACTTATTGTATCATTCAAACATCAGCGGAAGTGAACAAACAAACATTGCAATTTCCATGTGTATGTTAATAACAGGTACGATGTTAAATTTCAGATCCAATGTCCCACCTAAAGGCGAAGGCGACGGTTCAGAACGCTCTTCGAAAACTGACTGAGAGGCGCTATTGATGTCACTATCTGTTAGAAAATTTATTCTCGCGTAACGCATTTTAACTTAACATGTTCGAATTATTTACTTATTTACAGTTGTACAACGAAATCTCACAAAATCTCAACCACCTTATAAAATATGTTAATTAAAATTTTAAACAAATGTACGTGTACAATTCTTGCCACTTAAGACTTTTGCATTTGCGAAGTTAGTACTTAGACTATAATTATTGACAAATTGCATATCTCGAAGAATCTCTTCAGTCGAACACGAAACCAAAAAAAACATATTAAATCATTACAACTACAACTTTTTAACGAGTCAGCGATTTTATTTGTATTTGAAAGTAACTTTCTTAGGAATATACAATTTTAATAATATATTTTGCATATATTACATTTTTTTAGAGACTTTATTGTGAATTGATCTTATGTGCCTTTATAACATAAGCTACTGGATTTGATAGTCGAGTTTGTTAAAAAGATTATGACACAAGTTTTGGTGTTTTGCACAAATGTTTTAACTCATTACGTTAATTTTAATTATTTTATATTATCGACCATCGATATAGTAAGTCAGCTCGTAAGTTTATTAAATGTTAACCAAATAGTATTGACCGCTCGGTCGAATCGCAACAGTAATCGAATAGAATGGTGCTTAGTTGAAGGTTTTCTTAGGAATAATTCGTATTTATAGAGGAAGTTACAGCCACTTACGATATGTAGGTACATATATACATATAATGTTTTCGAATTTAAAGAATCTATTTTGTTAAAGCAGAACAGAAGTATTTAAATAAAATAGTTAATATGTTTCTCATTTGTTGCCATTTCTCCCTGATCAAGTGCCGCGTCGTGGAACTAGTCTGCGCTGTTTGTAGAGAAATACTTGACGTGACTCAATTTATTACTTATTTGTCATTATTTATTGATTTTATCATTTCATTAGATTTGTAATAATTATTTATTAGTGTGTGGTGATTATTAATATTTTTTTTATTAATGAGATAATACGACCCGTTTTGAATATTATAATTGCTGTCACACACGTTTTGTATTGAATGTGAATAAATTATATAGTTGAGAAATTGATTTTTATTTTTCTTTAGGTAATAAGTGATTTTGATTCCCTGCCTATTTTTTTTAAATAACAATGATTTATTTTTATATTAGTTGGTTAAACAAATAAAAAATATATATTTAAAGTAAATGTAAAATATATTTTGAAAATTGTAAGAGGATACCAGCATTCAAATTTACGAAATCTAAAAAGTAATTATCTTAAAAATTATTGTAAATAGCATGACATCTGCACAAGTACATACGTATTAGGATAAAAAATAAAATTTGACGACTAACAATGCACTGTAATAGGAAATATGCTAACAAATAGAAATAGCAGTTATTTTCATTTTAGTAGTAGATATTTTAGAAAAACAATTTGATACAAATTTGTACATGATATATATTTCACATCAAATACATGTTTAAAATTCCATTTTTATATAACCATATATTATGATATAACAATTACAGTGCAAAGTGCAAAAAAACGATACATTCTTTATCGATATCTGCAAGGAGCAACATTGTAACTATAAGTACTAACCATTTTTTAAATCTGGAATTCGAATAATATGTAAAATTAATTTCTGCGTTTAAGTTTATCCAATACGGAGTTACTATGTTGTGCCTTGCAGTGTATATTATTACAGTTGAAATCTATACAAGTTGATGCAGTTCGTTGAAGTATTTGTGGTCGGTCTCGGCCAGCTGCTCGAGCAGGTCGGCGGCGCGCGGCGACGGGAAGCGCTGCACCCACGACGCCACCATGCCCTCCGCGCTCGCCGGGTAGCGTTTCAGCTCCACGCTGTCGTCTGTTAATCCATAAACAATATTTACATATTATGTCACATAAATTTAATATATTTTTTTACAATATGCCATTTAACATAAAAAAATGTACCTTTTGTGACGGCAATAGTCTAAGTAAAAACTATATATACTGGTTAATTTTAGTCACTTCTATCTATACTAATATTGGAAAGCGGTAGTGTGTGAGATTGTTTGTGACGTTGTATGGGGTAATCTCTGGATCTACTGAACCGATTTAGATGAAATTTGGTAAGAAGATAGTTTTAGACCCTGGGAAGGACATAGGATACTTTGTATCCCAAAAATCATCCCTTAAGGGAGTGAAAATGGGGATGTAAGTTTGAATTGTGAAGCAAGCCAGGGACGAATGCAAGCGAAGCGAGGGTGAGTCGCTAGTATAGTATAAAAGGATAAATGACTGACTGACAGTGACATAAAATTTTGCACAAGGCTTCATTTTATAATGTTAACACTAAGAAGGATCTCAATCAAAAGTATTAAATAAATAGAGCTAAATATTATATTTACAACATATGACGTTGAACTTATCAAATTGATAAAAATCGAATTCGTCGTTCGTACTATCAAAGAGGCCTACGTCCAGTAGTGGATGAAAATCTGTTGCTAATGATAATAATATAACAATGATAAAAATATAAATGAAAGGAGGATTAAGGGACTCGTTAAATCTAATCAAACTAGCTTGAACTCGTAGATTTTACTAGAAACTATTAAGGAATACCACTATTCACATCCTGGCACCGTCATCAGTTCAGCATAACTTCTAATCTACCGTATTCCCATACCAACAAAGTTTGATTGAAAAATACCTTTAAGCACAGTGTTGGGCTGCACGAAGATGTTGCGCGGCTGCTTGTGCAGCATGACGATGTCCCGCCAGCGCGCCCACGGCGCCTCCAGCCGGCTGTAGCGCGCGAACAGCGCCTCCGCGCCCGCCACGTCGCCCGTCGCCTTCAGCGTCTGCAGCTTCACCAGGAACTCACCTGCCACACCATACATTCATTTCTTACTTACTTTACTATACTATACTCTGTGTGAAAGTTAATAAATGATTATATGTAATTATTACCTTACGCTATAACTTCACAATGGATTTAATAAAATTTAACGAAACGAACACAACTGATATCTGGAATTTACGTAGAATTACCAATCGCGAGAGCGGATCCACAAGAAAAACCAAAAATTCGAGAGGTGTCGTGTGAGACCCAGTAGGAACGAAGTTCTTTTCGCTGAGTGACTTTGGATTATAATTTTTTTTATGAGTAGTAAATTGTACATGATAAATCTCATCGAAGAACTGAGTGAACATGAATTCTTACAACATACATTCTTTAACATTTATGATTACCTGGTACTTTTGTCACGAGTTCTAAGCGACCACAAAACTCAAGCATTAACAAACTCCATTTACACATACTCCTTATCAATTATAATCGCCTGGTACTTTTGATGACGTCACATGGGATGTTGTTAATAAATAAATACTGACTCCTTCTTTTTGGAAGTTAGTTAAAAAGTTTGGTGATGGTGAAAACATTACATTTTTTCCGTCTAACTCTCATTCGCAAAGTGTGTAGAATAACAGAATAACGTGAATAAAATAACAATATATTGAGCCCTTTTTAAAGTCCAACTGGTGCTCCCCCCTCCCCCTCCCCCCTCCTCAATACTAGGGGGATCAGGCCATAGTCCACCTCGCTGGTCAAGTGCGGGTTGGCGGACTTCACACTTGCTAGCTATGTTCTCTCAGACATGCAGGTTTCCTCACGATGTTTTCCTTCACCGTAAGGCAAGTGGTAACCATGGTGGAAATGATTCGCACATGAAAATATCGGAGGTGCGAGACCCGGGATTTGAAGCCACTTCACTTGGTTTCCCAAGCGAGCGCGTTACCACTGGGCTACCACTGCCTTTTGCATTACCTATGATACGCTTCCCGTCGGTGGCGAGGCGCGTGCGGTCGAGCGCGAGGCGCAGGTCGCGGCCGGGCGCCGTCTCCGTCACGGCGAGCAGGCCGCCGCCCTCCAGCTCCAGCAGCCGCATGAGGACGAAGCGCGCCCGCGCGTGCGCCTACGTGTGTTTACATTGTTATGTATGTGTTACTATATCTTTAAAAAATTATAACCTATGTGTTACTCTGATGTACGAGCTATGTTACTGTAGTTTTCATCAAAATCAGTTCAATAATTTTTGCGTGAAAGAATAACAAACACCCATCCATCCTAACAATCTTTCGCATTATTCACTTTAAAATATTAAGTACGATTGAATGATTGTTAGAATACAAAAGATTCAAACATTCATACAATAATGTACATTGTTGTCATTTCGACATCCTATTTTTATATAATTTATATTTTTTGGGCGTTCAATTTATATTTTACACGATATATTTACAAATTTAAACCAACTTTCGTTTGTTTTCAATTATATTATATATTTTTCAATAAAGAAGTATACCTCAATTATGATAATTGATCTCTTAATTTCATTTCGCAAATTCCATATTCAAGTTTCTGGCGAATATTAGTACGATTTCAGTTAAAACAATAAGTAGCATTTTTTACTTTTCGTTTTAACGATACCAAGAGCAATAAGTAGGAAAGGTTAATCTACTTACGAAATTCGAAGATACAATTAATTTTATTTAAATCCTAATAAAATACCAAGGATAAGAACATTTGTTGTATACCTGTAACCAAGTCTTGTTGGCGGGCTGGTACATCTCCGTGGCCTTGGCGGCGCCATTCCACAGCAGGCTCAGCCAGTTCACGTAGATCACGTTCTGAGCTTCCTCACCCTCGTACCCGAATATTCTAATGAATGCAGACAATAGATAATATGTGTGATTTTTTTTTATTTTTTACACAATAGCAATAACAAAAAAAAATCCAGCTCCTAAAAACTAAAATGTTGTATAATTTTTTTTAAATATTATACCCATACGGATACTTTAAACGCCCGCCATTTTGCGCGCTTAACAATATGATATACACAGAAAAATGACGACTCAATTTGTAGCGACAAAATCGCTAAGCGCTCTGTTATAATATACTCTGACGTCATATTCGGTCTGACCAATGGCGTGTGTTTCAACTACTTTAAATTTCCCACCTATATTTGCACTTTTCAATAATTACTTGCTTAATCAAAAAATATATTAATATAGGCTTAATTCAGAAGCAAAAAAGAATATAAAAAAATATATTTCATCTTTATTTAAATCGCATGCTTATTCCCTATTGTTAATTTGGTTATGTATTTATTATAATATTTTTTAAAGAACTATTGTAGTTTTTAAATAATTTACCGTTTTCACTTTCCATCCAATTAAGTGAAAATAATCATCACGTTCTTGACTAATGCAGCGTGGGTCTTAACTAGTATTTACAATGAAGTAGAGACAGATCGAGTATATTGATTGCTCGCGCGAGTTGATAAGCAAACCTTGAACTCTCTATAAGCCAGTCCCGTAAAAATATTTAGCAACATTTATACTTGATATCAATATCGTTTTACTAATAAAACAGTTTAATTCATAGTTCATTAATTTGAAATTCTTCTTCTAATAAATAACCCTTGCTATGGAGCAAGAATTTTGCTCGATCCGAATACATATATATACATTCGGATACATAGTTTTAAGCATACACTACATCGATCACAAATAAAAAACTAGATACACAAACAGCGACAGAAAATATAGTTTTTTATCCCTACCGAATGAGCGCCCACTTGAACATTTAGGTGCGCTTTTAATTTAGTAGCATTCGAATGCTCCGACGGTAAACATACTCGTGCTCGTTTAACAATTGCAAATAACACGTTTCAATAATTAAAAGTAAGTAAAAACCGACTTACAAAACAAGAAGTAAGGCTAATAATATAAAAATAATAACTAATATAAATAAAACCAGTATCCAACTAACTTGAGTATCTCAGGTTGCAGCGAGAGATAGAGGCCGACGGCCTCGGCGCGGCACTCCTCGAACGCGGAGCCCAGTGTCGTGAACTTGCTGTCGTACGTCTCGCCCTCGGTATACCACGACTCTATTGGTTTGCCTGTGAGGGAGATTTTATGTACTCATTATACTAAAATATGTATAAAGCTGAAATTTTTTTGATTATTTGTTTTTGTGCTATATCTACCATCAGCAACTCTAGTAAGACATAAAGAAACTGGGCTGAGGGAGATAGCCCCGATGGGTAAGATAAACTTGTAAATTTTTTTGCAATATGAAAATGTTGCTTTTTATAAATACTAGCGACTCACCCTTGCTTCGCTCGGGTTCGTCCCTAGCTTGCTTCCCCATATAAACTTTCATCCCCATTCTCACCCCCTTAAGGGCTGATTTCCGAGATAAAAACTATTTCACTCACTCACTATTCATATCATGAGATTTAAAAAAAAATCTTATTTTAGTAAAAAAAAATTCCTTTTAATTTTCTTCTATACAAAACTTGTCCTGACAATAACAAACACAAAAAAAAGAATTATCCAATTTGGTGCAGTCGATCGGAAGTTCTGCGCGTATATACATTTCGGTGATTTATTTTTATTTATATATATTTTACAATAAGAGTTGCGATTGCACCATGTTTGTATGGTTTATTTCTTGAAATTTATATGGGGCAACTCTTGAGGTATGACCATTTCATTAAAAAAGCCGTAAGTAAAGACAACAAATAAATAAATAGCGAAACAATCTCATAACATAGAGACAAAAAAAACACTTGAGTAAAGTACCTCTTATTGAGGTAAACCAAACAGTATCGATTAGATCATTATTGCGTCTGGATCTGACACAAAATAAAACACCGTCGAGTCACATAGAAACAATTATTTACCAGTGAGGGGGTTTTTAACTTTTTCCTTGTCGAAGTTGAAGGTTCCGTCCGCGTTCTGCCGCAGGAGCTTGCCGCTGCCGTGCCCGAGCAGCTCGTGCAGACCAACTTGAACCTAATACGTTTTATAATTATATTATTTTACTAGTGACTATATTGTTATAGATCCACTTCTGTAAAACATGCAATAAATAATAAATATCTCTGTTTATATAGAAAAACTAAGTGAGCACGTTACCACTGGGCTACCACTGCCTTATATATATATATATGCATGTATAATAGAATACCAATATATTCTTAAAATATAAGGTATTTTAAAACGGTATTAAAACATAAAAAATATAATAAACATAAAAAATACCTCGAAAGCAGCCACCCTATATTTCTCGAGCAGTTCTTTATCCTCTGCAGAGAGGAACGGGATGACGGACTCCTTGTAGGCGGCGGGGATGACGTTGCCGAGTGACACATTCTTGAATCCTTCATTTTGCCTGATCTCGTCATCTATAAAAATATTATGGTTTTTTAAACTATTTAGATTGTTTTATTTCACTTCTAACTAAAAATGTTCACAGACTCAATTTATATTTTTTCTAACCTTAAGGATGTTATTTAAATGGAGCCACTTTTAAAGTGTGTCTTATTTATTACAAAAAGGATCAATAAAAATCTGCTCACAATTGGCAATATATAGCGTAAAAATGTCGTACAGACAAAAAAATATATATTCACATTAATTACAAACTCTTATTTAAATATCAGATATTAAAAAATATATTATAAAGTAGATTATAATATACTCACAATTAGGTATATTAATGCCAGCGGGTATAACACTGCCAGAGAATGTGAGAACGTCCAAAGATGTAAAGTCCGGACGTAGGAAGGTATCTTTCTCTAGGTCCTTCCCCCACGGCAATAGTTGTATGAAGCGCTCAGCGCCTTCAACCAGCTGGCCAAATTTCTTTGACATCTCCTTATTGACCATCGCTACAAAGCCTTCAAATTCACCCCTCTGGCCACTTGGATCACGGTATGTTTCAATGAAACCTTGATATCTAGAATATTTTCAGTGTTACATATGTATATATAAATTGGTTTACTTGAATATTTCTCATATTACGATTGCATTATATTTTTTTAGATTGCGAGAGGCAGTGGTAGCCCAGTGGGTAATGCGCTCGCTTGGGAAACCGAGTGAAGCGGGCTCCAATCTCGGATCTCGCACTTTAACTCTGATTTTTACTTGTGCTAATCATTTCCAACATTACCACTTGTCTTACGGTGAAGAAAAACATCGCGAGGAAACCTGCATGTCTGAGAGAACCTAGCAAGTGTTCGAAAGACATGTGAAGTCCGCCAACCCGCACTTGGCCAGCGTGGTGGACTATCGCCTGATCCCCCTCATATTGAAGGGAGTGGCCAATAGTGCCCAACAGTGGGACGTTAAAAAAGGGCTGAGTACAGTATATTACGATTAAATAAAGAAACCAGTCAAAGTTATTATTTCAGGATCTCCCAACCATACCCTAAATCATATTTAATTTTGATCCCGTTTCTATTTTAATATATTATTGTTAATAATAATAGAAAATTAAATACTTACGTCTCTATAATAGGTCCTTTATCCTTGATCCAATATCTGCTACCTTCTTTATGTTCATTTAAATCACCTTCTTTAAAGCTGTTTATGTAGTGCTTCAACATATTTCTTTCATTATCATTGGCAGCATACTCGATGGCTTTGGTCATACTCTCATTCACAAGAGATAGTAAAGGAGAATAGTCACCGCGTGTCACTTGGAAATATGCATTCTTATACTTCTCTTTATCCATTGTAAGCGGTGGCTTGGCATTTTTCTCTACACTTGCCAAATGAATTGTGTATAAAGGCACTAGAAAGAAAAAATAATTATTATTTATTTATAACTACTAGTACTATACTATAGACACGTTTTAGATAATGTGGAATAGATATGATGATATAGGTATAATGAGTTGATGTGAGTTTTCCCATGGAAATGATCCCATGGAGTGATCTCTCACAGTAAAAAGTAGCCAATGTCACTCTCTAGCCCTCCAAATATCTCCATAGAAAAAATCACGCCAATCCGTCACTTCGTTTCGACATGAAACTAGGACAAACAAACAAACACAAACACTTTCACATTTATAATATTAAAAGTATGGATTTAAGAGATGACAATGATCATAATATGGAAATAATCATAATTTTGATCATATTTACTTACACCCATCATCAGCAAATGTTTTGAATGTTCGGCAGATGTAAGCTTCAATGCGTTTGGTCTTCATCCAATCATTTACTAAATTAGAATCTGCTTCAGTGCAATTGCTTGAAAAATAAGTGGTCACACCCTATAAAATTAGGAGGTAAAGATATTTATTAGAAAATAGAAACTATAATTTCTATCGACACAAATCGACACATGTAACATTCACACTTAGAAGACAACTCTGTCCTTCAGTTAAAATATATAATACTGAAGTTCCACAGTCAGAAGATGCCAAATACCTTGGAATGTACCTTTACAAACGACTCACCTGGCGTAAACATATTTGGACCAAGCAGAAACAACTCGACACTATGATGAGAAACTATTACTGGTTAACTGGAAGACGCTCACAGCTATCTCTAACCAACAAAATACTAATTTATAAAACAATTATAAAACCAATTTGGACATATGGTATCCAATTATGGGGAACTGCTAGTAACAACAACGTGGAAATATTAGAAAGATTTCAAAGGAAGCCGCTACGTACTATGCTAGATATACCACACTTTGTAAAAAAGAAATATATACACATATAGATCTAAAATTGAAAACAGTCAAACAAGAAATCAAAAATTCTAGTAAAATGTATCACAATGGTCTGGCAGCACACATCAACAAATTAGCGATGGAACTCCAGGGTACCGAAAGAGCGCAACTCTTTCGTCTGAAAAGACATAGTGTATTGAGCCTGGTTGATCGCTTCTAGCCACACTGCGAGGGAAACATCAATGGATGCTTCTTTGCACTAACATCTCATAACAAGAATTATAATTCTAACACAGGATTGGCTTATTGTTTATAAAAAGATTGCCATGAAACAGAATTCAAAATAGAAAAATAATAATAATAAAAAAAAAAATATAATGGTTTTAGAATGGTAATATATAATTTTTATCTGGATCCTTTACCTAAATAAAAAGAAAAAATATAAAGCATATAATTAAAATATATGCTATATACAGTGCCTTAGTCATATAAATAAAATACTAGGGTATCCTGGATTGACAAAAAATAAAGTACTAAGGTATCATGATATTAAGTTTTAGCAGGTACATCGCAGATGGTATGGATACATGCATTGTGTAATGAATAAAAATATAAGGTAACTAGAGATTCACCCTAGCTCCGCTCGGTTTCGTCCCTAGTTACGTTTTAACGTTTAGCACAGAGATGAGATATTTTCCTGCAGTAAAAAGTATGCTATATGTTGACCCGGATAACCAGTTATCATCATACCAAATTTCATCAAAATTTGTCCAGTGGTTTTTTCGTGATGCGGTCACAGACAGACCGACAAAAATTCTAAAAAATAAAAAAAATGATTCGGCCTATATATCAATAATAATGTCTATTGCAATAAGATTTTTCAAAAAATATTCAATGTATAGATTGGGCTTAGTTACAATTTTATTATATGTATAGATAAAGTATACAGTATACTTTACCTTATCTGCTAAGCCCAGGCTAGTTAGCCTTGGTGCAATGCTGTACATAGCATCCTTTGTATTCTCCCACAGTTTCGTAATATGTGTTCCATCACTTTCATAAGCCTTTGATGCTTTAACAATTAATTCAAAAGACTCCTTAGATAAGTTAGGAATGAATTTTGTATCTCCAAATCCTTTATAATTTCCACTATTGGCAAAGAAACCTCCAGCATAAACTAAAAATGCCTGAAAAAATGTGCTATTATAAATAATTTAATATTATTGAACAATTAACTAGCTTAATTATAACTTTAAAATATAAATATTGCAATACATATTATGTGCTGTAAATAATGTAAATTTCTCCACTCATAATATATTACTTGAATAAAAAAATATGTATCTGAACTTACATACTAATAAAAACTAATACTTTCATGAATTTTCTTCTGTATGCACATGAAGCTTATGTTGTTGTATACAAAAAGATGAAAATACTATAGTAATGAACTATTTCATCTCTTCTAATAATTAAAAAAAAGATTAAATTTAAAGATTTTTTTAAATTTTTTGTTAGTACAGAAAATATTTTTTCTTTTGTTAAATAAGGCTTACTAACTAGAGTACATACACAAGCTTAATTAATTAATTTATATATATATACACATAAATATACTTATATATGTATATTATTTTTGCCATGAGATCACATTATCATAGCATTTTCTATGATATCACATAGGAATGAGTTCAGTAAGACCACAAGTACTTTTATCTGACAGGATGTGGTCAAGCTATCTAGTACAAAGTACATAACAAATAATCTTTGTAAATAATTAAACAGTAATATAGAGTTAAAATTAAAAAGCCATCTGTTATTGTATAGATTATTATCACACTTTTTTGTTTTTCTTCAAAAATATTAGTATTTTAATTAGTTGTAAGCTAATCAAGATTTTAAACATCTAGTGGTTTTCCAAAATTTGTATCCCTATCTATTGTGTCCATTTCTATATAATTTTAGCAGATCTATATGGGATCTTTATCATTGGAGAATTTTATAATTTATTTATGTAAAAGCAGTAACATACTATCAAGTGCAATTTAAAGTAATTTTTATTTATACTAATCATATATTATTTGGCACATTCATAATTCATTTAAATAAATTATATTTTATATTATAAGCAAATGAACTTAAATTTAACAGCAATAAGACTCCCAACATATAAAAGTGTCTTAGGTATACTTCATTTTATGATACCTTCAAATCCAGCAGGAAAAATATACATAATTTTTCATGCTTTTAAGAATTTAAAAAAGAATAGAAATAATATTTTGACACTTTTTTCAACGTGGAAACTAGTTTTATAATGTTACCTGAAAATCATCTTCTGATACTCCTGCTGCACTTGCAGAACTTTTAAGTTCATCTAAGGTTTCAGCTAGAAATATTCTATGTAACAAAGAAAATATCCTTGGTGATTCAGGACTAGTTTGTACGAGTACAATAAGCCCACCATTCCATGCGGCCTGTGAAAATTATAAAAATCATTTACAATAGTAAGATAATATCTTATAGAAGCTAATAAAGAATATTGTACTTTATGGATTATATTTGCTAACTATAAATGTATCAAATTAAAAGCTTTTAAATATAATAGTTAAGGTTTTTTCCATTTACAAAAATAAATTTCTTTCGGGACAACACTTTAAAAAATTGAGGAAATATGATTTTTTATATTTTTTTTTGTTTCTTTAACCATGCTAATCTTGGGAGCTACCAGTCAGATTTAAATTCTTGTTCAGAAAGCTTATTTATTGAGAAATGTAATAAATGCATCAACTCTTAAAAAAGGAGTAATTTTAGATTTATAAACTACTCATATGGATGCATAGGCAAAAAATTGTAAATGGTTGGTCATTAAATTATTTCCATATCTTTAATAACCTAAGCAAATCAACATCATATCAAAATTATAATATTTTAGCCAAAACACTTACCTGACTTAAATAATGTGCATAAAGCTTTTCTTGCTTAGTTAAATTTTCAAATGCTTGTGAACTATCTAGTTCAACAAATCTTTGATTATTAGGTAATAAAAAGATTGACTTATCCTCCATGGCTATAAACAAGTAGACAATTTATTAATTTTAGTATATTAGCATTTGTGTTATGTGATAAATTAGGTATTTATTTGTTAATTACACAAAGAAAATCTGTTTTGATTTAATAAAATATAATATTATATATAGCTAAGTGTAATGAGCTCTAAGTTAAATATGTCTATAAATTAAATGAGCAAGAAAAAAAATATATAAATATAATTTTATACATAAAATATGTATAGTACTGACCATTAACTAATTTTGCCGGTTGAACATTATTAATTTTAGGTGTACCTGATGAAAATCTTACATATTTACTAATAAATGAATCAGCATTTTTAATACGCCGGCATTTCGACAGGTTAATAGTCAGGGTTCGTAACATTGGTTGTAATAGTTTTAAAACCCCACTTAATTTTAAATGTATCCTTTCAATACTTTAAAGTGCCGTACTTACTAAATAATTGAATATACTAGGTCAGTATATTATAGTAATAAATCCAACACTATTTAAAATTGACACTCCACAACTTGCTAAACAATTCGAACTTCAAAAAATACTGTTGTCAAATTGACGTTTTTGCACACGTAGGTGCTCATTACAGACTGTAAATTATAGATTAATAGATCATTATATGCCAACGTTTAACAAAGATATGATACCTGTCTTGTTCTTGTTGGTCTAGTTGTTAGCATAATCATTCATCAGCAAATATTTTTAATATAAAAATTTATGTTTTGTAATATGATAAAACTAAGGATTTTTTTTTTATATTTTTTGCTAAAACGCTCAATCTCAAGATGCCTTTGCCTATCCACAGATTAGAAGACTTATTTCATAAAAAATAAAGTCGCACGCACGATATCACAAAAATTTATATTTTTGTAAATTGTATTAAATAACTAGCCAGAATGGCTGATATAAAGACCGAAGAGTTAAATAAACAAATAGAAAATGAGGAGGAAGATGAGGAAATTGATGGTGTAGGAGAAACAGACCCTAAGGACCCTGCCAAGAAGAAAAAAAAGAAGAAGAAGAAGAAGAAGGCAGGTTAGAATTGACTTTGTTTTAAATGTCATTAATTTAACTTCAAATTTATAACTTTTATATATTTTCTATTTATCTTTTTTAACTATTAATTGATTTTCTATATTGTGAGGTTAGATTTGTAATGAGTTTATTTTTAGCGAGAACTGAGAATGCAGTTGTTAATAATGAGGTTGGCGAGCCAGAAAAGATTCAAGCTCCTTCAACAGATAAAAATGCCGCCGAGGGAGACGAGAAGAAAAAGAATAATAAAAACAAAAACAAAAGGACGGGCAAAGTGCAAACAAACCCTCCAACAATTCCAATTGCTGAACTTTTCCCTGATGGTTAGTCACTCATAAATATTATTATAAAGTGATATTTATAACGTTTATAAGTTATTTTTTTGATATATGGTACATTATTAAAACAAAATTATTTATACTATGTTTTCAGAAAAAAACTTTATTATAATTAGAAAACAAATAAAATTACTTGTTTGTGTTTTTATTATAATAAAATTTTATATATCTATTTAATACTTTCAGAAAATTTCCCTGAGGGCCAAATAATGGATCATGGACCTGCTGAAGGTATTGACGAGAGAACTGCGAAAAATCGGTTTTCGAGTGAAGAGAAAAGAGCTTTAGACAGAATGCATAATTATATCTACAAAGAAATTAGACAAGCTGCAGAAGCTCATAGACAGGTATAAAAATTGTTTACATTTTTACAAAGCCACTGCAGGCTCATGAAAACCAATTATCTAATCAAAATTAATCCTTATGAATATAATTTATAAATATTTATTATTATGTGTGTAAAGTGTTATTTTTACTATAAATATGAACTAAGTTTTCATACTAGAAAATGAATTTCAATATTTAGTTTAAAATAAATTTATTTTTAGACACGTAAATACATACGTGATTGGATAAAACCAGGTATGACTATGATAGAAATCTGTGAAGAACTAGAATCGACAGCCAGGCGTCTTATTGGAGAAGATGGTTTGAAGGCAGGATTAGCTTTCCCCACTGGTTGCAGCCGTAATCATTGTGCTGCACATTATACACCAAATACAGGTAATTTGTGATTAAAACATTAGCATTACCATCAAAGTCCCTTTTTGTGAAGAGTTGTATATTTAATACAACAATGAAACTCCCAACTACTGTGCTACTAAGTTCTTTTGTCCAAGTATAAAAGATATCTTGAAAATGAGGACATGGTTTTGTATATAAAATTCTGGTGTCACGGTGTTTGTAACAAAACTCCTACGAGACGGCTTGACCAATTCTTATGAAATTTTGTGTATATTTAGTAGATCTGAGAATAGGATGCAAACGGTTGGACAACATTTTTTATTTTAATTTTTTTATGATTCAGCCTTAAAAAATACATACAAAGCTAAATTATCACTAGGGATGAATTCGGACGGAGCATATATTATCAATTTACATCAAAGTTAGTACTATAACAAATAAACCCATTGTGTGTTTTTTTTATTAATACACACCTATCATTATGATTTCTAGATCAAATAATTATAGTACATTTTATAGTTATAAATATTATGTATAGTTTCTGGCATGTTTATTTACCTCATATTAATTATAGTAATTAATATTACTTATGACTGATGTAAACATAAAGAAGTGTTATCACAGTGTGTAATAGGCAACCAATTGTAAGAATGTAGCACAAGTACTTCCATCCAAAAATATAAGTAACTTAATATATTACTTAGATAAGTACATGTGCTAAGTCAATATGTGGAAATCATTTATCATATATTCTATAGATTTATGTTTAATATGATTGATAAGAAATAATTATCAGTTATTATAAAGAACTCCAAGTAAATGAGAGTACTGGTGGTGGAAAAGAATTTGTCGAAAGTTAAATATATGAAATGGCAAAGAAATTGTAGGTTCACATCTGTAAGTTAATAAAAAATAACTCTAACTTAGTTTAATTTGTCACTTTGAAATACATAAGTATGATTTTAAAGTAATTAAATATGATTTTAAAGTAATTAAAGCAATTTACTATAATTTTCAGTAATTATTAATACTAGCCAAAGTCATGGTTGTTACTTTAACCATAACATTTTAATGTATTTCAAAAGTGGATGTTACTATTCACTTTCCAATTACACTACAACCAAAATATTTGACCTTTTTGTAACCTGCCTGGCTGGTGTCCCCAATAAAAGTGTATTGATATTGTCTCTTGATGTATCGAAAACTAGTGAAAGGATTTTTACAAATGAGGAGCTCTTGTATTACAATATTGCAAAGGTCCATAACATTTAAATTGGCGTCTATACTTTTAATTTACCAAGTAACACTAATTTGCCGGTAACGGATTCAACTTTAGTGCCGCCCCTAAAAATTCCTCACCATTATTGAAATTTGGCACAAAATGGATAAAGTTCAATTTTTTTTTAATTATCAAGCAAAAATGCTATAAAATAATTTATCAACATTTATAATTTTTCGAAAAATGTACTAATATTTTTTAAGTAAGCTTTTGAATAACCCTAAGAATTTTTTCTCACCCTCCATTTTATCGCCCCTGAAAATTTGCCGCTCTGGGCACTAGCCCCGAGTGCCCCTAGTGTAAATCCAGCGCTGATTAACTTGTTTTGTTTCAGGTGATAATACAGTACTGGAGTATAACGACGTGGTGAAAATAGATTTTGGTACGCATATAAATGGGCGTATAATTGATTGTGCATTCACTTTGCACTTCAATCCACGATACGATCCTCTGGTCAAGAGTGTGCAGGAAGCTACTGAGGCGGGCATTAAAGCTTCTGGCGTGGACGTCAGGTTGTGCGACGTGGGAGCGGTTGTGCAAGAGGTTTTATAATATATAAATATATTTTTTTTGAATTTTTCTTATGTGCCTATATGTGTGTTTATTTCTATTTTAACTATTAATAATTACTACATAACTTAATTATTGCATAACTATTAATAATTGCATATAGCATCAAAGAATAGTTGTAACTTGTAAGTTATATACAGTGCTGGATTTGGATAAGAAAAATAGTACAGGTGTAGTACACTACATATCAAACTTTATCAGTTTTAGAAAGCCCAGATCTCCATTTTTAAAATGTGTATTTTGACTTGCTGTTTATGATATGAATATGGTACGCATAATACCCACATATTTTATTTTCAAGGACAAAACTAGAAAATTGGAATTAAAATATACCATATAAACATTGTTATTTCTTTAATATTATCACAATATTAAGTGCAAATTTATTTTTTTAACTTGTACTTAAATTTTGTCATTAATCTTATGAATCATATATTTGAATTAATTTTTACTTATTCTAGGTGATGGAGTCTTATGAGGTAGAATTAGATGGTCAGACATATCAAGTGAAACCTATTCGCAACCTCAATGGTCACTCCATTGGACCGTATCGTAAGTTAATATACTTTTGGCCGATTTCATCAATGTCACCTAAGTTTAAGGGATCCCCTAGGCATGGTTAAGGGGCTGTTAGGGGACAGTTTCTGTTTCACTGACAGTTAGGGGTCACCTAACCACACCTAAATATAGGTACTAGAAATACGGGCTCTGACGATGGTAAAACGAAATTTAATTTAGGGGCTAGTTTAGGGGAACTTTTAAGCTAGGGGTCCAAGACGTAGATGGAAGCTTATGGACATTAATCCCTTAACGCGAACACGCCGGTGTTACAGTTAACAATAGATTTCTTAGAAATTTACCTGGAGGTGATAATTAAAAATTATCTTTATTATTAAGTAATAGTTTTAAAGAACCTGTTCAAGGCAATTTAAATTGATTTAGACTAATTTTAAAATAAAGGCAGTGCAGTTGTCGAGTTTTATATTAAAACTCGTGTTTTTACGCGACTTTTCCTGTGTAGTTCATTTGTATAATGCTGTGTAAATTGGCCTAAGCCTGTGGTGTATGTAAAGTTTTATCAAATTCCATTCAGTACTTTTGGCCTTGAAAATATTAGAAACTGTATACCTTAATTAATATTAAAATATAAATATATTGTAATAAATAAAATTGTATATCTTATGAAAAATAATATTGTTAAGAATCTTGTCTTTAGGCATTCACGCTGGTAAAACTGTACCAATCGTGAGGGGGGGAGAAACAACGCGGATGGAAGAGAATGAGTTCTACGCTATAGAGACGTTCGGCTCCACCGGCCGCGGGCAAGTGCATGACGATATGGATTGCTCTCATTATATGAAGAATTTCGATCAACCATTTGTGCCTTTAAGGTTTGTTTCCAAAACTATCTTGGCTAATTTATCATTCAAAAACATACAGCATATAATATATTATATTTATTGTGTCAATAATTTTTTAAAGTATTCTTATTATCTCCCTTGTCTCACTTGTGAATGGTTAAAAATAGTAGTAGTACTAAGTATTATAAAATTACAATAACAATTACATTTGAATGCTTTATATTTTAATACTTATTTTAGTTTCTAAAGTTTTACGTTAAATAGTGTATCATTAAAAACAGGTTGCAATCATCGAAGCAACTGTTGAACACAATAAACAAGAACTTCGGTACGCTGGCGTTCTGCAAGCGGTGGCTGGAGCGCGCGGGCGCCTCGCGCTACGCCATGGCGTTGAAGGACCTCTGCGACAAGGGCGTGGTGGACGCCTACCCGCCCCTCTGCGACGTCAGGGGCTGCTATACTGCGCAGTTTGAGCACACTATCCTACTCCGCCCCACTTGTAAGGAGGTGGTCTCCAGAGGTGATGACTACTAGCTTTGGGAGTAGTGTAGGCACATGAGTAACGGATACTTAAGAGGTAAAGCTTCATATAATAGCACAGCGATAGTAATACTTCCAGCCTAGTAATCCATATGGAGATCTATGAAGGAGTATACAGGGCAATCGTGCAGGGTGACGCGAGTGTTCTACCTCATATTTTTATATAAAAGTTGGGAAACAGTTTTAGGATTGATGGTTATATGTAATTACCGCAAAATGTAGGGATTACAGTGCTTTAACTCTGAAGCATTTGCCATGAAAATTGGTATTTTTGGCAACCCTTGCTTGACAGCATTTCCGTTAAAATCAATGAAATATCGTCTGTTGTATGGATTTCTATACTGTACTACTACATAACAAGGTGATGTACGTGACAACTCACCGATAAGTTCAAATACGCGCGTTGACAAACCCGGATTTTCCGGCTCTAAGCGTTGACAATATCAGACCGACTGCATCCAAAACATATTGTTGTATAGTTGTATGAAGCTTTGTCTCTTTAGGATATTTACTTGTGTGTTCTAGGAGGGGATCCGGGTCATTATGGCCGACTGGCTGTAACAGGAACATTGACAACTCTTAAGAGTTTAAAATTTGTGTTATTAACTTCGTAATAATTTGGTTATATTTCAAAGTAATGTCACATTATCACCTGTATTAGATCCTGAAGCTCTGTTTAACTGATTATATTGATCAGTTCGACATGACTCATTTTAAGTTCTTATTATTTGACATCTGAAATTGATAACATTAAAATGTTACCCTGTAAAGAATCCCTCCTTCTATATACTCCAGTGTATGTATGCTGTTCATTATATATTCTGATACCTTCTGATATCCTTATTTGTGTTTGGGTCAAAAACATTATACCTAAACTAGGCATCGAAATACACACAATTGGGTCCACTTCATTGCTTACAATATCCTATTTAGAAGCCATTACGTTATTTGAGCTGATTTTAAGACTAATATTCGTAATTTATTGAAATCGCCCATTTATTTTTATGAACCTAATAAAAAACGCGATGTCTAGTCAAATTTACTAAAAGCACTACAAAGTAAAAGCTTTTTGGACTTTTTGGACAATGCCACTGCTTGTTCTGTTGAGTTTTGTTAATTAATCAGAACAAAATATATTACTGTTGTTAAGTGTACACTAACTTCTGAACATTGTTTTCTTTATATGAGTTACAATGGTACTCAAAACATCATTATAAGTAATCAGGTATTTGAATAAACTTCTTATATATATATGTTGCTGTTTCATTCAAGTTATTTCCCCCATTTTTGTTTTTTTTTTTAAATGCCGATAGCTATTTGAAATCTTGTCTAGACAAGTAGTCCATATAGAGATAATGGGGTTTTAGCCGTAAAAGGTCAATACGAGTTCTAATTTAGTACATTTGGTACAGTGTTGTAAATATTTATTATCCTGAAGGGCAACCATATCTATATTTGGAATATAGTACCAAAAACCAATGTTTTACCAGAATATCTTTACTTCAGTACCACTAACATTTAAAATAGCCATTAAGAAAATAATATATTTAGTTAAAATTTTTACTATTTTATTATTTCAGTCAGTAGACCATTTAAGATTTAATCAGGAAATGCCATTACAATTGAGTGGATTAATTTTATATATTCAAATATATGAACATTTAATACTAATATTTTATGCATTAAATTATAGCTTCTATTTAATTTTATTTTTATTAAACAATGGTGGCCCCGTGGTAACGCACTCGCTTGAGAAATTGAGTGAAGCGGGTTCAAATCCCGGGTCTCGCACCTCTGACATTTTCATGTGCGAATAATTCCAACATGATTACCACTTGTCTTATGTTGAAGGAAAACATCGTGAGGAAACCTGCATATCTGAGAGAACCTAGTAAGTTTTCGAAAGACATGTGAAGTCCACCAACCCGCACTTGACCAGCGTGGTGGACTATGGCCTGATCCCCCTCTTATTGAAAAGCGGCCCGTGCCCAGCAGTGGGACGTCTCGACAAAAAAGAGTAAACACGATGATTTTTCAAATAATAAAACCAATTTGTTCGATAACTTTATTTATTTTTTACGTTTAGGAAAGCGCTATTCCCTAATGTAGTAAATATCGATTACATTAATTAAGTAAATTATCTACGTGGTATAATATCGTTAGTCTTTCGCCAAAACATTATATTTTCATAGAAATGTATAAAATTGTTGACGTAACTATAGATATCACTAGCGTTTCGAATATTTTCAATACTTAGACATCGGGTTACATGAAATATTTAGCAAACAAAACACGTTGACATTAATAATAATAATAATTTCTTTTTTGAAATGCCATTCCAATATTTTTTCAAGTACCTAACGTGACGAAAAACTTAAATAAGTACATATTAGGTACTATCAAAGGCAATTTTTTTTATTGCTTTATATTATTATGAGTTATTAATTTGTTATTACAAAACAATTTTATGTAGTTTTTGTTTAAACCCTTCCATTATGTCCATCAATGGCTCGCAGTTAGATCCACAACAGCATCAAGTTTTACGCACTTATTTATTATATAAATATTTTTTTAATCTTAAGCTTTTATATATTCTTTTATTGACAAAAGCGTTTTCTTTCTCCACAAAAGCGTTTAATTTCATACTTCATGTAATCCGATATTTTATTATAATACTACTCACACTAAATCTATACATTAAAAATATACTATCAAATTGGCATGATCAATACGGAATATAAACCAATAACTTAGTTTTTTCTGTATAATTAATTTAATTAAATTAAATTTTAGTTTATTATCTTCTTATAAAATAAAATCGCAAACCATAATAATAATTATTGTTATACACTAAAAAAGACTTCAATAAGTACCTATTACTCAATTTGAATTGTGATTTGTAGGTTTTTGTATCATTACTATTTAAAGCTAAGAGATTTACTTCACCCGAGCGTGTATATTTGTAAAAGTAAATTTAGTTCGTACAAAATTATATGGAATAATGACCATTGAAACAAAACAAAACTATTGCCTCAACATATGATACGTGTGTGACTAGATTACGGATTCATGTGATGAAACAAAGCTTATTACATCCAAAAAACAATCACTTGTAATATATTGATAAAAAAAACAATAAATAAATTTGCCACAGGGTATTTACGAGGTAATCAATCCAACTAAAGTAACATACAAATACCTTATACCCAACTGGTAAAGTATCACAGAAATTAAACATCCCTAGCTAAACTATCGCGGCATTTAATTATTCTCAACGCTACATAACCAGGACTTGGTCAATGCCTGACTCGGAACAAAACAATCAAGATGCAGTCATACTTGGGCAAACAATACTTACAGTGTACCTAAGTAACATTTTATATTAGTTATAAATTAGGCCATATTTGCTGTAAACGTTGTACGTGTGAAGTCTGTAAACATACAAGTCCTTATATACTGATTGAATTTATTTTTATTATAATTTTCACTATTATAAAGAGGTACCATTAGAAACGTCTATGACCAGGCATAACTAGAAATACCCGCCAATAAGTAAGAAATTGTAAGAAGTTTCAAAATAAAATAATAATACAAACGAGACGAGCCAAATAGATTAACACCTTTTTCAATTCTGTACATCGCCATTGGAAGAAATGTCGGTTTCGGTCCAATTGTAAATAGTCTGGAGTGGCACGTGGAGTAACTCCACTATGGATTTGTAGTTTGGTTCTGGAAAAAAGGATTTTATTAAGTCTAATATATATATATATATATATATATATATATATATATATATATATATATATATACAGATGGATAAAATTCAAGTGTCTTCTTGTAATGTCAAAATAACAATTTTCACTAAATACATATAAAATTATACATGGTACATAAAATAAAAAAATATTTAAACATTGTTGTCTGACTGTTTGTTCCAGCTAATCTCCGAAATAGTTGGATCTGAATATAATTTTTTATATTAAGGTAAATATGCACAATTTTAAACTGTCTATTCGAGCTCTAAATGCTTAAGAATGACTAATGGCCCTCAATAGAATTGATTATTTTTTATTGTAAAGGCACAATTTTAAAGACAAACATGTTCTATGTTTCTTTTTAATATTAAATCAAATATAGATCCAAAGGCGGTTCGAGTTCCGCGTTGCGATCCAATAAAGTAAATATCCAAATATCCAATACAATATAAACAACTAAAACTATTTATTGCTACACGTTAGAAGTCATCATTAAATTGCCTTAAGAAGAGAGTCCTATCCTAAGGCCTAATGTTCTGTGTTGGGCCGTCACTTGCCTAGATTTCCGGCGAATTTATAAGGCATTCTGACCACTACCTTATCGTCAGCGGACGGCGGTCGTCGATTAATTATTATTCTTATATATTTTGTAATATGTATATATAATATATTATTATCAGTTATGACATAATAAAATTATTACACATTAACAAGTGTTTTCATACTTAATTTAATTATTTCTCAATTAAGTACATTTTTGCTGTTGTATTATAATAGCAAGTTTCAATTAAATTATGTGACAGCA
The DNA here is from genome assembly GCA_947093115.1 of Brenthis daphne. Classification (NCBI taxonomy): domain Eukaryota; kingdom Metazoa; phylum Arthropoda; class Insecta; order Lepidoptera; family Nymphalidae; genus Brenthis; species Brenthis daphne. The sequence continues at coordinate 3,102,494 of OX352477.1, read as the reverse complement.
AACCAATACAATATATTAATTCCTGATACTATTTTTTATCTTCTTCTTTTATTCTTCCTTCTAAATAATTGTTATACCTACTAATGATAATATAAGATAATATTTAATAAAACAATTAAATTCGAAAAACAACATTTGGTTCCGAATTATGATCGAATCATAAAACGAAGTATTTAGTCGCGTTTACATGAATGCTATATTTAGACATACATATACATATGTATATTTTCATACATACAGTCGTGGTCAATTAATTAGGGGCACTCATAGGTACTAAAAGAAAAAAAATATATGTTGACATGTAGCTTGCACATTTTAGAATTTAAAGGCCTTTTTCCTAACCTTTCTTCTGTTAAGCCTCTCCGGGATTAAAAAAAATATTAGATAACATTAAAAATAAACACTATTAAATAACATAAAACGTTATTTTAACAATTTTTATTTATTTTTATTTTAATGTTATACAAAATAAACTCTACGCCCCCTTTGTTGAGAACTCCTGTGTTAATACTTTAATCACAGATGGAACAGTGCACTACTAAATATACATTACTAGCGGCTCACCCTCGCTTCGCTCGGGTTCGTCGCTAGGTACGTTTTAAATAGATATAAAAAGAAAAAATCTTTCTTTCTCACATTTTAATTATATGTTTTAATACTTACCTATTCCGAACTAAGAGAAATCCAAAAATTAAAATATCATAAAAATTGGAACGCGGTCGAACGGGATAAAAAGTATCCTATGTCCTTCTCCTGGCTCTAAACTACCTCCCTGCCAATTTTCAGCTAAATCGGTTCAGCCGTTCTTGAGTTATAAGCGAAGTAACTAACACGACTTTCTTTTATATATATAGATATGTATAGTGAATTAAAGAATAAGCTGCCTAAATATCCTCCTAGTATTGAAATTTAAATATAACTACTCAATACTATGAATGAATTGCTGAATTACTAATTAGGGTCATGTATAAAATCACACAAATAAGGTGAACTATTTTTTTGCATCTAAATTTCCCGCCATAGAACAGAGTTCACAATGTAAATGGGATAGTCAATTTTCTTTAGAAGTTTGTTCCAATATGGAGATTGCCGAAAAAATGTTTTAGTTGTTCTGTGTTAGATCATAGATGTACCGATGCGCTTGGGTAATCTAATGTTCAAAGGCCATGCTCATTGCAGATGTTATGAAATGCGGCGATGCACTATATTCTTATTTAACATATTGGGTTAGTTCGAGAAAATTTTACGAGTTTACTTCCCGTCGGATGATTCTCACTTTTGATTGATTACTTTGAATGTGTGAAAAGTTGCTTAAAAAGTAACTCTGAAATTAGTGTCCTTTTTTCATTTAAAAAGTAATTACTAGTAATCATTAATGGTAGACGAAAGCAGATTTTTTATTGAAGTAATAAACGGTATATAAAACTTACCATTCTCTGGATTGATATATCCTCGTCGAATGAGAAAGTCCAGTATGACAGGAGCACTTGTTGTTTTGAAATGGGGCGACAAAGCTCTTTGTACACACTCCTCAGCAGTTAAAAGTTCAAAAGTTTCAACTTCACCATCTGCATTTTTTGGCATAAAATCCAACGGAAGCTCAAGATCATACACATACTCTGTGTTTGGAAACAGTCCTCTTTCACTTTCAAAATAAAAACTGAAAATATTAATTATATTAATATATGAAATAGCATAGTATAATTGGTATAAAAAAATTACATTATATGGTAACTAATCTGTTACAAAATACAATAGAATAAATTAGGAAATGATTTTTAAAAATGAAAAAAAAATAGAGAACATTTTTACACTAATAAATAAAATTGAACGACTTAATTATGTGTTTGGCTGTATGTATGTATGTCCTATGCTATGTTCCCTCGTATTTACTAAATGGTTTAATCAATTTTGGTGATTTATAATTTGTTAGATTCACCAAAATAAAGTGAGTTTCAATGGTTATATGGATAATTATTAAAAAATAAAAATGGCGTATTTCAGTTTTTCATTCAAACCTATCGAGTGGGGTATCAAAATGAAGGTGTTTAAGAAACAATTACAAAAATATATATAATGTATATGTTTAGTATTAGAAATAATTAATAATCTTCAAATATAAAGTAGGCCAAAACTAAAATGCAATAAATAAAAAATTACTATATATATATATGGAGCTAGACTTGCAGCAAGGATAAAACATGTATGTATCCAACTGCATTATAGTATTTTCCTTTGTTAACTTGTTCTCATCTTTTTAGTTGTCTTTATACACAGGTTTTTTTATTTTTTTAACTTAATTTTTTATTAATCTAAGTAAATAACTTTTTAAACACCACTACACCTTTGTCTTCATTATTAGTAATTAATGTTTAAATAATATTTCATTACACCAACCTAACACATCCAGCTGGAACAAGTTTCTTTGCCAATTCTCCCATAACAGATGCTTCTTCTGCGACTTCTTTTATGCAAGTTTCAAGATTACCATAACCCACGGCCAGCCCGCCACTGACAAAGCAGTCCCATTTGCCTTAAAGTCAAAATTTATTTTGTTTCTCAGAACTTAGGTTCCTTTTTCATTAAAATATATAATAACAACATTCTATTCAACATGGTCATATAATGGGAATGTATATAATGTATATCAAGTCTATTCATTTAAATTAATGTAAATTTACCATAGGTTCTACTATGGATACCCTTAAAGTAGCAATATTTCAATTCACTGAAGCGAATTTAAATAAGTTCCAATATCTAGATCTAATTAGCCTACATCATAAAATAACAATATCATAAATTTGTACATGATAACATAAATATTTTTGCACAGAGCACTAAAATTATTACATTGGTGAAATGAATAAACAGAACTCAGTTGTATAATGTATATGTATATCAAAAACCGAACTTATAATATGGTTATATTAATTCAAAAATACTACCAGGCCATGTTTGCTTAGTAAAGCTTCTTTGTTGCAGCCAAATACAAAGTCCTTTTACTGGGTGAAATAAGTACCCATTGACACTAATTCCATAGTTTCTTATACCAAAAAGACATGTTGCACTTCTGTCCATCTCCAAAAAGCTTTCATAATGGTATGGTGAACTTACTTCAAAACACTGAAATGGCAACAAAATATTATTTCGATTAAAGCAGCCTTCCTTTTAAGAGAAGTTATTGGTCTACCACAAAATTGATCTTAGTGTGACAAAATTTTATATTAAGTGCAGCAACATTATATTAATAGAACAAATCTTGAATTTATTTAAAATAAATAAACTCTTAAAATACCTCATCTCGCCAACCTTTAAGGGCGCATATTTCGTTTTCTTTACGTAAACTTTGCAATACTTCAGCAACTTTAGATGTCCTTTCTTGGTAATCTCTAAATGCAGGGTTCAATTCGACGAACTTCCCTGTAATTCTAAAAACCTAAAATAAAAATACTTTGTGAAAACTGTTTAAAACCGATACTACTAAGTGAACGTGATCATAACGAGTTTACAAACAACAAAAGCATAACAATTATATTTACCTCAGGGAATCTTTGAAGATGTTTGAGTACATCTGGGCGAATGAGACCAACTTGATATCCAGCTATTAAAAACGGCTTACATATGCCTTGGTGCAAACCTAAATATGAAATAAAACATATACAATAGAAGCCTTGAATTATTATTATTATACATTTAAATCAGAAAGTAATAATTATCATTTATCTAACCTGATAAATAAAAGCAATTAAATTTTCTTGCAAGTTTTGTTAATTCTGAAATGTTAATTTTATTTGCAGAATTCATATCTTTCATACTTATTTTCACTATTCCAATAAGAAAATTCAAGTGGACCGACAGATAGCAAAACGTAAAAATGACAAATGACAATATTAATACAGAGATTACAGATACTAACATAGCGACGAAAGTACGAATAAAGTTCTACAAATGAATAATGGGGAAGAACTTTGCCTTTTTGCCCCGCCAGATGTCGCGATCATTATGGCCATCAATATATTTTTTTTCAATGGGAAGATTTCTCGTAAGGAGGATACCACGCGTACTGCTTATTTACATTCAGTTTTATTTGTCATCCATGATTCAGTCTGAGGTTAAGCTAAGTAATTTATTGTGATATCCCAAATATATACCTGGTTTTTTGCTTTGTGTTCGCATCTTACCTGTGAATGTATTGTACATGGAAGTTAGACCAGCTGATGTAGGCATCCGATAAAAAAGGATTTTTCGAAATTCAAGTGGGTTAAATAGAGGATTACGAGTCAGGAATCAGGGTATGTTTGTGGCACTGCTGTAAAGCATTAATTTATTCGTCATCCATGATTGTCATCCATGTTGAAAAGACTATGAAGTTGAACTGTCAAGTGTGAAGTGTCAATGATTAATGTCTATTTGACATGTAGATGTAACTACGAATAAATGCATGCAAAAAAATAGAGACGAAGTAAATAAATATAATATTTTAAATAAATCATTGAGAAATAAAAGCTTATTGACAAGATTTCGTAACAAATACAAAGAATAACATCCTTATTACTTACTTATTGTATTAATATAATTATTTTCGTTACTTATCATTAATAATATTTGACTAGTCTATTACTAAGTAGTAAAATGACAACAGAAAATTACGGATTTTTGTGTGAAATATCTCCGTTGTTTCGTCCTTATGTCCAAAGTATATACCATGATTTGACACTGGGTATGTATATAAATTAATTTAAAAACACAACGGGTTAAGTGTTACTACATTGATATAAATTACTACTTATCTTCTTTATAGGTCTTTGTAAAACAAAGGTGGACTTAGAAAGAGTTGGAGGCAGTTCCAATGCTTTAGACAGCCAATTTCGTCTAGTATTACCTTATTGTTCAAAAAAGTTGAAATGGGATGTTATATTTGACCCATCAACACCTTGGTTTGCACCAGATTTCAGATTTGATGATGAAAGTTTTTTAATTAATGCTGATGAAGAGTCTTTAGCAAGAGGTGTTCCGAGCCTTACTGAGTGGAATTCAAATGATCCAAAGTCTCTTAGTGATGTCATTTCACAGCTAATTAATATGTATAAAATTCACCAAGTATGTAATTTATTAATCTAATGAACTTTTTAAGAATAAAATAACTGCTAATCCTAGTAACTTGATTTTAGAGTATTGTAAATTTTAATCACTATATTCCAGATCAAAAAATTGCATGAAGATGAAAGCTCTCGTGCATCTTTTGAATATAGTGCATTATTAGGAAATGCACTCACTACTGAACAAGATGTTGAAGTGTGGGTTGGAGGACACATTGTTGAATTTTTAATCAAATTAAAAGTTGATACATCAAGACTACCAGAATTGTATAATGATAGGTTGGAATAATATAATTGTTTTCGCTTTTCTATAACCAACCTAATCTACCAAATTCCCAGCTATTTCATTGATGCCTCATTAATTTTATGAAATAAGAATAATTAGCATATCCATCAAGTAACAGAAAAAAAACTTGTTACCAGACTGCATTGAGGTCCAAAGGAGGGTTATATGTTTGACCTGTATGTATGTTTGTTCTAATGTTCCCTCGTAATTACTAAATGGCTTAACCAATTTTGATGATTTTTACATCTTTGATTTGTCTTGATAACACAAATGTCATAGAGAATATAAATATGTATCATTAATGTTCTTGAAAAAAATGTTTTCATCAGAATCAATAGAGTGGGGCATCAAAATATATACATGTTTGAAAATAATTTAGAATAAGAATTTGTTAAATAAAACTAAAAATGTCTAACTAACCAAAACTAAAAAGCTATAAAAATAAAAAAATCATTTACAGAAATCTAAAATCCCCACTATGTAAAAATGAAGGAACATAGTACTATGCAGTTGGGATTTTTTATTTTTGTAAATTATTTCAACATTTTTAATATTATTACTATATATATATTATGTGGTAGTAAGTAGGTTTGGAGTATATTAAATTTATTTTCTAAATGATATTTACAAATTAAATTTGCAATATTTAATACATAATATACAAGTGAGGTTCACTTTTTTATTTTATTCCTTAAAAGTTTTAAGGTATTATTACAGAAGTATATTCTGTACTTGTTAGAGTGAAATACTTATTTTTTAAAATCAATTTTTTTTTCAGAGTCGATCAAAATCCAGGTATTGACACCGCTCTTCTCCTTGTTAGATACCCTAATTCCACTAATGCAGAATTGATCTTGTCACCCTTTCTTACGAAAGTTTTGGGTAACATAACTTTACCCATGTAAGTTTTATGTTTTTAATATATATTAAAATTTGAGTATTTAAATGTATGTTAATGTGTGCATAAATTATTGTACTTATGTCTTCTCTATAGGATGCATCAATCAGGAGTATTAATGGACTATGTGCCAATGGTAACAGAAATATTAAACAACAAGGTAACTTTTTCAAATAATTATTATATTTAGTTACCCAATACTGATATATTTTTTTATAGTTAAAAATTAATACATACATAATTCATATGTACTCTTTCGTTGTAGATCCATGATCTCATCAATAATGATAAACTAAAACGTGAGTTGCTAGCTCAACTCATAGTAAAATATGAAGGTGCCATATTAGAACATGATGCAAGCAGTGCAGCTTTATTGTTTGAAATGAATGATTTCCACTGGATTCTTCAAATTGATATAGGTAAAATTTGAAATTATTAATTTCAATATACATATACTACTAATTTTTAGTCTAAACAGAATTTATTATGAATCTCATCATATTTTTGTTTTTAGGTATTAATTTTCCTGAAAAGCCTCCTGTACTGACTCTTCGATCTGTTTATCACTGCTCAAAAGGAAAACCCAAACACAAAATTCTTCCGAACTGTCCTTATAATAATTTTGAAGGTTACATAGAACAACAAGTAGAAATTTTTAAAAATGAATGTAAAGGTGTTACTCAAAGCCACCAAGTTTTAAATATAGAATGAGATGATGAAAATTTACAAAATGTGCTTAAGATACCACTTGTATATATATACCTGATAAATAAAACAACATTATAAACAATAACGTTTTATTGTTAGAAAAAAAATCATAGGAGGGGTACATGGTAATGACATTAATGAGGCAGATCTTTCATATCAAGTTTAATTACATTCCTTTAATTTTCAATTTATATCTGTAAAATATTTTGAAATTGATGTGTAATAAGTTGTAACAATGTAATGACATTACAATGTATGTAACATGATATTTAAGATTCTTAACTTGTCATATAATAATAATAATGACCTCCCAACCGACTTCGGCCATGGCGGCAAGTCTCATTGAGACTAGCCATCTGCGCAGGAGATATTATAATGCACAAGTGTGTGCAGACACAAGTGCACTCTATTCCTGTCACTCTCGTACTCCGGTAGGACGACTACTCGACACAACCGGTGAGAGTTACAGCGCAGGACCGACAGCTTTACGTGCTCTCTGAGCCACAGGGATGAAACACTGCCAACTTCCCAACTTCGAGCTGTTACCAAGACTTACTAAACAGTAAGACTCAATAACTAAACTTGACCCGACCCAGGACTCGAACACAGGAACTCTCGATGTGCAGATTTACTTGCTAACCAGCTAATGGGCACTACCGAGGCAGTTAAGAGTTAGAGCAGTGTTTTTGTCATATATACTACATTCAAGCCATAATACAATATAGCCATAATAACATAAAGTTATAATTGCGTCATAATTGCATCATTATTGCAGATCATTTAACAATTTCAACACTTAATATATTATAGATGTTATACTTTAATAATACTACTAAGTATTTTAGTGCCAAATAATATTAAGAATAATAATTAAAATCACAAAGAGTTACTGCAGTGACAATAAATGTCGACAGAAGTACCCCACATAATATTTTAAATGTTAGTTAATTATTATAACAACTATCAGGTGTGGATCAGCCGTTTGTCACAAACAGAATTATCTAAAATTACTACATACAACACTACATTATAAATTTTTAATTAGTTAATTTTGTATTTTTCTTTTCTCCAATAAGTTCATAGCGATATCTCATATACATAACTTTCATCCTATCCCAGACATTTTCAAATGAATCCAACGCTGGCCTAACATCGAGTAATGCAAATTGATATTTGTTGTCAACTTCACCTCCATCATAATAGTCGATGACATAACGTACATCTTTACCGCATCTGTCCACTATCCAGTCATGACGATCAAAAGGTAACTCATACCTGAAATAAGAGTTAAAATAAAAAAAAACGTAAGAATAAATTGCAAGGCAAAAACGAATCATTGCACTTTAAAATGTAAAGCATAAAAAATATATATATTATTATATGCCTTACCCTAACAATGAGCGAAACCTTGCCCTAGGGCTGTAGTCTGTTGCTTTTCCTCCAAAGCTTTTAAGTCTCGGATGACCACACTCTTTAGCATGGAGGGCTTCCCACTTTAAGACTTCTTGCCAAGCCTAGATTAAAAAAAATCATTAATTTTGTGATAAAAATGTATCTAAATCATGTATTGTATTTTTCTTTATTAACATACTTGTTCATTATTAGCATTATGTATTCTAATTATGTCGTCCATATCTTTTTGTTTGATTTCATCATCTTTCCATCTCCAGCCCTTACGAAGCATCGCATTCCAAAACATTTGTTGGCTAGGATATACCCAAAACTCTGTTGATCCATCAGGCATAGCACGAGGAATGGAAGACACTTGACGATTTGTTGGAAGTGAAAATGGTTGATCTGGGGCTGGCTGTTGATTTGCTGGTGGCATCTGAAGCATTAAATTGGTAATATTTTATTTCGTAAAACCCTGAGATTTCATAAAAATAAGATAAAGTATGATTGAGAGCATTTATTTTCACTATTAGAAAAAACGTGTTTGAGTAGTATTCTAATTTAAGCTAAATCATATTAAATTTGTTGCAATACTAACCATATTATAAGGATTGATATTGTTTTCATTCTGAACTGGACATTCAGAAGGTGGTGCTTTAATATCATTTTTAGCATCTGCGCTTTTATTATGCATTGGACACTCAGGTGGTGGATTTCCATTACCACCATGAATTTTCATATTCGGTGCTTCGGCGGATACTTTATTTCCCATTTTTGTAATGTTTAGACTTACGTAAGTTAATAGGACTACTCAAAAATATTTGTCATTTTATATCTGAACTCTGAAATATAAACATATATCAACACATTGATTAAAAGAATTATTGCCTTCATAAATTACAATAAAGTTATTGGATATTAAATAAAGTCTAATAAATAACCTTAAATGGAAAAGTTAATCTTTGTAGTCCAGTTCACTTGACAGTTGAATTTGACAATTATTAAAGGTTCAGTTCAGTAATCCGTTCACTTTTCTATTCTATTCTCATAGACTAAAAATTGAAGGAGAATGTAATGCCTGGCGTCGACTAGGTCGCCGAGTCGAGGCGAATCGAACCGCAGAAATTCGCTTACATTTACTATGAAACTGCGTCCATTAGCGACGAGCCGCGGCGCACCGAATCGAATCCTGCAATGAAGTCTTTTTTTTTTTAACTAAAAAATGGGCTTACTCTTCTCTCAGCTCAGGTTAGCTCGAAGGCATAAATAAGCTCTATAATCTAGTGAGTTTGCCCAGGAGAAGCCTGTTAACACGCACCTTAAATAATTTCAGGTTATACGCACTCGGAAAAACAGACACAGGCAGGGCATTTCATTTCTTGGCTGTGCGCATTATCAAAGATGAATAGCGCTTAGTGCGAGTAGTCGGAATATCAACCTAAAAAGGATGGTATCCTGCAGTACGTCTGGTGTTCCGATGGAAGAATGGCGATGGCAGTATGAGACCATGGATCTCGTGGGCATACTCCCCGAAGTACAGTCTGTAGAAAACCGACAGACAAGCAACTTGGAGATGGTGTCCTAAGCTGTGAAACTTAGTTTTCACCAGCTTTTCGTCGCCGATCGGCTTTGTGGCTTTGCGTTCCACCGAGCCCCGGTCCCCTAGTAAATCAAACGTCATAAATGGAGCTGGATAGGTCAAACTCTTCAAAGGGATCCAAACCATATATCGCCCTAGACTGGAATCCAAAAGGAAAATGCAAACGTGGACGTCCAAACCAGACCTGGCGGTGGACTGTCATAAATTGATGGAGCGAAGGCTATCAGCAAAACCTGCCGCGAAATCAAACACGAAGCTCAAGACCGAACGGGATGCCGGTGTACTGTAGACTACTCTGCCTCACCAAGGGGACACAGGAACATAAGTGACGTAATATAATTTGTAAATATTTTTGTAATCGCCTCATAAAAACCTTCATTTTGATACCCCACTGAAAAGGCTTGGAATTGCAAAGCCTGAAATGCACCATGTTGATTTTTAATAATATCCATATATCCTATAACACTCGCGTTATCAAGACGAATCTAGCGGAGCATGATTTCGTCAAAAATCGATTATTCCACCTCAAAATGACATTACCCATTACAAATACACATTTTTGGAACAAAATATGATTAATCCAAAAGTAATTATCCGCTAAATTAAAGGAATCCTTTATGAAAAATGAGATTTCTGATACCTAATTCGTTTCTCAAAACAAGATTAATCCAGTGGTTTGAATTTTTATTTGTCATCCATGGTTTGAATAAAAAAATGATTATTCCTCTAGAGACTAGAGCACAAGCACATAACAAAACTTGATTATACCAATCAGCCGCGTCAAAACTAGATTATTCCATTTCAAATTTTGGATTTACTCAAAACATATTATTGCTAAATTTTTGAATCCTGTACAAAGCAATGACTATTGTTGTCGTCTACACTAATGTTTCAAATTTCGGGTTAAAAAAATAGCTGCATACCTACAAAACTATTTTCTCAGATTGTGAAAAAACACAAAAAGTGGAATAGTCAAGTTTTGAAAGGAACCTCCTCAATTATCAAAATCGGTTAAGCGGTTTAGTAATTACGAGGGAAAGGGACATACATACTTTTTATAACTTGTACAATATGTACTTATTATAACCTGTATGAACGACCTCGGTGGTATAGTGGCTAGCATGTACGGCTGCACACCCGGAGATCCTGGGTTCGAGTCCCGGGTCGGGCCAAGTTTAGTTGTTTGAATCCCATGACTAAAAGAGCACGTACAGCCATCGGTCCTGCGCCTTCACTCCACTGGTCGTGTCGAGTAGTTGTCCCAGCATATTATGAAAGTGACTGGAATAGAGTGTGCACTTGTGTCTGCGCGCACACGCGCTGCTCTATAATATATCCTGTGCAGTTGGCTAGTCTTAATGAGATTAGCCGCCGTGGGATTCGGTTCGGAGGACATTATATTATAACCTGTACCCTTGACTTAGCCATCTGTATAAGATTTTGTCGAAGGTTACTAAGAGTCATGTTGACAAAAAAATCCATGAGTTCTAACCTGTTGAGCAGACTATTTTTTTAAAAACACTAAACACGCGCGTGCATGTTCACACTAATCTTTTTGGGTAGGTATTTAATATGACTTGTTACTACAACCATGGGTGACCCTGCCTCATTAGTCTAGTCGCTAGCATATACAGATGTGGAAGTATTGAAGACCCAGGTTGGGCCAAGTATAGAAAGTGTTTAACACGCAAAAAAATCTCTTGAGACTCTTGATATTTCAATGCTTATGTTAAATTGTTGTTCCACCGGAGCTTGAAAGTGAAAGAAATAAAGAGTGCACTAATTGTGTTTGCTTATTTATATACTATTATATTATACTATAATACTTCCTGCACACATAGTTGAAATATAACGATCTATAAAACAGAGTAACAAAATGATACTATAAGACCCAAACAAAAATGTTTGTTTTTTTTTTAACACAATGGAATGTAATAAGTATAATCTAAAACACAGTTTTATATTATAAAACTGTCTTGACTTTTTTTGGAAAAAGCTTAAGGGAGTTCAAGGTGTGGTAATAGTCCAGGTTGCCAACAATACCTGACGTCTATGAATGTTTTAGTTCAAGAATCTGTGTATGAGCCAAGTTTTAACACAAATCTTTCTTACAGTTTACACATACAGACATGTACTCACAAAATTTCAAAATCATATTTCTTTAATAATATCTATCAGTTGGACAAATCATAGTATAACTTTTACTAATTTTTATAATAGACTTTATACCCAGTAAAAATACAACAATAATTTCAAAACTAAGTATAATATTTCATATAATTATTTTGTAACCTATTTCATATAATCTACAGTATATATACAATACATATTATTATTTCTTTATATATTTTAAATATTTTCTTGCATTATAGTTATCTTCAATAGATTCAGCAATTTTTACTTTCCTTTTGGGTTTCCTTCTTTCTAGCCTAAGTTTTCTTTCTTCCTCAGATAGTAGCATTAAGTCTAATGGTAACTGAAAATATAATTTATCATTAACAATATTTTTAATATTCATTGTGATATTTGAAAATCTAAACTAAATAATAAAGTGCAATGAGAATCTTACTTTAATAATTTTTCTAGGCTCATGGTATCTAATATTTATTGACGCTCCGTTCGCTAATATTACTTTCGTAGGATACATCCTTGTAAATATTTCTCTGTGAATTTTGGTGATGCTGGATACATTACCATTTAAGTTTCTTTTCATACAAAAATTTATTATATTAAAGTTTATATTTAATATTGTTTTAAGATTCATTCTTAAGATTTGCACAAATAATAAAAGGTGCGATTGAAGTAGAAAAAAGAAATCCTGGTATTTTTAAGAATTGTCTGTTTGACACATGGATGACAAGTAAAAGCTTGACAGCAACAACAACAGATGAATAATCATAGACCAAGAACAAGTAGAGGCACAAAGGGGAAGATTTCTCAAAAGAAGGGTGCAATACATATGAACTGTTTACATTCAATCTGAGTCCTGAGGTTAAGCAATTTATTATGATAATTGTGTTGTGTTGGCATCTTACTGTGTAATGTACCTGTTGCGTAAAACGCAACAGTGGACATCGGCGGGGCCGCGGTCGCAGCCCATCATCGACAGCCACGGCGAGCGGCCATTACATGACGGAGCACTTCATTTGAGACCCGTGGCGACAAGACGACTTAAAATAATTAAATTTGTCTTGCCTATTCTTTTGTAAAGAGTAACGACGATTGTGCCAGCTTTAAATATAAATATTATACAGTCCACTCTTTATTTTAACGTCCACCAGGACCCTAACAGTACCTGTGCTACGTGTGTACCTGGAATTTACACCAACTGAAGGAAGATTTGAGAAGGAGAGGTACATGACTGACTGACTGATGAATCAACACACAGCAAAAACTGCTGGTCGTATAAACGTAAGATTTAGAAGACGTAATCCTTGTATGCTGTAGGCATCCGATAAGACAGGATTTTTTTTGAAATTCGTCCCCTAAGTGGGTAAAATATGGGATTAAAGATTGTATGAAACCCTAGGAAAATATCAACCTGTAGTTTTAAAATCACTTTCTTTAAAATGATGTTCACATAGCCTTAGTTATAGAGATTGTAATTTCGCCAATTTTGGGCGTCTTATTGCTTTAGCCCACAATTTATTTAATTTTTCTCTTTTGAGAACAAATGACATCCATTTTCTTTACAGCCTGGCACTGCACAATTTGTCATTTTAATTAAATTTTAAATAAAATGAAAAAAAAAAGCCGTCCACGCTATAGAGCTTGACAATAAACTGAGGATTTAATATAACTTAAATCTTTTACACGCACAATTCTTATTGCCCACTAAAAATGATTAATTTATTATATTACATTCTAAATCTTTAAAAATTATAAAAAAATAAATAAAAATAAAAGGAGTAGAAAGGGGTCTGTTTTTCTTTCTATCAAGTTATCACATTATTGAAACTTGAACTTGCCTATTCTATGTGTATTATCTCTATGACATTAATAGAGCCCGATATAGTATATCTGTGGATATGTATGTTGAATGTCTCTATTTAGTCTGTATCTTCGATAGTTCATTTCATTGTTATTTGTTGTGTTTTTTTTGTATTTGTCAATTGTCTGTGGTTGATAGCCGTTTGAGACAGGACGCTACTTTAATTCTTTAAGAAATTGTTTTTAGTCTTCTATGCGAAACGAAATAAAACTATGTCTGTTTGAACTAAGGTGATCACAATTAATAAGAGTAATTTACATAATGGGTTGCGCTCAAAGTGAAATATCTCCACAAAATGAAACTCCTCGAAAGGGCTGCACAGATGTTTTGTGGCTTGTTATTTACGTGATATTTTGGATTTTAATGGTATGTTTATCATTTCGGTTTGTATAAATGATGTTGGTATTTTTTGTTACATATTTGTTTGTTATATATTGCAGTTGTGTTTATTATTAAAATTTATTTTTTAGATAATAATAGCCGCAATATCGTTTGTGTATGGTAATCCTCTAAGGGTAATAAATGGTTATGATTCATTTGGAAATACTTGTGGAGTACTAAATAATAAGAAACTTACAAACTTTCCTCTAGCTGGTATAAGTACTGCTGATAAAAACTATCTATTCTTTATGGACATAAAAGAACTTCGAAGATCTCTTAAGATATGTGTTAAACAATGTCCAAACAAAAAGATGGAATCATTTACCGATATTCAAGACTTTTATAGATCAACTGGATCAAATCTCTGTAGTTATGATGTAAATTTAAATAATGTTCCAAGTGGACAAAATTTGCATAGCTTTGCAGGACCATGTCCCACTTTGCCTGTGTATGACTCTTTTCCCTTATTAAATAGATGTTTCCCAAAGTCTGCAAAAGATTTAGCTACTAAAGTGTTCACTGACTTTAACAATTTGCTCAATAGCTGGGATACTATAGAACAAATGTTATCTGATCTTTATTCTTCATGGAAAGAAATGATAATATGTGTCATATTGGCATTTAGTAAGTATAACTAATAAATAATTATTTATGCTAATATAATAACCAGACTGATGAAAAAAGATAGCATGCTGCAGAGATGAAAACATTAACACCTCATGGTTGAATTCTAAGAAATTAATTGTTAACCGCCCCCTGGGGCTTGGCAGTCGTTGGCAGGTTAAGATGGGTGTGTGGAGTGATGAAAATGGATAAAATAAAGAATGAGTGTATAGGAGGAAGCTTGAAAGTAACTACAGTGACAGAGGTGAGAGAAGTTGAATGGAAATTTTTGAGTTGGCATGGACATGTGAAGAGGAGGGATAAAACACATGTAACAAGAAGAGTGATGGAAATGAATGTAGATGGATGGAGAGGTAAAAGAAGAGCAAAGAAATAATGGATATATAGTGTGAGATAAGATATGAAAGTGAAAGGGGTGAATGATGTGATGATGAGTGATAGGGAAGAGTGAAAGAGGAACACATACTGTGCTGACCCTAAGTAATTCAGGAAATTAACAGGGAGATGATGATAATGATGAATAACCAAATATGCATGTATATACACATATGCATATTATGTATTTGCATATTTTGCCTATAATTTTTAATTTATAATATTTAATTTCCAATTTTAAATATTTTAAATTATTTCAGTTTGTTCCTTGATCATGGTTTCTATTTTACACTTATTGGCATCATTAGTAGCTTGGATATTTATGATCATTGTATCAATCACAAGTGTAGCAGGAACTGTTCTTTTATGGTATACATACTATGAACTCAAAACAAAACAAAGAGATTTCTCTGAAGCTGGGGCTTTTCTATCAGTAAGTGTGAAAAAACAATATAATGATATAGTAATGTTTATATACATACAATATTAATACTATATTTTATTTTAGGAAAGTTTGAAAAATGATAGGGCATTTCTGTGGTACTCAATAATAGCTACAATTATCACAGTAAGTCATATATATCATGTAGATATTTAAAATATATGCATGAAATTATTACATCAGAATTTTTATAGAGTATATTATTATTTTTTTTCTTTTAGGTAATATTATTGGTGCTTGTGTGGGTTATGAGATCCCGAGTCTCTTTTTTGGCGGAATTGTTTAAAGAAACAGCACATTGTTTAGGTTCTATACCAGCCCTCTTTTTGCAGCCTATTGTGACTTTCTTTTTTCTAGTTCTGTTTTTCACATTTTGGTCTCTCGTTATGGTAAGAATTATTATTATATTAATAAATTAATATTATATGTATATCGTTTAACCCACTATAATGTAGAATTTTAAAACTTTTAAATATATTTTAATGTGTTGGAATAAGCCCAAAGAATACATTTTTTTGTCAGTACATATATTTAATTCTATTGCTCTATTTAAGTTAATAGTTTTTTTGCGTCAAACCCTAATTATTTTTCTAAAATATAAAAGTAGTCTAAGTTATTCTTTATAATATCAGCTATCTGTCCGTGACAGACCCATCAAAATCAGCCGTTTCGGATATTAGCCAGAACAAACAGACAGACAAAAATTTAAAAAATTGTGTTTTTCTCACAAATAACATAATATATAATTTCATATATGTTTAGTAAAAAGCTGTTATTTTTACATTACAAACAGACATATATTAGTATTTAATTTCTTCAATTGCTTTAGGTATGCTTAGCGACTGCAAACTACCCAGGCATACCATATGAAACAAACTTATTTTTCAATGGCACTCCAGCTGAACATGTGGACAATGCAGCAGTTCAAGCCCAAAATATAAATAAGAGTGCAAGCTTAAAGAGTGAGTTTAAGTCTTTTCTTGATATTTTTATTAATACATTAAGTCTGAATACACAGTCTTTATATTATATATGTATGATGTATGTATGTACTTATATAAAATTCCAGTGTGCATGTGTTCGTAATGCTTCGCCTTCTAAACGGCTTGACCGATTTTGATGAATTTTTTTATGTGTACTTATAAGGTAACCTGGATTTTTCTTAGCCACAGTTGGACCCGGTAAATTGTGGAAATATAATTTTTAAATTCAACAATGTCTATGGTTGGACAGCATCTCATAATATGGGTTCTGTTTATATACATACATATATGATATACATGTATAACCATTTATATATGTCGTATTTCGTATATAACACGAATTCATATAATAAAACTCATGAAATATTTATTACTTAATATGTTGCCGTGTTAGTAAAAAATGTGTAATCCCAAAGGCTTTGTGCTGGAGCCAATACAATTTGATCCAATGTGGGTGAAGAGTATGTGGTGGCTGTGGTTCATTTGCCTTATTTGGGGCAGTGAATTTATATTGGGCTGCCAACAGATGACCATCGCAGGAGCTGTTTCACACTGGTATTTTAGGTAAGACATGTTTTTAAACTTGAGACTTATATATTTTTTTATTGTGTTGTAGACTTTTTGTAGTTATTTAAATGGTACAATAATGGTGCCTTTTTTTAAATAAATGGGTGCAATACTGGATAGGTAAATTATTTTTTTCTTAAAATTTGTAATGAATAATGATGCAGTTTTTATTCTTATTAAAATTACATTTGTAAAATTCCTAAGTATTCACACAATGGTTACAAATGAAATATAGATAATTACTTTAGCCGGGGTGTGGAAGTAGAACAAACTTAATTGCTTAGTCATTTATTATTAAGCGCGTTATGTCGTGACACACAACCTATAAACACTTTGAATAATTCTGTGTCAATGAATATGACGTCATAGATAATTGTAATTGAAATTAAAAAAAAATCAACAAATACTATGTTACAAAAAATTAAGTAAATATATCTGAGAGGTAAAATATGTAAATGAAACAATTCCTTGCATTAAATAACTTCCTGAGTGTATGTAGTTCCAATCCGGCTTTCCTCCATTTGTTTCCTGTTTGTACGGCGATATCGAACTCACGACTTCCATAATAGTAATCGACTGCGGCATGACGGCGGATTTGTTATACTGCAAACACTACTTATAATAAAACTAGCGACTCACCTTCCCTTCGCTCGGGTTCGTCCGTAGGTACATTTTAATTTTATTGAGCGGAACCCTAATTCTTTTACTGAAATAAAAATAGCCTTAGTTACTCCTTATAACATCCACTACCTGCCAGTGAAAGTTCCGTCAAATTCGGCCTAGCTGTTTCGGAGATTAGCCGGAAAAAACAGACAGACAAAAATTTTAAAAATTGTGCTTTTCTTATAAATACCGGCTCGGTTCGGCTCAGTTTGTAGTGACCCTACTTGCTGTGCCAGCGGTCGCGGGTTCGAGTTCCGCTGGAGGCATTCATTTATGTGATGAGCATGAACGTTTGTACTCGAGTTATGGATGTATATATTTATAATATGGATGTATTTAAAGTTTTATATGTATGTGTACTGTGTAGTGTATCATCTACCTAGTATCCATAACACAAGCCTCGTAGCTTACCATGGAACTAGATGGTGCTGTGTAGTAAAAAGCTTTTAAAGTTACTTTGACATTACAATCTGACACTTCAATTTTATTTATCTGTTTAAATAGCGACTCAACCACGCAATAATATAATGTTTAATTTCAACCTCTAGTAAGGAAAACCACAAATAGATTTTTAGGAACTTATGTTAAGTAATAAGAGCAGAAATAATATTAAATCCATATTAATTTAGTAATTTGGAACTCCAACCCTTTTCTTTCAGAGGAGAACACGCGAACTCTTCGCCCGTGCTGTATTCAATAGGCAAACTTCTCAAATATCACTTAGGTTCCGTCGCTAAAGGATCATTTTTAATTACCCTCTTTAAAATTCCACGACTCATCCTCACCTATCTACATGCGAAGTAAGTAAATAATTTTGTTATTATACAATTCCAAAACAAATTATATTTATATAATACTAACGTCTAACCCTTGCTTCGCTGTGGTTCATCCTTAGTGAAAAATAAAAACAAATCTATCCCACGGGAACGATATTTGTTCCCGGGATAAAAATCAGCCTATATGCTATTCCAGATTATAATCTATTTTTGTACTAAATTTTATCAAGATCCGTTCAGCCGTTCCGGCGTGATTGAGTAACAAACATCCATCCACCCAAATTAAATTAATGGGATATCCGTTGCTTTGTGTAGCATTGATTTCTCAATTAGATAAACTGCTGTTTCATTGATCACTGCATATACTATGTATTAAAATGTATGAAATATGTTTGTTTTAATTATACATGTATTTTTTAATATTGTTTAGACTTTAGAGGACCATGTGGGTGCTGGTATATTCGTAACGCCTTTGCGTATGTAATTTTATAATTTTGCCAAATAAGTTTGCGTGTAATTATCAATTAAGTAATAATTATAAGTTAATATTACATTAATTATCATTTTTATTATAATATGTACATTATATGTTGAACTTATTTTCGTATATTCAGATTATCGGCGAAAGCGGAAAAAGGGTCGGAATGTGCTAAGTGTACTTTAAAATGCGGCATTTGTTGTTTATATTGCTTTGAGAAGTTTATACGCTACTTGAATCATAACGCTTACACCATTATCACCATAGAAAGATGTCATTTCTGTAAAGCGGCAGCAAAGGTGAGTACCATACGCTTGAAACAAATATAAATATTAAATGACTCGCATTGCTCGCGGTTTTGCCCGCGTAGTTCTTATTTATCTTTATGTCTCTAGCAGCAAAGACATGGGACTTTCATATTTTAGGATAACCCTTAGATCTGCTTTATTCGGCTGTTTTGCAAAATCTTTTCTTAACGGATTTCTTCTGCCTATAAACTACCAACAAGTTTACAGCTTTATAGCTCAAGCAGTTTTCGAGATTTCGTGTTTAGTCGGTGAACAGATTGCATAATACACACATAGACTTTTGATTTTATTCGATTATTTACAGCTAAAACTATTTTGCATTTTAAGTTATAGTGTAGGTGTCGCAGTTTTATACTAGCTACCGTTATTTTCGTGACATTTCAAAATATAAGGGCTAATGCATTGATATACATTACCTGAAGATATATATCTTCTTCTTCTCCCTGCGCATTTCCCACGTTACTTGAAGTAGGCGCAGTAACAATTCCTGTTCCATTCTCCCCTATTACTCGTCATCTCTTCATCCACCTCTTTCTCTTTCATGTCCTATCTCACACAATCTATCCATCTTTTCTTTGGTATTCCTCTACCTCCATCCATCTACACGCGCTTCATCTCTCCTCTCAAGATACATATGCTTATAGTTCTACGTGATTCCCGAAGTCCATTTCTTTTCGGAATGTAAAAGCATGGTTGTTTTGTTTAAAAAAATCTATGTGGTGTGCGTAAGTTGGAGTTTGTATTTAGACAATCATAACTTACGATTTTTGGGTTTTATTCTTTAGTTTGTATTAAAGTCACATTTCGACGCAACTTTTTGAAGAGATTCGTTAGGAACTGTGCACCGTCCTTGGGTTATGTAGTAATTTATTCTAATTTTTTATACCTACTTCTAACATCCTATTTTTACAAAGACGACATTGTATTTTACTAGTAGATTGTGTAAAATTATTCACATTGTTATAACTTTTGTTATCCATCGTGACTCATGTCCACATTTACCCACTAAATGGCCTACGTAATCTGTTAGATCATTCTGTAAAGTGTAATCGCTATGTGGGTGAGCAAAATATGAACCAATTGCTATTTTTAAACTAAAAAAAATGAAGTTTGTTGTAAAAATGTAGATACTATTTTTGTAATTGCGCAATTTAATTACTGAGCCATTATGTTGTTTTACCTTCACTATAGAGATAATATGTAACTTTTTTATAAAATGTATTAAATTACTATTGTCAAGGTCTTCTGCGTTGTATTTATATTATTTGCATTCCCTTATTTACTCTATATTTTCTAGCAAACAGCTATTATTTTGAATAAGATAAATTATAGTTAGGTATTAAATGTTATTTACAGATTCTCCTTCTCCTTATCCCACTCTACGTTATCGGCTCAACATGTTTCTTCCACTTCCCTCTGGGCCTCTACCGGCTGTCATCTCAGCACAAACACGTGTCGTATCTAGCCTTTTTGGGCCCCAATGCAAAAAAATGGAAGTGCCCCCCTTTGGCTTTTAAGAAATATTAGGTCTTAGGAAATTTAGGTCACTCTTTTTTCTTGCGTTTTTTTAAACTTCTATGGGGGGATAGTCATCGAATTTTTTTTTTTAAATAAAAGAATCGTTTGTAGCCAGTTGGCGACCCCTTGAATTAGCGGCCCCATGCGACCACATTGGTTGCATTGACATAGCTACATTTTATATATTCATATATATATATATTAATTATATACATTTTATATATTCATATATATATGACATATCCAATGTCCATATCACACAAAAATATAATTATTATTAATTACTACTTATTTATTTCTAACCTATTATCCTTTAGCTTCCTTGTCACTGATGCCATCGGACTATTTTTATCATACAGATATTATTATTAATATTGATCTATTTTTTAGGCGTTTAGCACAATAGTGAACAATGCACTGCAAGTGGCAACAATAAACAGTGTGGGAGATTTTATATTATTCTTGGGAAAATGTATAGTGACTGCAGTCACTGGCAGCATTGGCTTGTTGATGTTGAAGCGGAACACAAATTTGCATTTCTTCGCAGTTCCCACACTTGTTATTTGCATATATTCGTTCTTCATTGCACATTGTATACTGTCTTTGTATGAGGTATGTATTTTTTTTAATTTACATAAAAGAAGATTAATAATTATTTTACACAAGTTTTATATATATATATACACATATATATATATATATATATATATATATATATATATATATATATATATATACACATATATTGAAGTAAGTTTTAACCTACATATTTGTATTTTTTAAATATTAATAAAAAAAATTAATATTGTTGTATCGATTTGGAACTTGGTATGTTATTATGTTCGAGAAGTGGATAGTGGAACTCGTGGACTGCCTCGTCGGTCTAGGGGCTAGCAAGTACGATCGTAGATCCATGGACCTGGGTTCGAGTCTCAGATGGGGCCAAATGTTATCATTGAATTCTTTTGTTAAGAAATTCTCAGTGTCAGCACTGAGTTGGGAAAATGAATGTTATACATATAATATCTACTATAGAGAGCACGTAAAACCGGTCGGTCTTGCGCCTTTCCGTCCGCCGTCCCATTGTAGGTAACGAAGTAATATCCCAGCGGACGCAAACAAAAATGCATTCTCTATTCCTTTCACTCCAAAGAGTTAAAGGCCTGACCGAAATCGGTTAGCAAGTCAATATAAATGAAGCTTTTCAATGGCTTATAGTCAAATCTTCAATACATGATTTAATTCGTTTTGAAAGTACAACTCTATTTAATACTAGTAACTTACCCTCGCTTTGCTCGTGTGCGTCCCTAGGTATGTTTTTAATAGATATGAATAGTTATTGCGCGTGTATGTTAGGAGAAAGACTATTACAGATTTTTCTGTAGGCCTTATTAAGATCTACAATTTTCGAGTATGTACATTGTTTTGATGTATCTCTTAAGGTTAAGCCAGCGTCAGACATGTAATTTTCTAAGAACAACTCGATAGAACCAGTTATTACGTTATCCGTGGGAATGAAAGATATTTCCTATAGTAAAAGGTATCTTAAATGTTGACCCGAGTAATAACTAATAAGTTATTAATGCACAAAATTTCGTTAAAATTGGTTCAGTACTTTTTGCGTGAAACGCGCACATCGATTTCGCTAAGTTGCTGTTTTATTATATGTATAGACTAGCGACTCACCCTCGCTTCGCTCGGGTTGGTCCCCAATACAAATTTTCATGCCATTTTCAGTCCCTTAAGGGATGATTTCCGGAATAAAAAGTATCCCATGTCCTTCCTAAGGTCTCAATTTACCTTCTTTCCAAATTTCATCTAAATCGGTTCTGTAGATCCAGAGATTACCCCCTACATCGTCAAATTCACAATCTCACAAACTTTTCCTCTTTATAATATTAGTATAGATAAAATTAAAAACTAACACTTTTCCCAGATGGTAGTGGACGCTCTGTTCATATGCGTGTGTGAGGACCGCAACATGAACGCTGTAGATGGCAAGTGGAAGAACTCGAAGATAGCCGAGCTGGGCGACGCCAAGCCGGCGGAGCGCGGCGGGGTGGAGCTGGAGGACCTGCAGGAGAAGTACTGAGTTTGTACAGCATGTGTTGTGACTTGTGAGGTATGCTTTGGGCTCTTGGTCTGGCTATTTTTGCTTAGCAATTATCATATATGAAATCAGCATCTATATATTCTCTGTCCTCTATAGTCTGTTTTTTTAATCTCAGATACTAAATTGACATATGCAAATGTCAAATTTACAAATAATGTTGCCAGTTCTTTTGTGCAGTGTTGAACCTACGATACCGGTTTGTTGAATCGTAACATTTTATCTTTATTACACGATTCGCTTCTAAGTTTTATATTCCAAAGCCCGTATCATTATAATTCAGATTATTAATTTTAAATCAGTAAATACCATATATATTAATTTTTAAGTATCATAGAAATTCACATTATTAAATTTAAACGATACTTGATTTTATTAACGTTAATTTTCGATAGTGGAGCATCACTATTTAAGAATTACGAAAAACTGGCAACCCACGTAATGTCAATTTTGTCTCTGAGATTAAAAAACAGACTGTAGAGTCCATTCGCGTTAAGAACATAGTGAGTCATCGTGCAATGGCAGGTAAAGGTGTATACATAGTGGGAGTAAGAATTCAATTCAAATTCAATATTTCAAAAGATTAAGTTTAATAGATAAAAATCAACTTAATTATCTTACTCACCTCAAAACTTTATTTGAGATGATAATGATTTTATTTTGATTTGAGATAATTAATGAACATAATTATCTCAAATAAAAATAATGTCATTAATAATATATTTAAGTCTGCCTTCAACTGGGTCATTGTGGACTTGACTTTTATAATTTTAAGCAATCTAATTGGTCGGGGGTGTGTCTTTTTTTAACGTTGGGAAATGCATTTACGCACGAGGTGTGGGACTCACCGGCGTAATAAAGCCAGTACTACCCACTAAAACCCAACAAAACCTTCCCCCGCCTTAATGGGGCGTCACAGGATCGCTTACGCATTCAACTACGACGCCCCGACGGCAGGTCTGCCGAGGCAGACCACAACGACCACGGAGTTGTTCCAAAGTCCACTCTGCTATCAACACAAGGTGAACGCACGTCGGGGTGTCTAGGCCGGTGGACACCGATGACTCACTATTTTCTTAACGCGAATGAATTATAGTTTGTTTGTTGAGACTTTACGTTGGTAAGAAAACACTTTATAATATTTATAAAGTAATAAACCAAACTAACTTTTTCATACAATTAATTGTCTTAGTGCTATTATCAAAAGTTCTAAAAATTGTTTGTGATTGTTTCAAAGGTGTTTGTTTGTATTTACATAGACTGTAATGTAACATAGATTAAATTCAGTTTCGGTTATGGTTGTGGTTTGGAATGCATACTTAATTTATGGCTATAATTTTTTATTTTTATACTCTTTTGTCTTTTTAAATGTATGTTTTAAGAATCTATTCTAATGTTATAAACAGGAGAATTTTTTCTGTTAGTTTGTAAATAATAGTGCAGTGTGCTTTAGCTGTAACTGTCACGGTTATTGTCTAGCAAGTCGATAAAAATTTTTACGTGTTCTTTATGTGCTGCGCTGCTTAAAGGGTTGTTTATAAATAAAAACATTATGTATTTTATGTAATGTGTTTATCAATCTATGTATGTATGTATATTCCTATGTGGCGTTCTAGATACCAAACGCGTAAATTCGACTTAATAACACGAGTGTCTTAAACTATATAAAAATAGTTAAAAATTAGTTATATGTTTAAAAGTAATTTAGGATAAAAAATTGCTAAATGTTACTTCAAATGTCTAATTGGCAAAAACTAAAAGGCTGTAAATAAAAAAATATATAATAAAAATATTTTTACCATACTGCATAAAGGCCAACTAAAAATATGAAAACAAGTTGACAAAGAAATAAAGTAATCTCGACGTTGATATCATTATTTGTAAATAATTATTATTTATGATGATAACCTATTATTGATTTTTGTTTCAGGTAATATCCTTATGAAGATATTTTAAACAGAATTTTACAGATTTTCGTAACAATATTACTATTGACTTTTTAAATGTTTTATCCCACGTTTTAAAATAATATATGTGCTTGTGACCTGTATCTAACATTAGTTAGTGTGTATGTGGAGTTTTAAAAAGTTATTGAATTAATGTAGAATAACAATAATTCTTATATTACAAAAATGTATTACAATATTTACTGAATAGTACAACTTTGGCAGAAGCACACATATTTTTTGGCTATTATATATTCTAGCTTTCTTTGCCTGCAAAGTATAAAGCCTAAATAACATTTTCCTATTACAAAGTACCTTCCGTTAAAAATAAGTTGTTCAAGTTGTTAATGTTACAGTACATTTTGTAGCTTGTACGTTATTTTAGAAATATCACGAATAATGAATGAAGTTATATGAGAAGCTGTACTGATAGTACAAAATCATTTTTCCAATTTTTTGTATTTACTGATGATGTTGTTGTCATCTCAAATGCTCATAGATTTAAAAATAAAGGATATTTGTTTAAGTTATATCGATAGTATACTAGAAATTATGTACTGATTTTATATTTTTTTTAATATTTAATTTACATCATATTTAAAGTTTAGTTATTTAATGAGAAATGTGAAACGCTTTGCAGATTTTGGTTTTAAAAAAACTCAACTAGTGTTTTATTATAAGTAATCTCAAACCAGTTTCTCAAATTTCGTTTAAGCCCGTTTTAAATTTAATATTTGGTGCTTAATTTTCGCTTAGAAAATTAATAATCAACTCGAATTTTACAAGTCATAAATATTACAATATTATGCATTTAAATTGATAGCAACAAGCAGCCATATCAAAGTGGGGAGCCATATTACGGGGGATGACATAATATTTTTAAAAATACAATTAACACTAATATAAAGTTCACTAGTTGGTCGTACAGGGTTTGCCTAAGATATATTAAAAATAATATTTGCTTGTCATTTTGTAAGTTAAAAGAAAATGTAAACGACAGGGCTGGATTTAAAGCTGGGGGCTATGAAGGAGTAGAGGCCCCATACAATATTGCCAAGAAATTATGTATTTACTTTTTTTTATTAAGGTAATTACAAAAATCGATTTATTAATATTTTGTTATAAAACTAGTTTAAATTACTTAAAAAATCGATCATGAGGCTGGCTGACTGGAATCCTTATTGCTCTTTTCTAAATCCAGCTCTGGCGTAAAAGGTTTAGTCATATTTTTCTTCCTTAAACATGAGTGTGCTATTTTTATAAACAATCACCAATAACCTACCATAATATGTAGGTAGCATTGTCATCCCCATGTATTATTTCAGATAGCAATAATAATTATTTACTTATGTTAAGCATTTATTTAATGGAACTATTTGTACTACTGAGATCTTAATTGATGATTAATAACAATAGAATAGCAAATAAAATACTGTTGTATGTAAGTGCAGCTATGTATTTAAAAAAAACATTTTATATAAAATAAAATGTTTTTTTTTTAGTAATATAAAATTTTAAATGCCGTCCTCATTAAAACAATGTAAAATGCATAATCAAAGACAGAATTTTAATATGAGTAATATAAGTTACATTATATTTTTTTTTAAATAACTTTATTTCTAACACTGTCTTACATAAGAATAAGCTTTTATTAGTATGGTAATTAATTATTATGCTTAAACTAAGAATTATTTCCTATAGCTTTATGTGCTCAGTTTTTATTTTGTTCAATTTAATTTTAAAGTCATAATGAAACTATTTTTTTAAAGTTTTACTTATACAATATTTAATTCAGTATTTTATTATACTTGGTTTGTTACCCCAAAATATTCTTCCATTACATTAATAGAACTTTTTATATTGTATCCATAATAAAATAAAGTGTTAAATTCAGATATTAATCTCAAATTTTGAATCTTAACATTTGCATTAAGTATTTAAATAAAACAAGTATGAATAATGTATGTTTTTTAATTTCATACTCAAATTATTTTTTAATAGGTTTCTTTTTCTTAAACTGCTTTCTCTTCTTTATCTGATCAGAAATAGCTTTGCTCTTTGCCCTAAGTTGTTTACGTCGTATTGCCATGTCCGGTTTACTTTTGGGTAACCTCATACTAAATACTGGTTTCGCTTGAGCTTCATTTTCACTCTCCTCCGCCATAGATTTATCTTCTTGTTTGATTTCTTCTAAAAATAGAAAATAATAATATGAATAGTATTAAAATATATTTTTTTATAAAAAAATAACCTTAAATATATTTTTTTCTGTGTTTCATACAAATTGGAATTGAACATTAATCATTCATTTTTAAAGAAGAGATAAAAAATAGATATTTTATTTTGTACATTTAACTGTTTTATTATTATTAATATACAAAAAAAGCTCTCAAGCCATTAGAGAAAAAAATATATACACATAAACCTAGATACTTTTATACCTAGATACTTTATTATGGACTAGCAGAACCCGCGGCTACGCCCGCGATCAATCTACAAAAAAAACTCTTTGGCTTTATGTTATCATTCTCTATTTTACCCTCTTAGCAGTTAAATTTTAGAAAACGCTGAAATACGTAACTCATTATTTTTACCATACTTGATTCATACGAAATTTCATTCCAAATATTGAATTTTGAAAAATCCTTCCTTAGTCTTATGCCTTCATCATATGAGGAATATGTGTGCGAAATTTCAATTTTCTAGCTGGCCTGTGCATTGATACATCAGTCAATCACTTTTGCCTTTTATATATATAGATAGATATTTAAGTTTATTTTAAAGATATTGTGCTTAATACTATTTAATAATCTTATACATCCAAAGCAGAAGGGACTTACCTTCAAGTAATACATTTTCAGCTTTCTTAATAGGATTTCCTTTGAAGAAATCAGATCCTTCAATGTCAGGGTAACCAGTTTCTGGTTTAGTTGCTTCATTCATTACTTTCTTCTCAATTCTTCTTTCATATTTATTTGCAGCTTTTTTAGAATATGCTTGTCTCAGTTTTGCAGGGCTTACATATTTAGGATTTTCCCACAAAGTAACTCCACCAAATGATCCAGAAAATATTTTTACCTAAATAAATAATAGTATTTTTATCTAGTTAAAGTATTCAACTATGTATTTAATTTGTAATTATTTTTAAATGCTATGTTACAAGCTACAAGTGTTGTTAGCTAAATATATAGTCTAGTCAATAAGTGCCTTTTTGGTCAACTTTTTTCAGCAGTCTTGGAAAAATATGAACAAGGTGTCATTCAATTCAAAAAAGTCAATGGATTTTGAAAAAAATCAAGTTGCACTTGCAAAACTGCAAAAGTAATAAACATCAAACTAAAAATAAAAAAGAGGGGTTTAGTTTTTTGCAAATATCTCAAAAACTAATTGAGATTTTTCAAATGTAAAAAATGATTCAAAAATATAAAATTTATGTGTCACTATTCAAATACTTACTGGATTCAAAACAAATCTTGGCCCTATTTCAGCTAATGCTCCATCTTCAGATAAGATTTGGTAATTTCTAAACCAAATCCTGTTATCTAAGATCATAAAAGTGAAGACATGATCAAAAAATGGTTGACTCTTGGGGTGATGTTTTGGGACTCCAAAAGTTTGAGTGAGCAGTTCCTTTAAAAGATTGTAATGTGGATCCTTTGTGAATTGTGGGTCAAAAGATAAAAGAGGTCTGGAACCTCTTAAACAATTGCCTGTCATTTTTAACTCGCCCATTGTGTAAACTGTAAGAAAAATAATTGTACTTACATAAATTTAGTTTAGAAAGCCTACTAACCAGACTTTGAAATTATTATAAATACTTTATAATGATTCTTGGAAGCGCTATATTTTTGAGCACTGTGTACTTACTGTTCTCAACTAAAAATTTTGCACTTGGTCCATTAGGAATATTCGATAGCCAAAGATATAAATCTCTCATTTTTCTGCCTTCAAAGAGAATGCATTTGTTGCAATTTTTCATTTCACTGATTTCATTCACAACATATAAATTTTTACTTCTCTCCATTTTAGATTCACTTTTGTGATGAGGCATAAGCTTTTTTAAATCTTCCATTAAATGACGGTGCCTATGATTAATACCGCGTGCGGCAAAAACTAGTACCCTTTGTCTGTTGATCCATTTTACCTGGTTAATAGAAATTTAGTTTTAATTTCTATTTTTATTACAATATATAATAGTTTATGCCGTAAAATATATAAAAATAAATTGAAAAATTAGATGATACCTGTTTTGGTGTAGGATCATCGGACATTCGTAAAGGCGGCAGTACAACAACATTATCCTCCTTATTTTGTTCTTTTTCTTGATTGACTTGTTTTTTATTCCGTTTTACTTTTATCTTTGCCATTTTTATTTATAATTACCTTTTCTAATATATAAAACACGTGGTTTAAAATCGTAACGTAAACAGCATGAATGACATAAGAATGATGAAATGTCAATTGTCAAATGAATGATAGCTTAATCACTTGTCAATGTCAAAACTACTTGCGTTAAGCGATATGTAATACCATAGATATTCGTCTTATAAGATTAAATGTGAAGGAATTTTGAATATTTCTCCCGCAAGATGTCGTGATCACTATAGCCCTTAGTATATTGTAAAGCTATCTATATCTTGTTTTTTTTTTTCATTTTATTTAAAATGACAAATTGTGCTGCGTCAGGTTGCAACGAAAACGGATATCATTACTTTCCAAAAGACAAAAACTGAAGAAATTGTGGGCTAAAGCAATAAGACCATCGAAATTGGCGAAATCACAATCTTTATTTTTGGCTATGTGGACATAAATTTAAACTTTATTACATTTCAATCGTCATTTGTTTTTCTTTTACTGTATATAATATGTTTTTACATGATTTTTGTGAAAACATCATTATTTGCAACGTCATTGTCTGTAAAAATTGAGAAGAAGACAATGACGCATGTTGTGAACAATGACGATGTAATTAGATGACAATGATTACTGATGAGAACAATGATTTTGATCGTTTAGATTGATGTGCAGATAGGATTAGCTGGATGAAAGTGTCATTTTAGGTTTTAGTTCCAGCTACACTTAGACAAATAAGATAAAACACCAAGATTTGAAGTAGTTGCCGTTACTGGTAATCAAGGTGAAAGCATTTCTACGCATGATCTTGAAGGAGATCCTTCGCTTAAAAATGATGCTGTAGCTATAAGAAAAGTTCGCTACGTAGAATTAAAAAAAAGAAAAATTGGTCTAAAATAAAGCTCGTTGTAAACAAATTCAAATAAACTCAACGAACAAGAGAAGACACAAATGGAGGCAGAAAATGACATACCAGTTCTAGAAAATTACTGTTCCGAAATTAGCCTATAATCAGAAAACTGTCCCAGTGTAAGGTCTTTTATAAGCGAACGTGTAAAAAATTCTATTTAGATGATGCCAAATAGCATCTCATGTGCTTTAAAATAGGAATTTATTCGAAAAAATCAAGTCCGTACGCAAGAAAGGTTCTTGTATCTACCACTGAAGGACTTCGGACTTCTGCAGGAAGTTCAGAATGGAAACAAATATTAGAATTACCCATTCTTTTTTTTAAATGCTGCGGCCTTTCTGGGTAGTTTTTCGAAAAAAAGTTGACAGAGGTACTTGTTTGTGCTCATTCATCTCATTATGGAGTTATTAAATGAAGGTCTAAATAAAACGTCTATAATAACAGATAAATGCTGTGATGACAAAAACACTGATTGTTTGCAAAGAAACTGAGACCTGTAAATCAAATGACATAGAATATAAAGATCTTCAAGGAATTATGTACTGCAGTTATTACGAGTGGAAAAAAGTTTCAAAAGAAATACTTACTTACGAATGGAAACAAGAAGAAACAAACAATTATAGAAAAGACGAAAATCACAGTTACAACGATAGAAGCATTAAATAAATTCAATAGAGATTTGCCAAATTTTTTTGGAACGCAACTATAAAATTATGAACCAATACAAAGCTATTAAGAATCTTAATGAAAATCTAAACATTCAGGAAGCATTAGTACATGTCGACTTTTCTGAAAATGATGCCTTGAAATATGGAGCAGAAGTTAAGTCGATCCACTTTGGTGGAAATAGGCAGCAGGTTTCCTTGTATACTGCAGTTACCTACATACATCAATTTTCTACTGGACAAGTTTGACCAACTTCCACGTGCACAATAAGTGATTGTTTACGCCATGATGCTCCAGCTGTGTGGGGTCATTTAATACCTTTAATAGAGGAAGTGATTAAATTAAACCCGTTTATTGATACCATACATTTTTTATCGGATTCACCATCCTCCTAGTATAGGAATAAGTAGGTATATATTTTGTCTGATAACTATTATTTATTATTGTTTTGTTGGGTGTGGTGCCGAGGTCGGCCCTAGCTACGTCGACCAGTTTTGGTCCATTGTAGCTCCCTTTATAATGAGTTCAAAGTTCTCCGCTTAGTCCTGTTGACTCCAGGAACTTCCAGATTTTCTGAGCGGGGAGCATCTGTATCTCTTCCGGTTGCATAATATGCTGCCTTAGATAGATACTTCTGCGGTGCATGAGTGGACTGCACGAGCAGAGGATGCGCATAGCAGTTTCCTCTGTCTCATGGCATAGTCTGCACATTGCGGCCTGACTGAGGCCGAGGGTAAACATATGTTTATTAAGTTTGCAGTGACCAGTAAGTATTCTGGTTACTGCACTGGTTTTATACTTGTTGAGTTGAAGCAACTCTTTTGTAAACGTTTTGCGATATCCCTTAATTAGCACTTTAGAGTGTGTTTGTCCAGAAGTGGATTGCCACTCTTGAAGTGCTTGGCGATTGCAGTGAATTTTGAGAATTGAATAGGCATGTTGTTTTGCAATACCACAAAATGGTTCTGGGGTTTCAGCGCCCCTTCTTGCCAATGCATCAGCCCTTTCATCTATGCCTGAGTGACCCGGGACCCATCTGAGGGTAACTCTGTAGGATGTGCCCAGGACATTCAAATTACTGTCTGTCTGATAACTAAGTTAAAGAATAATATCCCGCAGCTGAACACTAACAATTCTCTCTGATATAACGATAAATGACATCAATATATAAAAAAAAATCCAGGACGCATCTCTAAGCATCTTGTTGTAACCATCCTTGCAAAAACAAAATCCGACAAGATCAACAATC
Source organism: Brenthis daphne (assembly GCA_947093115.1). Classification (NCBI taxonomy): domain Eukaryota; kingdom Metazoa; phylum Arthropoda; class Insecta; order Lepidoptera; family Nymphalidae; genus Brenthis; species Brenthis daphne. Next base: position 3,070,171 of record OX352477.1, on the reverse strand, counting down.
CCATCAAAATAGTGCCTTTCTGTTCGGTTGATGATTTTTTGGCTCGTTTTATTATATTTTAATTTATGTTTTCAAGACTGCTTGTTTTCTTAGAATATCACAAAATTCGCACTAAATGATTTCTATTTCTATTTACTCTTAATTATATGTATTTATATTTGTTTTGAGCAATACTTGTGTCTTCATTTTGATTGTGATTTTTTATTGTGCCTCATAGAAATCATAACAGTCTTACGGAAATTTAGTACTATTGAATTTTCGCTTTGTACATTATTGTAAGAATTTTATAAGTCCCCTTAATTCGAGTTTTAGAGTTGTAATTTAGACTAATAACCAAACATGTGATTTAAAGTAAGTAGGTAGATTCTTACAAGTTCCTAATAATATAAGTCTTTAATGTCCAAAGATACGTATTTCTACTAAATATGTATTTTTTGCTAAGAATATCTTTAGTATTATATAATATACGTAAGATTAATCGCTGAATTCATAGAAGTTACATTAAAAAGATTTTCATATCGAAGGTGGTAATTTCAAACACCAATTGGGGTCTTTTAACCATCAACTCTGAATTTGTTTCAAAATGTCCCTAATAACAATTTCTATGAATTTGAAGAATTTTTAATATTTTGTTGTTTAATATTCTAAAACAACAATGGTTCGTATGTTTATTGTGTTAAGTTTTATATGTTACGTATAATATTTTTTCATAAAAAATAAAAAATATTACAAATTATCATGCCATTTATTGATTTTATACCTCAAATTTGTATTATTCATAATGAAATTGTCATTATTAGTAACATAGCATCATTTTCCTCCGCACTAATTTCATTATTCTCACAAATTGTCATTCTCGGTAACAACAAAATTTATTAAATTTTATTTTTTTCGAAAACTAGTCATTAGTTTCGGATGCCTCCTTGATAAAACTGCTTACTATCAACAAAACAATTAACTACGCTTAAAATATTAGATCTGCACGAAGGTTTAAAAAATTGGTAATTTTTTTGCAAAAAATAACATTTTGATGAGAACTACCCATTACCTCCTTTTAAAACAAAACTAAACACCACTCTCTGTGTATTTCATATTAAGAATAATAGAATTTCATACAAATATTTTGTTAGGTTACTGGCCAAATAGCCGAATATTAGGCAAAATAGGTATTTGGAGCGGGCGTGACGTGAAAACTTCTATTGAAATGTTTGTTTCTTGTTTAGCGCCAGGAAGTAGTATTTACTTGGAGCGTCTTCTCTTTGAAGCTGGGATTGTCTGCGAGAAGAAAAGCAATAAACTACTATCTGAACATGCAGAAAAATTATTCTTCAATTCAATTCTCTTGCTAATGGCTTCAAATCTTTTTGCATTATAAATTATAATCTGTCACTTTTTTTTTATATAACCTCTTTCTTGGAATATTCATCTAAGATAAAAAAGTGATTGTTTTTTTTGCAAAAGTGTTGATGTGATAGCAACAGCTTTTATTAGTTTAAAAGCTAATAATTTTTAAGATATTTTTAATATAGACATCACTGCAAAAGCCGTTATTGAATGAAAGCCGCTTACTTAAACTTCTTTTTTAACTCTCCATTTACCTAATTGTGTATCGTGTAGCCTGTAGGTACTATATGTGTCCTATGTAACAAGTCTCTCATCGAGTATAAAACATCTATGTATGTGTCCAGCCATCATTTTAGTACATTTTTTTAACCGACTTCAAAAAAGCAGGAGGTTAAAAATTGAACTAAGTTTTGTATATGTTCACCGACTCTCAGACGGGCGTTTTGCTACTTTAAACTATATTCTATTAAGGATGGTCCCGAGGTGTTCTCGTAAAATTTTCTTTGATATTGAGTTGACTTTTCGAGAAAATCAGGAAAAACCACACTAATATAGGGACTATTATTTTGCACTAACAACTCATCCTCTTTCCGCTCGGGTTCGTTCTAATTACGTTTTAACGTTTAAAATAGATTTCTAAGAGATGAGATGTTTCCACGCAGTAAAAAGTATTCTATATGTTAACCCGGATAACCAACTATCATCGTACCCAATTTCATCAAAATCGTTCCAGTGGTTTTTCAGTGATGCGGTAACAGACAGACAGACAAAAATTCTAAAAACTATAGATTCGGCCTCTATATCAATAACAATGTCTATTTAATAAGTTTTTTTTTAATATTTAATGTACAGATTCAGCTTAGTTACAATTTTATTATACTATGTAATAAATGTATAGATAATCGTATCCGTCGTTCCGCAGACTTACTTCTATATTTCTACTAACAAACAATATTACTCGCAACCAAGAAACCTACCTAATAATATAAAAATCAATATATACATAGGTATACTTAATTTTATCAAATTTTCTTACATATTTCACAAAATTCATAAACAAACTATTTTAGTAGATAGTAGGTATTAACGACGGAAGTGTCGTAGTAAACATATTAATTATGTTTAATTTGTGAATGCTTATAAATTATACTACACTCCGCGGCGACCGTATACAAGTACCTATATATCTGTTTAGTACTGATAGCTCATAGCAGCGCGGCTGCTGTTACTAGTGTGCTATATGAATATACGTATTTTAAGATACACTACGTAATAAACACGTCACATAAACAAAGTCATATCTTTGGGTTGTCACAAATGTGTTTCTGGTGAAGGTTTTTTATCAAAATGATAAAATCTGTATGGTTGTTTTTTAATGTACGGAAAATTAATGTTGTGACACATGCTAAATACGCAACCACGGCTTTGCCACAATTTTCATCGGTAAGTTACATATTTTAAATCTTGCCCCCACCGTGTATTGAAATGCGTGAATTATTTTTATTCCATTTTTTTAATTTTATCTATCCAAATAATATGTAGATATATTGTATACTTAGGTGCTATGTTATATACATAAACACACATTAAAGATTTAAAATTTATACGCGAAATATATAAATGTTTTTTCTTTTGACCTATTTGAATGTTATGTTCAATAAAGAGACAAGAGTTTGTTTGTTGCTGAGCGCAAACTGAATAATCTAATATAAGTGTAAGATAGTGTTTTTGAAGTAAGTATAAATAACCAAAAGAAAAAAAAACAAAGTGCGGGTTATCCATTAGGTATAAGAAAAGAGCCTTTTTTGTTTGTTTAACTTTTATCTGCTCGTTAAGCACGACGTTATCGTTCCACAATAATACCTATTGATTCCAACTAACATTTAATCTGAATATATTGAGGTGGTGATAGCTCAGTCGTAAAGTAATCACTTGGGAAACCGAGGGAAGCGGGTTCAAATCCCGAGTCGGTCCCGGTCGACATTTACGGATAAAATGTTTCAATCAACTCTTATGGTGTATCTGCATTTTCTCGGGTCTATTTTTTACGGTAGTATACAATATTTTCAGGAAAAATATGCAATAAAAAGGAAAAAATTTGGAATTCTAAAACCTGCTGATGTAAATTATTTCAAAACGGTCTTAAGTGAAGAGCGAGTATTGACGGAAGAATCTGATGTTTTACCCTATAATATTGACTGGATAAAAAATTGTAGAGGTAAAAAAATAGTATCTATCCTGTGCCTAGACTTACTTGTTACTACGCCGGACTAATATATTAGACAGGCCTACCATCAACTCTTATTGCGACTCTATTTACGACTGAAAAAGTCAATTGTCGTATCGTGAGCTTCATAAGACGTTCTGTTTAGTTCGCAGCCTAAACAAAATCTAAAATGAATCTTAAAACTTATGGTCGTTCATTCAATTAATCGGCAACAGTTCGATTCACTACAACTTAACTTAAAACGCTATGAAAGTGGTACGAGAACTAACGATTCAATTAAATAACCTAAACTGAACTGCATCGGCAATCAATCGCTATGAAAAAGCTGACGGTAGCCCTAAACTGATGTGAATTAGTATGTTTATATATAAGAGTAGGTAACCTATTCCTCAATATTAAATACTATAGTTCAAATTTAAATGTAATTTTTATTAAAAAGGATATAGCACGAGGTTGTATAAAATTAGGAGGATATCAGTATAGTTTATATAATTAAATGAAATTAAAACCTAAGAGTTACGTAAAATTATTGACTTTATTTGTAGGACAGTCACAAGTAGTTTTGAAACCGAAATCAACCGAAGAAGTTTCCCAAATTCTATCTTATTGTAACAATAAGCGACTAGCGGTATGTCCTCAAGGTGGAAATACAGGATTGGTCGGAGGTTCGGTGCCGGTATTCGACGAAATAATACTAAGCTTCGCTTTGATGAACAAAATCATCAGTTTAGATGAAATATCAGGTATATATAAATAAATACAGTTAAATAACTAGTTACAAAAATTAATTATTATTTTTAAATTTAATTTATTGTAATATACTTTACCTAGTTAGAAAAAAGTAAACATGTAGCTGTATTAGTAAAGAAATGGTTTGCACTTTGTACCTTTTAATTTAAAATTATTGTAGATATACATTACTAGCAGAACCCGCGGCTTAGGTTGCGCTAAAACTACAAAAAAGTCCTAAGAAGGTAGTTTCATACAAACTTTCATCCCCTATTTGACCCCCTTATAGGATAACACGTATTTATAATTTGATTGAAAATTTCAAGTAATTCTGATTATAAATATATTTTGGAGAACTAGGTAATCTCCTGCGGTAAAAAGTAGCCTATGTCACTCTCCAGCCTTCCAACTATCCGCACACAAAAAAATCACACCAATCCGTTTCGACGTGAAAAAAGGACAAACAAACAAACACACTTTTACATTTATAATATTAAAATAGTATGGATATGGATTTATATAATTTCAGGTTCTCTAGTGTGTGAAGCAGGTTGTGTATTAGAAAATTTAGATAATTATGTTCGCGATCGTAATCATATAATGCCGTTGGATTTGGGCGCGAAGGGTTCGTGTCATATTGGCGGTAACGTTAGCACGAATGCTGGAGGACTCAGACTACTCAGATATGGAAATTTACATGGATCTGTGTTAGGAATTGAAGCTGTAAGTTATGTTAACTAAAAAACAATGTCATTTTGATATATTATGTGATGTAGGAAGTTTTAGTTACATTCTAAAAAAGGAATTTGAAAGTTTTTGTCACAGAGTATCATCGCCTCTCATAAAATAGTTTTGATAAATATTTTGTATTGAAGAGAGCATTGTTCAGTAAAGAGGTAGCTCGCCTTGCAGGGTTTATTTGAATTGTAAAAAAAACACCATTACGTATAGTAGTAGCTATATTACCTATACGTTCTTTTGAAATTAGTGTAATTTTGTAAGTACGTATATAATTATATCTAACAGAAAGAAAATCTATCTAACATATATATAATATACCTAACAAAAGAAAGTTATAAAAGCACGAGGATATAGGTATAAATGTGAGTAGATATAAGTACCTATATCCTAAATGTAGACCGAGGCAGGTATGGATGGACTGTGTGAAAGGTGTATGTGGTGAGATGGATAGAGGGAAGTGGCAGAAACATCGGTCAAAATAGAACTAGATACACAATCAGCGACAAAAAATGTCCTCACCGAATGAGCGCTCATTTGAACATTTGAGCGCGCTTTTAAATTATAAAGTTCTTCGTGAAAACTACTTTAAGCATTGCACTTAAGGTTCAATTTCCATTGTTATATATTTATTTCAACTAGGATAATTACCTAAATACAATTGATGACAGTTTTAAGTTTTGCATGGGATTGTGTATCTAGTACTTTTTTGATCGATGTGCAGAAAGAAACATGTTGCGCTGACTACGAAGCCTTGTCCGTATCCCAGGACAAGGAGAAGTAGAGCTGTTTGTGAGTAGAATGTAACATTTGCCTCCCACCTCTGAATTACCTTAAAATTTAATATAGACCTTATTTACAGGTAAAGGCAGATGGTACAATTATAGATTGCCTCCGAACTCTAAAGAAAGACAACACAGGGTATCACATAAAGCATTTATTTATAGGCTCTGAAGGCACGTTAGGAGTAGTTACCAAGGTTGCCATTCATTGCCCGACGTTACCGACAGCTGTTTCTCTTGGATTTTTTGGTAAATTTTTTTACAATCAACTTATTGTGGTATTATTGCATATCCTAGACGGATAGTCTAAATGTAACTAGCTATTGTAATAGGTCTAAGTCTCATCATTAATAATTATTATTATTGTCACTAATGACAACTGTTGATATGATTTTAATTCAAAATATTAGGAGTCTTAAATTATTATGATTTTGTTTCTAGGTGTGGAGAATTTCGAGAACATTCTTAAATTGTATACAAATGCGAAGTCTTCTTTAGGTGAAATACTATCAGCGTTTGAAATGGCAGATAATTTTTCTATTAGATCAACGGTTACCAATCTTAAACTATCGTAAGTGTATTTTTTATTTTTGTACAAAGGTGTACCCGATTTTGTTAATAATACCAACCCGTACCTATTAGTTTATTTAGAGATTACAGCAAAAGATTTACAAACATAGCATACTCGTATAACATACAATTTCTTTCGCATGACGCTTTTAGTATTAGTGATGTGACAGTAGCATTTTATTTTACCCGACTACGGCGAAACTCAAAGGAGGGTTATTTGTTTGACCTGTATGTATGTATGGATGTTATATGTTCCTTCGTAATATATAGGTACATATGTTTTCGACTGCATAATACTATTTTTACAGTAGAGTTTTTTATTTTTATAATTATTTTTTTATAATTTATGTACCTACTTATAGCTTTAAAAAATTGATTGATAAAATTAATTGAACAGTTTTAATTGATCATGTTAGCGAATTTATAATTTTGTACCGTCAATAAGGTCACACCTACATTTTACATAAAGATTATTCATTTTCTTGATAACCTCAATGTTATTGTGGTGGTTACAGTTATGTGAGTTGCAAAACAAGTTTTGTCTTGTCTGTTTGTTTTTTTTTTCTATCTGACTGGCAACATTATTATGTATATATGTTAATATGGACATGAATATTATTAAACGTACAACCTTCACATTCAACAACAACATTAAAATACAAACAATTTATTTTTACCCGTCTGCGGCGAAGCCCAAATAAGAGTTATGTGTTTGACCTCTGTATATGTATGGATGTATGTCAGACCCAATGTTTCCTCGTAATTACTAAACGAATTAACCGATTTTGATAATGATATATCGGTCGATTCGTCTTGGTAACGAAAGTCTCAGGGTATATAGATATCATTAAAAAAAAATTTCATCCGAATCAATCTAGTGGGGTATGAAAATTTTTTTTTTTTTAGAGAGGATAACAAAAATATATACAACTTATATTATGTTAAAGTTTAAAAGTAATTGCGGCTATGAAATTATTAGGTAAATAAAACTAAAAATGTCTAACAGAACAAAACTAAAAAAAAACTAATAAAAAGAATAATTTTTTTTAAATTATTATTTTTATTAGTTTTTTTTAGTTTTGTATGAAATTATTAGGTAAATAAAACTAAAAATGTCTAACAGAACAAAACTAAAAAAAACTAATAAAAAGAATAAAATTTTTTTAAATTATTCTTTTTATTAGTTTTTTTTAGTTAAAAGTTAAAAGATCAAGACTATAAAAAGCGAATTGAAAAGATGAGAATAACTTGACGAAGGAACATAGGTTTATGCAGTCGGAAACATACATAATCCAAACTTATAATAAAATTGTAATTAAGGCCGAATCTGTACATTAAATATTTTTTGGAAAATCTTATTGAAATAGACATTATTATCGATACATAGGCCGAATCTATAGCTTTTAGAATTTTAGTCTGTCTGTCTGTTACCGCATCACGGATAAACCTGTGGACGGATTTTGATGAAATTTGGTATGATGATAGCTAGTTATCCGGGTCAACATATAGGATACTTTTTACTGCGGGAAAATATCTCTGAGAAATCTATACTAAACGTTAAAACGTAAGCAGGGACGAACCCGAGCGGAGCGATGGTGAGTCGCTAGTGTGTACCATATGTTTTATAATAGCAGCGTGGGTGATGTCTCCGACTGCATATTATAAAGTTTCTTCGTCAACTTGTTCTAATCTTTTTTGTTCGCTCTTTACCATGTTGGGTTTTTTAATTATGTAATTTAACCAATTTCGTACTACCTATTTGGTAAGTAAAAGGCAAAGTACTTATTTCGCGTGGAACCAAACTCGCGATCTTCAGTGGAGCATACTGTGCAAGTTTAATTCATGTACATACATATACTTATGCAGCGCTGGATTTACACTAGGGACATTCGGGGCTAGTGCCCAGGGCGGCAAATTTTTAGGGACAGCAAAATTCGGAGGGCGGGAAAAATATTACTAGTAGAAACATTTTTCGGAAAATTGAAATGATTTATAAATTATTTCTTTGTATTTTTCAAAAAATAATAATTAAAAATATTTAAACTTTCAACATTTTATTCAAAATTTCAATAATAAGGCGGCATTTTTACTATGCCCAGGGGCGGCGCTAAGGTTAAATCTGGCACTGCATATGTATATGCCACACTACTGTAGTCTGTACGATATATAGGTAACTATACTATTCTATAAATATTTAATCAGTAACTACGTAAATGATAAGAGCTCCCTTCTTGTAAATATGAATATTGTCACAAATACATATTTTATCTTTATTTGAGCTCTTATTTCAAGAAAGTTGACGTGGATAACGTTTTTTACTGAATAAATAGATAGATACATCTCACAGAATCTGTAGGTATATTTAAAAGTTTATTAGTTAGAGCTAGCTAGCTAGCTATATCAATGCAACCATACTATACCTACCATATATTTACCTTTAATCCCACAAAAGAAAGGAATGTGGGATAATAGGAAAATTCTGTTATTGTATAGAAATAAGTCTTTGCGAGATTTTGATATAAATTATGATTGATGAAAAACTCCCCATGCCTTTTTATTTGATGTTCCCCGGTCCTTTTTATTTGATTTACGGTAAACTTTTGAGACTCTTTCTTACTACCCACAGCTGCGGAACCTTATTGCCGCAGTACAATCAACGTTAAAAAAATTTACGTACTCCCTGAAAAATTTACGAGTTCTCGCAGAAAGGCGGTCAAAACTTTGTATGAAAATTGCCTTATTATATATATATATATATATATATATATATATATATATATATATATACATACACCCACGGCATTATATTTAATAGAACGCGGAAGAGTTGATCAGATTTGCATTAAAACTTTCACCACTACGACTTTATTGTTTTTATTTTTTATTCTACAGAAACCCAATTGCAGATTATCCATTTTACGTCCTAGTGGAGACACACGGGAGTGACGAAGCTCACGATAATGAGAAATTATCAAGATTCCTTAACCAAGGTATGGAAAGCGGACTTATAATAGACGGAACCGTTACTTCTGAGCCCACCAAGATGAAGGTAAATAAATTATTGCAGTTACAATATGGTACAATGTAATATACGTACGGTACGTGTAAATGTAAAAACACCTTTATATTCAGTCAACTTATATGTTCTATCATTCTTAAAGTTAGTTTACAATTTCAGAGAGAAAGTTTCAACTAGCACATCGATGATTAAATATTTAACTAAACGCTAAAGTCTAGGCTTGGTGGTTAGATGATTATTATAATGACTAATCAAAAACTAAAAAATATTATATATCTACTTATTTTTAATTTTAGAATATTTGGAACATTCGCGAGAGTATTGCAGGAGCAGGTTTAATCGATGGTTACGTGTTTAAATACGACGTGTCTCTGCCGTTGAAAAATTACTACGATTTGGTGGGAATGTTGCGCGAGAGGCTACCGCGTGAGAGCCGCGTGTACGGTTATGGTCATGTTGGTAGGTAATACAATATAAACTACATAAACATACATACATAATACTACATAAACTAGTAATACTTAATTTACTGTTTTAACATTTCTAAATTCTTCTTTTAAATATTTCTAAAAGCTATAAAAATATTTAAATTAAAATACCGACTATAATGGCAATAATTAATATTATCAGATAAAAGTAGCAAGCAACGTGTATGCTCGAGTTACCTATTCAATATATTTGAACATAGCGACTCACCTTCGCTTCGCTCAGGTTCGTCCGTTACGTTACGGAATAGATAGACCATATATTTTAGGATATATTTCACAATAAACGGGCTATCTAATGCATAAAGAATTTTTCAAATCGGATTAGTAGTTCCTGAGGTTAACGCGGTCAAACAAACAAACTCTGTTTTTTTATAATATTAGTACAGGTGTGTTGTTGGAGATCCATGGCAAACATATGCGAAATATATAAAATTTTCATGTACAACCCAGATTTGTTTTATATTAATATTAAATTTAAAATATTGCCTTATCAGGTGATGGCAACATTCATATAAACGTAACAGCGCTTGAATATAGTAAAGAATTTAAAGCATTATTGGAGCCTTTCATCTTTGAAGAAGTTGCAAAACTCAAGGGATCTATTAGTGCTGAGCATGGCGTAGGATTTAGAAAACCACAGTTCTTACATTACAGCAAGGACGAGTCAGCTCTACAACTTATGAAAGATCTGAAGCAATCTATGGATCCTAATGGTATACTTAACCCGTATAAAGTGCTACCGGACGCACATAATAGTTAATTTACATAAGAAAGTATTTCATATTTTTTAACTCAAAATAACAGTTCTTTATTGTACAGCAAAAAGAAGTCAAAATATTTAAAAATGATTTTTTACTTATGTTTTATGTATATTTAGGATCTAACAAAATAAAACTACAATATATTTAAATGACTTTTATTAAAATATCCATTTATTCTTATAACATTCATAATATCACTGCAACAAAAATACAATGGAATATTATAAACATCAGCCTAATCGCTTTAAATAAATAAATCCAGCATTGAATAAACACATTCAAAAATTATTTTATTATGTCTTTCTTGAGATAACTTATTACATGAAATAATGCACAAAGTTGTCCTCATCTCATACGTCTGATGCAACTCTCGCCCGAGCACACCTCACACATTGTACCGCACAAGCATTATTATGTAATGACAACAAATAAAAGTAACAATTTGGCATAAATTTGACTCCACACAATCTGTCCAGCTTACTTTATTTAATAAATAAAAAAGTTTTATTAAAGAAAGTGTTTTTCATCATTTGAATTAAAGAAATGTGCTAGAGTATCAACATCATAAATAATTAATATGGCAAAGTATTAAAATTCTACATCATTAACATAAAAATGCGAGTGTGTGTTCACCGGAATGTTTTCCTCGTCACGAAAACAGACTAATAACAAAGAAAACTTGATTCGATAAAAAAAATGAATTTTAAAACATATTAATTACTTTTGTGCTGTTCTTTAAAGAAATATAAAATTCCACTGCACTATAGAATAAATAATATATATCCAGAAATATTTTATTAGGTGTAAGATATGTTATTAGCGGATGGAACGGCGAGTTAAAGAAAATCTTATATAAGGAAAACTACGTACACTGCATTTATTGTCATGAATTAGACAAAATAAATGGAAAAATAATGAGATCACTAAATAAATTTTAAATTTTAGACAAAATGTAAACAAGAATAGTATGGATTTTAAATTAATATGAAAGAGGGAGAAATATATACCTTATGCTATAATTAAATCATTAAAATCGAATGAATGAAAAGAAAACAAATATGTGAGCGACTTAAATCCCTAATTTATGTTAAGAAAATTATATGTTTTAAATAACATTTTACGAACGTTCTTACAAAAATCTATCATATGCTTTAAGGCCCGACTTTGTATTTTGTGAAACAGCACCACTTAAATGTACTTACATCATATTACTTGAACGAGTAGAACAAAATTCATAGCACATGCCATTGCACCATCCCTGTTGAAAAACTCCAATAGAATCCCATCAAAAGCGACAAAAGCCACATATAAATCAATAAATATTTATTGTATTGTAATAGTTTTTAAATAGGGATGCTTCATTTTCGAAAACAGAAAAATGGACTAAACATTTGTAGGTTAATTATCCATAGACCAATGAGATTTCTAGCGTTGTTAATCATAATGCGAATGGTTTGCTCTTTCTAAAGCTCCTGAAGTCTATAGGAAAATTAAAAAAAAAAATGTTTAGACCGACACTAACCGACGCTGTAAATATTATCACACAAACACTGGAGTCTCATATATTAAGACTATGCCGTCACTGGCGGACATTGACAGACACTAAACATTAATAATTATAATTAACGTTATACCGTCACCGAAATGAATCTGACTGAAAATTTCACTGCTACCAATATTAATAAAATAAAAAATAAGGTTAAAATGGAGACAAGTTTCATAAAGTTTATATTAGTTTCCCTCAGGCTAAATAATTTCCATAACTGGTGAAGTGTATTCAGACATTGATATTTTCAGTAGTTCTCTATCTCTCTCTAAACTGGTTACTTTACCACTGACGTTCACTTTTTATACATAATATGAATATGAATAATAAAAATATTTTTATCAACAATGAATGTGGGCTGAGCAGGTTAAATATGAAATATTTTTTAAATTTATACATTAATTTTAAAACAATAAGGCTTTAAAATAATATATCGTCCCTCTTATTTAAAATAAAAGTAAAACTTATTACATATAAATATTAGTAAAGTGCAAATTATGTATACATTAAAAACCATTCATTAATTCATTGCATTTGTAAAACAATAATAATAAAACTTTAAAACTTTATTAACTGAGAGCAAAGCGAGCTCTTTTTGTAATGGAAGTCATTAGAGTGTACGTATGTTACGATTATTTATAGATTTTTCTGATGGAGTCACAAACTCCTTGTTTACATTTAGTCTAGTAAGTGCTGTACTCGCATGCTCGATTACAAAATATGTACTAATTAAAAATATCTTTAAACACTACAGTCAACGCGAAGGCTCAGGAGTCACAGACCAAATTGTGTTTTAAAAAACTATTACAAAAAAATGTTAACCGTAAAGTATTCACTATTCGAGCTACAGTGAATGAAAAAATCATTCAACTAGACAACTTCCAACATTCATTACTTATTTGTCCTAAAAGAATATTTAGATATATTTCTTTTACTTAACTAGAATTATTGCGTTTAAATGGTACTGATGTTAGTTCATCTCTATAAAATACTGCTTAAGTTAGGGCACGTGTACACTATTGTATTGGGGAGTATAGGCAAAGTGTTATCGTAATTTTTAGCAGAGTACGTCATGATCATGTTTATAGAGCGATCGAAAAGCGTTCACTGATATCTTTTTATTGTTTTATAAAATTTTATATTTTTTTTTGTATATTTCAAATAAAACTGCCTCTTCAGATTGTTTCGCGGATTTATCTTGATTTTTGGTTCCCGACATTTCGAATACTTTACAGCAATCATGATCACAGAAGACACTCTCGGTCTCAGTCTCTCCCCTGACCAAGATTGCTGTAAAGAATTCGAAACGTCGTTGACAGACAATCGGAAACAAAATAAATCCGCGAAAAAATCCGACAAGATAGTTTTATTTAAAATGTCAAATATTCGCGTAAATCTAAGAAAGTATTATGTATTTTTTTTTGTATAGTTTTTTCACTGTAATCCCGGCGGGCGGTTATCGCTTGATCTGGTTGGACATCTTGAGGAACTCGAGGTAGCCGATCTGCATCTCCTCGTCCATGCCGGTGTCCCACGCCTCGTTTTCTAACTCCTCCCTACAACATTTTATATATTATACTAGCGACTCACTTTCGCTTCGCTGGGGTTCGTCCCTAGGTTGATTTTCACCCCCTTAAGGGATGATTTATTCTATGTCCTTCCCAGGGTCTCAAACTATCTTCTTACCAAATTTCATCTAAATTGGTTTAGTAGATCCAGAGATTACCCCCTACAACATTGCAAACTCACAAACTTTACCTCTTTATAATATTAGTATAGATAAAAAAAACATTCTTCTGACATATTTGTCTAACTGGTATTTGGAGGTATTCAGTTATGTTTATAAAATTCTTTTTTCATTTAAATTATACAAGACACTATATATGTATCTAAAGACATACCTACATATAACATATACATATTATAAATGATTTTGAACACTTTTAGGCTAGATTACACCTACTAAAAAATACAGAGGAATAACTGCCACATATTATATCTTATAATTGACAATATAAAACTTAATAACCTTATATTTGCGATATATTCGTATTGAAAGTTCGTTTTAAATATAATTAGGATAGAGACTACTACACTATTATATCTATCTATATATTCTTTTCTATATCCCGTAGAAATCGCACTTTCCTAAATCTTTTATCCGCTAATAAAATTCCACTAAGGTTCACTAAGCAGTTCGAATATGGCGTACATACAAACAGACATTTTTTATGAATATATGCGATTCTGGAATCTGACAAGCCAATTTTATTTATTAATATATATTTATCATTGTATGTACATAAATGTGAGGATGTTTTGTCTGGGCTAAAGTGAATTAATTTATTTGCTAACTATCACAGTTTTTTTTATTTTCATTGATAATAAAAATTATTTATACTTTTACTAGTGTAAAATAAATAAAATAGACCGACACTTACCGCCGCGCCGGCTATTTAATATTATTACTATACACCTTTACAGTGTAAGCCATATAAGCGTTCAATTAATCCTATATATAGAATACAATCTCAGAGTATTACATAAGCAAAATATTAGTTGTTTGAGACACTTTTATAAATAAATTATAAAAGTGGTTTTGAATATATAGAACAAAAAAACGAATACAAAAGAAACAGACACCCAAAAAATATTTTGAGTATATAACGGCAGGTCTCGGAACTGGTTTTTGGACCGGAAACGGTTTATTTCGGTAATGTAATGGTTATTTCATCGCTGGTTCTTTAACCGGTTAATAAAAACGAACGGCTTAGTGTCGAAATTGTAACAGTTAACGGTTATTCTTAGAGAAAGGTTAGGTTTCGGTTTTGTTACCGAAATAAACCGTTTAATTCATTCATGAGTAAGAAACATACATGTATCCTTCTATTAAAGCCATTCATTATTAGCAAAGACGCCAATGGCCAAATTTAAACGTCAAACGACAAGCTTTTTCGGTTTGGGGTTAATGACCAAAATCGGTTAAAAATCGAGCGGGTTTCCAAGACCTGTATAACGGACTGTTACAAATGAATTACTAATAATTGAACTATGTTATTATACATTATAGTCATGTGTTACCCTAATGTATAAGCTTTATTACTGTAAAGTCTATATATAAATATATAGTAAAATATATAACGTTTTAAAATACAAATATTTATAGAATATTCATTGATGTGGTAAGTAATAAACAAAAATAAAAAACGGATTACTATAATAAAGAAAAAAAAAAGCTAACATTATGCTATCTCTCTTACAAAACAAGGAGAACTAATGTTTAAAATATAAAATAATGTAGATCGAAAAATTGTAAGTTAACAACTAATATTTACATAAAATTTTCCTTATTCATTCAAAAAAGTAAACTATCTGTATCATACATAGCAAAACACGCTACTATTCTTGACATTAAATATATAATCGTTTAGTCTGATGATAAGTGTCAAGATACTCACAGTATGTCGTCGTCGAGGGCGGCGGGCTTGGGCGGCAGGTTGCTCTGCAGGAAGTTGCACTCCTCCAGCGTGAGCGCCTGCCCGTCCGCCAGGTAGCCCACCAGCTCCGCCTCCGCGCTCGCGTGCGAGTTCGTCACTGCCGAACCACAAACACAACGTGTAATATGTATGTCTTTGTAGCTTAGCAACCTACTAAATACATTTCTGTGATGTCGGAGAGAAACATGATAACTCGCATTTTGGTCAAATTTTAGTTAGGTACTACAATGACATTAATTTTTTTTTTATTTTACTTTAGTCTAAACTCTAACCCTACCCTGGTCACTCTAACTAGAAGAAAATACAATGGTTGTATTTTCTTAAATTGTTTAAATAGGTCTTATTATCGGTCTGTATTTAATCAAATCTTTAGTGTCATACTGAAAAAATGTGTTTTTGTACGTAAAATGTTTCTTTCCAACACCACAGATTTATTTTATACTAGCTGACACCACAGACGTTCTTATGTTTAAATTTCAATAGTTATTTATTAAGCCGCCAGAATTTTATCATTTTTGTCCAATATTTTTCCAATGTTTTACCTATAGAAACCGTATTAAATTTAATAATGAACATTTAAAAAAAAACTGTCACGAGGGCTGCAGACAGAAGTGAAAACTAAAAACTATAAAGAAACAGTTGTTATTTTTGGATATTCAAATTGTTTGATCTTAAATTAAAATTTGTAAATTAAAACTGTTTACAGTTATATGGTTTTGACATCTATCGACACTCCGAGTTTTAGCGCTAACAACGTCACGTGAACGTGTCGACTTTCTTAAATTTACTCCCCATCCAAACCTGCCTATAGAAGTTTTCACTTCAAAAATTATATCTTTTTGAACCCCTTCTCATTAAATAATTGTTATATAGATATTACATATGATTAATATGTCGAAAATTATTGCAATTCAAACAAGCTGAATAAGTCAACATGATAAGAAATGGCAGTAACTTTGGACATAATTGGAAACATTAGTCAGTCATACTACTACGTCACATATTGAGGTTAGTCATCAAAAATTTGGCCGACATAATATGACGGCTACAAACAAGACGTACTTAGTATGGAAACCAATCATCGTTATAAATACTGGCCGACATACTTTCGGATGTCAAAAAAAACATCAACAAATTGGCCGACATACCACTAGTAGGGTGTCGGCGACGCGAGTCGGCCAGCAGGCGCGAGTCGGGCTCACTGTCGGCCACTCCCCAGCGCGACGCCCGCAGCGCCAGCACGTGCCGCACGCTCGGCATGTGCGAGCGGTACTTGAGCCGCTCGAATGCCAAGTGCATGCTCGCCGGGCAGTCCGCGTCCAGGGCTATTCCTGACAGCTAGAATTATAACGCATTTTATACTCGAGTGAAATAATACTTTTTTTAGATTTGCAAAAATATTTGACATTTTAAATAAAACTATCTTGTCAAATTAAAAAAAAATCAATATATACTTTAACCAAATACAGTTCTGCTAAGAAATAAACCTATCAATGTGCGTACTATTTATTGTATTGAAAAATTTAAAATGTAATCCATTGCAATTTGGTATGTCATAGAAGGATAAACAGAACAGCACATACATAGGTCATACATAGCCTGAATTAAAATCATATGTTATAAGTTTCACATTTATTATTTCTGGTCATTGTTTACTAAATAGGTAGAAATGCAGCCACAATACATAATGGACAAATCTTAAAATAGAATGTGTCTCACACAAATATACTGTCTATTTTCATCGTAGCATAATGCGGTTGACACTTGTCAGTACCATATGAATTGGGAAGTGACAACATTGAATTAATTTTATCTATAAAAATTTAAGAGTAAAATCTGTAAGAAAAAATATTTTAAAATATTGTTAATACCAAACTCATATTTTTATTAATTCAAAAAAAGAAACACTCCAATATAACTTTCACTCGAGATCCATTATATGACCAGGAAAAAAACAGATAAACAAAATATGACTGAATCAATTTAATATGTGGTATGTAATTTTTTTTTTGTTCTGAATTGTTATTTAAGAACAAATATTTAAATAGCGTACAAAAAGTACCTACTTCCTACATAATATGTAGCAACAATGTCCCACCACTAAGACATTATTTTATATGTACAACAAATCGTTCTTTTTTTTAATTTTGAATGTATTTAAAAAGAGTTACCTACATATTGTACATTAAATTTCCTTAAAATTTACTACATTTATCAATGATTTAGTACCATACACTCCTATTATTTAAGTAAGAGCAAAACTATTACACAATATGAAGGGTACAGGCAAATAACAGGGAATATCACAATTTTTGTTATGTACTGGTAACAAATCTATGTCTATGGTAATTGTATTCCCAACCACTGGTTTTTATAAATACTCACATACTAAAATACGTTTTTATCTATGCCCAAAGTGAAAATAACTAGGAATGTCCATGACATACCAGTAAAGAAGGAGAATTGTCCAAAAATCTACATAGTACAAAGTTACTGCATACTTTGGCCTCAACAAAAATGTTATACTTCAACTTCAAATTGCTTTTTCCTCATAATCTATTCATTAGGACATTCCCTGTGCCCTTCATGTGTAATTTATACAAACATTCGGTAACAAAAAGGATAGGTTTGTCTGTCACCCGCACCATGCTAAAGTGAAAATATTATAGTAACAACAATTTATTTTTTAAACAAATTTTTAAGATTAAGATGTATTTACGATTAAGGTGTATGAAATACTAGCCACTATCTAACCCAAAAAACTTATTTAATATCTTATCAGTAATTGTTTGTGAGATTAGTTAATTATTATTATTTTACTTACTTTCAATAATTGACACACTGCTTTTATATTGGTTTCTTTGTCAGTATCTAACAGGTGTAAAAATACCTTACAGAGGCTTTCACCTAATGACCTGATTCTTCCTCCCTAAAAATGTATAAATATATAAAATTAATGAATATACACACAAAATAATACATTATCATTTCAAATTACATTTGGATAAAAGATTGAAGTAAAAAGAACACATTTCTTGCCAGTAAAAATGATATATATATATATATATATATCAAATTTGAAGATAAAAACTAATTGAACAACTATTTCATTGCATGACTGCTTTTAAATTATAATTGGTAATTTGCAATAAGTGGTAAAGACAATGTGGCAATTTTGTGCATGAATGCTTTTTAAATAAACACTTTTTTGTAGCATTAATTTTACCTATATCCAAGCATATTATACTTATATTTAAATAACTAAGGAAATGTAAAGCTGTGAAGATCTAATTCCAAAACTTGATAGTGTTACAAAATCTATACAGTATACATATAAATAAAATTGAAGTGTCTGTCTGTGATTTCAAAATAACTATGTTTTACTGCGAGTTAAAGAGTTATTTATATGATACCAGTAACTAAACAACTTTTTTTTTTAATTTTTGTTTGTCAAGCTTGTTAGAACAGCTTAACCGATTTTAATGGGACAGAAAGATAAGAGGAGTTAGTAGGGCTACATATAAGGTCCACCGTGCATTGTCGTCGGCCGCGAAGCCAACGCACGCACTGAGAGACGGCCCACCAGTGGGCGGCGTGCCATGCGGGTTGCTCCTGGTACTTATCTGATAGCAAAGTTGACCGTTTTTAAAGCAAACCCATGGCTGTTGTGGTCTGCCTCGGCAGACCTACCGTCGGGGCGTCGTGGTTGAGTGCGTAAATGATCCCGCGACACCGCATTAAGACGGGGGAGGTTTTGTTAGGTTTTAGTGGGTAGTACTGGCTTTTCAGTAGCAATAGTAGCCGGTGAGTCTCACAAAATATACATAAATGTATTCCCCAACAATAAAAATAAAAGGGCTACATATAGGGTATGTTTTAGTCTGGAAATATTTAGGGTTCTAACGCGACAATCGAAAACCCTTAAAAATCACGTATTCATGGGCGCACCCAAGCAAAGCGAGGATAAGTCGCTAGTATGAAATATAACAAGAATATCAGCTGTTTCGTCATATCCAACCAACCTGACTATCTTCCAGCTGTGTATATATTTCAGCTAAAAACATAGCAAATCCACGCATATTTTCCTCTGAAGTCTCATGACCACTAATGATTTTATTCTCTTCTGCCAAGCAACGCTCGAGCAGACATGCACGGAAAGTAGAGTCTTCTGGAGAAGCCACCGAGTCGTACATGGAGCATAGACGAGCTCCATTGTAACGGAAGTTTGCTTCAGCAATTGACTACAAAAGAAGGTATATTTTAGACAAAAACACTTAATACATAAACAAAGTCAGTCAGTTCTCAAAAATAGGATTAATTCATGTTATCATTCAAAATTGAATATGTATGTGTAAATATTTTAATACCAATCACTTCCTACAAGGTCTGAGGTCAATGAAACCTTAATTTACATCTATGTTAATCCAGAATATAACAAATGGTATACTGTATATGACCAATATAAATTTATGTGGCAATAGAAACTCAATTTTGCAACACTAGAACTCTTAACCTAGTGCTAAAAGGCAAAAAATCAATCAACAATTTTATTTCATTTAAAATAAATTATATTTTTAGTTGAATGAATACCAATTTCTTGTGCTAAAACTCAACTGCTAATGACCACTTTTTTTGCAAAAGGTTGAATACTAGTTAAATAAAGTTAAAGCTGCACTATGATTATGATTATAATAATCTTTTTGTTCTTACCTGATTAACAATAGCTTCAACGAGTGGGCGAGTGTAATTAGCATCATTTAAAGTCAAAATAAAAGAATCCACCAATGGACCACATAAGGTGTCAAACTTGCCTGGGTCAAATGTTATCTCACACATAACTGTTATCAAGTTGGCTATATTCTCCTGTTGAATAAACATTATATTATTGATAGGTCTAAAATTATTAATGCATATATCAATACTGGCCTTAAATTTATTCAAAATGCTAATATTAACATTAATATGTATATTAGATTCATTTTTTAGTTTTAATTATAACCAGCTTTTTTGTCTGCAGCTCTGTTTGCATAGTTTATTTAACTATAATTACTTCACTTTAAGCATTGCAGCATAATCTAAAAGAGCCTTTTTAATAAAAAAGCAAGTGACACATATAATAAATAAAGCTCTAAATCATATTAGTATAGTTAGTGTAGATATAATAAAAGTGGTTTAAATATATACATTTTGATCTGATATGTAATAATGATTGAAACACGTCATTACTGTAAAATTGCCTATTTCTTACAAAATTACTGTTAGTAGCCAATTTTCATTTATGTCAATCAATTAATAATTTATTATAAATTAAATTTCTTTGTATGGATTTCTCTAATTTGTACATATGTGATATGAATTATTTATTACACTGTGTTGAAATGTGGCTAACATAACTAACAAAAATGTATATAATGTTCTAAAAAGATAATATATTCAATATTCGTATTCGTATAATAGTTCTCCAAGCTGATTACAATATTAAAGGTAATGGAAGTCACAAATTCAACTTCAGAGATTGACATGACAATTTCATCTTTTCTTTTTTTAAGTTGGAAAAAAAGTAGTGAGTTGTAGTTTTGTTTTTTTCTCTTCTTTCCTTAAGTATATTAATATTTACTGAGCTAAATGTATGCCATACAAACCCTTAAATTCATATCAGTTTCTTCAAGTGAATACGACATATCTTCAAAATTGTAAGGATCTTGGTCTTGGGCCTGCCTTATCCTATCTTGTACAGAAAAACGTGGTAATCTGTGAGGGTCCGGTGCATACACTACTGGAGCTTGAGCAACATAGTTGGGTGGGTACCATTCTTTGGCTTCTGCTGATAATTTTGACTTAGATGGTTCGACTATTAGCAAAAGAAAATACTAATTAAGTTTATATTAAAATGGCTTACATTACATACATGGACAATATTATTTTCGTCGATTTCAATTAAATTAAAACATTCGAAAAAAATAAATCAATTATTATACAGCCGGTTCTTTCTGTCAAACTTCGCCGACGTCACCACAAATAAAAATTCCTCTAAAACTTTCACCTGAAGATTCAATGCGCGCTGTACGAGAAGTGACGTCGGTCGTTATACTTATGATCTTAAATGGAAAATCTTATTCGATATATAATTTTGAAAAGAAAATAAACCTTTTGTATCATCAGCCACAGATTTAGGCCGGCGAAGCTCACGAGGTTTGTTGTCGGGATGTTGCCAACCACGGCCTCTGCCTCGGGATCCTCCAACCTCCCCGTTATTCATTTCAAGCAATAATCACAATATTAGTCCTCAATAAAAATTGAATACAAATATATCTTCGAAGAAATTCCATATAACGTAACAAAATACACTTCGAGTAATTTCACAGGTTTCGTTCGTTGATTTCGACACGTAAACAAAGACAAACACTTCAACAACGTTTCATGGCACAACCTCCATGTTATTTGAGCGAGCGAAATAGAAGATATTATTGTAGATGTAGTGAAGGCCATCCTTTTTACATTGATTTGAATACATTTATATCTGTGGAATATAATTTTTCTTTTTTTTACGGAATATTGTACATAATTATTATATAATTTGTGATGTAATATAATGTGACTAATATAAAATAATATAAATAAATAAATATGTACAAATACAAAATTATACATTTTTAAGTAAAGATGTATTTATGAACACTAAATTTATTATTCAGCCATTTTGCAGGTTCCATAGCCAAAAAGGTTAAATTGTTGAAATGGGGAAATTTCTCGAAAGGAGGGCGCCACACGTATCGTCTATTTACATTCACTCTTGGTGAAGCAATTTATTGTAATATCTCTTTGTACCTGGTTTTTCGCTTTTATTGTGTTCGCATTGTACCTGTGCAATGTATTGTACCTGGAAGTTAAACCAGCTGAAAAAAGAACTGAGAATAAGAGGTGCATCCTGTGGTGGTCTTGACTGGAGGTGAATCAACCCACAGCATAAACCGCTGGTCGTAGAAACTTGAAATTTGAAAGACGTATTCCTTGAATGATATAGAATCCGATGAAAAAGAAGTTTCTCGAAATTCATCCCGTAAGTGGGTAAAATAGGGGATTAAAAATTGTATGAAACTCTGTCATTCTTAATGTGAAATGAATGACTACTCATTCGGGCTGAGTAGCCGTTGTGTGAAATACACAGAAAGTAGTGTTTAGCTTTAAGATAAAAATTAAGAAATATGTATTTTTCTTTGATTTTTTCGAAATTCATCCCTTAAAGGGATAAAAGGAGATAATATAGTTTATATGGGCATATTATGATCAGAATCACCTAAAACTTAGTATTAATGCTCTTCAATACAATGAAATAAATATAGTATTTTTCGAAATTCATTCCCATAGGAGGATAAAATGGGGCATGAAAGTTTGAATGAAACTCTGTAAAATCTAATTAATATGTCAAAAAGTACAAAAAAAGTTATTTGTAGGTGATTTAAGAGTTTTAAAATAACTTTCTTTAAAATGATGTCTACATAGCCTTAAATAGGAAGAGTGTGATTTCACTAATTTTTGTCTTCTTGTTGCTTTATCCCACAGGTTTTGTCTTCCTTCACATTTCACACAAGTGATATCCATTTTCGTTGCATCCTGGCATTGTACAACTTGTAATTTTAATTAAATTTTAAATAAAATGAAAAATGTAGTGATGTTATTGACATTTTATTTATATTTTAATTTATCGAAATTTAAAATTGTGAATTAAATTAATGCATGCTGTATCCACTTTAAAAGGTAATGCATTTAGGATTAAGTTAAATTGTGTAATTAATTTAAAAATGTTTCAATGTAATTATCACTAGTGGATCCAAATAAAAAATAAATAAATACCATCCACGCAATAGAGCTGTACAATATACTGAGGGCTATAGTGATCGTGACATCTGGTGTGGGAAAAAGGCAAAATTCTTCCCCATTTGGAAAGTGTTCTTAGAGTATACACATTGTCACATGCTAGCTTATCTGTGTACGTATGCCTCTAAGTGTCTCATATAAACTAAGCACATCAAAACTTCAAGTTCAAGCCAATAGTAGCAGAGTTTTATGTTCCTAAAGTCGTTAGGATTGTTCGATGTTTATTTTTAAAATATTTGATGATTATTGAAAAATACCAAGATTTAATATTAATTACCTCCATAACGTTTTACAAATTACACAATACCCTTGCTGGTTATGGTAGTACGCACGAGTGCGCGCATGGAGTGTGATTGTCACGAAACTTTTTTGAAATCCAAGCGTCATTTCTACCATAGAGTATATTGCTACATATATAAATAGAGGTACAACTCGTCGTCGAAGCTGGTAATGCTTAAAAAGCGCCATCTCTATTGTAAAGTGTGAAACTTTCTATATAGGTATATACGTAGCTATATATATATTAATATTATTGTTCATTAATATTTTTACTTAGGCGCAAAGGGTAAAAATAAATAAAATATATGATGTATTATAATTTATTTGAACATTAATAATTCTTATAACAATAAAATTCAAATATAGACATCGTCCTTCAACTAACTTAACTTAGTAGTAGACTTTACAAAGTTGGAAATGCTTTACCATCATTTCACTAGTTTTACACCTGCTAATAATGGTAATTATAATATTTTATGACCAAAAAATATTTACAGTAAACAATATTAAATACAGAAACAAACATATTATATATATACATAACAATCATTACTGATTTTATATTTTTGTCAACATAGAAGGTCTGCCGTCTGGTAGTCTCTATTGCCGTACTAGGAGAACTGTATTATGGCATATGCCACAAATAGCACGATATTAAATAAATAATAACAAGACATTACATAAACCAATCAAGTTTTCACATATAACAAAAAAAATAAGAAGCAGAAAACAAGAAAAAGAAAAATAAACAACTAAAACAAAAATAATATTTATACATCTAATTAAAAAATAACAGAAACAATGAGTAAAATGTATCTATCTATACATTTAACAAAATTCTAACTTATATATCTATAAATTAAATATTTTGTTAATCAATTTAACAATACAGAGGACGAATTTTTTACAATTTGTCTGTCTGTGACCAAATCACTCGAAAACCACTGGACAGATTAAATGAAAATTTTGGATGATGACAGTTGGTTAACAAGGTAAACACATAAATTAACATATAAACGATATGATGACGGACCCGAGCGAAGCGAGGTCCAGTCATTAATATATTTATAGCATAAAGGACACAAAAAAAATATTTAAGTTTCATTTGCGTAATGACAAGTTCGACTCAGTTTGTAGTGACGCTACTGGCTATACCAGCGGTCGCGGGTTCGGGTTCTGCTGAGGGAATTCATTCATGAGCACAAATGTTAGTATGGCTTAATATTAAAGACATTAATTTTACTTTTATTAAATTTGCTTTTCTTTGGATGTGGTTCGTTGATGTTGGTAACAGGGCCATCAGATTAATCCTTAAATGCACACTTTAGGGATTAATCTATTGCCCCGGTTGCCTGGGTCTTCATTATAGTTTTCCCCACTGCTCTCTGCTCTCCTGTAAAAATGAAAATAAGACTTAGTAAATAAACCATCTGCTACATCTTATAGTATATAGGTCGCAAGTGCCCAAATCTAACTTTTATGTAGCTGTTGTCTTTGTCTTTTTTAAGCACATTTATCACTAGATCTAGATGTAATTTTAATGCAGGTACTTATCACGGTATATTTCTACCCCGACTATATGTCTAAATGGATAAACACCTCGAAATTAAAAATATTATTTGCTTGCTTACCATGATTTTGCTGGTTCATATATATTGACTATTCCTTTGGTTCTTGAATGAAGATTCTTGCGTCGATGTCCCGGCTGCTCCCTGCTCTGCGAAAATTTCCATATCCAACCAATAGGTGGTAAATACTGTATTGATTTTTTTCGCATAGGCTTTACAGTTCTAAAAGAAAATGATACAAATTATTAGTTCATTCATCTTAAAAAATGTATAATTAGTATATTTTCTGTAAACATAAACTTTTAAGATTCACCGTCTTGTTCAAACTGACAATTCATTTAATATCTTATCTATACTAATTTTATAAAGATACAGAGTTTATTTGTTTGAACGCGCTAATCTTGGGAACTATTAATCCGATTTGAAAAATCTATTATTTGTATATAGCCGGTTTATTGAAAAAGACTATAAGGTTTGTATATCATTATGCTACTACCCAAGGGAGTGTATTGCAGTAATCATGTCAAGAAATCAGGCAGACTTCCATACATTATTGTAAAACTTATATTGATAATAATAAGTTAAAGGCTTTATTAAGTTTAGAATAGTACTTAGCAGCAAATTGTATCAATACTGTTCGTTATTGAAGTTTACTTATAACAAATATAAGTAACAATTAAACTAAGTATATAGATTGCATGATGCTATGAAACGGGTCCATAGTAGCCATAGATAAAAAATATATATAGGTATATGTATTTATTTCAATAAATATATTATAACGAACACAATTCGATTAGCAGTCATGTCACAATTGTTATCGAAGACTAATAATTTAATTAGAATATTTTAAACTCAATGTTAGTAGTTTTAACATCTTTCAAAGGATATATAATGTATCGTTAATACTGTTTAAATCATCAGAAATAGGTAAATTATCTTTAAACAAAATGCAATTTTGGTCATTCTTTCCCTATTTACTACAAAATCATTATTTACTGTCAACTGTTACTATAATTACACTGCTCGT
Organism: Brenthis daphne; assembly: GCA_947093115.1. Taxonomy (NCBI): domain Eukaryota; kingdom Metazoa; phylum Arthropoda; class Insecta; order Lepidoptera; family Nymphalidae; genus Brenthis; species Brenthis daphne. Next base: position 3,043,715 of record OX352477.1, on the reverse strand, counting down.
TAAATCGCAATTTATATATAAATTCTTTTCAAATTACAATACCTTCTTTTATTTTAATTAGGTACATAAAACAATGAAGCTTTATATTGGGAGGACTTTGGATTTTCAGCCATGCATATTCTGAACAAAAACACCTGTTGCAAACATTATCTCGGTTATTTAACGGCACTTGTGACGTGTGCTATACGTGAAATAATATCTATTTTATAATTGATAGTACATTTAAATAAGTAAGGATTTAGATTATATTAAAGTAAACTATGAGAATCTTACTTGTACCTATAGCACATATGGCGAGAAAACGAGTGTTTACTTATTGTAACAATTTGAATAATAAAGAAAATATTAAAGAGAGTTATTTTATTTAACCAACTTCCTAAAAGGAGAAGGATAACCTAACCGTGCGACCGACCCGACTGCAAGGAGAGGCGTATGTTTTTCGCGCCTATCTTTGTATGTTTGTTTTTAATATTCTTTATTCCCTCATATCTTCCAAACCACTCGATGGATTTCTTTAATTAAGGTATCGTTAGATTCGTCTCATTAATGCAAGAATTAAAAATATGCGGGCTGCTAGATTTCATTGTTTAAGGTGAATTTTTTTAAATCTTTTTCTGCAATATGGGTATCATATTAAAGGTCTCATAACAAGGATTCCAAAAAGGTATAAAATTCCTGTATTCCTTATAATAATTTAAGATAAAAAATTGTTAAATATAACTTTTAATGTCTGATTGGCAAAAACTAAAAAGCTGTAAATGAAAAAGAAATATTGTAAAAATAAGAAACTACTGCATAAAAGCTAACTAAAACGATGAAAACAAGCTCACAAAGGAATATAGTATTATGCAGTCGGAGACATACATACATTATACATTATTATGTATTTGCATACATCTTGCGGCAAGGATGAAACGTGTACGTCTCCAACTACATAATACTACGAGTATATTCCTCCGTGAACTTGTTTTCATCTTTTTAGTTAGCTTTTATGCAGTCGGGATTTTTATTTTTATAATATATATTTTTTATTTTTGGTTAATGTTATTTATAAGTATCGATTTGTTTGACACACCGCTAATCTATAAACATAGTTGTTAGTTGTTATAGAAGTCTACTTATCATAATAAACAAAAAAGTGGTAAGATCTATCATTATCAATAGTTAATAAATTCTAGTTATTTATAATTGCTAAGACCGCATTTGCTTTGACTAATTCCTAGCAAATATTTTCACTTAACAATAGCAAAGATATATTTAAAATAATACTTTTCTCAACCAAATTTTGAAATTAAAATTCAGTACAATTCATACAGTGCAATTTACGTGGTACTGAATTCATTTCTCTTTTGAGAGAAGTAGTCAAGATTTGTAAGGTTAATAATCTTTGCTTCAATTAATGGAACATGTTCATAATATTATGTACATACGAGTATATTAGAGATTTCCACAATTCAATACTTAACGGTTAAAAAATTACACACAATATTTATTGCCGAATACGTTTTTAAAACTGCTGAACCGAATTCGCGCGACTCTAATTACGTTTTAATGTTTAGTATACATTTCTCAGAGATAAGATATTTTCTCGCAGTAATAAGTATCCTACTCGTATATGTTGATCCGGATAACTAGATATCATCATACAAAATTTCATCAAAATCTGTTCAGTGATTTTCTCGTTATACATTCCCAAACAGACAAACAGACGAACATTCTAAAAACTATAGATTCGGCTCTGTATCGATAATAATGACGATTTCAATAAGATTTTCTAAAAAATATTTAATGTACAGATTTGATTTAGTTAGAATTTTATTATAATATGTATTGAAAACAAAAGGTTTCAAAAGGAACACTATTTCTTATATGTATTTAATTTTCTTAAATCGCATGAAGCTACGGCAAACTATTGTAACTGTTGCTACAACTTGATATGGTGCTGTTATTACAATATTATTCATTCTAATAAATTAAATTTACAACTACACTGGGTTTAGATTATATTTTGTATACTAGCGGCTCACCCTCGTTCGCCTCTAGATAAACATGAACAAATCTATCCCTCGGGAACCGTATATTTTTCCAGGATAAAAAGTAGCCTATTGTTTGACCGGCAATATAAAGTGCATGCCAAATTTTACTAAATTACGTGCAAAGTTGTTCTGTACTAAGCTTTATAAGTTACTATAGTTTTTTAACTATCCTACGAGAACTCTTTGATTTTCCGGGATGAAAAGTATTTAAAATGTTGACCGGGGATATAAGGTACCACCATCAAAATTTCATTTAAATCAGTCCAACAGTTTTGGAGATTAGCCCTTATAAACAGACAAACAGACAGAAAAAAATAAATGAAAAAAAAAACTGGATTTGTTCTATTTCTCTTCTTACGTCCCCGACTCGGCTTTTAACATTTTTTTCTATGTACAGACATTCGACCTCTACAGTTTTATTATATGTACCTGTAGATTATCTTATACCATAGACTGAGTATATATAATTAAGGGATTACAATATAAATTATAACTACCAATCATCCTATAAGCTCTTACAAAATTACCGATTTCCAATACAAACGTAGTGTGAAGCTCAAAATCTCGCGATTGACTTCAAATTCCAAATTCAACTTAATTTCATAATGTAGCTATGATATATTTTTCAAAAGATTGTTGTTCTTTTGATTAATTTTAGAAAAATCGTAAATGCGCCATGCGCGTATATTTTCAAAAACGATTTCAGCACAGAAGGAACGTAATATGGGTGACGCGTATGGAACAGATACCTCAAGTAAATCCATAACGCGTTTTCGATTTGACGCCTTCCTCCTGAAAATTCTCATCTCAATAATAAGCCCCGTGACACAGAAGAGACAGTCTAAGGATGTCCTAAATGCAAAATTGAGCCAAGAAACTACTAAGCCAGTGCCCGCGCCGGTATTATTCAACAAGCTTCTGATAGCATACATATCTTTACAGATACATCTTCTCGATCTGAACTTCGATATAGTAGCGAAAACTATATTGAAGAGCTCCTCGAATCCCATTCCAAGTATATAGAAATACTTGGAATGGGATTCGGGAATTTATGTCCATAATGAAATTTCATTGAAATCACAAAAGTTTAACAACCATGAAGGCCAATAGATAGTTCATTTGCTTATATATTTAATTAAATAAAGAATTGTTTATCTTTTTCTAAATGGAAATTTTATAGGAAAAAACTTATATTATGATTTATGTTTAACATTACTCATTTATCAAACTCAGCTTTGAGATAGCCATGTTATTAGCAAATTCAGGTCTAAATATTTAATTAAGTATATATTGTATAACTCATTAACTATTTCACCATTAAATATTTAATGTTATTAACTAGTTTATAAGTTATAACTGACTAAATTTATAATACATATCATGAAAATATTCCAATTATTTTAAGTTATGTTAAATGAATTGAATATATTGAGTACAGGGAATGTTTATGCAGAAATTATTATAAAATTAAAATATATAATTCATATAGTATAAAATAAATTTATAATATACATATAAACATACATTGTCTATTGGAATTAATACTGCATGTTTGTGCATTCTAATCTATATTATGACTGAACAGATTTCAAAATCAATATAATTATTTTACTCTTTTGGCTACAACATTTACTTTTCTGTGGTACTTTCTGGGGTACTTTGAAAAAGGATCTCATGTTTTTTCAATTTTAAGTACTATACTATAGTTTAGAAATTATTTTTCTAGTTACTTTGTATCATTATATTTTTATAGCTAAATTGTTATTTAAAACTACATTCATCTAGCAACAACAATGCTACATAGAATCACTATGGAATTTTATAAATTGCAACATGAACATTAGTTAAAACAATGAAAATATTACTCTGTATCTATTTTTTAATACCTTGAATGGAGCTTTCTTGCTTTTTTTTTGCTTGCTTTTTGAAAATGAACAAGCCTCAAGATTGTTTAAATAGCATGATGTTAATACAAAATCAAAAAATATATTAAAAAAAAATGTAAGTACATACACATATACATACATATATAGCTATAGCATATTCTACATATTATTAATAATTATATTGTTATGTTTTTAGTTACATTTATTTTTGATCATAATAGTATTGTAGTTTTATTAGAATGTAGTTTTCTTTACCAACAACAGTTTGAAATATTATGAACACTATAAACAAAAGTCATTTATGTAATTTATAGAAATATCAGATCGATATACTCACTCCTAAAACTTTGATACCGTCACAGAAGTGCCAACCCATGAGCCAGTCTACTTCATAACTATGGTTCATAATAAGATAGCCATGTTCTTTCCCATGGTATCTAGGTATCATCATTCTTTATGTATATGGACAACTTTGTTCCTGACCACCATTCAGATATAAACACTAATTCTGAAAATAAATTACCAATTTCTATTTCATTTCTATAAAATTGATTGACACTTTAAAATAACATTAATATATTATAATACTTACGACAGTAAAACGAGTATGACGGGTATTCATATATTTGACATAGGTACCTTCAGTCTCTTTACATCCAGGAACGCAGCATTGCTTGTCTGATGGCATAATTGGGCCTTGACCTTCTTGATGAGCACACCAAAAATGAAAAAATCGCAAAAAAAAACCCTAACGCCAGAAACGAGTCCTAACTCTGTTCGACTAACTACGAAATTGTGATATATTGAGATCACAGTCATATGAATTTATCGGAGGAACATAAGCTCAACTCAACGATAAAACACAATAACGGGCACTTAGTTTGGGGAAAATTATAAATTTTTAAAATATCACATTGTTAAAAATACCTTTATCATCAACGGCGGACATTTAAAAACTCATCTCATCTGGTCTCAGCAGTGACATCTATTGAACGAATTCAAAAAAATTTATAAGTTTTACCCTGCCATCTCTATTGTAAAGTGGGACAACTTCAATATTTGAATTACCACGTGATTTGTATACAACTTGAATGACCCTGATTTCTACTTAGTTTGTGGTCATATGTGCGAACTCTTGATACGTATATGACATGATCATAGGTAGTAATTGGTATTTTTGGATAGGGAAGACGATAGGGAGTCAAATAATTAAAAAATATTTTGAGGAAATGAAACACCCGCTCCCACAGAAGCCATTGCCTAGGCCTACAGCTTGCAGCCTGCAGCGTAGGCGTCGATCTGGATATCTTGCTGTTTTTTCTTTCAAAGTTAATAATTTTCTTTTAAAAGGAAAAGATTTAAAAAGTGATTACAAAAATATATTATTTCATAATATTACATATATACGTGTCGAATTAATAACGTCGTTTATTTTTGAAGTCGGTTAAAAATAATATGAAATACAAAATTATCAGGTTTTAACTTGCGCGCACCTCCATATTTATTCATAGGCCAGGCAAGAGTGACTAAACAGTCACTGGGACAAAAGTTACTCGTGCGCACTAGGCCTAACGTTCGTTACAAAATTGGAAACATGGATGTATTAATAAAGAGTTGGAAATTGGAATAGGTATCAATATACACCATTTACCAGCAATGAGGTAGTAATACATTATACATTGATGGTATAGTTGTCTTGAACACTTGAGCACTAGGTTTATAACGACAACATTTTACACTTCAAGGTATTACAAACTCTCTTTGATATCCATCATCACCATCAGACTACTGCTGCTATAATAATGAAGGTTTAACAGATTTATCCAACTAAAGTTGAATTGGTACTGATTTGGTCACATCTCACAATAATTTCTAAATAATTGAAATCTAAAGGTAAACATTAACAAGTAGGTATTTAATGACTCCTATCTCTTTTATTCTCAGCTGTCACCGCAATAGCTTCTTTTTTCATTGTCTACTTTTTTCCATTTCTCTTAAAGTACTTGAAGTATTATTAGCACACTACTATTTCCAAATTAAAATTTTTGTGCATGTATATTTTTTAGTCCTTCATTTTAAATCAGCTAGATAGTAGATAAAATTTAGTACACAGATAGATTCAGCCCTTTTTTTAACGTCCCACTGCTGAGCATGGGCCTCCCTTCAATACTAGGGGCACAAGTGCGGCTTGGCGGACTTTGATAGTCTTACGAGCTTGCTAGGTACTCTCAGACATGCAGATATCCTCACGATGTTTTCCATGATTCGCACATAAAAATATCAGAGGTGCGAGACCTGGGATTTAAACCCGCTTTACTCGGTTTCCCAATGCGCTCAGCGTTACCACTGTCCACAGACTATGACATGGAGTCACATAAGTATTTCTTTTTTTTATCGTATGTGCATTATGCATACATAAAGGGGTTACATGGTAGCTCACTGGTTAGAAAAGCCAGTATTACGCTCTAAGATCGTTCCTTCCCTCCCAAAAAAATAACCTTACCCGGCCCAATGGGGCGAAGAATCACTTACGCATTTAAAGCTACGACATCCTGACGGCTGGCCAACTGAAACAAACCTCCCGGGCGATAAAGCCGGCAGCTTTGTCTATACAAGACCTAAACTCGCTCGAATTTGACTAAGTGAACATACTCTTTATTTATTACACTCAAGTTCGGTGCGGCGATGAGAAATCAGACGAAGGGTCGACAACTTTACGTGCTTTCCAAAGCCCAGGCGTAAAAACGCCCAACTCCCTAATTCTGGGTTATTACCTACTGAAAATTTCTTGACAGAAATCCCAATAACTACATTTGGTCCGACTCGGAACTCGAAACTACGACCTCATTATGTTGAGTACTAGTGACTTACCATCGCTTCGCTTGGGTGTGCCGTACGTCCCTAGGTACGCAAACGTAGCGTTGATACAGTTTCATAGGAAGATCTTTTTAAAGGGAATAATTCTGTAATACATTGTTTTCATATAACTTTATTAGTTTACGCGGCGCACGCCAATAAAGCTCCCTGTTAGCATGATTTTTTCCGACATCTTCAACAATCATCGTCATATTTCAGTCAATTTACATAAAACCTCACTCCACCTATTGGTGAAAACCGTATGAAAATTCGTTCGTTATATTTCGAGTTTACCGCATTCAGACAGACAAACAGACAGAAGCGGCGGGGGACTTTATTTTATATTACTTATGTAGTGATGATATGGTACACATCATGAGGATGATAATACATGGTAACCACTACACTAACTACTATAGAGTCAGTTAATTTATATTATGTTCATAAAATATGAAAACAAATAAACTAGTGTACATTTTAAATAAAACTATCTTTTCGGATTTTTTCACGAATTTCTTTTGATTTTTGGTTCCCGACGTTTCGAATGCTTTACAGCAATCATGGTCACGGGAGAGAATCTCTCATGGAGACGGAGAAAAAAAACCGAAAAGATAGTTTTATTTAAAATGTCAAATATTCGCGTAAATCTAAGAAAGTATTAGTGTATATTTCCTGCGTTTGATGACCAGTCAAGTAGAAGCCGATATTGGTCTGGAGAACATTATATTTATGTGTATTACTTTAATGGATTTTTCCTGACACTTTCTAATATTTTTCTCTTCCAGTTTAAAGACTAGTATGGTTGAAATCAATTAGGTAACGTAGGTACTTTAGAATAATCAATAAACTGCCACAATTATTTTTAAGGGATACTTGCACATATTATATAATACTGTCATAATTGAAAAGATACTACATTCATAAATTGCTTACGATGTAATTGAATGACTAATTTACGTTATTCTTTGGCCTATTTTGTTGGGCCTGAAGACTATAATGATGATCTATTCTGATGCCTAAAGAGCGGAGATAACTATTTTTAACCCCCGACGCAAAAAGAGGGGTGTTATAAGTTTGACGTCGATGTCTGTCTGTCTGTCGTTATCTATCTGTATTTTTTACATTTTTTTATAATTTTTTAACAAAACTATGACTAAATTTTATAAATATCAACTTAATTTTTTATAAATATATTTTTAACTAATGAATAAACAAGATCAGACTATGAATGAATTTCATTTCTTTCTGTAATTACATTAAAATGTTAACTCAAAATATTAACTCCAAAATCCTCAGACCAATAAAAACTTTTTTATTGGTCTGAGCCAAAATCGATTAAAAAATAATAAAATATCGATAAATTCGAAAAAATTAAAACGTAATTTGATTCTACGGCAAAAAAAAACTAAAAAATAAATAAAAACCGACTTCCAGGCACTAAAAGGCAGGCATTTAGAATAGATACTTAATCAGATATTTCGAATTTACCCTTAGTTTCATGTTAATCAAAAGATTATTCTAGAAATTAAAAATAAAAAAAAACCAAGAAAAAGTTAAAAACCGAGTTTTTTACAAATATCTGCAAACTTTGATCTTTTGATTTTTTGATACTAGATCTACAAGTTTTGTAGAAAACATTTTTCGATAGGACGTCACAGTAAGCCGAAAATTGAAAAAAAGTATTTTACAACGCTTTGCGTCCCCCATTTCTCGGGGGTAGCTGGGCATAGGAGACATTTTACGAATTTCTATTCCTTATATATTTTCCTGGTAACATTTTAAAATCATAAAACTTCTGGTTTTCAATATTTTTTTCTCTTAAAAATATACAGATTTCGATTGGTCTATCATAAAAATGATAATTTTAATTTTACTGAAAAAAGTACAGGATGCAGACAGCCTTAGTTAAGCAAGTATATTAAGACAAGGACTTCTACAATAGAACAGAAATGCATGCATGTCTAGGCTCTAAAGAATACTAAACAAGATTTTCACAAAAAAATAGAAATATAAATCTTGCCAAAATGTGACAGGCAATCTTTGCAACATTTTTACTCAAAGATATCATTTTCACACTCATTTTTACTCAAAGATATCATCTGCACACTTGTGTTATATAATTTGTAATTATAGTTACTTATATACCTAATTTGAAATTAAAATTATATATTTAAAGTATGTTAAATATACTTGTGGATTCTAAAATCAGAATTAACCAAAATCAAACTAGTACTACATGAAATAAAGTAGATTCCATGTTGTTATAGCAAAACAATAAAAAACTTTTTAAAACATAACTTGTTTTTATTGAAAGTTAACAAAATATACTGAAACTGCTTATCACTAAATATAATTTTTACAATCTATACAAATAATTTTCTACAACACAGAAAACAAAAAATTCTATATACACAGTTACCATTTTTAATTATAAAACTGCTATTTTTTCTACACTTAAAAAAGGTTCAGAAAAACCTACAAATTAAATGTATCCATTGTTTAATTATTAATAAAGGGTAACTGAACAAAACTGTAAAAATTAAATATGTACCTATAATTTCCACAATTATTATATACTAAAAGATTCTCCACAGCCACAGGTGCCTTTTATATTAGGGTTGTTAAACACAAATTCTGCTGATAATTTATCTTCAACAAAATCCATTTCTGTTCCTGTAATGTTAAAATTTTTATTAACCTTATGTATGTATAGTACTTATACGTTCTAGAGATTTAATGAATGAATCAAATGAATTTATTAGAGAAATATATATTTATCATCACACAACTTATTGAACTTCATGCCATTTTGAAATTTTACTTATAAACATGTAATTTTAAATTACCTAATAGAGTCAGCTGGGCCTTCTTATCAATAATTATGGTTACACCATCTTGCTTTACTTCTTCATCAAGTTTCCCTTTTGCAGTAGCATAGTCCAATGTATATGACAAACCATTGCAGCCTCTTTGTCGGACACCTACTTTTAAACCAATAAAGCCTTTAGCTTCTTCTTTAGACATTATCTCCTTGACCTTATTTACTGCTGAAGGGGTCAAAATAAGTGCTGCTCTTGATGGCAATATGCGTTTTTTAACAGCACGTACTGTCGCGCTTGCTATTGTTTTAGTAGCCATCTAAAATATTTATAATATAAAAAAATTAACAAAATGATATTGTAACTGAAAAATAAATAAACATTTCTTAGTTATATAAACTATATGAGTGAGGTTAAAATTTCACGGCTTCTCTTATATTACATGGTATTGATGAACAAGATTTAGAAAATATTTAATTTACGCGTTAATAATACCTTAAATTTAGTTGTTTTTTTTAATTTTTATTTTTTCATAATTCTCAAATGTCATGTTAATTAATCAATGTCAGTTGTCAGTTGTCACACTCTATGGTTGTCACTGCATAGATCACAAATTAGGCAACACAGACCAGGAACAACAAGATTGTAATAACTGCTCAAAACGTAGTGGTTACATGGGGATGTGCAACAGCTTTTCAGTAAATGATTAATAAAAAGTCACCAAATGTCAAAAATATATGTTGGTGATAATTGATAAATCTTGAGTGCTGCTTTTAGTCATATGCATAGCAAGACCGACTCGAAAACCCGTTCAATTTTTAAACCAGTTTTAGTCACTGACCCCAACCGAAAGGTTTCTTGATTTAAAGTTTCGTTTACGTTCTTTAACCGGTTAAAACCCGGAGAATGGTTTTAGACGAATTTAAGTTCCATGATCGAAATTAACCGGTTAAAATGAGTTTTTGTGCGCTTACATTTGGTGAATCTATGCTATTAAAAGGAAACTGTACGTTTTTTACTTATGAATGAATTAACCGGTTTATTTCGGTATCAAAACCTAACCTTTTTCTACGCATAATTATATTATAATATAATAAATATTTTTTTTATTCTTAATTCAAAGACAAGTACAATTTATTTCAATAATATAGTTTTTGAACTTAGTACGTCACTACACGAAATTGTGAATGACACGTCAGGTTACTCGTTGTTCATGTAGCGCGGTAATGATTTTCTCCTATTTAAATTGAATAATGTAAAATATTCACGATGGGTGGACAAAAGTTTGAATATGATGAGAGTGGAGCTACCTATTTCTATTTTGTATTATCGTTTCTGGCTCTTATATTAGTGCCGGCGACATTTTATTATTGGCCAAGAAAAAGGAAAGAAGGTAACTTTTTGGATTTGATAGTAAAAAACTAATTAAATATTTATTTCTTTAAAAATCTAAGTTACATTTTATGTGAGATTTTAGAAATAACATTATTTTGCTAGAAGATTTCAGTGGTCTCATTACAATTTTATGTCACGATACGGTATTTATAATTTGACGCACAATATTACACGTTGATAAACCTGAGAAATAGTTTTAACTAAGAACTTTATCATTCAAATTCATCTTCTTTTATAAAAATATATAAATTTCAGATCCAGCTAAACAAGCAGAACTATGTCAGTGTCCAAATTGCATACAAAAACAAATAATAATAGAACAGTCAGAACCTTACAAAAAAGTGAAAAACTTCTTTATTATGCTGGCAATTATCTCAGGATGGGTGCTTTTTGCATTTTTGGCAATGAAAGTGTCTCAATTTGACTATGAAATGTCCAATTTTGATCCATATGAAATATTAGGCTTGCCTCCTGGAGCAACTCAAGCTGAAATCAAAAAGTCATATCGTAAACAGTCTTTAATTCTTCATCCTGACAAGGAGACAGGAGATGAAAAGGCTTTTATGAGATTAACAAAAGCATATCAAGTAAGTTTATTGTAATTTACCTACACAACTATTTAAAAATATATTTATAATTAATGTGCCTAGGATACAATCATAATAAGAATTATTCTATTCTGTCTTTTTGTTATAAATATTACTTAATGTAATTTTTTATATCTCTATTTGGCTATATGGGCTATTTTTTTTAGGCTCTTACAGATGATGAAGCTAGGAGAAATTGGGAGAAGTATGGAAATCCTGATGGACCTGGTGCTATGAGCTTTGGCATTGCTTTACCTAGTTGGATTGTAGAGAAAGAGAATAGTGTGTGGGTCCTTGGGCTCTACGCTTTAGTGTTTATGGTGGCATTGCCTACTGCTGTAAGTAATTTATACAAATGTTAATAATATTATTTGAGTAATATAGATCAAAGGATTTTTATTTCAAATATGTTAAGAGGCCTATCACAAAATGTTTCTAGCATTTTCTGCAGTTGTAATTACTTCTATGTAAAGTTTTTATAATAATTTATTTAAAAAAAGTATGTTATTATGTTTCTTTCAAACTGATGTATAATGTGGTATAAATTTTACTTCATAATATTAATGTTGTTAGGATATATTTACAGCTAATTCTGAATGTTTTTAATAGTTTTTAAGATTTTGAAAAGGATTTTTTTGTAGAAATCCAATATATATTTTCAAATTTTGAGGCCCCTATAAACTCAAACACTATATACAAAATATTATTATATATTTTTCATTTCATTTGCTTAGTATAGTATTTCAATCTATGAGCTCTAAAAAGTGAAAACTCAAAAAATATTATTAAAAACTTGCTTCTGAATTTTGGCTTTATATCAATTACTATTCTTTACCAAACAATAAGTTAAAATTGTGGAAGAGTTTCAGTTTCTTTGAACAAGATCATGAAAGATGTGCATTAAATTGAAAAATCATGGTCATATGTAATGTAATAGGCCTCTTAAGTGTAATTTTGTATACTGTGTTCATTTTGTTTAAATTAGTAATGCTAGTTTCTTATCAAACAACCTTGATTTGTAATTTTTCAATTTGTTTCAAATATAACAGTACTTCATATAATATTCTACAAATATAACTTTTTTGTAGTAGCAATTTTATTAATAATATTGACTATAACAGATAAAGACATTTTAGATGTTTATAATATTTTCACTACTTGCAGGTGGGTACTTGGTGGTACCGTTCTATTAAGTTTTCAGGGGAACAAGTATTGTTAGATACTACACAAATGTACTTCTATTTCTGTCATAAGACACCTTCAATGCCATTAAAAAGGGCTTTGATGATTCTAGCAGCATCTTGTGAATTTGACAGAAGGCACAATTCTGAGATAATTGAGAGGGTCACAGATAATGAAGAAGTACCCATGGTATGGAAATCCTCAATAACTTATTGTAGCACATATAACATTTATTTTTTCCACATTTGAATACTGACATTTTCAATATCACTTTTTCTAAGTAATAAAAATGTATATAACATCAAAATTATCTTAAAAGTAATAATTATTCCACCATTAAATGTGGATTGTTTTGTTGAGATCATCCATGAGGCCTATTTCTCTATTGTGTAATCATGTAAAGCCCCTTTGTAAAAGATTTTGCTGTGGGTTTCGGTTTTATTTATGAGGGGTTTCCACAGTAAGTGGCCTAATTAATTATATTTAAAATTGCTATACAACAAACAATAAAGTTGCTTAACAAACATACATAAAATGTACATCCGATTGTGTAATATTAAGTATGGTTTGGTATATTCGGGCTGGTTTCCGCAACTCGATGTTATGATGATGTATGTTTAGCGTGTAGTATTAAGTATTAAAACATAGACAATTGGCACTAGCAACAATGGCCGCGGTCGCTGTCACCCAGCTCTATGAATACAACAAAAATCATTTAAATTAACATTGCATTATAACTCTGAACAAAAATAAAGCGGCAATTTTTTAATAATTGTACATTTAGAAGATGATTGATTTCACTGAATCGATTTGGCTCATTTATTTTTAAAATATTAATAATAGTTTAAATAGTATTCTTAAAGAAAATATGTCAGGAAATAATAATAATAACTGATATATAAATAACTAGCAGAACCACCGGCTTCGCCCGCGCTAAAACTACAAAAAAAAATATCTAAAAAGGTAGTTTCATACAAACTTTTATCTCATATTTTACCCTCTTATAGAATGAATTTCGTAAAATGCTAAAACACGTATTTATTTAATTTTATTGAAGAGCATTAATATGTACCAAGTTTCAAGTAATTCTGATCATAAATATTTTTTTGGATTGTATTATAACGTGTTTTCCCGTGGGAATTAGATAATCTCCCGCGGTAAAAAGTAGCCTATGTCACTCTCCAGCCTATGTCCACACAAAAAATTACGCCAATCCGTCACTCTGTTTCGACGTGAAAGGAGGACAAACAAACAAACACACTTTCACATTTATAATATTAGTATGGATATAATATAATAGTAATATATTTATATTAAAAAAAAACTAGCAACTCACCCTTGTTTCGCTCAGCTTCGCTCCTAGCTTGCTTCCCCCAAACAAACTTTCATCCCGATTCTCACCCCCTTAAAGGACCTTTTCTGGGATAAAAACTATATCACTCACTCACTTTTCATATCATGAGATTTAAAAAAAATCTTATTTTTAGTAAATACTTTTTTTTCTTTTAATTTTCATCTATACAAAGCTTGTCCTGAAAAAAAAATATATATTATCCAATTTGGTGCAGTCGATCGGAAGTTAAGCGCGTACATACTTTTCGGTGATTCATTTTTATTTATATAGATATACCAAACTATTGATATTTGATTGAGAAAGTCTGTGAGGTCAGCTTCTTATCTACACTAATATTATTGTTTGTATTTAGATGGTTTGAAACTACTGATCAGATTCTGAAAATTCTTTCACTAATGGGAAGTTATATTACCGCAGAGTGCTATGAGATATATTTTATTTGATAAAATTGACTCATTTCAATTACAGTTATTACGGGAGCTGCCGAACTTAGGCGAAAAGAACAAAGAGCAGCCTCTATGTCGGCCGTACAGTATCAAGGCGCGGGCGCTGCTGCACGCGCACCTGCAGCGCATGCGCCTGCCCGACACGCTGGAGGCCGACCGCCGCTACGTGGTGTCGCGCTGCCCCGATCTCATTGTGGAGATGGTCAACTGTGTGAACCAGCTGATTGCCTTGGCTTATGCTAGACGGAGTAAGTTGTTCATATAAATAGCATAGGCTATAATATATGTTTTAGGTTTGTTCTGAATTATCTATATCTATACAAATAAATATCAAGTGCCTGTTTGTAATGTCATAATAACATCTTAAAAAAAAAGTATTTTTAAAATTTTTGTCTCTATGTCTACTTGTGGTATAACCAATGTTCGATTTTTCACATCCACGAATGCGAATTTCCAACTCCAATATTCGCGAATACGAATGCGAATGTTGAATTTCAAGTAAAGCGCGCGCAAAATGTTAAACAGACAGGTTTGATATTTCGTTTTGGTCAACGTGTTTAAACCGAACATAGCGAGACTGTTTTTTTTTTGCGTAGTAGCTATTGACGAGTTTTAGTGTTTCAATAAAAAATATGGTTGAATTTTGCCCACTACAATAAACTTTTTGAAATAATCGCGAAGTTGGTGTCGTATTCGATAAATAGCAGTAATGTACCTTTATTATCGTTGCAGTTATAATGTTTATTACAGTTATATACTATTTATTTCCTTTAAAACATGAATTATTAATTATGATATATTTTTTTTAATTTCAGTACCTCGCTTACCTACGATTGGGACAATTGAAAATGTCATGAAATTATCACCGATGATTGTTCAAGGTTTATGGGACAAAAAGTCTCCGCTACTTCAACTGCCATATATAACTGATGATCATTTAAAATATTTTATAAATCGTAAAAAACCTATCAAGTCGCTTCTGCAACTCGCTCAATTATCTGGAGATGAAAGGAGACAAGTTCTGCGATTCTTGAATGATAAACAGTATGAAGATGTGATGAAAGTGTTAGGCAACATGCCATACATACATTTCCAAGTGAATACTGAAGGTATATTATTAGAGCTGAACCTATTGATACAGTAACTGTACGAATAATTTATTATTATTAATACTGTACATCTAATATTATTTTAATTAGTCCGGCTATTGATGATTATTTTTTTTTTATATTTTTACACCCATAATTTTTAAGTCAAAATTGTCACCAAATCTTAAATAACATAAAGCAATTATAATATTGGGGGTTCTGGGTTTGAAATAAAAAAAATACCTAACGAGAACTTACGTTAACGAAGTCGGGCTCGGGCCTGTCACATAATCTAAAATTAAAACTTACAAATAAATAACCTTTTATCCAGATGCTCTAAATTTAAAATTAAAAAAAAAACAAAATAAAGTGGCTGGACAATAATACTTACACATTAGTTGTACAGTAACTGGATTAATCTATACTAATATTATAAATAATTTTGTGAGGTTGTAGGGGGTAATCTCTGGATCTACTGAACCGCTTTAGATGAAATTTGGCAAGAAGAATGTTTGAGACCCTGGGAAGGATATAGGATACTTTTTACTGGGAAATTAGTCGGGTAAAAATGGAGATGAAAGTTTGTACAGGGAATCAACCTAGGGCTAGTATTTAATAGTCACATTGTATAATTAGTGTCATTATAAAATTTAATTTTTTATACAAAAAGTATCAATTACTTTATTATTTTCTTAATAATTTCTTTTTTTTTTTATATATATTTTTATATTATTTTTCCAGTAATTGATGATGAAAACTCTACGGTAGTGACAGCCGGCGCCATTGTCACTGTGACAGTTTTCCTTCGCAGGACTAATATGAGGGAACTATTTGGAGATACAAGCATCAAAGAAAAAAATGTTATGAAGTAAGCAATCGTTCATTATTTGTTTAATGAAAAAGGGTAAGCTTATAAGAAATATTTTATCAGTTTGATAAATCAAGGAGTCTTTTAGGAGAAGAATTTTAGAAGTCGCCTCTCCTTTATTATTCAGCCTTTTTTAACGTCCCAATGCTGGGGGTGGGCCTCCCTTCAATATGAGGGGGATCAGGCCATAGTCCACCACGCTGGCCAAGTGCGGGTTGGCGGACTTCACATGTTTTTCGAAAACTTACTAGGTTCTCTCAGACATGCAGGTTTCCTCACGATGTTTTCTTTCACCATAAGACAAGTGGTAATCTTGTTATAAATGACTCGCACATGAAAATATGAGAGGCCCGGGATTTGAGAGTTCAAATCTTTACTCTGTTTCCCAAGCGAGTGCGTTACCACTGGGCTACGTTAACATTGTGTAACTGGAATAAAGTAAATATTTTATTACACAGAGACGACGATGAAGCTGGAGAGAATGGCGAAAAGGTAGAAAACGACAAAAATGACAAGAACGATAAGAATGAGAAGAAAGATCCAAACAAGCGGCCGGTGTGGATGAAGCAGAAGAAACATGCACCAGCCAAGAAGAGTAAGAAGCCGGCGCAGAAGCAGGCCAAGCCCGCGCCCGCGCCCGCCGCCGCCCCCGCCGCCCCCGCCGCCGGGGACGCCAAGCAGAAGGAGAAGGAACCAAAGAAGAAAGATGAAGAAGGTAAGGGCTGACCATAGTGGAATAGTTATTGATTATCAATCTTATTTATTTATGTAAAATAATATAGGTATATGTTATACAAAATAAAGTAACAGAATGTCGACAAAGGATTACTTATCTCTTTAAGAGATTTCTTCCAGTTCAGAAGTGAGAAAATAAGTTAATTTAGTGCGGTGTAGGTACAGTACAGCATAAAATGGTATTAACTTAATATGAAAATATATCAACTAAATATCATAATTATACAAAAAAATAGATATATTCATACATACATCAATCTTCTTAAGAGAACGAGGTTTGTAGTTTTTTTTCTTCTTAAATTGTCTTGTGTTGTCTCGGTTCTTAATACCCGATCTACATGTTTGCCCAGTCTCAATAAGCCATTACACATTCAAACATATGGAGAGGGGGTTTGGTTAGTCACCTTGTCGTGGTGGGGGGCTCATTAGCGTCTGGCAACCCAGCCGGGCGCGAAGCCAAGAAATGCACAGGGAGGTGGCCCACTTCGGAGGGTGGTGTACCATGCGGGTTGCTCCTGGTACTACTCTTATAACAGAGTGGACCTTGGAGCAACCCCATGGTTGGGGTCTGCTTCGGCGGACCTGCCGTCGGAGCGTCGTGGTCGAGTGCGTAAGCGATCCTACGATTCTCCTTTAAGATGGGGGACGTTTTTTTGGGTTTTAGTGGGTAGTATGTACTGAATTTTCTAACTGGCGGGTCCCACATAACCACCTGCATGTGTACAGGTGGTATGTGTAAATGCATTTCCCAACATTAAAAAAATTTTACGGACAAGCGCGAGTCGGACTCGCGCACTGAGGGTTCCGTACACATTTGTAGGAAGTCTGTTTAACTTTAATGTTCAACTTTTTTTTATTTTTGAAATTCTTCCTTTATTTGCGCTGTTAAGGCCTTGTTTTTTACCAAATTTCGTGATTCTAGGTCAACGGGAACTACCATATAAGTTATCGACCCAAAATCTAACGAGTACTTCCGGTTGACCTAGAATTGTCAATTTTGGTTAAAAGCAAGGTCTTACAGCACAAGTAATGGGGAATTTCCGAAAAATAAAAAAAAGTTGAAAATTAAGTAAATTTTGGTAACTTATAAATTTTCGCGAAAATCTCAATTTGCCCCTATCTTTTTATCATGTTGACTCAGGATCTTGATTTTTATACACCTAATGAGGACTATAGACCTTAGTATCTGGTATAAATTTGAACTAGCTAGGTCTACCCGTTCCTGAGAAAATCGGTGGTGACACACGGACAGACATACGGACAGACGGACAAGAGAGTGACCTTATAAGGGTTTCTTTTTTTACCTTTTGAGGTTAAAGAACCCTATAAAGGTTTTTATTTATATGCACTTTTTATCCCGGAAAAATGTACGGTCCCGTGGGATAGGTTTGTTTTTATTTTATTTATCCATAATACCCTGTAATTTTTATTATCATTAAAATAATAAGAAAAATAAATTGATTTTATTAAATAAACCCTATTTTTTCTTTATTTTACTCCATATTTAGATATAGGTTTTTACTTTTTATTAATTGTGAATTCTAAGATTAACATAGACGTTTCACATCTGCCGGGCGTCCCGTTACGGCTGTTTTAATTTTAAATATCTTACACTCCTACGTTGTGTTGGGCCTTATGTTTTTCATTTTTGAATATTAAAACTAAAAAGTTTATCATATATCAGGTCAGGGCGACGAGTCGGACGACGACAACTCGGACTCGAGCTCGTACAGCGACGAGTCGGGCGACGAGTCGCGCGACAAGTCGTCGCCCGACGCCGACGACGACGACGACCAGTGGGACAAGTTCCAGAAGCGCCTGCAGAAGCGCGAGCGGCTCGAAGGCCGCTCTAAGAGCTCGCATCCAGTGCACTGTCCGTACTTCCCATTGGTTAGTGTTTTATTGTAGCTATTATATTACAGGTTTATGTTTCGAGTACTTCTAGGCAAATATTTATTTTGAAATAGTGAATAATAATATTTTTATGTTGTAAAACGGGATATTTACCATGTTTTTAGTTATTATTAAGAGTACTCCATGTTTCGGTGCTCTTGCACCATGGCCACGGGTATAATTAATTTTTGCAGGTTGATGTTACACACGTTTATCATAAAAATATTGTCAGTGACCACATTGAATAATTATGAACCTATTTCACTGTCCTTATCTCTAAAAAAATGCACAGATCTATTATTTTATTGCTCCATTAAAAAAGGACAAATTTATATTATATATGCATTACGTTTTATAATAAGACTGAGGCGATTAATAGCTACTTAAAGTGCTTCCTTCTAGCGAGTAAGGAAAGTTAAATAAAAAAAGCTTGTGTATCTCGACTTATTTGTATTGTGCTACACTCTACCGTATGTTTTTGTTATAAATATGCATCGTTTTGAGTCGGCCTTTAGGGCGATGCGAACATAACGTAACTGTTTATAGTTACTGGGTTTTTCTGTATAGGTATGTTATTCGAGATAGTAGTAGTTGAAGTTGGCGGTCTTGCGCTTTATCTCTCATTGGTCGTGTCGAGTTGCCGTCCCGTAATAATCGAGAGCTAAATTGATAGAGAGTGTACTTGTGTTTGCACACGCTTGTACTCTATAATAATTACGTCAGGCCAACCGTAACACATAGTCTTATCATTTATAAAGATATATTAACATAGTTGAACTAGTCGAGATGGGAAAACGCCAGTATACTAGTATATTATAACTAACTATGGCAATGATATGTGGTGACAGGAGAAACAAGAGTACTGGTGGTGCTACATCTGCGACCGCAAGTCCAACACGCTGCTGACGGCGCCGGCGCACGTGACGGCGCTGGTGCACGCGCACGAGCTGCAGCTGCGCTTCACGGCGCCGCGCTGGCCGGGCCTCTACTCCTTCGCGTGCTGCCTGCGCTCCGGTACGCACGCATGCACACATGCAGACATACAATTTGTGTTGTTCATAAATAAATAAATTATTAATTATTATTAAAAAAACAATTTATGAATAGTAATATATTGTATACACGATGCTTATTATTCCCTCCACGACCGCAGACACGCCGGCGTATCAGTTAAGAATAGATTTCTTAGAATTTTAATTTATTTCTTAGAAATTTACCTGGAGGTGTTATCGGTCAGTAGTAGTACATAGTACATTTTTTCCAGGAGCACTCGTTAAATTGACTATTTTTATATGCATAATAAGAGTCCGGGTTTATATCTGTATATTTAAGATCCCAGCTGCAATTTTAATTACTGTACAAAAAATATCAACCTATACTAATATTATAAAGAGACAGAGTTTGTTTGTTTATTGTTTGAACGCGTTAACCTCAAGAACTACTAATTCGATTCGAAAAATTCTTTTTGCAATAGATAGCACGTTTATTGAGGAAATATATAGGCTATTTATCATCATGCTACTACCCAAGGGAGCGGAGCAGTAATCATAAATGTCAACAAATCAACAAAAGCAAACTTCCATACATTATTGTAAAACTGATGAAAGTTTGAATACGCGGGTGCCGCGGATACTGCTATTCTGTACTAATATTATAAAAAGGTAAAGTTTGTGAGGTTGTAGGAGGTAATCTTTGGATCTATTGAACAGTTTTAGATGATGTTTGGTAAGAATATAGTTTGAGATCCTGGGAAGGACATAAGATGCTTTTTATTCCGGAAATCATCCTTTAAGGGGGAGAAAATGGGAATGAAAGTTTGCACAGTAAATCAATCATAAAATATAAATATCAACTCCAACAGACTCGTACATCAAAATGGAGCAAGAGCAGGACATGAAGCTGGACGTGAAGGGCGCGGCGGCCGTGCCCGCCGACCACCCGCAGTGGGACCTCAGCGAGTCCGACTCCGAGAATAATGACGAGGTATGTATTGTTCCGTTCCGTTCCGCACCGCTTTGTTCGGAACGGGACAGGAATTACTCACGTTACATTTCTGTTCCGTTCCATTTTATGTTTTGTTTTGATTTTTTCGGTGTAATTATGTGTTGGGACCTAACGCTTTATTGTTTATATGTTTGAGTATTAAAAAAAAATTTCTATCAGAGCTATCTCACAAATGATTTACGATAAGTTTATCTATGCTAACATTATAAAGAGGCAGAGTTTGTTTGTTCTTTTGTTTGTTTGTTTACATTTACATTTGTTTCGCTAATCTCGAGAACTACTAATTCGATTTTAAAATTTTTTTTGCATTAGATAGCCCGTTTATATTGAGGAAGGTTATATACGTGTATCATCATGCAACTACCCGAAGGAGTGGAGCAGTAATATAATATATGTATAGTCTGTCTATTCCATACTACCCATTAAAACGTACCTAGGGATGAATAAATCTTACGACAATATTTTATTTTATCAACTTATCTGTCACTTTGTGTTCGTCACAAACAAAATTATGAAAAATTATGGCTCTGAGCCAAAAATACGAGTGTGTAATTAAATTATAAATACCATATCTATGAATACGAGGATATCTTATTTTGAGTAAAAAAATATCAATATTACGTAAAAATATTTTGCAAGGCCCTTTCACCATTAGCCTTTGCAACGATTGCCTTACATATTGATAGGTCCAACGAAATGTATGAAACATTTCCACAAACAAACAAGTCCCCCAGTTTACCCTTAAATGAACTATAAATAGATTAAACGTTGGATTTTAGTTACATTTATCAATGGTTATAGTTTTAAAAAAGTTTGTGCTCATCTTTGTTAGCTATTTCATTATTCCTACGTTTTTTGAATAGCAAATATTTTTATTTTCCTTTTTTTATTACGTCTATTAGCTATTTTCGTATCGCAAATTCGGCTGAGATGGCGTAAAATCCGGTACTCGTGTAGCATATTTAATAAGTGTTAAGTTAATAAATAAAAAGAAAGTTAATCTAATAGTGAAGCGAAAATAAATGCGAAGTATCTATATAATATTTTGAATGTATTCATACTAGCAACTCAAAAACAAAAATAAATTTATCCCACGAGGAACCGTACATTTTCACGGGATAAAAAACTAACCTAAGTTCTATTCCACGAAATAATTTATCTCTGTGTCAATGCGCGATTGAGTAACAAACATCCATCCATCTAAACATTCGCATTTATAATATTAATAGGAATAGATAAGAGATGTTTCAGTTTAGAAAGTACTTACATGAGAAGTCTTATAATTTTTAAAAAAATATGTAAAGATCAAAACGTTATTTTTCGCAGACATACTTCTTTTTCTTTAAGTAGGTATTTAATTATGAATAAAACAAATATGTATCAGTGTATAATTTTTTTTTTATTTCTTTGTGGATGTCAACGCGTTTTTAAAGTTATACTTCGTTTGGAAAAAAATATGAGAGTAATTATAAGAGACGCGCGCACAGCGACAGCCAAAAAACAACATGATGAAGTTAGCTCCATTCCTCTTACAAACAGAGAGTTGTGATATACGGGATGAAATCTTTAGCTATTTTTGTTCTGTTACGCCAAAGAAGTATAACTTCTTACGTGCATACATAAGTACACACACAGGTTTTTTTTTATAAAGACTAATGTCTTCGCCTTCAGCCTAGAACATTTTAATCGCTCTCTTGTAAAATATGTATATTAGCGTAATAATGATTACTAAAACAGATATTTCGAGTCGCATTCATGGTCATAGGTGTATATAAGCAGGGACGTAACTATCTCTAATTATTGACATTGTTTTGATCTTCCTGTATGTTAAATTTCCTCTATTTTTTTTTTAAACGAGGTTTACTAATGGCATAAACACTTAATAAACATTAAATGGCGATGAATTGTTTTGAACGTTTTCGTAAATCAAAATTTTTATGTATAAAATAGTATTTTTATAGTAAATTAGTATATATGTGTTATTTATGTACATATATCTACTGTTCAGATGTTTGTGGGTAATAAAATCTATTATTATTTTAGATGCGTTACAACTGTACTTGTTTTTGGGGTTTTAAAATGTGATGTTTGTATCAAAAGAAAGTAATTTGAAACATTAAAATAAATTACAATCACGTTCACAATTGATAATTGGTATGCTGTTACACTATATATGTAATATCACATTTATTTTATTTATATATTAAGAGCTTTATTTAAAGGTTTTATTAGGTATATTGTATTAGGTATAAGTGATTTTTATTTGACACACTTTTACTGCCTTTACTTTTTATAAGTACAATCGCCTAGAGGCCGAGTAATTACTATTACTAGCAAGGCAATACTACGGTATATGAATATATATATATATATATATAGAAAAAAACTAATTTTCCAAAGGTTATGGTAGCTTTCCCACGCACTTACATACTGATATTTAATAAAAAAAAAATTAAAGCTTTAAATGTACTTGAAAAACTACTTGAATATGGAATATAATATAGAATTTTTGGATTTAATTATAATTTGATTGTAGAATAGTTTATAGTAAATTTGAGATAAGTGGTTCTAATTAGTATTTTTATCCGCAGGGCGCCAGCGAGAGCGAGTTCGCGACGGACGACGAGGTGGAGGAGGAATAATTTAAATATTAACTTATTTTTATAGAGTTTTTAATGAGGTGTACGCGGAATTATGTATGGATTGCGAGCGGGTGAATATAGTAATTTTATATACGATTGAATTGTTTTATTGGTTCTCCCCTTTTTTACCCGACTGCGGCGAATCCCAAAGGAGGGTTATGTGTTTGACCTGTATGTATGCATGTCCGATCCTATGTTCCCTAGTAACTAAAAAACGGTTTAATCGATTTTAATGATTTTGATAATATAATTGGAATACAAAATGAGCGGATCTTAGGCGCCAAGTTATGTATTCAGCCCTTTTTGACGTCCCACTGCTGGGCACGGGCCTCCCTTCAATAAGAGAGGATCAGGCCATAGTCCACCACGCTGGCCAAGCGCGGGTTGGCGGACTTCACATGTCTTTCGAAAACTTGCTACGTTCTCTCAGACATGCAGGTTTCCTCGCGATGTTTTCCTTCACCGTAAGGCAAGTGGTAATCATGTTAGAAATGATTCGCACATGAAAATATCAGACATGCGAGACCTGGGATTTGAACCCGCTTCACTCGGTTTCCCAAGCGAGCGCATTACCACTGGGCTACCACTGCCTTTTTGCGGCAAGTTATGCGGCTTAAAAATTTTTTTTTCCAATTCTTTTAAGTGGGTTATCGAAATGAAGGTTTTGAAGAGGCAACCACAACACAGTCGGAGACATACATTCATGTTACATCCTTGCTACGAGAGTACTAATATGAATTAAGTAACTAGTATTAAATATGAAGTCTGCTGATGAATTTTGAATACTAAGTGTTCCTGTATGTTTATAAAGCTAACAATAAACACTAAATATAGTGATGCGTCATAATAATGGGTCTGGAAAAAAAGGATTTAGTTAATACTTTTAAATATTCATATTAATATTATTATAAATAATACTTTCTTAGATTTACGCGAATATTAATTTCATATTAATAATATTATAAATAAAACTATCTTATCATCATGGATCATGGTCATCAGGGATCTTTGTCTCTCCCGTGGCCATGATTGTTGTAAAGCATTCGAAAGGTTGAGAACGAAAAATCAAAATAAATCAGCGAAAAAATCCGAAAAGATTTAAAATTTCATTTTTTAAATATTGATGATGATGATGATGTTCTCCTGGCCGATTCCGACCACGGCGGCCAATCTCATTGAGACTAGCCAACTGCGCAGGAGATATTATAGTGCACAAGTGTACTCGCAGACACAACGTGCACTCCCTATTCCTATCACTCTCATACTCTGGTGGGCGGCCTCTCGACACGACCAGTGAGAGTTAAGGCGCAGGACCGACGGCTTTACGTGCTCTCCGAGGCACGGTTTTAAATATTATGGTACTGGTAAATATTTAAAACACCGGTTTTATTTCAAATGATCTTGCTTTGCTCGATTTATTAAAAGTAATTGCTAGGCGAGGCGCTGCTCGCACAGTCCAGTCTCGTGGGACAAGTACGTGAGGTTCTAAGAAAATTATTATTATTAAAAAATAAATATCGAGTTTATGCTTCTAAAATCGTTGATTCGACACGTTTGAGCATTAATTATATAATTGCTTGTCAGGTTACTAGTTCAGTAAATTTGCCTTAAGTCCTGCAATTTACACAGCTTGTACTGTATTATAAATTTATTTGAACATTTCTATTCTAACTATCCTTGAATTTATTATTATTTCCGGTTCTTAGATAGGTACGCTCTACGCATTTTTGCATATAATACGAAAAAAATAAACACATGGTTGTTCATGAGTTGGCATGCGGTGTGTAAACAATTAATAAATTTATGTAATAACAAAGGATAGGTGGGGAGTTTTTATTAAAAAAGTATTTCTTTTAAACATGGCTGATAAATTTCATCTTTTTATCAATAATATCTATACTAATATTATAAGGAGGTAAATTTTGCGAGTTTGCTAGTTGTGACGTTGTAGGGGGTAATCTCTGGATCTACTGAACCGATTTAGATGTAATTTGTACTTAATCGAGTAATCATACGTCAAAATGCCTTACATCATTTTGGAAAAGAGCTGATACTCTTACACTGCTGGTCAAAACATAGCTAAGAACCACCGCAAGGAAACTGGCTTTCAAATGAAAAAAACCGCATCGAAATCGGTCTATCCGTTTGAGAGCTACGATGCCACAAACAGACAGACATCGACGTCACACTTATAACACCCCTCTTTTCGCGTCGGGGCTTAAAAACAATGTACTAGAAAATTGTAGGTCTTCAAAATGCCTACAGAAAAGTGCATTAGCATATGTCTGATGTGTCATATCTGATATCTCCTAATTGCACTCGCAATAACTATTTTTATCAATGTAACTCGACCGAAGCGAGGTTAAGTCGGTGGTAAGTACCTAGCTAGCATAAATAATATAAAGGAGGCTGTGAGTTGCAGTTTTTGCACAAGCAATCCTGTAACCGGTAATGTCCCATTGCATTACGATGGTAGGGATCTGCTGTGGGGTCTGTGAGTGTCTCACAGTCTTCTGATCGTTGACGGTCGGCAGTCGACAAAACTCATGATGAGTTTCCCCAGCGATATAAAACAAGGGTAGGCTAGCTGTGATATATCTGAGATATGGTCTTTAACAATATTTTTCAGCATATAAAACCTACCACACTGAAATTATGATGTTCGAGAGATTATATCGTTTTCATATCGATTAATTCGATAAAATAGTGACAGTGTCCTTTTTGCATTTTTATCTGGTTCGATTCCCGGTTCAAGCAAGCTTTTTAAAAAAAAATTAAATGCAGTTATTATTATTTTTTAAAATAATGAAATGTTTCCTTTGAGTAAATCTTGATAACTTCAATATTTAAGGTACTTTCCTTCCATGTCCCATCGATTTGTTCCACCATGTATAGATCTCTCTCTCCGCAATCTATACGCAAAGCGATTTTTTATAGGTACTTAGTTATTATATTTTAAGACAAGAAATAAATGTCTGCTACTAAAAGACAATAAATTAATGTCTTATAAGGAAAACATGCTTCATGGAACTAATTGGCATATGTTCCGAGGATTGCATGTAACACATCAAGAGTATTCGGCAAACAATAAAATTATTATATGTACTATGTAGGTATATAGGTACCATAGGTTATATGTATATATACAAAAATAATTCGTATATCATACTGAAGTGTTGTAGTATTTAATATAGTAGTAATAGTATAGTAAATGTATCGTCTTAAAACTAAATTACTCACCCACACTTTACAATTCTAGTTGTTCTTTTAAATTCTAGTTGTATCGTTTTCAAAATCACTTTAAAAGTATTTGTTCCACCCTTAGGGGTTAATTAATTTTTTAATTTAAATATTTTACTTATACATTTAACTTTTAAGCAATACTGCGATAATAATTACAAAAACACGTACCTATCATGACGAAATAAATATAAATAAATCAAGGAGCGGTGTAGGTGCATTTCCTCGCAGGCCTACTATAAGCATTAGCTTTATAACACAGGCACTCATATTACGAGTATGTAACCAACATCAGTGGTTTGTCGGGGGTTAAATTTGTAAGTAAATATGGTACATTAACTCAATCCCAGAACGCTAATACCAAAAATTAAAAAACCATGTTATGCAGACGTGTTTAAATAGCGAAGTGTTGATAATATTATGTGTACATTGTACAAATGTACTAAAAGCTCATAAAAGCTGCTTATCTATTCAAACAATGAAGCTTTAAATTTCATGTTACAAAAAATATGATTATGGAAAGATATTATTTCTTCTTGTTATTTCATTTACCTATTTTAGTTTGTATTAGCAAACATTTGAACTTAAATTATGTAATGGCGGTGTAAATATTTAAATCGTGTTGAGTGGCTGGGAGAGGTTTGATCAGTATAACGTCGAGCAATGTGCTAAACTACACAAAGGGATGTAAGCGCTTTGAGGGTATCGTCCTCGGAGGCTGTGCGGGCGCGCCCTGGGCGCAGGTGGGAGGGAGGGAGAGGGAGGGAGAGTGCGAGGGTGGTGGAGGGGACGCGCGCCGGCAGCCGCACTCGCGCGCCGACGCCCGCCACAGACCTACGACCGAACGATCGACGCCCGCGCCTGGTGTCGTATTACCGCTCTAAATATACCTCGCGCCCGCGATCGCCTATTTGGAAACGATCGCGCGCCGTGTTTTGAACCAGTGATTGACAGTGCTGAGTGAAGAATCTTTCCTAATTGACGAAATTTCTTAAGAAGTGAGTATCCTTGGACGTTTATCTAGGATGTGACTCGCAAATATTTTATTACCGTATTCCCGTTTTAAAATAAACAGCTGTTTCCTAGAATCGATAGCGCTGGTAACGTGCTAAATTGGGATTTTGTTTCGGGTAAACGTTGAGGAAATCCGAGAGGCTGTAACATGGATCCATTATGTAAACACATCATAATTTATTTTTTAATAGTAAGCAATAGTTTAGAGTGTTATATATAGTTTGAGCGAGTAGTATACAGCCATTTTTCTGAAATTCCAACATTTAATTGTAGAGTCAATTATTATTTAAATGAATATGGATGTGACTTTCCCTCTTTTGGAATACAATAATAATTTTTCTAACTGCTTGCTATTGAGCAGAATGCGGACAACAATAGGTAATCTAAATATTCGTATTGGGTGAACTAGAGCTGGTTTTGCGATGTGGACCATTGCATAAGCAGTTGTTTTGTCCGGAGGGGTACCTAGTGGGCAGCGAATATTGTGGATTTCTGTTTCATTATATATTTTGAGTTGCCAACGACATAGTAACCTCATTAACTATTATAAAACAGGAAGGTTGAATTAAATGACTTATTAAATGAATTTATTTGAATTAAAAAAAAACATATACAAAACCGTCACTCAAATGTCTCTATGAGAGTCTCTATATCGATTTAACTTTTCAATACTTTCGGCTTATTCTTTTGGTTCTTCCATAAATCTGTTTTTTGTTCTTAGAGTTACGAAATGCTATAATGGATAAAAGTTGATATTGATTAACCTCTAACCAGTAGCTGCAATTAAATCATTTTAAATTGTATCTGAAATAGTTCATAATAGAAGAATTGTGACGGTCATTTACTGTAAAAAATACATTAACCTTTATAATTTTCAACTCATCTGATGTAGTTTTCAATTTGATTTGCATCATTACCCAATGTTATAGTTGAATATTTTAATCGTTGATGAATGTTTATTCAAATTTACGAACACAACAATACTATTACTTGTTATTTTATTATTAGTTGCGATCTTTGAATCCTCGCTAGTTCTCAGTATGGGTTGCAGTACGATTTGTGATATCCCAACATTGGCCACAGACTGGCGCGATGAATCGAACTGCGGACTGATAGTGGGCCGGTTAGACGAGTCCCAAGCAGAGTGCAACGGCCCAAACCAAAGGGATTTTAAAACGTTCATACTTGCAAGCCCTTTGATCTTCTGATGCATACCTACCAAGTAGCTATAGCTTAACTGGACTAGGTATATTAAGTATTCTCATACAACCGTTATTATTCGTTTTTAACCTTGTTAATTTAAATAAAATAGAGACAAAAAATAGGAAATGCTTCAAGCATAAATACTCTAATGGTAAATCAACCGGTTATAAACGAAGCAGATGAGTAAATGCAGTTTATCTATATGCAAATTAATTGATACCTAGACTTATTGCGTAGTTGAGTCGGTAAATGTAAGGTAAATTTTATGTAGGTTTAAGATAACGTCCAATAACAAATATAACAGATATGTATAATAATTATTATTGACTTTGATGTTGTAGTTTAGTTCATCCTAGGCATCAGTAATAAATATTGTTTATAATGGGCATGGGCATTTATTGTTGTATGTACTTATAAATATTTATAACGCCATAAAATTAACTATCAAACGTATGAAATAATCAAGAAAAGTATTATAATAAAATTAAGGTTTTAATAGATATGTATGAAATGATATGTATACTCGTATAAAGGTTTTGAGAAAGTAATATAATTTACGATAGAGTTAGTTGTCTTTTTTACTCAAAACGGAAAACCCAATAAAAAGTTTTGTTTGCAATACTTTAAACAAAACCTTCTTTGTTAATACTCTTTTGAATGAAGGTCCTTGGGATTCCCGTGATTGTAGTTCTCAGAATTTCTCCTAATTTTTGTTATAAGAAGCTTTTGTTCCCTTACGAAGAAATAATGTTTTAGATACTATTTAATATTAAAACCCGATATTTTTAAAAGCTAAACAATATTTTAGTCGCTGTGGAACTTACTTATTAAAAGATTTATTATGGTATTCATTCATAGAAAGATAACAAAACAATTGTGTAAAAAATATAAATATAACTAGCATATTATTTTTACTAGTCTTCTTCTTTTGTTAAAGACTGGAAACTTTTGCATTTTTGGAGCTAATGGAGATGACGTCTAGCATCTACGATCATTATGAATATTGTTAACCCAGTTTCTGAGCGGATATATTTTATTGCATATGTGAGGTAACCTTGTGTTTTCCTTATATATAAATAAACATGTACTTACCACCATGTGCACTTTAATCACGCGCACGGCGCAATGTGCGCGGAATACATAACTGTTGTTGAGAGAGTAATTGCGATCTCAATTTTTCTTTAAATTTGTATTCCAATTTTTGCATCCGTGATGTATTGTTTCAGCAAAAGAATTTATATTTAATTATCTATAGATATATTGAAAGTTACAGTTATATATACACTGAATATTATAAGTAATTAAGGTGAGTTGGTTGGAATAATTACGTCAAAACAAACAATAACTGTATACGGAACAATATAAAATCTCCAGCTAACCTTAATCTTCGTTAACGAAAAGTCTTAAAGTAGACTGGCTCGAACTTATAAAAACATTCGAAAAATTAGTTACCTATATAATACTAAATAGTAAATACATTTTTTTTATGAATCGAGGAATGAACATTGTAAATCGTCTTTTGGGCATTGTCACATCACTCATATGCACCATAGCTCTACCATTCCATTACCATAGTGTTTCTATTAGTTTTAAAAATATAAATTTTCGTATATTTTTTTCTGTAGCTACGCTCATTTTATAGTGGATGTAATTTTTGATATAAAACGGCAATGATGACATGAAAGTACGGTATGCAAATGTAAAAGTGGTCTACATGTTTACACACCACAGAATATGAATTTTAATTATTTTTTTAAATTTCGTTTTGATAAAAGTCGACGCTGAGGTAGAGTCACACATATGGGTTCTCATCAAAATGTGCGAGGCAAAAAGTATATTTGCGAAATGACAACAATGCCTTGCTTTAGTGCGTAACATCTTATAGCAATATCAAATTACGAACTTTATAATATGTACTAAAATTAACGAATATAATGTGATATGACAATGTAATCACAATCATTACAATATACATATATAGGTACGTTTCATACTAAGTTTCTTGTATGACAGGCGCCTATTAGTTAATTTGTTGTTATCAACCATTATTATCATTAAATTAATAATATATTTAAATACTAGCAGAACCCGCGGCTTCACCTGCGCTAAAACTACAAAAAATCTCTAAAACGGTAGTTTCATACAAATTTTCATCCCTTATTTTACCCCCTTATAGCATGAATTTTGAAAAATGCTGAAACATGTATTTATTTTATATTATTGAAGAGCATTAATAACAAGTTTCAAGTAATTCTGAACATAAATATTTTTTGGATTGTATTATAACGTATTTTCCTGTCAGAATCAGATAATCTTCCGCGGTAAAAAGTAGCCTATGTCACTCTCCAGACCCCCAAGTATCTCGACACAAAAAATCACGCCAATCCGTCATTCCGTTTCGGCGTGAAAGAAAGACAAACAAACAACCACACTTTCACATTTATAATATTAGTATTGATTATAAGCATGTTGGTATACTTAAGTCAATAATTAGCTAATAGGGCTGTTTAAGCACAATAAGAACATTTTATCAATTAAATCTATAATAATAAACTCATCGTTTTGGTCTTATCAACACGTAGCATTCATGTTTGCATGACTCATCTAACAATTTATTTATTTACCTCTAATCAACATTGGAAATCAAGCGAACGTGTTTTCTGTTTGAGGAAGCGGTGTATGTTAGACCATTTCTGAGAACTTGGATGGCGTACAAAAGAAATCTCACTTTAGTATGTAGGTAATGACGCATCTTTCGATAATCCTGGTAACTTTATTTGACCCATGTTTATAATCAATTTCTATATGTTTCTATTTACAGACTTAGAATAACACAGTTACGAACGCACAAATAACATTTACTTACATGATAATTAAGTATATGTAATATGTAAATACATATATACTAGGTGATTTACCATAGTTTCATATTCTAAATTCAAAAGTAAAACGCAAAATTCCTTCTTTATATAGATACTGTTCAAACTAAATTGTAGAGTAGGTATATTTTTATTTACCTAACTAGCATTGCCCGCGGCTCCGCCCGCGTTAGATGACCAAAAACCAAATTCTTAGGTTTTACATATTACTATACTCTTACATTACAGTTTTTGTATTTTTTCTCAGAAATGAGATATTTTTCTGCGGTAAAAAGTATCCTATATGTTGACCCGGATAACCAGCTACCATCATACCAAATTTCATCAAAATCCCTTCAGTGGTTTTTCCGTGATGCGGTAACAGACAGACAGACAGGCAGAGAGACAGACAGACAGACAAACAGACAAAAATTCTAAAAACTATAGATTCGGCCTCTGTATCGATAATAATGTCTATTTCAATAAGATTTTCCAAAAAATATTTAATGTACAGATTCGGCTTAGTTACAATTTTATTATATGTATAGATTGTAAGTACTTGTTTCATGCACATTTACCTAAAATTAGTACACAATAGTCAGAACACGTGATCACTCCCACGAATTTCCTTATAATGTACGTATTATGTATATTTTACCTATTAATGAGTTGCTCGCATACATCATATTTTAAAATGTATTAATGTATTTTAAAGAGCTAAGAATATAATTTGATTTGTAAACAAAACGCGTTTACCTACTATTCCGGTTGGAGAAATTAGGTAAAGGTTTTTTTGGAGTTATCTTTGCCTTTAATAAATTTCATTAGTTACAGTGAAAGTGAATCCTACTAATATGTATGTATTATAAATATGAAAGTTTGTGGGGATGTATGGATGGATGTCTGTATGTATAGATGTATGGATGTTTGTTACTCTTTCATGCAAAAACTATTGAATGGATTTTATTGAAACCTTACAATAATACAGCTCATATATCAGACTAAAATACAGGCTACTTTTTATTCCGGAAAGATTTTCAGTTCCTGTGGGATAGATTTTTAGAGAGAAAGTCGAGAGAAGCGAGGGTGAGCCGTTAGTATTATAATATAGAATGTAGAATACTTTCATAGCTTAGAGCTCGCAATATTTATAAAATTATGTCTCTATTAAAATATTTATGGCCTTATAGTAGTTATTATCTAATAAATAAAACCATTATCAAATTGCTTAAATTCTTGTGCCGCGAAGGGCAACCAGTTGGAGCAAATACCATTATTGAGTTTTTAATATTTTTTGTTGCCATAAGCTTGGCTTGGCGCTGAGTCAGAGGTCGCCTCGATTGGTCAGGGTTTAGCTTACTCATAACTGTATCAGGACCCATGCAACATGTGAGTTTCCTCCCTTTGTTATGAAGTTATTTATTTTAAAACAGTACTTACTGGTCTCTATTTTTTCGCACATATTTTGCTGATTTGCATATGTTTGTTACCTATTACAAAACACTAAATGCACACATAAAAAACTGCAAGCCTATCAATGTCCATAAATAATAATACTGTCTACATTGTTCATTCCACACAATTTGTTAGCGACGCGAGATGGAGACGAAGTCAGTGGGTAAATTGAATAGGTACATTGAGAGCCGGGTGAACGTGCCATTCATAAACATGCCAATATGGCACCGGGATCAATCGTGCACATCCGTTTTGCTCATTCTTAGGTCGTAAGCCAAGTCCTCGTCTGGAACAATACTAAATTTATATCATAATACTAATAGAAGTGTAGCCGCAGGCCGCATTGTGTACGCAACGTGCACCAACGATGACGAATTCATCGATGTATTTTAAATACTGGCAAATGTTGTCATTTGAACACAAGAACATTCATTTTGTAACGCATATGTATCAAACAATCAATCTTTACATTTCAGTGTGTAACTTTACGCTTGACCCATATATTATATCTCCATAATTAAAATTATGTATTTATTATACAACCGCTGAGAGATGATATAATTTTCAGGAATTTAAAATTACTATATGCTTGTAATGTCCCACGTTGGTTGTTTGCCAAACTTTGACATACTTAATACTTATATTTTGCACTCCGTTTCAACTTACAAGTTAATAACAACGTTAATAAAGAATAAAATTGATTATATATGGAACATTATTTATTATATATTAACGCTTATTAATTTTTTTTAAACTTATGTCTGACATTGAAATGAAGAGTTATATTTTTAATTCAGTAATATTCATATATTACTGAATAATGCGCTTTGAACAGTTTGACCTAAGTTAAATATTGATTATTTAATTAAAGCGTTATCTTCGGATGTAATATTATCTATCGGGCTGACAGCAATTTCAAAGTAGTGTTATCAATGAGGCGTCCAGCCGAGGGGCATCTCTATCGTCGCATGGCTTCCCGCCAACAGTTTCGCAACCGCTCTATATTTGCCCATCAAGGTTCTTACTTTGCATTTTGAGGGTTATTGACATTATCGCGTAGTTATTATACAATTAGTTTCCATCGCAAAGATGTAACACGTAAAACCCCGGAGTTGTTAGGTACATGGAAAGTTGCTCTTGAGACGGGAGCTCAGTGACGTGTGAGAAGTGCCAAGTTTACGTTACCGCCCACGATTACAGAAATAATACGAGGTCATGATAATGTCGACTCATGAAAATTTTAAATACCAAAAAGATATTGCTCTTCACAGCAGCTGTATTAATGGAATTTGTGGTAAAAAATATAAAGATTTCTAATTATCAAAAGTATAAATTTCAAATAATAGAATATTTTCTACTATTTCACGGTAATATTTGCGAAGCGGCATATATTGCATATATTTTATATTATACCTACGTCACTGATCAAATAATACCAACGTTTAAAATTAATAAACCGCATCTTTTTGGTGTTGCTATATAGTATATATTTATATTTAATATATTTAATGTGTATAAGCAGCAGCATTTAAATATAAAAAAGTCTTCTATGATATACTTTTCGCATGCGACATCACGCGCGTTTTATAACGATAAATCATTACCTAAATCACTCTTACCCGTTTCCGTGACGTGACAGCCCTCTTAAAATCCGTTTGCCTTCTGGATGGGATATCCTCTATCCGGTTGCAACTCTTTCTTTCTCTAGATGAGAAAGAGTCTACGTTAGTTTTGACTATCCGCCATTAAAAGTACATAAACAAGTAACAAAGATAAAACTACAAATAAGTAGATAAAAATTAAAAATAATGGTTGTGCATATACTATATACCAAAGTACTGTGTAGGTATATGAGATCAATAAAAGTTTAGCTATATTGTTAATCGTAAACAGATCTATGTACGTGTTTCCTAACTCTTATAGTTTCTACCTTTCATTTGATTTGACTACGTTTTTGACACCTTACCATCATCATCCGGTGGTGGCATGGTAGCTGTATTGGATAGTTTAATATTAAAGTAGGCTAAAGGCTAATACAATAATTAGTAAGGAATTTAAATGAATACATATACATTGTACAGATAAATGTGGATATTTGTATGGCACTTCAAACTTAGACAAAATTAGGGCGGATCACTAGTATCAGGTAAAATCCAAAATATATTTCGGCATATATATTATAGGTATTTATATTTGTGATGAAAATATTGTCAAGCGAAAATTATATGAAGTTTATGTTAAATTCACTCTCGTATCTCTGATAAACGTAGAATAAATATAGATACCAAAGATACCTACAATTTTTGTGTAAATATTACAAAATTCATCGATTTTTATTGAAGACGTCCAGACCTTATTATAACATAAAATTATTTCGATGGCGCCACATCTTACCTTTGAATACTTAGTCGTTTAAGTGCAGCTGACGCCGAAAGCTTGCGACATCTCAACCGGACTCAAGCATGCAATATGCGTTTATTCTCATACGCAACCAGAGGTAACAGGCTCGACCGATACGAACTATTAGTGAAAGCGTCGTTTTGTACTCCGAATGGGTAAAATCAAAAGTGTGTAACAATGTAGCGACGGCGCGACCTCTGAAGGCCGCAGCTGAGCAAACAACACACGTACCTCGTAATTACTACAGTAGCAATGACATCAGCTCTAGATGGCAAAATTTTAAAAATCTGAAAGTATTATTGTTTTTTTTAATATTTATAATGGTATAAATGAAAAAAGAAATAAACAGAAAATGCTTACAATGGCTCTACTTTATTTTCATTGATATAAAATGATCTAAAAAAATATTATGGCACGTACCTATATAACTAGACTTTTTTGTATAACTATATACATAAATTGCTATATACCTAAATTAGTTAGATGAATTCATTTAATTTCATCAACCAATATATTGTAATTATCTGACCAAACAAATAAATACAGGAAAAGGCATGACCGGGACAGTCAACTTTGCTGTGTTAAACATAACGGTGATCATATTTATTTTGCGAAAAGTTCTCTCTCCCACGCATCCTAAACTCTTTCGCGGTACCACAATGCACAGGTGTAAATATTTATTTTAACACCTACCCGTTAACAATAATTTACTTTAGCTAAATTTATAACTGCCTACTTGGTCTCTGCTTGCCAAAAATCCTATTTTAAGACAAGCAGGCACGACATTAAACTTTGAGAAATATTGCCAATGTCGCATTATACCTGCATTAAAGATATATATTTATGTACACATGATGAAAATACAAGTGATTAAACTTTATAAAAATACTTCGCATTTTCCCTATAGGTTATGTTTAACTTAAAAGTGTCGACAAAAGTGTGGTATTGTGTGAGAGTTGAGACTCTTATTTCGTTACGTCGAGGGTCGTGGGTTCCATTACTATTTGTATTTATCAATTATATTTGTGTATTTATTATTTGTAAATGAACATTGAGTGGTGGGTATGCGAAATCAGAATTTCACCACTATAATCTACCTTTATCTAACAAAAGAAAATATTTTTTCTTCCTTAAAGATAAAAGTAGGTATATATTCATATTTTTCAATGAAGTATTATGATTTACGAATACCTACAGTTACTATTTTATGAGTCATCCTTATATTTTTGTTGTAGATAGATATGTACATGGACAGGCAATATTTGTTTAATTCTATTTTTGTTTTTTGAAAATATGTGAAACAATTTTTAGTTTCAAATATGAAAATAATCTTACTATTCGGAGCTAATACCTACGGCCACATTTTTTAACAATATAAAGAATAAAGTTATTTGAAAAATGAACACAACAACTTAAACCGGTTGTCT
Organism: Brenthis daphne; assembly: GCA_947093115.1. Lineage (NCBI taxonomy): Eukaryota > Metazoa > Arthropoda > Insecta > Lepidoptera > Nymphalidae > Brenthis > Brenthis daphne. Next base: position 3,006,327 of record OX352477.1, on the reverse strand, counting down.
CTATGTGTAGTTTGCGAAGATTTGGCAACAACAATTATTATAAACTACGAGGCATTTAAAAATACACTATCTTTACATAGTAGGTATAAAATGAAGTTGCTCTCGCTGTCTGTTCGCTTAGATCTTTTAAACTACTCAACGGATTTTAATACAGTTTTCAGCAATAGATAGAGTGATTCAAGAGGAAGGTATGTATGTATAATACATGCATATTAAAGTATAGAAAAGCCGAGAAATTCAAAGATTTGTATTTCATTCTAACCGTTAACACGTACCTAGGGACGAACCCGAGCGAAGCGAGGGTGAGTCGCTAGTACTTAATAAAACTCCACAGTTTTTGCTACATGACTTTAGGAATCTTCGTAAAGTAAAATTTTAATTACAAAGAACTTTTTATATTCCATTTTTATTCGATAAAATGTTCGGGTGTCCCTTTAAAATAAGATGTTAATTGCTTATTTACTTTTCAAATATTAAGGGTAATCTTGCGCATGATGGGTGACACCGACCGCGATGTTACGCGCTTACTCATTCGAGTGACGTCATCGATTGGTACATGAATAACAATCCGGTAAAAATCTAATGCGTATGTTTAAACTTGAAGCAATACATAGAGGGCAAACCTATTGCTTCGTTGAATTATGACGTGATTACAAGTAATTACAAAGTCATCGATATTTCGGAAGATTTTTTTACGACACGTGCCATTTTCGCTTGTAGAGTGACTCGAGGGCCGATCGATTCATCCGTGTTTATCATACTTTACTTTCATCTCGCATTCAATAACGAGGTCACTATGAAATTTTATGTATTATATATTGATAATAAAAAGGGAAAATATTTTGTAAGGCATCCGTAATCGCAATAGTTAATTTTATTGCATTATATGGTCTGCTATTGTACTGAGATTAACACTCACCCTCTACCATCTAAGTTAAAAGACGTGAGAGTCGAGAGAGAGATAATCGTAGGTGCTTATATAGTATATGTTTTTACTTTTTATTATATTATTGTATAGTTTTCATAATATTAGTAGTCTGGAATATTTTATATTGAGTGAGATCTTAATGTAAAACATTGACACCAATTAAGTTTCTAAATTTTAAACGAAATAAAAGTTTAAGTAATTATAACCTCTTAAACAATTATTATATAAGTTTTTTTGTGAGTAAACTGAAAAATATAAAAGCTATTAATCTGTTAAATATTATAAATGTGAAAGTTTGTGAGGATATTTGTTACTCTTTCACGCCAGAACCTGGGTCTCTGAGAGAATCTGGATAAAATTTGGCACAGAAATAGATTAAAGTCTGGTATAACACATAGGCTACTTTTTACCCCGGAAAAATGTACGGTTCCCGTGGGATAGGTTCGTTTTTGTTTTATTTTACATAATAATTTTTCTCAATTAGCATACGTTAAAGGAGTAAAAGAGCATATTTTAGACGCTAAAACAAAATCTATACACAACAAAACCGTAATAATAATTATTATAGATTGCATTCTTAAGATAAAGCATTCACACGTACATGACGTACAATCACGAGCCACTGCGGGAGATGACTTTGTGGCTTGTTTTTGTAGCGTCAATAATAAATACAAAACCAGTTAATGAAGGAAGTGCTAGAAATTAGAATAATTTCCTCCATTAATTGATAGATCTAATAAAACTAATTAAATATCTATATTACAACTTGATTTGCAAGTACATAAACATAATTATCTGATGTGTTAAAAATATAATATTGGGTTGTCTAACTATAAGAGTTGAGTGAATTGGATCTTATTAAACACCAACAGCTTGTGTCGTATTTGAAGGTTTTGTTGTAAATTAACGTGAATTGATAAAGACACAAGAGTGTCAGTTGAAAAGCGTCGCGTCGACGTCGACCTTTTGATTGGTGGAGAATCATCAGACAAGGCTGGAGAATGTCAATCACATCGATCTCATCGTATTCATGCGCCAGTGGAAACAAAAAGTATTCGCATTTCACGCTCTTCACTTGCGCAACCAGTCGTACGCGTACTGTTTGTTTTTCGAGTGTGCTTCTATAATTAAATTTAGCAAACTATCTTCTACTTTAGATTAAGTTTGTGCAAGCTTTTAAAAATTCGAGTAATATAACATATGATGATACTATTAAGTACTAATTAATTTTATTAATTTACTTTTTGGGGAAGGTTATGTTAGGTAGGAAGCACTTATACTGCCGTCATAAAAAGGAACGCCGCAACTTCTTTAAAGTTGATTTCGAGATATTTGAATTTTTGTCTTAGTTATAACACAGAGCTTTATGAGTAAGACTATCGAGTAGCATTTCTTTTGCTGATTCCGAATCTGCATTAAGTCATTTTGTTAGTTAGGTAATAAAGAAGGCCCTTCTTTATTACGACGGCAGTATACTTATCTATGATCTACTTTGTATATAATGTACTAGTAGTTACCGAACGAATATAAATTGTTAAATTTACCTCAATTCTCTCTGGTAAACCTGCTTATTATTAGACTAAACTCATTAACAGAATTTCTCATATATTGTTGACGCATAAAACCAATTTGTGTAATTTTAAGAGGAAAGTCTGTGGCTGTTGTAGTTGTACCATTGCTTGCTCAACACAGGCCCCATAAAATAAATATTCATGACCATTATCACGCTCTAAGAAACAGCGCCAAATGCGTATGATTGCATTTACAGGTAGAAAAGGATTTAACGGCACAGTTATACGGGTTGTTATCATACTAATACGCATTTTAGGTACCTACTAAAATGTAATAGTTGTAATATACTCTGGTTACTTAGCTGAAATAATTTACATTAATTCACTACCGAACCTCCCTATATAATGATACCAGAAATCTTCCTAGGAATTTAAAGCTAGATTTAATCAAATAAAATTTATGTTAGAGAAATCTACTTTATGAAAACTGATAAATGATTATTTATTGTATATTCCTTGTACCAATAAACGAAAGTTTTGCTCTCAGCCTCCTTTCACTAAAGTCTTTTAGTTCGCACTTAGATCTTCTTTGAGATAAAATAGATCGCAATGTCCGAATAGTTGCCGAGTGCGGTCAGTGAAGCTTTGAGAGAAAATAAATCTTCAATTAGGTCAATCAAATGCCACGCCTGGCTTATGCTGAATCGTAATTTGTTATTGCGTTTTTAATATTTTATGTTTAAACGTATATTATTTGGCGGTTTCTGTGACGATGTCTAAATATTCTGCCAAAACCTAACTTATTTTTAACTTAGATATTTTAAATCTAATATCCAAGAGTAAATGTAACTTATAATTATCTCATTATATTAGCCAAGTTTACTCGTTGTAAATTATTAAAGTCATGTTTCATTGTTTCACAGATGGCACAGTTGATAACTGTGCGACTGAACAAGTCGGACCAGCAGCCGCTGGGCTTCCGGCTGCAGGGCGGAAAGGACTTTGGTACACCACTCGTTGTACAAAAGGTAATCTCACGGATATAACTGTTAGGTATATTTATTTAGTCTTGTAAAGACATTGAATAATAATCTATTATCCTTACGTCTCGGTTAATATTATTCTTTACAAACTTATCAATATAATGAACGTAAAGAAAACACAGGTTTGAGTGTTTGTTAGGTTCCAACAAAGTAATGAAACGATTCCAGCGAAATGTGTAACAAAAAAATAATGGCTTTCGATGCCTTTAGATTTATTGCTCTTGCTATTTCCTAAACATAATATTTTGCTACGTGATACTAATGTTAGATACGAAATAGTAAGTAATATAATAAAGGTTTATTAATAAAAGTGATATAACAGAAAGATATAATAATTTATGATATATTAAATTTTTTTGCTATTTTAACATGTAAGTTTAATCGGATTTTTCTATGAATCTATTTAAAATATGTTAGACGAAATAAATATGCTAATGTAGGAAAGCCTCCCACGCACGGTTAACGACCGGTCGATATGTCGAGACATATTGTAACAGACAGTACGTAGGTATATCTACTCGATAAGCTTTACCTTAATATGTGCCTGCTCTACAAAAACTGTATTTGCTTAGAGTCGATTTACTTCCTTATGTTTTATTGATGTCATCCACAAAAACCCGGAAAAAGGTAGAAAGTAGCCGATAGGCAGTGTGAATGTTGTCATAATTTGATTGATTACATTAATGAATTAATTAAAACATATACTTCTAACAACACTATTAATGTAAGTAAAATCCGTAAAGTTATAGGTACTAAAGTAAAAATATTTGACTTATCTATATATATAAAAGAAAGTCGTGTTAGTTACTTCGCTTATAACTCAAGAACGGCTGAACCGATTTAGCTGAAAATTGGCAGGGAGGTAGTTTAGAGCCAGGAGAAGGACATAGGATACTTTTTATCCCGTTCGACCGCGTTCCAATTTTTATGATATTTTAATTTTTGGATTTCTCTTAGTCCGGAATAGGTAAGTATTAAAACATATAATTAAAATGTGAGAAAGAAAGATTTTTTCTTTTTATATCTATTTAAAACGTACCTAGCGACGAACCCGAGCGAAGCGAGGGTGAGCCGCTAGTATGATATAAATTATAATGTATTTAAAATGTCTCATCTATACTATCTACCTATATCTATACTAATTATATAAAAGTCTTTGTTGTATGTTTGAACGGAATAAAGTAAAAATCTATGTAACAAATTTCAATGATTTTTTTTAAATATTCCTTAGGATTACAGAAGTGGTATATATAGGCTATGTTATATTAGATTTTTTAAATAAAATTTGGAAGTGGGAGCGGCAAAGCTATGTCTGTAATGCTGCCGGTAGCGCGGGCAAAAATGCGGGAACGAGCATTATTTTACATTATTTTTAACTAACATTAACCGTATAGAATGTATTAAAAAATTGACGTGTGTATGTGTGTTCCCTGTGAACTCTAAAACGGCCGAAGTGATTTTCATGAAACCAGGCAATCTTCAGATTAGACCAGCAGGTGATCCTGTGAAGTTTGGTAGCGATTGGAAGATTAAACGCGGGCGAAGCCGCGGGTATTGCTAGTTAATAGATATCCGTAATTACTAATGATTAAAAAAGTTTGGCTGATACGCTAAAAAGATTCCCAGGACTAACTGTAAATTCATTGCTATGAATATATCTTACCTACATATTTTTTATGAATGTCAAGCGCACTTCTACTTGTATTTAGTATTTGTCACGTTTTATCAGTTTTTAGCTCTTCAACTGGGTGATTAGTTATCCAAAGGAGCTTTTACCTCTCATTAACTGTTATATGGCCTCGTTAAAGTAGTTTCGACACGCGTCTTCACTTTTAAGGCCTCATCGGGACTTAAAAGTTATCTCTACCTTCAGTACCTATTCCAACCGTATTATTCTCATCTTTGTTATATCTCGTGCGTAATGCGTTAGTTAAATTCATTATATATTCCACTCCTTGTTTGTAAACATAAGTTCATCTCCCTAAGTGGATATTCTTGTACTGCATGCGGCGGAAGTAGAAACCGCGACCTTTGTGATCTTAGTATGACCTACAACTCAAGAGTTATAGTTAAAGTAGAGAAACTCCTATGTTTTAAACGACATAATGTATTTGTTTGAGAGATCTTTTGTAAGTCTATGACGGAATGTCTTAGCATTATAATTAAAACAATTGAGGATTTATAAATGCCAGCCAATACTCTATTGAATAGAAATAGCATGTCTTGGCTAAGATAATTAGTTAGAATCACGAAATGACGACACTTTATCATGGGTACAAGGCAGCGATACTTCATCTTTCTTATTAGATTTAGCTTCGACCCAATTGGCTTCGTTAATCGACCTTGCTTTAACAGCTAACTAAAGAATAAATATATTTTTTATAATTTTCATATATAATTTTCAGTTTTATTAGGTACCTGTCATTAAAAACTTTGTGTGATTATATAAATGCAGTGGAAACATCATTTAAAGTAGGTATTTAGACTTAAAATACCTGTACAATTAATTAAAAGAATGATAGAAGATTATATTTGTATACTTTTAAAGACGACAAAATATATTTGCATAATCTGCTTAAGTGTGATTTTTATTCCAGCACTTAACATAGTCGATAAAAGTTAGTATTATTTACTTTAATGATTTATATTTTTATCTAATGCTTAATGTCGTCTGTGTTTGTATAAATTTGTAGAAATGGAGACGTATCTGTAAAATACTTTTACATAAAATCTTCTTTTATTTCATAAACGAAAATAGGATAAAATATAGGTATAAATTAACTATGTATAGAAGAGTCATACAAATACTTAGATTTAATATACACAGTTTATAATAATTACTTTGGCCAAAATATATCATATGCTGTAAATATTAAGGACCTACAAAATCTATCTGACCTTAAAATCAATCAACTGAACCCACAAGACTTATCGATCATGACGGTCAAGTATGTTCAAATATTCAAGCGTAATGATGATGATTTGCGATGATCAACGGTACTTTTTCTTGTTTCATAGTAGTTTGATTTGACTAATGATAGTTTAATTTTAATATTTAAACATTTTTTTAGTTTTTTATTACTCCCTAGCATTGCCCGCGGCTCCGCCCGCGTTCAGATAACCAAAACCAAATACTTAGGCTTTACATATTAGTATACTCTTACATTGCAGTATTTGTATTTTTACTCAGAAATGAGATATGTTCCCGCAGTAAAAAGTATCCTATATGTTGACCCGGATAACCAGCTATCGCCATACCAAATTTCATCAAAATCCCTACAATGGATTTTGTGTGATGCGGTAACAGACAGACAGACAGACAAAAATTCTAAAAACTATAGATTCGGCCTCTGTATCGATAGTAATATTTATTTCAATAACATTTTCCAAAAAATATTTAATGTACAGATTCAGCTTAGTTACAATTTTATTATATGTATAGATTATTATAATTTTTAAAGTATTTCACATTGTTATTTATCAACGATGTTAAATATTTTTATAGTGTACCTAAGTGGTAGGCACGGGTTAAAGGTAAACTGGAGTAATTGAGTATTATATGAGTGTCTGTCAGTTCATTGAACTGCTAATTCCCGGATCTACATGGATGTGCCTAATCATAGCGAAATGTTTTGTTTATAAAATGGCAAATGCTATTAGAGAGGTTAGCAACTCGACCGCTTATATCCCTGTTATGTATGACGCGGATAATTCATGTGGGTGTCTACAAAACGTATGTATAGATGTCAGTTAAAGATTAATCTGCAAGCAAAAAATATGCCTTGAGATATTACAGGCTTCATTTCTGACGTCACGTAAGCCTGTGAGAATGTGGCGTCTATTATGTTAATTATAATTTATTGTAACGAGATTTAACGAAAGAAAAACTGACTATATTAATATGTGTAATTTAACATATAAAAATTAAAAATATATTTCAGTTATACTAAAAAACAAATAAGGACTAAAGAAGTACGAAAATTTTTCGGATTGGATCATCTCAAAACTCAACTTATCGTCAATCATCAATGTACTAGTAGGTTATGATGTACCTACTGGTAGATATCTATACATATAATAAAATTGTAACTAAGTCGAATCTGTACATAAAATATTTTTTGAAAAATCTAATTGAAATATACATTATTATCGATACAGAGTCCGAATCTATAGTTTTTAGAATTTTTGTCTGTCTGTCTGTTACCGCATAACGAGAAAACAACTGGACAGATTTTGATGAAATTTGGTATGATGATAGCTGGTTATCCGGGTCAATCTATAGGATAATATTTATCGCGGAAAAATATCTCATTTCCGAGAAAAAATACAAAAACTGCAATGTAAGAATATACTAATATGTAAAACCTAAGAATTTGGTTTTTGGTCATCTGAACGCGGGCGGAGCCGCGGGCAATGCTAGTGTATCTATAAGCGTGCCTAAAATAGGCAACTTTTTTAACTGAGGCAATTTAAAATGATAAAATGACATTGAATAGTTCAATAAATGTGCAGTGAACTTGAGCTAAATATTATATATCTAGTGTTAGCCACAAGATCAGTAGGGAAATAGGATCGAAGATGATGTAACCGAGACAGGTTTTAGCTGCATTCCAGGGTGTGTCGCCTCACCACTTTCCTGTTCGCAGTGTCTGGCACACCTAATGATCCATAAAATTGTAATTATCAACTTGCTGCAGTAAAATATACCATAAAAATGTATAAACGGGATATCAGCTCATCGCGATGAACTGAGGTTAAGAATATCATCTATCTATAGGTACATATAATAAAAGTGTAACTGATGGCTGTCTGTACATGGAAGATATTTGAGAAAAACTATCATTGGGGGGTCTTTATTTATGCAATAGAACCCAAAACAATGATTTTTAGAATTTTTGTCTATTTGTCTGTTTGTCGTTTTGTCTGTTTTTCTGTGCGTTTGTGCGCGCTAATCTCAGAAACGGCTTAACCGATTTGGATGTGGTTTTCACTAGTATATTGTGGTAAGCTTCACTTAACATTTAGTTATTGTTTTATTTCAATTGGTTCATAAATAAAAAAGTTACGTCAATTTAAAGAATCACCTAGGGACGAACCCTAGCAGAGCGAAGGTGAGGTGTTAGTCTATGAGTAAATCAACTACCGAATGAAATAATTTTTCTATTTTATGACTTTATTATTTAGGATTTAGCTTGTCTTCGTGTTAGATACCTAAAATAATTTTCGATAACTCGTGGTCGTAGGTAGGCCATCGGCCAGATAGTGTTGAATCCATTCAAAATAAATTCTTAATTAAATATAACTAACTATATATATATATTTTTTACTTTTTCATTTTTATAAGGACTAACTTCATATTATGAAACGTAAATTATTTCGGAGTATGTAAAAATAATTGCACACGGCATTTTTTTTTATTTTCTTCTAAAAGTTACATTATAATTTATATGTATTTAATTATGACAATGGTTCTTGTTTTCCTTATAAGGATGAGTAACTCACAGCACGCTGCGTGTTGACGTAAAAGTATTGCCTGTTTTGGCTAGAGATATAGAGCAACATGATATGCCGAATAGCTTAAATTCACTCACGTTTGTTTTCAAAGAGATAATATTTACGAGTAACTAAATATGTTGGTATTTATAAATAAAAATAAATAGACGATGAACATATGTAAGGTATTTATTGATCATAATTTTCTCTTTTATTTTCCTTGCCAAATTATAAACTAGCCCAAACAAAAATCATAACGCCATATTGATTATGCAATTTAAAAATAAAACATATCAATTTAAAAATAAACTATAAACTCCAATCGTTAAACAGTGCGCTAAGCTTAAATTTCTCGATATTCATGACTTTAAAGGGTTTTTTTATAGCAGCCATTAAAAACTCTGTCAGAACTTTATCCTTTATATAACAGAACATGATCAGATTCACTCTCTTTAACCGGCTCGGCTGGACTGGACAGTGGACAGCCGTTGGCTGTTGCATAACTGGTCGGGTTTTGTCGTTTCGAACTTCGAACATAATCTGAGTCACGTACAGGCAGGGTTTTGTTTTGAAATTAGAACGCCGTGCGGCGACAACGTTCTATGGATTATCGCCATTGGTATTTTCTAATTATCTCGATAACTAACTACGTATAGGAATGTATACGCTTGAATACTATCAGTAAAGTATGCAGTATACACAATGCACATCCAAACAAACTGTAGAAAACTTATACTGCAATGAGGAAATTCTATTATGTGTAAATCGTGGTCGTTAATTGTTACGCTGTTCTTGCAAAGCAATATTATCTGTATTCTCTGTACTCATAGAAATATTTGAATATGAATGTGTCTTCCTTGTTGTTTCATACATTTTTTCTTTGTCAATCAACAACAATGGGAAACAACGTTTAATATAATTTATTGGAGTTTTTTATTGTTTGAGAAATATACAGTGTTTAAATATTTCTCATAGGTACTTTAAATTATAGTAGTATCGAATCTTAAGCCAATAAAGTTTCCACCAAAAATATACCTCCACAGGTAATGAACTCTTATATAAACTCTATAATATACTAGCGGCTCACCCTCGCTTCCCTAGCTTGATTCCCCATACAAACTTTCATCCCCATGTTCAGCTTCGTAATGGATGATTTATCCGGAATAAAAAGTATCCTATGTCCTTCCCAAGGTCTCAAACTATTTTCTTAGCAAATTTCATCTAAATCGGTTCAGTAGATCCAGAGATTACCTCCTACAAGGTCACAAACTCACAAACATTTATTATCTCTTAATAATATTAGTATAGAAGTATAGATGAGCATATTATAAAGGTAGCCAAAATATAATATATCAAGCAAAAATATCATAAATGATTTTTCAAAAGTGTAACAAATTAACTTAAGCATATTTATATCAAAGCACTTTCTTATTCTTATTATAAGTAACTAAAAAAAAATCTGCAGCTGCAGTGCCCCGCTAGACGTCGTACTTTGAAAGAAGTAAACAATAAAGAAAATATAATATGGCATGACCTCGCACGGCGGGCGGGACTGCATTAATCTCTCGTTCTTGTATTTCTGCTGCCGTATAAGGCATGCGCGTGCGCTGCCACGGTAAGGGCAATGCCGTAGTGTTTCTGAAATCATATGTTACTTTTTATTTTATTCTCTAAAATAATTATCTTTACACATATCTATTGACAATAAAATAAAACTTATTTTCAATTAGGTCAATAGCTTGTAAAATTATTTTTGTTTGCAATACATCCAAGAAACATTATTCAATTCCTACCTACTTAATTGGTAACAATTAGACCTACGAATCACGACTTCGAGATATGAACAAATTGTACCTATACGTAGAAATGACATTGACGATAACAGACGGATGATTTACATACACCAGCCTAATAAATCAAATTCTTTGTTACAATATTACAAGCCTCTTCATTTTATTTTTTTGTTTTATATAAGTACCTGATAATGGCCACTGGTTACATCCATACTAATATTATAAATGTGAAAGTGTGTTTGTTTGTTTGTCCTTCTTTAACGTCGAAACGGAGTGACGGATAGGCGTGATTTTTTGTGTGGAGATAGTTGGTGAGCTGGAGAGTGACATAATCTTCTTTTTACCGCGGAAGATTATATGATTCTTGTGGGAAAACACGTTATAATACAACCCAAAATTCGAAATATCGAAATTCATTCCATAAGGGGGTAAAATAGGGGATGGAAGTTTGTATGAAAACGACCTTTTGAAGTTTTTTTATAGTTTTAGCGCGAGCGGAGCCGCGGGTTCTGTTAGTAATAAATAAATATTTCAAGTCGTAAGGTGTTCAATCGGTAGTCGTGAACAAACGTGTTTTATTAAAAAACAAAATGAAACTACATAATATTATGTTTACATTTTAGGCTCTAGAAGCACATCCATATAGGTCCAGATCTTTGGCCGAGGGTAGACAGCGCTATTCAGAGGTCATTGTCGATGACTTCGCGGCCAAATGAAGGCTACTTTACAAGTTTTACAGCCGACAGAAACTTTAAATACCTGACGTTTCACTGATAGGAAGGGGACGCCAGATATAAACGTGAACAAGTACATTCGCACTTTAGTTCGATTATAAGCACGTGTACTTGAGATATCATAACTTTTAAATTTTTACTGTGGAAATATTATAGGTATATTATATTATATTATAGCTTTAACTTTTAAAGTGAAAGTGAATAAAGTTGAGGATAATATTTTTACTGCGAATTACAGACATGGATTTTTATATGAATCACGGTACCAAGTGAAAATCATCTTTTGCAATGTATTTTTATTAGGTATTTTAATTTTGAATTGGAGGTAAGTTATGAGATAAAATAAACAAAGAGAGATCCAGTGATGTTTCTGCTCTTTATAAAAACTTTGTCAGTTGTAAATAAAATTATTATTTACATACTAATGAAGTTTATACATGGTAAATGTACCCAACGTCAATGATTGCACACAAAAGGGAAGAAGTTAGCATCTCATATAATGTATGTATACTACACAGTCCAGACGGCGCTGATCTCACGATGACGTCAGCACTTCCTTCCGCGCCTTCTACCTTGAAAAAATATGCAAAATTTTTACTAACCACAATGTCGGACCACGTACTTATAAATGTTAATTCTGGATATAAACATCATTCTCGATGTAACCGTTTTCTATGTATCAAAAACCATTATTGTCTATCGTATACGTTGAACGGAAAACGATGAGCTAAAACACTAACCACTGTTGTCTACAGTTAATAATAGGAAATTTCAAGGAAATTAAACTTGTTCAGCGCGTTCTGAGTAACTAGAAGATAAGTGACCATAAATAAATTATGATGCCATTACATATTTAATCGTTTGCGGTTATTTAGTGCAACTTATTCGTATTTGTGACTATTGTAAAACATTCTTAAGAATACACTAGCGGCTCACCCTCGCTTCGCTCGGGTTCGCCTCTATAAAAACACAAATAGATCTATCCCACGGGAACCGTTAATTTTTCCGGGATGAAAAGTAACCTGTTGTTTGACGTTGCCCAGCAATATACGGTATCAGCATGCCAAATTTTACTAATTTAGGTGCATAAGTTGTTGTGTACTAAGCTGTATAAGTTATTATAGTTTTTAACTATTCCACGGGAATTCTTTAATTTTCCGGAATGAAAAGTATCTAAGATTACCGGGGATATAAGGTACCACCATGCAAAATTTCATTCAAATCGGTCGAATAGTTTCGGAGATTAGCCCGTACAAACAGACAGAGAAACAAAAAATTTGAAAAAAATCTGGATTTATTCTATTTGTCTTCTTACATCCCCCTGACTCGGTTTTAAGCATGTTTTTTTCTATGTACAGACATTCGACCTCTACAGTTTTATTATAGTATAGATAATACATTTATCTTCATAAGTAGTGTTAAAGTGGTTAGGATACGTTTTACGTATCTATATCTACTACTCTATTTTTAAATTCACGTGCAATTGAAAACAGACAGACAGACAAACAAATTTCACACTTATAGCATGGAATGTACCTACTTGATATAGAAAAGAGAATCTAATTGCTATGTATTATCATTCAAAATTAAAGTTCTAAAAATAGCTACAACTTTTTTAAACAATGTCTGGATGAAAGGTTTCTCACAAGCTCACATTGTTCTTTTCGTCACCCTTCAAAGAATCTAAGGCATGTTGCGTTTTTACGGTAATGGATAGATATTCAATAAAATTTATAAAATATACTTACTATTTTGTAATAGTTAAGCATTTATAATATATTATCTATACATATAATAAAACTGTAACCAAGCCGAATCTGTACATAAGATATTTTTGGAAGATCTTATTGAAATAAACATTATTATCGATACAGAGGCCGAATCTATGGTTTTTAGAATTTTTGTCTGTCTGTCTGTTACCGCATCACAGAAAAACCACTGGAGGGATTTTGATGAAATTTGGTATGGTGATAGCTGGTTATCCGGGTCAACATATAGGATACTTTTTACCGCGGTAAAATATCTCATTACTGAGAAAAAAATACAAAAATTGCAATGGAAGAGTATACAAATATGTAAAACCTAAGAATTTTGTTTTTGGTCATCTGACGCGGGCGGAGCCGCGGGCAATGATAGTGAACAAATATAAATAGAGTTTAAATGTAATGCCATCATTAAATCTATGAACTTCATTAAATGTACATAGGTACATATACATATATGATTAGATAATAGATTAAAATAAAATTTCAGTATTAGGATCATCGTTATTCAATTAGTTGAATATTGTTGTAATTTTATGTAGATTCCCAAATGGGGTTTAACTTAAGGCAGGCAGCCGGTCGTATTTAACTGTTGCCAAAACCGATCAGCAGTATGGAAGACGTACTGCGCCGACCCCAAGTAATTTAGGAAATGGGCAGGAGGTTTATGATGATGTTGTAATTTTATATTCCTAATTACTAGGTATACGGCTATTCGTCCCTCATTATACATCTTACTTAGCTTATGTCGTCCTAATGCTACTTACAGAGAAATAAGCATTCTATGTATACTGCTGTAATTTGCACTACTAATATAACATGATTTTTTCGAAAATCGATACAGCCATCCCAAAAATTACTCTTTTAACTTAAATTACCATTAACTTTTAGTTTATAAAATTGCCTTGAAAATCCAAAAATTATACATTACGTATGACAAGATTTCAATAAAATTTTAATTGTCGTTGTTTAAGGTCAACGGCGGTAGTGCAGCAGAGCGCGCGGGCTTGCAGGCGGGAGACGCTCTCATTCGCGTGAACAGCACCGACGTATACACACTGAGGCATCAGGAAGCGCAGGACACAATTCGCGCCGCCGGACCAGCTCTCGAACTTACTGTGCAACGGTAAGTTACACCAAATAAGGAAATAATTTTACTAAAAGATGATACACAAATTATTTGAGAATATCTTGTCTGTAGTTTGGAGACTTGAAAATGATGCTATTTTTTATTGTTATAATTTTTTTTCAATTTATGATAAGTACGTTATACGATAGAGTGTTAGAGGCAAATTGCTGAAACATTCGGACATTCTATCCTACCATGTGTTTCTGGGGACTTAACTCTTTGATAGCCTCCCCTAGCGAAGCATCAGGTTACAGGTATATCATTTAAGCATCATTATCATTTTAGAAAAACACCATTTCTGTCTCTGCTCTTTAAACCTATAGAAATAAAAATGATCAATATAATATCTATATCTAAGGTTGGTAGGTATGAACAGATGCAAGGCAATAGGCATACATATATACCCATACGGAATTTATTCGTGTATTCTTTTAGCCATAATAATTACAGAAAGGAAGAAGAACAAAAACTCCCGCAGGATTTATAATTATTTTTAAATTTAGGTATATAAATAATAAAAGAAAGCAGTTGTAATTATTACACTTAATAATAATAATTCTATATAAGTATGTGTCGTTAATACTTAAATCACGATTTTCAATCTTTATTCATAAAATTGATAAGTGATTGGACTATAGCGAATGCGGTAACATTTTATCGCATTGCCCGATAATATTGTGTATAAAATTGTCACGTGCCCTGAACAATGCGGCAAAAACAAAACAAGACTACCGTAACAAGTTTTTATAATATCCAATAAGCCTATCTACATAAGAATGCAGAAAAGAAAGAAAGACCATTAAAAGTCCAACATTCTTCGTTTGTGGCGCCTAGTTTCCTGCTAATCATTAAATAATCATATTGACATTCAAGATGCATGTAAGCTAATTACGTCACTTGTGTGATACTTATATGGAAGCCAGGTGGTAGTACTCATTATACAGGCTATTTGCGCAATGGAAGCCTTTAAACAACGTTTTCCTGACTTTACTATCAACGTAAGAATACGATACCTCATTTATTGTTAAAAGAGATCTAACAATTATAATTCTTATTATTAGAATAATTTTAAATATCTAATAATTGAATAGTACATATATTTACATAGTTATATATAACAAATTTGTTTCAGTGGCGGTGGTACTTGGAGGCCATCTGTCACACCCACCGGCAGCCTGCCGCGCCCGGGCTCCCGGCCGCTCGGCTCTAACCCATTGCCGGTAACTAATACGTCGCTCAAGGCGACACCTCAACCCGCACGCGCTTTCGGCTCTGGACACAACAGTGTTGCGAAACCATTTGGTTATGTGAGTATCTGTATTGAATCTATTATTTCAAGTTAAGCAATCAAAATCATTTCGTTTTAGTTTTCCGACAAGTATTACGGTAAAGGTATAGGTTTTTGATATTAATGATTTGATATAATTGTTACCTTACGCGACGTTTTGCCTGCGACTTCGCACCTCTGCATTTTGCTCCTATTTATTTCTAGGTAGGTAAATTTAGCAAGAAAAAATATTATTTTCCTTTCAAACTTCGTAAATATACCCCTGTCGTAAGTACTCGTGGATTTTTCCAAATTTCGAATCAATAGGTTATTTAAACTGGGATTTGATGAGAGTTAAAGTGCCGTTAGAAAAATGACAACTAAACTAAGTTAACGAATGTTAGTTTTTATTTCTTTTAATATGAATGTATAATTGTATATTCTATGTTTTTATTAATTTTTTACTTGATCTTTACAGATGAATGGCAACGACTCCGTAAAGAGTATTGTAAATAAACAATATAACACACCAGTTAATATGTACAGTGACAAGAACATCGCGGAGACACTCTCGGCACAAACCGAGGTTCTTGCTGGAGGTGTGCTTGGGTATGTTTGCGAAATATAATGAAAACTGTTAATAAAAAAAAACAGTGTTGTCTATAGTAATAACTAATATAATCTGTACTGTTTTGGAAACAGAGTAAATTTCAAGAAAAACGAAAAAACCTACGACGCAGAAAAGAGTGCCGTATTCAAAGTTCTTCAGGAGGAACAAAACGATCCAGAACCAGGTATACCTATTAGAAAAATTAATATAACAAATTTACATCATCTCAATTTATACCCGTAGTTAGACTGGTACTTCATTTTCCATTTTCAATTCAAGAGATACATATGATATTAAACTATTGTACATAAGTACGTAATTATAGAATCGATAATCACAGAGTAGAACCATCTTAGTCCATTTTGCATTCATAAGTTTCGTATAAAATTATAAAAAACAAACGTAACGTATTATTATAAACCGGTAATCCAGAATCTTTTTGAGAGAAGTATAAATTAACGTGAAATGTTGAAATTGACAAGTATCGGAAGTATCGACGGGTGCGACGACGCCGGTGAGCGGGCTGCGCCACGTGGCGGCGCCTGTGACACGCCCCGACGCGCCCATCAACAACACGGGAGGCCTCCCGCCCGGGCAGAACATTTGCGAGGAGTGCGAACGACTCATTACGTAAGTCGGACGATTATCGCCCGACGCGGTCGCAAACGTCTCGTTGTTTTAATATATTATCTATATTTTAAATCAGAAGAACATATCGTTAAAGATCAGAAGCGCGACCCCACAAAAAATGAAGGCTGGAGTGAATTGGAAATTGGCTTTGCTAATACATTAATTAAAGCCGACATTTTTTATTTTGAAGTTTATTGACAATTTTAGGAAATCCTTGGAACGTCAATTAAATATATAGAACGTGAAAAAACTTGGCTTCATGTAAGTCGTCGGTGTCAACTGTTTTTACTTGTACATAGCGATTATTTACTTTAAATGTGTTTGCAAATATTTCAGCTGCTGTATCCAATTTGGTCACTACATAGTTGGTTTATCTTTAGGTACTTTTTTGTCCCTTAGGTATAACGAGAATTTTTCCTATTATGCTGGTAAACGAGTCGTCTATTCTACAACTTTTATATTCCGTTAGATCATAAACGTCCCTGATTTGTGTATTTTCGTGATGGTATACAATAATATTGTTGGGGTCGGCAGTGCCGTCTCACTTTTATTCGCGAGCGAGCGTGGCGCGCGTGGGGTCGCCCAGCCGACTGTACCACACGCACCGGTCGCCGGCGCGCACGCCGCGGGTCGAGCTGGCCCGCTCGGGCGCGCACACGCGCACGCACCTGGCGCCCGGCTCCGCGCACCGCCCCAGCCTCCCCATCGGCCACGCGCTGGGCGCGCCCACCCCTGTCGCCGACACGCCATATTGCTCCGAGTGTAAAGCTCATATCGTGTAAGACGGGATTCTGAATGCCTGACGTTTGCGACCGTGTCGATATGTGCACTAGTTTATCGTAGTAGATATCTAGAATTTAATGTTGTGTGCGTTACGGTGCCAACGTTTATTTTAAAATAACAACTTTTGTACATATTGAAATTATATCGAATGGTACCGTAACGGTTTAGGCGACGATATCGTTTCCGATGTCGGCGCATCACATTCATGTGTATCATTGATTAATAAAAATCATCAAAACATGTAGACATAAGCCATAATATTTAGCGCAATTGTATTATATACATATATGTACGTACATCTATCACTTAGCATGATTACATAAATCGCGCACTTTGTCGTTTCGCAGTATTGTGCACGAATAAAATTTTTGGTAAGCATGACTATAAGAAATACAGAAATATAATAGAATGCATTTATTTATCGTCGTAGTCGTAGTTTAGACTATATAACCCATATTTATTTATTTTTCACATTTAGGTAAGTTCAAATTGTATTGTCAGGTACCTAAGATATGTTTTGGTAAACATGGCATCAAAGATATTTAATTTGAGGGTCAAAAAGATAATTCATATTCATTATTTATAGCCTAAGTACCTACCTATATTTATATTTTGTAACAACTTTTCTCACGTCCGGCATTCGTACAGCGGCGTGTTCGTGCGCATCAAGGACAAAAACCTGCACGTGGAGTGCTTCAAGTGCGCGACCTGCGGCTCGGCGCTGAAGAACCAGGGCTACTACAACCTGAACGGCAAGCTGTACTGCGACATCCACGCCAAGCTCGTGGCGCGCCAGAACCCGCCCGCTGCCAACCTTGAACCCGTTACCGTCCCACCGTAAGTATTATTAACTGTCTTCCAAAATGAATAGCATTCAACTGACAATTCTAATTCATGATACTGGAAAGATGTAGAAAACTTTTTTTTTAAATTTTAGTCTGCTTGGTGGCGATTATATTGGAACTAAATGAATTGAAATCTGATCTATGCGAAAGCATAGAGATAAATACCTAAATAAAACATATAACATATGTATGTGCCTATGTACCTAATAATAATTGTCGATCGGAAGATATTCGATGATTATTCTCTTTTAATTATAATTATCAAATTTAACTGTTCACCTACTAAATCGATGTCCTGTTTACCTACCTACCTTTTATGTACCTACCTACGTATCTGATAAGATATGACTGTTAAAAATAAAAAGTATACAAAAATAATACGTATACTAACTTATTTTTCGACCAAAAGTAATGTGAAATCTTTTTTTAGTGGTGGCAGAATTCCTACAAACGCTTACTCGACACCTTTGCCACCTCTTTCAACAAACAACTACACAAACGGGTCTTCATCCATGTTCAGTGTGAGTACTAATTATAATTAAGTAGTTTTTATTTCATCCATAAACAATGTATTTCGTATCAACTTTGAAAATGTTGCACACGATTTATAATAAACTTGAACACTTAACAGTGTAGATATATAATTTATAAGACACAAAATATATGAAAATTTAAGTTCTATATTTTTATGCTATCTCTCTTAAGGCTTAAATAATCACCGTCCAAGGTCCAAATCAGAGTCCATGTACAAAATAGCCAAGTACAACTAATATAACATTGCCTCGTTAAAATAGTGGTTAGTATGTACGGCTACAGATCGTGAAGTTCTAGGATGAAGTCCTGGAGCGGGCCAAGTGCACTCATTAGGTTTTTTGAGGAAAAATGCTCAAGCTCAAGGAACTTTGAATAACAGCCGAGAATTGAAAAATTGGAGAAAACTTAATACTCTTCTGCTCCTAAACTCATTGTTCGAGTCGAATTGCCATTCCACGGGGGTTTAAGTGTATAAGTGATAGAGAATGCAATTTCCGCGTATACTTCTGCCCTATAATATCTTTTGCGCACATGGCTAGTCTCACAATCAGTGCGAACGAAAAATCGGTAATAAACGAAATCGGTAGGACAGAATAAATAATTTAAATAATTCTATTGTTTTGCAGCCATCTAGCAACTTGTCTGGCCCGAAGCCGTTCGGCTCGTCTATCGGCTCGGCGTATTCCCCTGCGTCACTGTCGCCGCGCTCGGCACCTCTGTCGCCCGCGCGCCCACTCGCCGCGCCCGCGCCCGCGCCCGCCCCCGCGCAACACTTCGCACCCAGTAAGAGAGTTACATTTGCTATATAATACTTCTATTACTGAACGTAATAATTCGTCTATTGCATATTATTGTAGTAATATTTGCGAATAGAACAGTTTTTTTTTCTTTCAAATTTTTTGCGGATTTATTTTGATTCACGAGAGATTCGCTCTCTCGTGACCATGATTGCTGTAAGCCATTCGAATCGTCGGAAATCAATCAAAGTAAATCCACGAAAAAAACTGATAAAATAGTTTTATTTAAAATGTCAAATATTCGTGTATTCTAAGAAATTATAAGATATACTAAGATGTCCACTTTTCGTAATAATTTTAGTACTTAATCAAACAAGTGATTTTTGTTAATCTTAGCATTTTGGACGGATTACTTTTAATTTACAACTCGCCTCAACAGCGGAAATGTTGCATTTTTTCTTTTTAAAACATAAACAAACATAGGTACTGCACAAGATTTAGTCTATCTTTCCAGAAGTAAACCTTTTTTTGGTTTTGATCATTTTTAATTTCTATATCGGTAGTTAATGTTGTATTATTTATATTTTTATTAAGAACGTTTTATAGCAATAAATTGTAATATACAAAAATAATTTTCAGTATTGATATTACCATAGTAATACAATACTAAACTCATAATTTACATCTAAATGTTCATTGTATTCAGATTTCTTAAAAAAGGCACATCTCATTGTGTAGATACATATTGCATATAAATCCTTGAACAGATGAATGCTACCATATCTCGTTTACATTTTCCTTACCATATTAAAAGTTACTTTAAACTCTTAATTTAGTTGGACATTATTGCTCAGAAATATTTGGCACACATTTGACTACGAAACCTATATTTAGATGTTTGGCAAAGAATCAATCACTTCGACAATGTACTTTCTATACTCGTATAACTGAGGTGACATAATCTTTGCCAGAACACTCTTTTGTTTTTTGACTTGGCGAGTTAAGCCAAAATTTCATTAGTCAGGCTTCAGCAACGAGTCTGAGAACCGTGTCCGAAGTTAAAGTTTGGTAAGGATATTTAATTTCAAACCTTATTTAGATATTTGCTTTTAAATATTTCAATATGTTAGATTAGATTTTTGTTAAACTAAATTTAAACTCACTCGGTCTTAAGGATAAAAAATAAATTGAAATTGGCTAAAATGTTGCTCTTTTATGAAAATTTTTTAGTCTTTCTTTAACAATCCAAATTTATGTAGCACTGTTCTTTATTTTGACAGAGATCCCAGGTCCTATTTTTAAAGGTAATTAATAAATTGAGGATATAAAATTTTGCTGCTTAGCTTTTTATAGCTAATTGCGTCTGTAAATATCATAGTAACAAGTAAGCGCTAAGCAAGCAACTCGTGTCAGAATAACCCTGGCACTTTCTATGTTTATATTTTACCACAGCCAGGTTATAAACAGTATAAAATTTCGCTTTATTCCAAATCTTCTACTAGTATGGCCAGCTTTTCTATTTAATTTTTTCTTATTTTAAAATTCTAATGTATACTTTCATCTATTTTTCCTCCCCATTCACTACCATTGACCATTACCTTTCACCTAACAGCTCAAAACGTTAAAAGCATTGTGTGGCCCCCTCCAAATCCCCCAGAAGATGAATCTCAAACAGAACTAAACCCAAATACTTTCCAAAATATACATTACAGCAATTCAGCTCCCGTGGCTCACGAACCAATAATGATATCAACAACGACCGATCTTAATCCCACAAACATGATGAAATCTACCACTGGAAACCTACTGTCATCTCAATCAACAGGATTTTCTTCTAATATTGCAATAACTACATCTCAGGCAACATCGATAACAGAATCTTTAGTACAAAGTCAAAAATCTCAGACGGTACAGGAGATGTCCAGTTGCTCCGTTCAGTCATTTTCTCAACAAGCGTCTTCTGAAAGTCAAAGTTTCACAATGTTTCAAACTCACAAAGCCTCTGACCAAATGGATTCACAGATGAATAAAAAAGTTTCAGAAAAAATGTTTAATGCGCATGATAAGCAATCATTTTGTGCGCAAAGTGAGTATGGCAAAGAAATGAAAGAGATAAATGTGAAAATGCAGGAAACGCAATTAACGAATCCTACCGTAAAACCGTACAACAATCCACAAAACCAAGCCATATCATTCTCTAATAAAACAGAAAATATGGTGAAAGATACATCTTTAAAAACATCTGCTTTTAAGCAAAAGTCTAATCCTGCAATCAAACCATATGCACCCCAAAGCAAATTTGAGAGCGTGTCACCTGCACCTGTTCCTTCTAAAATGGCTTCTGAAACTAAACTCTCTTCTGATAAAAAACCTAAGAAGACGTCCAATCTACCAGTAAGTGCCTCAAAAACTCCGCAAGCCTCGAACAGGTTGTCCCTGTTAGAAGCCCTTACGATAGCTCCAGATAGACCTTACAGCCCTTTATCCTTTAACATACCTAATCCCCAATATTTATCATCTGCGGTAAATCCTACCTACCAAGAAAGCAGTAATACTTATGTTCCTCTTGTAACACAATCTGATAATGATCAAATTACAAATCAGTCAGAAAAAAGTTATTTGGAACAAAATAGTTTAACTTCACAAAATACTAGTACTTTGCAAACGAGCTCTACTCCATCTGCATTTAAGCCGGTTAGAAAACAAGTTTTCCCACCCCCACAACCTCAAGAGTTTTCGGTAGTTAGTGAAATATCAACTCAAAAAGAATCAAAATTGTCTGAAAATATAACATCAAGCTCACATTGTAGCTTTTCACCAGTTAAATCGTTCCAGAATCCAGATGCACAATCAAACAAAGAATCATCATTAAAAACTGGATTGCATAGACCAGAAAGTATTCCACCTTATCAACAAAATTTAGAATATTTGGATCTACAGAGAGGTCAATCGCCCGAATTGTGTATTACACAGAATACACAAACATCTAATCTAACACATAATCAAAACGAAATAGAGAGAAAAATAGAATGTCATTCAAATAGCCCAAAAGCAAATCAACAAGGTTATCAAGGAATAAGTCCTGGAGAGCAGATGTCAACCAAATTAAAAAGCAAAGATACTCCAGTTTCGTTTCAACCTGTGTTAGATGAAGGCATGTCGAGAAATTCACCTGTTCTTAGCCGCCCTACGACTCCCAGTTTGATAAATAAACCCGCACCCATAATACCTCGTTACCAAATGAATTTAGTTACCGTTGAGCACTCCGCACCAGAAGGTCGTATGTATAAACCACATGGGGCTGATACTAATCAATCGTCATCACCAAAACCAAGACCTCATTCGCCAGCACCAGGGCCTCCATCTAATAATTTAAAAGCACATGCTCCTCGAATTAAAGAAAATACATCATATGCGTCTCCCCAAAGTCAGTTTTTAAAAAAGGAACATGATTTAGGACATGCGGGTTTTCAAGGAAGTGACGTTACGAAGTGGCTTCAAGATCAACCATCACTTACAAAACAGGAAATGCAATCGAATATAGAATATCATTCTGAAAGTTACAATAAAGGTGATATGAAAATTAAAGAAGATTCTATGATAAACCAAAATTATGGTCAGAGGCAAATGGAATCGCAAAATATTGCTGAGCATGGTAATACAACTATTCAAACAACAAGAAAAACATTTGAAGAGTATGAAAGGGCACAGTCTGCTAAAGTTGTAGAAATACATCATGGCGGTTTACAATCATCTGGTGCATATCAGCAACTAAAATCAAATGTCCAACAACCTAACAATAACTTAAAACAGGTTTATCCTCCCCCCATTATGGACACATCATCCCAACAGAACTTATCTATTAATACTACTAATGAGAACTTCGCTACCGCTAGTAAACAAACTGAAATGTATCAACCGATTCCTTTTGTATCTGGTGCTAACAAAGGTCCAGTGTGTGATCCTACCCCGTCGACAGGTTCTGGTGTAGGAGTTACCGCTCGTGGCAAAGCCTTTGGTGTATCGTCGGCTCCGAAACGGGGCCGCGGTGTCTTAAACAAAGCTGCTCTCCCCGGGTCTCGAGTACCTCTTTGTGCCTCCTGCAATGGCAACATTAGGTGACGTAATCTTAAAATAGGAGTTTGGATGTTGTGTTGCGTGGTGCATGTCTTATTGTGTAAAGTGGAGTTTTAAGACTAGCGCGTTTTTCTAATTAGATATTGTTTAGGTTACTTGTTTACTGACATTTAACATTTTAATTATTAACAGTCATGATGGGTTTGCTTATTTTTGTTGTTTTGTTTTTCTAACAGCTAATGAATCAACACAATCTGTAAGCAGTCAACACAAGACAGATTTCAAGAGCCCTGCGGAAGAGCGACTTATAAGAAAAATGGCAAAAATGGCACTTAACGGTTATGAAATAGGAATTCAAAGAAAAATAAAACCAGCAGATCATATCCAATGTATGGCTGATAAAATTCAGGACACTGTTGTAACCAAACATCCTCTTAATACTGACAATATACCCTCTGGTGAAAATAGTCGTGAAAATACTTTAAAGCGACCTGTCAATAAAAATTTTGATAGAGCATTGAAATCTTTAGAAAACAACATTCCGAGTTCACCTAGTGCAAACATTTTTACTGCGAATGTTTCTCTAAATTCAAATAGTCCACATACACCCGTACCTCCACCTCTTCCTACTACTCCAGTGCCTACATTTCAAGCTCACAGTACTCCAATAACAAACATATTAAATAATATTGCCACCAAAAATCTAGATTTTATTCCAAAAAGCACCAACTATAACAGCAACGATATTCAGTCATCAAACAATGAAAAAACACATAACGGAGGATATACAAGTTGTGATGAATCTTATACTGATAAATCAGAACACAATAATTATACTAACAGTTTAAGAAAAAAGACAGGTTACCAAGATGAGATAAAATCTGAAGTTACTAATTATTCTAACACATTGAGTAAGAGAAGACTTTTTGAAAGATCTGATGCACTAAATGAATCAGCTAATTCCGAAAACAATTGTAAATTTTCGGATAAAATTAACAACAGTGTCCTTGGCAAAGACTATGCAAACAAAAATAAAGAATTTGATAGTACAGACGTTGCTGAAAATTACAAAAATATAAAGCCTCATCAAGACGAAATCGTAAAAAAACTATCAAATAACTTACACGACAATACTTTGTATACTTACAAGGCTACAAAAACAAACGGCGATAGTAACATCGGCAACAAAGAAAAGAGCGAGAATTTAATAGAGCAATCCAACGAAACTCACAAACTAACTCAAAACGAAGATAAAGAAAGTTCAGAAGTCATAGTAAGACGAAGAGAAAAGAAAAATATTCGAAATGATGACGGCAGAAGAGACTCACACATTATAGCCCGTCCTTTAAGTACGATGACTTCTGTCGATGTCTCCGAAGGACAATACCCTATTTGTCATAAATGTGACAAAGCGATAACCAGGTAACCATGAATCAGTATTAGTACAAAATTAAATACGTAAGTGTCAGTTAAGAAGTTCTTAGCATGTTTTTTGAGCACGCGTGTTGTCTTTATTACTAAATATTTTTTCTAACAAGTTACAGATTCTTAGAGAATCGAGTTTTAAGAGCTTTAACATAAATCAATACATACCTGTAATAAAATTGCAACTAAGCCGAATCTGTACATAATTTTTTTTTTTCGAAAATCTTATTGAACTAGACTTTAATATCGATACATATATCGGCTGAATCTATTGTTTTTAGAATTTTTGTCTGTCTGTCTGTAACCGCATCACTGGAAAACAACTGGGTAGATTTTGATGAAATTTGGTATGATGAAAGTTAGTTATCCAGGTGAACACTATAGGGACGAACCCGAGCGGAGCGAGGGTGAGTCGCTAGTTCATTTATAAAAAGCGAATAATTATTACAAGTTTACTAAGTAGTTAACTAGGTTTATTATATTAGCCTTAACTTTAGTAGTAATTTTTACATAACTTTCTCTTTCTGTTTAGAAACAAAACATTTCTTTTCCTTACTAGTTATAAAACGCGAATGAATGTTTGTTGGTATATATTTACTCAGGCAGCGCCGTTACTTCCTTTATTTTTATCCAAATAGTAGAGAGTGCCACAGTAAGTAGTTCTCGTTCTTGAAAAGATCTAAACCAGTAATTAATAAATAAGATTGCATAATAATTAACTTTACATAAATATTTAGGGGTCCATTCATCACCGCATTGGGACGTATCTGGTGTCCGGAACATTTCATCTGCGTTAACGCGACCTGCCGACGTCCATTGCAAGACATCGGCTTCGTGGAAGAAAATGGCCAACTGTACTGCGAATATTGTTTCGAACAATACATCGCCCCCGCTTGCGACAAGTGCCATGCTAAGATTAAAGGAGTACGTGTTTTTTTTTTTATATTTCTAACTTTTCGTGAAAATAAAAAAATACAAATAATTGTATGAAAAAGTATTTGGGGCATTCCACGCCAAATCGGAGGGTTTGAAATTTTTTTATTTTTGATTTTCTTAATATTTTGATATTTCTTAGTACCTTTTAAAAGACGCTTCCTGGTAAATTTTCAGGTCTTTTTGATTACTGTTTTAAAAATATTGAATTTAAAAAAAACCGCTGTTTTATATACTTTCTTATCTAATAATGGTCGAAGTTCAATTATTTTTTTTTTAAAACTTTTGTTTTTGGATTATCTTTAGTCCTTTACATAAAAAAATATAATTTAAAATGTTTTAATCGAGACTTTTGAATTTTCAGTTCTCAATCGTGTTTTTAAAACTGTTATTATTTTTTTACCTTTCGATTTTTTTAAAAATTTTCTATTTTAAACTTCCATCCATCATGCAACTTTTAAGCCCAATCCGGTAGTGGGCCTTCCATAATTCCTTTTTTTTTTCGATTTTTAATAATTAAAAAAAAAATTATTTTGTAAAATTCATCCAAAAACAAAAAATTTGAAAATAACAGTTTAATTTCGATCATTATTAAGAATGTTATGAGCAAAAAACCAAAACAAACAGCGGTTTTGATCAAAAAATCTCAAAATTTACCAGGAAGCCTCTTTTGAGGGGTACTAAAAATACTAAAATATTAAGAAAATCAAAAATAAAATTTTTTAAAACCGTCCGATTTGGCGTGGAATTCCCCATTTACTAAGTGACTAACTTTATTTTTTATTCATAAACGAAATAGGTATTATATAGTACTAGGTATATAATTCGTACAAATATATTAAGCAAAAACCCTTGATTTTCAGGATTGCTTAAATGCTATTGGCAAACATTTCCACCCAGAATGCTTCAGTTGTGTATATTGCGGAAAACTGTTCGGAAACAACCCGTTCTTCTTAGAAGATGGATTGCCGTACTGTGAAGCGGGTACGTATGCAAATAATAATTTAAGGTGAAAAAAAAAATATATTTAAGCCTTCTCAGTTATATGATTATATCATAAAGGTTTTTATCCTTCTTTGACACAGCAACAGTGAAACGGAACAACGAGTTTTTGCACCTACCTATTATAGACCAGAGAGTGCCACAGGCTTTTTCGTGCCGGTATACTGAGTGGTTACTTTGGCGACAGTCATTAGTTTAATGATAAATGAATTTTAAAAAGTATTTTAGTAAAATACATGATGATTACCTATAATGGGACGTTTTCAGATTGGAACGAGTTGTTCACAACAAAATGTTTCGCATGCGGGTTCCCCGTGGAGGCGGGCGACAGGTGGGTCGAGGCGCTCAACAATAACTACCACAGTCAGTGCTTCAACTGCACGGTGCGTATGATGCGAGCCTTAAAACGTTTTACGATAAATTACATATACAATTCTACACCATTCAATTGCTCAAATAAATGGTTATGTTTGTACATTGACTAAGATATTCATATTTTTCTAAACTATTTTTCTTGACCTACTAAATATTTTAATATCATTTCTTTATGTTAGTAAATTGTAATTTTCACTTATAAATCTTAACCAAATATATTTTCTGTAATATAATTTGTATGCCAACTGTTAACAGTTGTAGGAAATTTATATGAGAACCTTTAAAATGTCAATTCAAACGTGATAGTCGGCGATGGCTAGAATTTTAGAATATAATATTTTAATTGAGTCAAAAAAACAACATACTCATAAAGATATATACGAGTATATTCTTAAAGAACATAAAATAGTCAAAACAATGCTTTTCTTTAAAGGCTGCCCTGCATTTAGTAGGTATCTCATTTAAAACTGAATGTGTCTTTAAAATATTTAAATATCTTAATCATTTACTTAGTATCAAACACTCATTTACACTACATTGTAGTTTTCACAATTAAAGTACATAAAAACCATGTTGATACAATATATCGAGTCAGTCATTTACGCGCATACAAAGCTCGTCATACGCCGCTATATTATTGTGTTCCCGAATTAACAAATGTGTGTGTTACAAATGTGTGTCCACCAGTAAACGTATAATAACAGTTTTGTATATACCTAATGGTTAAAGACCACCTCCCATAAACTTCGGGAAGGTTCTATTTAAGTAGATGTAGATTTTTAGTGATACTCGTAGAATTGCTTGAATTGTGCAATTTTTGTAGAAGTGTTTTGGCTATTTTATGTATTACATAAATAATATTTTATTATATTTATATGTATCTATGAATATTTACAATTTATTTTAAAACGTTACTCCTTTGATCTTGTTCAGTAAGCCCAAAACATAATTTAATAGATAAATTCAAAAAGAGTATGTTTCCATACAGTGATTGTCCATTATTCTAATAACATTAATAACTTTTTACCTTCTTTTATTACTTAATAAAAAACCCACAATATAGTATTATAACACATAACAAGTTCAAAAGTGTAACAACGTACATATAACAATAATTTACATTACACGATGACATATATTTTGTGGCGTAATATGTTAATACAGTATGTTGTGTGGATATTTGTATGTATTATATATTTAAAGTTTCATAAATCTGACCCGGTCACTGTTACAGGTGTGCAAAAAGAATCTCGAGGGACAGAGTTTCTTCGCCAAGGGAGGACGACCTTTCTGCAAAATACACGCCCGCTAGATCGCCTCCGAGAATAATATACAATTCTGACACTGTTTACACGACAACTACTTTTCGACCAGTCTCTATCTCTCCGTCCACTTATCCAAATAGCACGCCTTCTCCGCAAAGAACCAGAAAGTTAGAAACACCCCTCCACTTCGATGGAGGACTGTTTTCTGATATAAGGAGTACAGATGGCAAGTTACTCAGTAAAGTAACTGTAGATCGAGTTCACAGCTCCTCTCGCCACGATATCACCGACTCGCCACATGTATATGAAGATACAGATCTGCACGGCAACAAGGAATATGTCGATGAAATCGTTAAAACTGAAACTATAACGAATGAAGATGTTATAAAAGTAAAATTTACGCCCGTACCTCCCGAGCTGGACTCTGTTTATTTCTGGAAATCGACACAACTGTCGAGAAATTTAAATCCATTAAACTACATTAAAGATGATTTTGAAGACTTATATAGTTACAAAATTGTCAATTCTGTTTGTAAAGAAAATCTTCTGAAAGTCATTGATTTCGAAGATACAGATAAAAAAAATGAAAGTGTGGATAGACCAGTGACTAGAGGACATAGTCCTTTGGCGAATTTAATAATACCAGAGCATTTAACAAAGATAGACAGTTATTTACAAGAAAGTTTAAATGTGTTGCAATCTGAGAAAGAATGTAGCGTCGCTGAAGAGATATTGAATAAGTATGAAGTTGAAAAACCATGCCAATTACAAAATAATCAAGAGGAAGCTCTTGATAGTTACCAGAATATTGATAATATAGTTCCTAAAAGCGAAACTATATCCACTTACAGTGACGGAGAGAACGCTAATGTGAAAGATAAATTAAACAGTGTCAAAACAAAACATCCGGGAGTATTAAAAACCGTATATAATTGGCCAATGCATTACCATGCAGCAATAATGTGTTTCTTTTTGATTGTATATAACCTCATATATCAATATCTTAAGCAAAATTATCATCGTAAGAAAGAATCTGTAAATTAGATGAGAAAAATAATCACTCTAATTATATTGTATTATATAAACTAGTCAACAAATTAATTTCAAAGATTTTCGTTTCAACTGGTCATTGAAACATTAATATAACAGTAGCGAAAAGGGAGATGTAAATAACTTCACGTAACGAAGCCTCTATTTGTTTCTTTTCAGTTTTATTAACAATTTGGTGCTTTTCTATAAAGTAAATATGCTCGCAAATAAACAAATTTTCTAAATAAGGCTTTGTACACAGCTTCCGGAATGTTTCAATAAACTGTTACTAACATTAACCATAGTAGGTACTTTTTTATTTTGATGAGTTTTAAGCGATTTATAATTGAAAGAAATGGTGCACCAATACTTCTTATATCTACGGAAGTTATACCTATACTATTAGTAGACATCTGACATTGTGCTTAAGTTAACTGTTGGCGCAATGCCGTCATACAAAAAGGCTTAGATAGCATTTATAATGTTTGGACGATTCAAAAAATCCTTTCCATATCGTCATGCTTAGACATTTTTTATCTTATGCATAGAAAACATCTTGTAAAACCATTCTATACGATGTCTACATAGTTTTTACTTAAGAAGAATACTTTTATAACATAAATGTATGTTGTTAAGGTGCCTACTCCTTTTTCAATATATTGTTTAGAAGGCACATTTGCTGTAACTAAGTGTTACAAGTAATCTTTATATTAATAATAATTATTATTTATTTAGAAATAAAGCATTGCAATTTGTAATCTATAAGAACAATTATGTGAGCTTAAATAAATATTTTATCTTATGAGGCTGTTTCATTAAAACCTTCATTTGACCTTGATACTAATCAATACGACTTATGGTTAGCATAATGGTTACCATGTTAGACTGGGCATCACTTTTGAGAGATGTCGCACGCTTCTAGTAGCACTTTCTCTTAGAGTAACTTCTAAATACACATTTAGATAAAACTTAGTAAACAGACAGACTAGGACCTGGAGTAACAATTTGGCTACAAGAGTCATAATATTAAAAAAAATCCTCTAATGTCATTTGTAATGTTAATGTTGTTGTGTAATATTTTTGCTAAGCAATCATTTAAACACCTGGATATATTGAAAATCGACTTGGCACGTTTGCAAAGATTCCAAAACAGATTTCAAATGAATCAAAGGCTTTCAATAAATAGGAAGCCAACTCAACAACTAGGCAAATTGTTGATTTTAAGGCGCCTTTCATGAGTTTCTTCGTAATGCAATCCTACTCGGGGGTTTCCATTTTTATCCTGTTTAGAGCCTTTACGATCTCACCAATATTCTAGGTTAATATTTTCATACCATAAAGGATAGTTTCATAAAGATGATTGGTGATAAAAATTATTTCACTTAATATGATGATATCCCCATGACCGATTTCGGCCAATCTCAGTGAAACTAGCCAACTGCACAGAAGATATTACAGTGTACTTTCTATTCCTGTCACTTTCATGCTCCGGTGGGACGACAATTCTACAAGAGCAATGAGAAATCAGGCACAGGAGCTACGACTTTACGAGTTTTTCGAGGCAGGGGGGTAAGACCCAACTCCGGACTCAAAATTTGGCCCGACCAGGGCTCGAACTCAAGACCTTCTGATCTTCAGCATTAAATGCTTGCCATTAAATCAGTTTCTGATTAAAATAGATATATTATGTAGGTATATACTATTTGAAAATCATCGCTCCTTAATAACCAGTTAATAAAAAAAACGAACGGTTTAGTACTTAAACCGAAATAATAATGGTTAACGGTTATTGTTATATAAAGGTTAGATTTAGGTTTTGATACCGAAATAAACCGGTTATTTCATTCATACTTGATACTTCTACTAAGCAATTTACCATTAACAAAGATTCGCCAAATGTAAATGCACATAAACTCATTTTAATCTGGTAATTACGATCCTAGTTCCTGGTGATTGGAACCCAAATTCGTCAAAAACCGTTTTTCGGATTTTAACCGGTTAAATAACGTAACCGAAAAATAAGTTTAGACCGACAGGGTTTGGTTTCAATGACCAAAACCAGTTTAAAAATTGAACAGGTTGCAGAGCCTGATTTTAATAACACCATTTATAGCAAAAATAGCTTTTATTATGGACTATGTGTTTATTTTGTTACTTCTTCATGCTATAACGGCTGCACGAATTTAGATAAAACTTAGTACACAGATAGCCTAGGACGTTTTGTTTTTTTTTTATGTTGGGAAATGCATTTACACATACTGCCTGTAGACATGCAGGTGGTTGTGGGACTCACTGGCTAAAAAAGCCAATACTACCCGCTAAAACCCAACAACCCCCCAAGTCTTAATGGGGTGGGGTCACCACAACGACCCGACCGCAGGTCTGCCGAAGCAGACCACAAAAGCCATGGAGTTGTATGGGTTGTCGTATAATAATAAAACATGTTGGTTTAATTTATTTTATTTATTTGGTATAAATAAGTATTGCAACAAAATAGATCATATTACATAATCAAGTATGAATGTGTAAACTTTATTTATTTGACCTTATATTCCTCATTAAATTAATTTATAGTAAATTGTAACTTTATTTTTGTGATATTTTGATAATGTCTATATAGAAAATTCCAACATGATTATTAGTTGTCTTATGATGAAGGAAAACATGAGAAGTCTTCCAACCAACACTTCACCAGTTTGGTGGACTATGGCTGGATCCATTTCATATTAAAGGGAGGACTATGCCTAACTGTAGGATATTAAAAATGGCTGAATACAATACATACATACATCTCTTATTTATGATGGACGCGTGTTTCAATCAGATGCATTAAAAATCACATCTTTAATAACATTACTGAGATGAATATTGTTTGAAAACAAAGTTTCAATAACAAAACCAAATAATTCTAAACAAAAATAACTATACATCTTTATTAACTAAAACTATTTTATACAGTATCATCATTTAATGAATACTTACAATAATTACATATCGAATGGACCTGTTTTTGTATCATTTGTACTCTCACCAAAGAAAAATTTTGTAACTCTGAAACAACAATTATTATAAAAATAAAATATCGCTACCAAATATCTGGAATAAATGACAATAATTAGTTGTACATATATCATTAATTACAAAATAACATAGTTTAAAACGTACCTTTTCCATTCTATTCCAAACCCTATGAAAGTAAAAGTCAAAAATCCATGCCATAGTACAGTAAACCGAGACTCTGGTTGTCGCTTATGTCCGAAGTTTTTAAAACTTCTATTATTTATAATCATGTAATTCTTAGCTATTCTTAACATTTTAACTAATTATTATCATAGTTATGTAATTATTATAAATATTAGCGTTTAGCTCTAGCAGCAAATATAAAATGGTAAAAACAACAATTGGCAGGGCATACTTCATTGACATTTGACAATAACATGACACTTGACAGTTACTGTATGATGACAGTAAGTACCTACTCCCTGTTTTAGAGCACTAAAGCACATTATGCGGCATCATGCTAACTTCGGATGCTCCAACTACAGCAACGCTCCGCTCACTCTATGGAGGGCACGCTCCATAGCTCAATCGAGCATTTTGAAAAGTACTTCTTTGGCGTGATGCGCGCAAGGATACCAACTCAATAACAGAAAATATGGGAAGTGTTTTTTTACCAAGGTGGCATTGATCATAATTTTATTTACATTATATTTTGTAATATTTGTTTATGTTTTATTTATATAATTACTAGCATTGCCCGCGGCTCCGCCCGCGTTCAGATGACCAAAAAGCAAATTCTTAGGTTTTACATATTAGTATACTCTTACATTGCAGTGAGTAATTTTCCCACGGTAAAAAGTATCCTATATATTGACCCGGATAACCAGCTATCATCATACCAAATTTCATTAAAATCCCTCCAGTGGTTTTTCTGTGATGCGGTAACAGACAGACAGACACACAGACAAAAATTCTTAAACTATACATTCGGCCTCTGTATCGATAATAAATAATAATGTTTATTTCAATAAGATTTTCCAAAAAATATTTAATGTACAGATTCGGCTTAGTTACAATTTGATTATATGTATAGATATATTAATTAGTTATATATTATAATATATCTATACAAATATTATAAAGAGGTTTGTGAGTAGTGACGTTGTAAGGGGTAATCTCTGGATCTACTGAACCGATTTAGATGAAATTTGGTAAGATGATAGTTTGAGACCCTGGGAATGACATAGGAGTATAATATTATAGTTTTTATCCCGGAAACTGCCTCGGTGGTGTAGTGGCTAGCATGTACGGCTGCACACCGGAGGTCCTGGGTTCGAGTCCGAGTTTAGTTATTGAGTCTTTCTGTATATTAAGTCTCAGTAATAGCCTAGAGTTGGGAAGTTGGCGGTGTTTCACCCCCGTGCCTAGGAGAGCACGTAAAGCCGTCGGTCCTGCGCCTTAACTCTCACTTGTCGTGTCGAGTGGTCGTCCCACCAGAGTATGAGAGTGACAGGAATAGAGAGTGCATTTGTGTCTGCGCGTACACTTGTGCACTATAATATCTCCTGCGCAGTTGACTAGTCTCAATGAGATTGGCCGCCGTGGCCGAAATCGGTCAGGAGAACATCATCATCATCATCATCATCATCCCGGAAATCATCTCTTAAGGAGGTGAAAATAAGGATGAAAGTTTGTATTAGGAAGCAAGCTAGGGATGAACCCGAGAGAAGCGAGGGTGAGTCGCTAATTTATTATTATAATTTATAATATCGACGATATGTATTATTTATATACATATGTTTTATTTTGCCTTCCAACACTGAACCTAGTGCCCTCTGCTGGCGCACTTAAAAACTAATTCACTTTCCAATTAAGCCTTCCAATTAATTTTGACAATTTTTGATCGATTTTGGTGTTATATTTAAATTTTAAATCTTTAACAATAAAAAAGTATGGCGTGCTAAATAATTGATTAATATGGTGCTTTAGCTTCAAATAATATATATTAACTTGTACTTGTATCAACTTGTAAATATCAACTTGTTTTTTTATTGTGTTATATTTTTGAATAATGAATAAACAAGATTAGACTGTGAATGACTTTCATTTCTTACTGTTATTTATTTAATTAGAAAAAGGTACACTAACAACACACATATTATAACATTTCTATGCATTTAGAAGACAATAATAATTAATCAGATATGTCTTTACAAGTGTACTTAGCGTTCGCTATAATTACATAATCAAAAGTATACATTAAATTATAATAAATTCTTAATATATAATTAATAAATACAATTCAAATACAATAAAAATGATTCATAATAAGTCAACATCTGTTAGCCAAAATAATTTAAATAATGTTTAAAAAATTGTTATTACCTTAAAATCTAATAAATTTAAATTAATTAAATATAATTAATTTTGACATAAGTTGAAGTATTGTTTCGTGTAATAGTGTTTCATAGTTACTATAAAATATATTACAAAGAAACAGTATTTCCGATTTATAAGCCGGTAAATTTTGGTACATGACTATAATAGTCAATATATAAATATAGTAATTCTATAGCATACTCGTCTTCATTGCGATTTTAAGAAGGGCAAATTGAGTATTTCTGTCTCTGTCCCTCTCGTTGAGAAGTCTATAAGAAAGACACGATCAGATAGATATATTGTAAACGTTCAATTAAGTACAGTTGCTCCATGCTTGTTATTGCTCGAATGTAGTAAGTAGTAACATTAACAGCCTAAGATTAAATGGGGAGAATTCTGGCTTTTTCTCCCGTCAGATATCGCGATCATTATGACCTTCGGTTTATTGTAAAGCTCTATAGCGTGGATAGATTTTTTCTCATTTTATTTAAAACGCTCGCTTCGCTCCGG
The DNA here is from genome assembly GCA_947093115.1 of Brenthis daphne. Classification (NCBI taxonomy): domain Eukaryota; kingdom Metazoa; phylum Arthropoda; class Insecta; order Lepidoptera; family Nymphalidae; genus Brenthis; species Brenthis daphne. The sequence goes on along the minus strand of OX352477.1, from coordinate 2,970,532 downwards.
TTCGCCTCTAGGATAATAAAAACAAACCTATCCCACGGGACCGTACATTTTTCCAGGATAAAAAGTACTTTTTTTAAAGAACAAAATATATAGGGATAATTTTCGAGGCACTGCCCTTTTATTACTAGAGTGCAGGAAGCCCAAAGGTTTATGTGTTTGACCTGTATGTATGTCCGATTCTAACTCGTAATTACTAAATGGCTTAACCGAATTTGATGATAACGCGAGAGCTTTTTATAAAAATAATTAAAAATCTAAACGGCGGATTTATATTTTGGTTCGCGCCAATTTTGGTTCTTTACTTTCTTTCCAACTTCGATTATCAGGATACCAAAATAAAGGTTTTCAAGACGCTATCACAAATATATATATATAAGACTAGGGACTCTCCTTCGCTTCTCTCGGGTTCGTCCCTAGCTTTATTCCCCATACTAACTTTCATACCCTTAAAGGATGATTTCCGGCATAAAAAGTATCGTTATATCCTTCCCGGGGTCTTCAAATATCTTCTTACCAAACATCTAAATCATTTCAGAAGATCCAGAGATTATCCATACGTCATAAACGTACCTCTTTATATTAGTATAGACAAGACACAGGAAGCTCGCTCGGTAAAATTAAAAAGCGAAATAAAACTTTTAATTTCAGAAATAAAAAAACTTGACTGTGTAAAAACTAAAAAGCAAGCAAGGAATTCGACTTATCTATACATATAATAAAATTGTAACTAAACCAAATCTGTACATTAAATATTTAATTGAAATTTTATTGAAATAGACATTATTTTCGATGCAGATACCGAATCTAGTTTTTAGAATTTTTGTCAGTCTGTCTGTTACCGCATCACAGAAAAACCACTGGAGGGATTTTGATGAAATTTGGTATGGTGATAGCTGGTTATCTGGGTCAACATATAGGATAGTTTTTACCGCGGTAGAATGTCTAATTTCTGAGAAAAAATACAAAAACTGCAATGTAAGAGTATACTAATATGTTAAACCTAAGAATTTTTGATCATCTGAACGCGGGCAGAGCCGCAGGCAATGCTAGTTTTTTGAATAATAATAGAGAAATAAAAATGTTGTGTATGGAAATAATTTTATTTAAAACACATCTTCTCGTATTTAAAAGGCGGTCTTATTCAAATTAACATTCATTCCACTTAAGATACAATATAAACCTATCTTATTTCCTTAAAAATAGTAACATTTAAGCATATGTACATAATAACGTACTTTCATTTACGTTCAGCAAAACTGCATATGAATAATTCAAGCTATTTACATTGTATTGCATGTCAGCAATGCATCGGATTATATTAATGCTTAATAAATGAAGTGAACGATGTAATAAAAAAAAACAATACTATTATCACGGTAATACATTACCGTGCTATTATTATCTTCCTAGGTAAAAATACCTATATTAATAGTAACAAACATCTTACCACATTGAATTAACTTCACAATTTACCAAGTAGGCAATTTAAAATTTCGTTTTGAATATGTTATGAAAATAGGCTTAAAATTAATAATGGAACAAATCAGAATATGTAGTTTGATGTCAAAAAATAGTCAACTCATTAAATACTATTATCACTTGGCAAAAATAAATAGTACTATTCAAAGTACAAGCTACAAATAACTGTGCTATAATGAAATGGTAGATAAGTTACAGCATCCAAGTAAAACTTTCAATAAAACCTTAATTGAAAGATGACTAATGTCCACATGTTAATCCTCAAATTTGATGGAGTGAACGGACGTGTCGATGGCACCGCCGCGGTATGCACCTCGCTTTTTCTTAGTTTTCTCATGTTTGAATGACTTGCCACGTGTATGTTTCAAATCTAGATTGGCTTTTTCACCCCATGATCCGCGAGCTCCTTTCTATAAATAAAATAGTTATTGTAAATAATTAAAAAAATGATTATTTTTTGATATTTCTGTTACATTAATTAAAATTAAATTTGCATTGAATTAAAATTTTCCATACATGCAAATAAATAACTGCTATAATTATGTGTTTTGTAAAATCTCACCTAATAATTTATTCAAATACAATTTTTTTATTTTGTGAGTTGTCTCCTCCATCATAACTTTTTCTGTCATTAAATCCGCCTTTGTTGAAGCCACCCCTGTCACCGCCCCACGAATGACGGTCACCTCGTCCGCCCCAATTGCCTCTGCCCCCTCTGTCACCACCGCGGCCCCCTCTGTCATAGCCCCGGCCTCCCCTATTGCCATCGCCTCGGTCGAACCCTCCACGACCTCCCCGACCGCCTCTGCCTCCCCTGTCGTTAAAACCACCGCGACCCCTAAATCCTCCCCGATTTCCTCTATCGTTTCCACCTCGACCACGGAACCCTCCTCGGTTAAAACCACCGCGTCCACGATCCTGCCACCCGCCAGATCTGTTGTGTTCCGACGCATCGCCTCCATCTGGTTCGTCCTCACCATTCTCACCCTCCTGGTAGGAAGATATTATTTATGAAAAAACCCAAGACAACCCTACGTAATGACCAAACAATGTAAAAGTAAATGCCCAAAATAACAAGCCATGGAGAATCTTTTCATATACATGTGAATAGTTTAGACGCTTGGTAATGATATAGAGTTGCCTTGGCTTTAGAATTTTTAGGGCATTTACCTTAGCTTCGAATGAATTATCCTTAAGTCTAGGGTCCACTTCTATTTTTTCTGTTACAACTCTCCTGAAGGGAACTGGTTTATTATTTTCTGAATTACTTTTGTCACTAGGTGTGGATGATATGTTGGTTCCCTAAAATTGGTTAGAAAGTAGAAAACACCCATTATTAAAAAATATATAATTATATCAAATTATATTTCAATATATAAATTCAAAAGCACTTGTAATAAGTCTAATTGAATAAAGTTTATTTCATTTCATATATGGATTAAAAATAAAAACTGATTTAATGCACTGGTGATTTGATTTGTATCGGCTGGCACCGACTTCAAAAAATATCTGATTAGTTATTCTAAATGAAAACCCCCGTTTATATATTTTTTACTTTTAGTGCCTGGAAGTCAGTTTTTATTTTATTTTAAAAAGTTTTCTATTAGTTTTCCATTTTTAGTGTAGACGTAATAAGGAGGTAATTTGTAAGAAGAAACCTTTTAAATAATATATTCTATTAAACCATCTATCTATATATATAAAAGAAAGTCGTGTTAGTTACTTCGCTTATAACTCAAGAACGGCTGAACCGATTTAGCTGAAAATTGGCAGGGAGGTAGTTTAGAGCCAGGAGAAGGACATAGGATACTTTTTATCCCGTTCGACCGCGTTCCAATTTTTATGATATTTTAATTTTTGGATTTCTCTTAGTCCGGAATAGGTAAGTATTAAAACATATAATTAAAATGTGAGAAAGAAAGATTTTTTCTTTTTATATCTATTTAAAACGTACCTAGCGACGAACCCGAGCGAAGCGAGGGTGAGCCGCTAGTTTACAAATAAATTATTGATTTTTAAAAACCATTCAACAGATTTCGATTAAATGGGACCACCTGGGAAGTATAGCCTTTGAAACAAAAAAAGAATTTTCCAAATTAGTTTGGGCATCTTCGAGTAATTGGTGAATATACATAAAAAAAAGATTCTGACAAATTGAGAACCCCCTTTTTGGAAGTCAGTTAAAAAAATTTTTTAAAGATTTTAAAAATTATAATTTTTGTGAATGTATTTTGCCCTTTTTTTAATGTCCCACTGCTGGGCACGGGCCTCCCTTCAATACGAGGGGGATCAGGCCATAGTCCACCACACTGGCCAAGTGCAGGTTGGTGGACTTCACATATCTTTCGAAAATTTACTAAGTTTTTTGAGACATGCAGGTTTCCTCACGATGTTTTCCTACACCGTAGGGCAAGTGGTAATCGTGTTGGAAATGATTCGCACATGAAAATACCAGAGGTGCGAGACCCGGGATTTGAACCCGCTTCCCTTGGTTTCCCAAGTAAGCGCGTTACCACTGGGCTAACACTACCTATTAAATATAAAAATATAATTTACCTTCACAAAATTACTATATGGCTTCTTAGCTGGAGTTTGTTCTCCACTTTCTGATGCTTTCCTCTTCTTACCACTCCCTTGGACACCATTTTCATTTAACTGAAACATGAAGAAATTGTGTTTAAATGAAATGATTTACATTCTAAATGAAAAGGTGATGTGTCAAATAAGTATCTTTTCTTTTGAGATATATAATCATTATGCTTTTGTTAATAATGGTAAAAAGTGTAAAAAAATTAAAGTGTGTATTTTACCTGTTTGGATTCTTTTTTTTGTTGTTTAGCTGGAGGTTCATCATCATCATCATCATCACTGCTGTCATCAGATGCTTCTTTTTGAGGCTTAGTTTTTGGTGGTGCAGGTGCTTTTTTAGGCTTTTCATCTTCACTACTATCATCACTATCATCCGAGGACTTTGCTGCTGGTTTTGACATTAGTTTCACCGGTGTTTTAGCTGCAGGTTTTTTCTTTTCATCTTCACTGCTATCATCATCATCAGAAGATGATTTTTTTGAACCCTTTACTGGAGTTTGAGCTGGTTTAGCCACAGATTTTGAAGAAGTTTTAGGTGCTTCATCATCACTATCTTCTGATGAAGAATCTTTTTTAGCAGGAACCTTTGCTACTTTTGCTGGTTGGGATTTTTGTACAGGTTTTACTTGTTTAGGACTATCATCATCATCATCACTATCATCTGAAGAAGATTCCTGCTTCTTTGCCGGAGCTACTTTTGTTGCAGGTTTTTGAGGTAGTTTTTTTTGTACTTTCGATTGTTCATCATCACTGCTATCATCACTATCTTCTGAAGATGACTGAGGTTTTTTGTTGAGTTTCGATATAGGTTTAGCAGCAGGAGTCTGAGGTTTAGAGACCTTAGATTGAGGCTTATCATCATCACTACTATCATCATCAGATGATGACTCTGGTTTCTTCGCTGGAGCTTTGGCAGCAGGCTTTGCAGGTGTCACAGGTTTTGTGGCTGGTTTAGCAGGTGCTTTTTGTTGGTCATCAGAATCATCACTATCATCGGATGATTCTTTAGCCTGTGCTTTAGCATTGGCTTTGGCAGGTGCAGGAGCTGGCTTTGATGCCTTGGTTAGAGCTGGTTTAGGCTCCTCATCACTACTGTCACTATCTGATGAGGACTCTTGTTTTTTTGCAGCTGGTTTAACTGGTGTAGACTTTGCTTGTGCTGGTTTTGCTCCTGGCTTTGTTTCTACTTTATTAGGTTTAGGCTTCTTATTGTCACTTTCATCACTGTCATCTGATGATGATTCCTGCTTCTTAGGGGGTGCTTTTGCAGGAGGTGCTTTTGCTGGTGTGGTCTTAGCAACTGGCTTTTTATTTTTTTTATCATCTTCACTATCACTACTATCTGAAGAAGATTCTTGTTTTTTGGCAACAGGTTTTTGAGGTGTAGCCTTTGCAGGAACAGGCTTTGGAGCATTAGTGTGGGATTTTTTCTTTTCATCTTCACTACTATCTGAGCTATCATCTGAAGATTCTTTTTTCTTAACAACCTTTGGTGCTGCATTGCCTACCTGTGGTTTGATTGGTTGCTTTTTTGGTTTTGATGTAGCATTATCTTCACTACTGTCACTGTCATCAGATGATTCAGCTTTGTTGTTAATTTTAGGAGTTACAGGAGGCTTTACCTAAAAATCACACATCTAATTACTTATAAATATGTTAAACATTTTTCTGGCTTTCAAAAGTAAAATTTTAATCAGAGGTAGTGACGAATAATATTTTGTAATATCATGAACAATCAATAACATATTTTCATCATATGGACAAATGCTGTTTTTTAAATCAAATTAAAAAAAAGTATAAATGATACCTTCAATTGTGGTTTCTCATCTTCAGAAGAGTCAGAATCAGAAGATTCTTTTTTCTTATTTTGTACAGTTCCATTTGATTTATTTTTATTTATAGGTGGCTTTTTTGTCTTTTCTTCTTCATCACTAGAGTCATCCGAACTGTAAATAACACAATATTAGTATATTAGAATTATAGTTTTTAATAAAATATGATATTTAACATTATTGAATATACAATACCTGTCTGCTGGTTTTTTAGCATTTTGTGTAGGCTTCTTTTGTATTTTTTTATATTCTGAGATGATGTCAACTAATGAAGGTAGATTTTTTGCTCTTGGTTTCTAAAATACAAAATTTTATTTAACAAAAACTATGTTTATTACATATCTTTTCAACATCATGTCATATTAGGAAAATATAACCTAACCTATAATTAGTCATGTGACATTAGAATATATTTAATTCAATGACATTAAGTACATTTTTTTATGCCACATGATAGATTATAATATAAATAAAATTTGTCTAAAATATATAAGGTACATAATCAGAGCATTTTAAGTTCTTATTAATTTTTGTATGAGGCATAGTATCAAGTTACACTAGATTTCAGATTCCAATGCCAATTTAAAAATGTGTGATTATAAAATTGAAAGAAGTTTAAAATGTCTAAAATAAGGAAAAAATAAAAGTTTTAATACAAACAAATGCATATTATGTTGAAGTTATTTTGCAGTAGTCATATGAAGTTAGACTAGTACAGAGTACTCATATGAAGTTTCATACTATCCTATTAATTGATAAAATTTAATCACTGTAATATCAACTTCGCCTTCATATAATTTCTTTCTTAGATGAACGCGATTATTTGATATCTATACATATATGTAATAAAATTATAACCAAGCAGAATCTGTAAATTAAATATATTTTGGAAAATCTTATTGAAATAAACATTATAATCGATACAGAGGCTGAATCTATAGTTTTTAGAATTTTTGTCTGTCTGTTACCGCATCACAGAAAAACCACTGGAGGGTTTTTGATGAAATTTGGTATGATGATAGCTGGTTATCCGGGTCAACATATAGGATACTTTTTACTGTGGGAAAATTACTCATTTTTGAAAAAAAATACAAAAACTGCAATGTAAAGAGTATACTAATATGCAAAACCTAAGAATTTGGTTTTTTGGTCATCTGAACGCGGACGGAGTCACGGGCAATGCTAGTTTTAAATAAAACTATCTTTTCGGATTATTTTGAATTTTGGTTATCGGTAACTAGTACATATAATACTAATGAGGAGTCTAAAACCTTAGTCTCTCCCGTGACCATGATTGCTGTAAAGCATTCCAAACGACGAATGTTAGCTATCTAGAGTACACATGGTAAAACTAGACACATCTATTAAAAAGTTAAAGTACACAATGTTAATCGTGTAATAAAAAATATATGTATTAATAAACCTACAAATTAAGCTCTAATGTCCGTCTGTGCCTCCGCGAAGAGTGATAAAAATACAAAGATACACTTTAAAGTGAAGTGTGGTATTTTATTAAACTAGGTAAATGTCGACATACTCTATGTTATGAATAATGATAGTGTTCTTTTTTAATTTTCGTAAATTGAGAAAGGTTTGACTGTATTACAAAGAAAATAAATGAAACACGTGTGGAAGCCACCATCAATGGTACACGTGGTTTTAGACCAGTTGAGACTTACCGCTTTTGTTTTTGTTGAAAATTTGTCTGCCAACGATTTATCAATACTCAAAAGAAATTGATGAACAACTGAGATGGCCTCAGTCTGTAATTCCGGAGAAACACTCATTTTCGTATCTTTAACCGCAAATCTATGAAGTTAATCTATACCGGCGCAGTACCAATGCACGACCGCTCTTCGAAATCACCACAGACTAAAAGAAAGATAATGATAAAGGCGATTTGACAGTTGACACCATAAACAGAATGTAAAATTTTTAAATCGATTGATTACAGAAACCATGGATGAATAATAAAAATCGAAACAAAAAGAAGTGATTTTTATGACATTTAAAAAATCGACTTAGCAATTTTATCTGCGATTTGAATGAAATGAAATTGTGAACCTAAAATTCGAAGTTGAAATTATGAAGTAAGATAACTTCTAACACCTAATAAATCAACATTAAATTTTTCAATCAATTTATTCATTTAATTATTGTAAATGTAAAACTCTGCAAGTGTGTACGTTTTTCATGCAAAGTGGTATAAATTATAATGAGTTTGAGTAATAATGGACATGGTTGGAAACTACTAACAGACGAAACACTCAAAATAATACAAATCAAATCTATTTGAACTTCGGCTCCCATCAAGAAAGAATGAAACACCTACACCGTACGTACGACTTCTACAATTGATATAAAGTGAACGACAAGTGATATAAAGAAAACAATATGAGTTGTGTTTCTTGACGCGCAGCAAACTTTTACCAACTCAAAATATGCTGGCCTAACACAACCTTTGATTGTAATTAGATTGTAACTATTTATAAGGATTATTACGCAGATTGTTTCTTGACAAATATATATTTATATATCAATGAATATTTCAAATGAAGGTAGAATGAAAGAAGAATATCTATCCTACTTCCGAGAGATAAAAACTGGAGTACCGAGTATCCCTAGGTACAGCTGTACTAGGTTCTATTCTGTATATAACTTTTAATGCTGACGTAGGAATCATCACAAGACTTGGAAAATAAAATTTCTGATTTATTTTGCAATAAAATCCGTATGGATGCGTAATGTGCTGGCTCGGCAACTCACTTCAATATTGAACATTTTTCTACTGATTTCACAAAGCATTATTTTGAACGTCATGAAATGCACCAAAACTCATATTTTTTTGTGTATAAAAAACTTTTGTTCAAATAAATTCTTTTTAAATTACTCACGGACACTAATTCTAATAGATAACTCTCATTGAGACTATTCTTATGAACCCAAACACACTGTATAAAGCTGTAAGTTTCTTAGGAATTAAGCATCCTGCAGACTATTTGATGGTACACAACATAAGCTGAAGGTTAGCATGTCATGGAAATTTCACCAAAGTAACAGTACACCAAATTTCAAATCAATCAGATTTGTGAAAGTTAGTAAAACCCTTTTGTCAAGTAGGAAATGAGCAGATGATCATCAAACGCCTGAACAGTTCTTCATAAATTATAGCTAAGAACCATCTCAATCTCGTAAGCTTTAAAACAAAAAACGGCTTCAAAATTGGTCCATTCGCTTAGGAGATACGATGCCAAAGACACACAGATACACAGACAGACACATCAAACTTATAACACCACTCTTTTTACGTTGGTGGTTGAAAAGAAAGTTCGTTTACCATAATAGGATCGTGTATTCAGTGCCTAAAATGAAGCTGCTAAAGAAGAAAGTAAAAAACTTGCAATAAGAACTTAAAAAGAAAATTTATTTAAACAAATATACTAAAAAGTACAAAAATAACTGATTGGTACTTTTCATTTACTATACATACCTAGTCAGATATTTTCAAAATCAGTGTGCATAGATTTGTATCGGATGGCTAGTTACCTATAAAAAGCAAAACAAATATTCCAGGTATTAGCAAACACAAAATCTTCTGCTTTGTATTCTTAACACAGACACAAGTTGCAAATGTGTTTGTGAATCTCATCTGATTAATGTGAAAATTGCTATCTAGATTTTAATATTTCTTCGTTGAGTTAAGTATATTCTTAATATAGTCTTCATAAGAAAAAAATACACTTGAGTTGATACATGAAGTCGTGTTATTCTTTATTCTTGTTTACAATTATCTACAACAATGGTTGTTCTGTAAAAATATACATATTTTGTTGGTCATAATTACCATACATAGGACACGAAGTTTATTCTCCGCCTGGACTTGCAGTTATCTGCAGTCTATAAACTGAAATGTTGCTTTCGAACATATTTTTGTAAAAAAAAAATCTTTGTGAGTTAATAAAATTTTAAAATTTTTGGTCTTTATTATCATCACTATTTTCGTTATATCGATTTCAATAGAGTCGAACAAATAATTTGTCATGAGTATATTTTTTATCTGTTGTTTGATATATTCTTATTTAATTTAATAATCTATTTTGTGAATTCTATGCAACTATTGATGTTTTCATCTTTTCATATTAATATTGAGTATAAAAATAATATATGTAATCTTAATTGAATAGTTTTTTTCTCGTTTTCCTAATATAAGTGAATTATAATTTTATTTCACTTTAAAAATAGTAGATCCGAGTGACATGTTTCAACTTTTGTTACAATCGTTTTGTCGAATATTGAAGCTGCTCTAGTTAGGTTCTCTAAAAATAAATAAATAATATGTTACGTGAACAGTAGTGAGTAACATCAAAATGCCGGTCCAGCAAATAAATGTAAAGAATTCCTCCGATATTGAAAGCTGGGAATGGGGCGGGGGATGTGGCAGAGAACCTATTCGCGCAGGATCTGGCAGCAGTCAAACATCTTGCAGTAATTCCAGTGGAGATATTTGTAGAATTTGTCATTGCGAAAGCGAAATTCACAACCCTTTGCTGGCCCCTTGTTATTGTTCTGGTAAGTTTCAAAAGTTTATATTAGCTTTTTTAAATAAAACTAGTTTATTATAAAAACCATTTTTTTATATCCTGTATTAACTGATAAGAAATTAGATATATTTAATTGACTTTCAATAGAAAATATTTTTTACTTTTGGTCAGCTGATCTTTGTTTACACAACAATGTATTCTAATTTTTTACATATTATGTTTAATTCATAATAAATACAAATTATTATATGATGTAGATACTATTTACAACTTGATAGTAAGAAATTTTAATTATAAATTTGAGCTAGATTACTTTACCACTTTATTTAATTTTTTTTTTCTATTTATTAATCATTTGTTCCTCATAATAAAGTTATTAATTTTATGAGTATTTTTCGAAAAAAAAATTTATGATTATCCAATTGAAAAAAATTCATGTTTTTAAAAAAATACTTTTGTTGCTCATTTGTAAGCTCACATTTTCAGGTTTATAAATATAATATTTGTCAATTTAATAAATACCATTAAGATCAGTCTGATTTTTTGAGCATTTAAAATTTAAATAGATAAAATTATAAAAACTTTGTTATTGATAACCGCATATATTTTCAAAAAACACATATTTTAAAAATTATACAATATTTATTTATTCAGCAGTTGATGGTTCTTACAGATTTCTCTGGTTATGACAAAGCCTTTATCGGTAGTTTTGACATTGATATTTCTTTTTCATAATTATTAAACTGGATTATTTGCACATAATTAGTTAAATATAGCTTTCTAATAGCTATATGGTTTTAATTGTAAGAACTTAAAGAGGTATTTTATTACAGGAAGTCTGAAATATGTTCATCAAAGTTGCCTCCAACAATGGCTAACAGCATCTGAAACAAGATCATGTGAACTATGCAAATTTAATTTTATTATGCATACTAAAATTAAGCCATTTAGTGAGGTATATATTATCATATATTAATACCACCTTTACATCTGTTTATTACTAATATAGAGGAGATTCGCATTATTCCCTTAAATGCCCTATAATACAAAAAATATATGAGGAAATAAAGAATGTGATTAAAATGGTTGCTCATTGAGTCTATACTTTCAACATAATCTGTTTCTTCTGACAATAATTTATTTCACTATGAACACTATAAAAAAATATGTTGATAATATCTTTACAACAATATATTTAGATATGTAAGAGTATTAAAAAATAATTGTGTTAAGTTTAAATAGATATTGTTTGGGAGTATTTTGAAATCATGCTAGATACCATTGAAATTAGTATTAACTCTTCAGATGAAATAATATTTTTTTATTAAATTGGAATTTCATAAATAAAACAAAGAATGAATACTGTAGTTTATACAATGTTATACTTGTATATGTGTGTGAGTTTTCAACAAGTAAAAAGAGGTGATGCTACTGATAATCCCATTCTTTATCTGAATGATATAAAAAAATATATATACATTCTGTAACTTGCAAATCTACACGATTTGATACCTTGGTCTGAGTACTTTTCATCTAGATCCATCCAGCCATTTAAGAGTAAAGAAGTAACAAACACACAATTAAAAACTTTTGCATTTATAATATGCAGTAGTCTGATTAGAAATATAAATATAAATAATAATTTGTTAGATGTTTCATTATATTTATTGGTGTTTTGTAGTGGCGTCTACTAGAGATGTCGGGTGTAGAGCGACGTCGGCTGTGCTGCGCTGTATTGTTCCATTGCGTTGCGGCGTTATGTGTCATGTGGTCCCTGTTCGTACTCATCGAAAGAGCGGTAGAGGAGGTCAATCGGGGGCTCATAGGTATGTTACCACATTTGCCCTTGTAATATTAGTAATAGTGATATTTTTTTTTACAGTTTTTGTAAGTTTGTTTTAAATATAGTGATAGAATGATTTAGAGATAAGAAAGTTATTACTTGCATATCTATGTTTTGATTTATGACAACTAATTTAACTGAAAACTCGACTGCCTCGTTGGTCTAGTGGCTAGCAGGTACGCCTGCAGATCCGCAGATCTTGGGTTCGAGTCCTGGATCGGGCCGAGTATGGAAATTGATGTATATATGGATGATAAAAAATAACGTATCGTTTTTCGGTCGTTATTTAACGCTGTCTGGTTAGGTTGAAATATGCGTTTGGCTAAGATAGATAGCCAGCAGGGTATCATGTATTAAGAATTATTGTAATTCATTCTGGAAGAAAAAATGTGGTCGGCGATCTTCATTCAGCTTGATTAGAATTCTACTGATGACCACCTGTATACATAGAGATGGTTATGTGGGAACGCAAACTCTGCCGTCTTGATGGGGCGTCGCAGGTTTAATTACATACTCTACCACGACGCCCCGACAGCAGGTCTGCAGAAGCAGACCAAGGGGTTGCTCCTACAATCCACTCTACTGTACCAGGAGCAACCCGCACGGTACACCGCCCACCGAAGTGGGCCACCTCCCTGTGTGTCTCTTGGCACCACGACAAGATGATGAGGCTAGTCCTACGTTAGAACATTGCTTATCAATTTATTAAAATTTCTGAAAAATATAATTTATTATAATGTTAATTCCATTGGCCTCGATCTACTTATTTAAATATATAGATAAGAAATATAGCAAATTCACACACTGAATATTCAAAGATCAACAGGGATATTACCATATTATTACAATTTAATTTTAAGTAAATTTGTCACTAATATAAATAAAACTTATTTCTCCATAAATTAATAAAATAATTGTAGATTTCCGTGACTTCTACGTCAACAACTGTCCATAAGATGATTCATACAGCCTTAATATAACAAACAAGACTTCATTCGTTTTGTTCTTGGTTCATACGATGTAAATGTAGAGAAAAATCATAGCAAATTATGTTATGTTAATCTATACACATAAATAAAAATGAAGTATCTGTTTGTATTGTAAAAATAATAGCTTTTTACTAAATGCATATGGAATTATATACGGTACTTATAAGAAAAGTACAATTTTTAAAAAATTTGTCTGTCTGTTCCTGCTAATCTCCGAAATGGCTGAACCAATTTTTACGAGACTTTCACTGGCAGATATCTGATATTTTATGGAGTAACTTAGGCTTAGTAGTTTTATTTTGGAAAAAATATTAGGGTTCTACTCAAAGAAATTAAATCGAACCCTGGGACGCACCTGAGGGAAGCAAGGGTAAGTCTCTAGTTCTAATTATAATGATTTAAAAAGATTATTTTCTGCTTTTATAATAATTTCATTTCTGTGCACACTATATATGTATATAGATTTTGCAATTTTGTTTTTACTCCCTGATCCTCGTAAAGGCCAGTATGTGTAATATATTTTAGCAAAGATTTAAGATTCAGATGAGATTTAGGTTTATTTAATACTAATACATATTGATGTATATATGTTATATCCGTACTCTTTTTTAAAATTGCGTTTTTCAGAAAATAACTATTGAAAAACTTAAAAGCAAAACCTTATCTTAATTGTTAGAGCCGTTTCTTAGATACACGAAATAAAATATATATACAAGAGTAGCTTAATTTAATATTATATATATAAATACGATTAACTATTACATTGGTTTGTAATTTACAAAAGTTCGTAAATATGTGTAGATGGTAATATTAATTTTTAAGTGTAAATGGTAACGCATTCGGTCTTGCATTTTAATGAAGTTTCTCGATATTCTTAGGAATATCATTTCTTTTTGATAATATATTTAGAAAATATAATTTTTACGTGTTATTTTATGTTTTGTTTTCAGCGTGGCCATTTTGGACGAAATTAGTAGTAGTTGCAGTAGGTTTTACCGGTGGAGCAGTTTTCATGTATATACAATGTCGGCAATACTTACATCTTTGCAACCGTTGGAGAGCTCATAATAGGTAAGATTTAATAAAGTTTGTTTGATATCTCATTTGTAAAGGTATCAATTACACAACTTCATACTAAGTAATGATTTTTTATATATATGTTACGTCATTATAGCTTTCCGGTTGTAATTTTGAATTATTATCTTTAACAGTTGTCAATAATTACGTTGATATGTAAAATTTACGTAAGTAATTTTGTAATTATATGTTACTTGTGTATTACATTTACTAATAGCAACAACTACAAATAATATTAAAAAAAACTTAAATTTTTATGCGTATTAATTTTTTCTGTTAAATACACCTGTTTGGTGTTTGTTGGCTCTCGATTGTTATGATTAGCTCTTATTTTAGTCACGGATACCTTTTTGGTTTTTCTTATGTAGAAGATAAAAGTAATTTCGAAACTATTTGTTGAAAATTATTTAAATTATGGGAAAATTATGTCAATATTTTTAATTTACCGGGAAAATTAATAGTTACGTAAGAAAGTAAAGGAAACGGTAGAAACTTATGCCCGATTTCACCAACAACCCATAAGCTAACCACCTACGTATGGGATCCCTAGCTTAAAAGTCCCCTAAACTAGCCCCTAAATAAAATTTCGTTTTACCATCGTCAGAGCCAGTGTTTCTAGTACCTAAAGGTGGCATTTTAACATTTAGGTGACCCTTAACTGTAGGTGAAACAGAAACTATCCTCTAACAGCCTCCTAACCATGCTTAGGGGATCCCTTAAACTTAAGTGACGTTGGTGAAATCGGGCATTAGTGTCCTTCGGATTATTATTTTCTTGGAAAATTCAAAGTCCCAGTAGGTAGGAAGGTAAGTTTATAAATCGTGTGTAATTATGATACTACTGCAGTCTGCGTGGATTTCGAAATGTTCGATATGACATAACACGACCTCCTTTTTTCTGCAATTCATACGGACGAACTTCAAGTTTTATTAGTATAGAATTTATGTGTTTTAGCAAGATTTAATGTTTTTTAAATGTACGGTGTACAAAGTATTTACGTAAGAATCTTTAAATTATTGTATGCGTAATACATAATCTATACCAACCGTTTATATAAAACGTAAGAAAAGTAGGTTAGGTCATATGAAAGAAATAACCAATGGGCAATGGTAGCTTTTTTATAATCACTAAAAATATTTTTGTTATATTTTCTTTATTGCATATAAAAACTAAAATATAGGACATTATGACAACATTGAGAGCAAAGGTGGTGGAGGTTATCTCTAACAGAGATGTCTTCCAGTCAATCTACATATGAGGGTTAGAAAGATTGTCACTTAGCGGAACTGAATAGTCCAAGATAAGATAAGGAAATATTAAAAAAAAGTCAGAGTATATATAAAAATAAGAAACAACGTACATAGTCATAGCACAAACATACAATTGTATAAAATATATAGATAACGATATTAATTATGATAGATATATTTTATTGAATCACGATCAAAACATTTAAAGTAAAAACAAGTTTTACTAGTTTGGAAGTAAAGTTGGAAATAGAAACGATAAAAAGAGGAAACTGGAAGGTTTTTCTAATAGCTATTGAACATTATCACTTTTCACTGCAGATCTCTTAACAGCTCCAGGAAAATTTCTAAGAAATTAATTAAAATTCTAAGAAATCTATTGTTAACTGACACGCCGGCGTGTTTTCGGTCGTGGAGGGAATGTTGGACTCATTATATTAGCGCAGTATTAAATTATTGTATTGTCAAACGAATTTTACATATAGATTGCATAGTTTACTAGTTATAGTTACGTGTCAAGGTGATTAATTATATTTTATGTTTATGTTTACATCTTCTTATGAATAAAAATGAATGGCTAAATGTGTTTCTAAGCGTAAAACACAAGAACCGCTGGTCCATATCGGCTAATCCGAGATATGTTTTTATGAAGAGAAAAAAAAACACGGAAAAACATAGAAATCTGTAAGTTTGTTTAGGGCTGCCGCAGTCCAATAGCTTTTGACAGAACGTTGTCTTAAAATCTTGGTACTTTTGTTTATTTATTGTTATTTATATCATTGAGGTCCAAAATGTTTCTTATATATATATATATATATATATATATATATATATATATATATATATATATATATATATTAGTTATTAATAAGCTTACGAATTTGGAGGTCTGAAGTTCAATTAGTAACTTTTCATACCTCTATAGCGTAGATATAATTCATTAAAGTCAATTTTAATGCGTCCCAAGAACGATAGCAAAATGCGAAAAGGCTAAACGTTTTTTATTGTGTAACTAACTATCGTAATAATATGCAAATTTTTCATGTTTCTCCTGTTTCAATGACCCGTCATTTTCGATATTTTGAAATCCAAGGTCGGATTTAATGATTTTCGACCGATTTCACATTAGAGCTTCAAACTTTTGTCATTAGATCTTCGTTAAATAAATAGCTTTGTTATAAAAGCAATTATATTTAATCAATCTTGTTCTAATGAGAACTTAGATATGAATAAGATTCAATACGAAATACATATATCCATCAAAAACATAACGTAAAAAATCCAAGTCACGCAACGGAGCTCTTCTACCACAAAAAGTTATGAGATCTAATGTAAAACCATGTCGGTTAATTCAAAATTCAAAATATTTTATTCATCATTAAATTATTACAATTCTTTACTGTACGTCATGAGTCTACTACCAGTTCGGTTCAGTTCCAGTTAATCTATCCAGTACCTATCTAATGGTTTTATTTTCTATAATGGCTTATAGTTGCGTTACAGACGCAATCCATTTTGCCAGTGTCACGTTTTGTGAGGAAAACACGAATGAGATTGAGCGGTAGAAACATTTATTCATCAACTTTGTCATAGGTGGTTACCTAATTAGTAGTAGTTGCAGTGTGGCTTTTTTATACAAATTATTTTACCTGATAATTAAATGAGAAATGGCATAAATTTTATTTTATAGGGTATGCTTGTCTAAAGGCTTTACATGAATTTGAGATTAGTTTATTGCAAAATGACGCATGTCATGAGACCATGACACATGAGATATTTTGAAAGAATATTGGATAAATTATAAATCTTTTCGAAAAAATCTTCATCAGGACATTTAATTATATTAATATTAATGAAATCAAAATATACATCATGAATATGCAACATGGAATAATTATTTTATTTATTATTACAGGATACTCCTAATACAAAACGCGCCGGAAAAGATACCAATACACGGGTCACCGCCGATGCGCAACAAGAGACGGGAGCGCAGCACGCGCGGGCAGGTCGTGGCCAACATCGAGCCGCCGCCGCCGCCGGCCGCCTACCACGAGGAGGACGAGAGCGGCGGCTTCGAGACCTACCGCGGCAACCCCCACCGCCGCCTCTCCGCGCTCACCGAGGACCGCCTCATAGTGGCGCTGCCGCACGAGGAGACGCGCCGCTACTCGGACACGCGCTTGGGGCACGTGCTCGCGTCCGTCGACGACGACGGTCACGCGCCGACTGAGGTGCGGATACTCATTATTCCTTGATTATCATGTTTTCAGTCCCTTTTAACGTCCCGCTGCTGAGCATCGGCCTCCTAATATGAGGGGGACCAGGCTGGCTGGTGAGAGTTGGCGGACTTCACATGCCCTTTCGATAATTTGTTTGGTGCTAGGTTCTCTCAGATATGGAGGTTTTCTCACAAGGTATCCCTTCACCGTAAGAAAAGTGGTAATTATGTTGAAAATGTTTCGCACATGAAAATATCAGAGGTGCGAGTGTCATAAGGTATATTAATATTATAAATTATCAAAGTTTATTTATATTTGTTACTAGCATTGCCCGCGTCTCCGCCCGCGTTCAGATGACCAAAAACCAAATTCTTAGGTTTTACATATTAAAATACTCTTACATTGCAGTTTTTGTATGTTTTCTCAGAAATTAGATATTTTCCTGCGGTAAAAAGTATCCTATATTGTTGATCCGGATAACCAGCTATCACCATACCAAATTTCATCAAA
The DNA here is from genome assembly GCA_947093115.1 of Brenthis daphne. NCBI lineage: Eukaryota > Metazoa > Arthropoda > Insecta > Lepidoptera > Nymphalidae > Brenthis > Brenthis daphne. The sequence goes on along the minus strand of OX352477.1, from coordinate 2,952,203 downwards.
ATCCCTCCAGTGGTTTTTGTGTGATGCGGTAACAGACAGACAGACAGACAAAAATTCTAAAAACCATAGATTCGGCCTCTGTATCGATAATAATGTTTATTTCAATAAGATTTTCCAAAAAAATATCTAATGTACAGATTCGGTTTAGTTACAATTTTATTATATGTATAGATTTTTGTTCAAGCAATAGCAAGTAACTAATATATTAACCACCCATATTGACCCGAAAATTTTAATTATAATCTATTTCACAGGGTGGTGTGTACCACATCAACGTGGACCCGCTAGAAGCAGACATCCGAGAACTCTTAGCTTTAGAGGCGCGTCGTGAGGCCCGCGCTGCCCGCTCGCTGCCCAACTTGCGCGCCAGTCGCGAGAGCCTCCTGCCCGGGCCCCCCGAGCCCGCATCCCACCCCCTCCCTCTCCCCACACCGCCCACCCCCCTCCCTTCCATCCCTCCCGTCCCTCCTCCCTCCTGAGGCCGGATCCTCACCCTCTATCCCGACGACACGGTTTACTAGCGACTCGACGCGCGCCCGACCGTAGCGCGACACGACTACGACTCCATACACGAAATATCTACCAAGTTATAGTGCGGATTCGAGTTTGACGTTAAACGCGGAGTCGTCGCGAGTGCGGGTGCTGGCGAGTGCATCGAGTGCGTCGAGTGCCGTGACCCCTGTGTACAGGGTCGGCGGTTCGATGCTCGTGCGTTGCTTCTATATTGACGCTTAGTAGGCTACTTTCATCGTTAAATGTACACTTCGAATAGACTCTCGAACTTAACACGCCATATCTTATGTCAGTGTTTTCGTTGTCTGGTGGCTTTGAAGAGAATAATCTGAGTGAGGAGGTTCTTTGTGCGAGAGTACAGTGGGCTGGAGTTGTTCTGCGTTATGTCAATTTCATTTGTTGTTTAGCTTAACTTGGTGTTGACTAATAAAATACGGCAGATGTTAACTAAGTTCCGGTTAAATGAACAAGATTTTTTGGTCCTCTTGAATTCTGACACATCACCACATACATTCTAATCTATCTAGTCGTTTTGCTTGATGTACATTTTGTTTTGATTATATCATCGAAGTAAGAAAATGAATTGATACAACCTTAGTAAAAATTTTGTAATACCCCCTTGAAGCTTGTGCAATATAATGTGCAATGACCAATGACATACATTCTTTGAGTTCTCGCGCATATTAAATAGTTATATTAATCCCTTTAGTTACATACCACTTTTTTAATGGATCATTGCAGATTTATCTTTTAAGGTCGCTTCCGACAACTTTTTAAGGATCCCAACATGGTCATTTGCAGTTTATCAATATTTATGTGATAGACACCTAGGATCTAAAAATCTATCGTTTTTTTACATATTTAAAGTGATGTCAATATTGCTACCATAATGAAAGCAAATCAAAGCCCTCGATTAACGTAAACATTTACAACTGCAATCGACTGTCTCGGGGACCCCTAAGTTTATAATGTTTGTGTAAATGAAGATCTAATTAATGATGTAAGAAGTGAAACGTAAAATGACCTTTCTGAAAAGTGAAATTTATTTAAGTGGCATGTTAAACGATTAACAATAATTATAATTTTTTATGGTTATATCCTATAAATCAGAATTGCCATGTTTTTATTATTTAAATCTTGCACTAATGTTTTCGTTTGTGTCAATGATTGCTGTTGCTAAGACATTAAAGTCGTCCTAACTCGATTTTTAGTCTACTTTGTGAATAACTTGTTATATATATATATACATATATATATACATATATATATATATACATATATATATATATATACATGTACATATATATACATACAGAGAATGTAGGTCAATAATGGAGTTATGTGAAAAGTTTTAAGGTTGTGTTGACAATATGTAGAAAATGTAATGTTTAACAATTATGTTTTAAACAATCATATTATTATTTTTAATTCTAATCTATCAATTCAAATTATGAAATCACTTAAATATTTCAAATTGATTATAATTATAAAGGTGCCTATTAACTAACCAATTTCACATTCAATCGCTCGGTAAGAATATAGATATGCATACAACCTCATGAGTCGCATTTTTCGTCTAATTCAACAGAATTGTACATATAATAACGTTTTTAAAATAATAAAAACAGTAAAACATGGGATCGTTAAATTCACGTTTCAAATGTAATGAATTTAATGAACCCAGTTTTAGTTCAGGGTGACTTTCCGTAAATCCGGCTCTGATTGTAGTGCTCACTACGCGTGCTTATATACATATATATATATATTATATATAAGATATATAATATATATAATATATATATATATATATATATATATAATATATATATATATATATATATATATATATATATATATGTTGCTAACGATATGAAGATAAAGTTGCGAGATCAGTTAGGTCGAAGGTCAATCAATCAATATCAACTTCAACAAATTGAATATGAAATTCAATAGTTAGTAGGCACTTTATAATTTTGTAAATTCATAACAACTTCGTCAAATCGCCACTTAAACAGAACATATACATATATTATACATATACGTAATAACACGAAGGCTTGCCATAGAGATTTTCTCACGCATATAGAATAAATCGCTGGAGTAAAGTATCGCATACGCCATGAGTAATGATCGTGTACAATCGAATTTGTAAATAGTACTTAGTATTGGTGTAAATATTAATATAAATGATTCGCGTAACACAGGTGATGATGACCCACGAGTTTATGATCTCTGCTTTCTTTAAAAAAAAAATTAAGGCTATTTTTTATCTGTTATTATGACGAGCTTCTTCATATGTTTGCGCATATATTATGTTTTAAGCGCCTGTTTTGACCTAATGAGTGTAATAAAAGCAGGCATAGCCATACGAGCAGGTAAACCAGGCTGTATGTAGTTAACTGTGCAAGCAAAATTGCGGAAGGATACTTCTAAATCTAATTGAATCAAGTCAAAATATATGACTTCGGATCCATGCTTAGACTATTTTGTTATACTGGTGTAACTACTGAGCTTATCTATGACCGATGGTTACACTACGAATATGATATATATATATATAAAAAGTATTCAAATAGACTTTTTAATAAGCTCTCTGGAACGTCAGTAAAGTTGGGAAGGATGGGATTAAAAATGGCGGCTCTTTGAGCATGTACTATCAGCATAAAACGGTTAAATCGACATTACATGTTATTACTAATTTGCGTTCAGAAAAATTACTTCACTAATAACGCAATAACTACTGTTAAGGGCAACACTTAATTTTAAATATAATAATTGTGCCATTTTAGATGTTATTTGAGCATATTTCTTATCATTTGAATGTTAAATATTGAGGTCACAGTTAAAATTGACATTTTAAAGATGCAAGAATTTTTAATTAAATTCGAAGGCCGTGAAATTAGGTATGGTAACATGACATTAAATGATTAATACCATTTTTTATGCTTCGTTTATACGAATGAGAAAGTCAAGAGTTTATAATTTCATTCTTCACCCACGAGTTATACAGTATTATGCAAGAAAATCAGTTTATTCATTCATTTATTTCAAACTAGTGGCTCGCGCACGCTTCGCTCGGGTTCGCCTCTAAGAAAAGAAAAAACAAACCTATCCCACGGGAACTGTACATTTTTCCGGGATAAAAAGTAGCCTATGTGTTATTCCAGACTATAATCTATCTCTATGCCAAATTTCATCCAGATCAGATTTCAGACGCTTTTTAAAGGGTTTTTTATTTTAGAACCGTCTAACGTAAAATTAAAAGCATTAAATATGCGCAAACTCAGGTACATGCTACTTACAATCTTCCAACCTACTTAGTACTAGAAACAAAAAATATTATATTTATGTTATGTATGCATTATAATAATATATGTTACAATGTAATAATTTTTGATTCTAGTTAGGTTTTTACTTAATTTTCCAAATTATTCTGCTGTATAAATTCCGTCCTTGGCAAAAGCTTTAGTTTTTTACTTTTTAGTAGTACTTTAAGCCATTTAATGAGTCGAATATTTTTAATTTTATGAAGTAGCTCGTCAAAATAAATGTGATGGGAGTTTCGATATTTTTCGCAAAATATTCTGTAAATTTATATACAGTGAGGTGGTTATAATATTATTATGAGAATCATACATTCGTTTGTTAGAAATCTTTGCAATTTCCGCTGGGCTTTCGATCTCTTGCATGTTTAAAACAATAGTAAATGTCCATAATCACAGTACAAAATTGATAAATGTTATTTATTTTATTACGACCATTGATACACGTTTGGTTTTAGTTTTTTTCCTTTTCTTCCTTTCTGTTTTAGTAAAGTATTATATCGGTAAATGTAAATTGCTAAATTGATAGTTTTATACTTTGAATTTGAGTTTAGTTTGTTACAATGAATATAAAAAAGAATAATAGTGTAACTCGTCAGGTTAATTGCTGTTCCGCCTTTATTCGTCATCTTGCATTTATCTCAAATAATTAATATATTAATTAATATGGTAGTCGAGGGCGGACGCTAGTTGTATGTTATAGAATATACACATGTAACAATCTTCTTCTGAATCTCTATCACTGTTATTTTATCGCTCTTTCGCTCTCTTGTTCTTATTCTGTTTCCCTTTTAATCTTTTTTTAGGTTTAAAATCGCAAACAAATTTGTAATAAAATAACGTATATATCTTTTATATATTATTTCTATAACACTAATATATGTACATATACATAGATATATATTCAGTAATACTAAAATATATAAACAAATTATTTTCTAAATAATGAAATCGTATGCGTTCAAACTATTAGTTATGGACTGTCTAAAAACTATGAAATAGCATTTAAAATTTAATATCTATTAAGTGTATGAGGTGTTTATTTGTGTATTATAGCAGATTAGTAGTTAATATATAATTTTATTGGAATATTTTGAATAATCACACGCATAGAGTTCCTGTTAGTTTGTTCATTGGATGTATCATTTCATTATAATATCGTGCGTGTCTTTTGCGTCCTCATGGAGCTGATTTTTATTCGTGCGATATATTGTAATCGATTACACTTTTGAGTTATAAATTTAGAATAATAATAATTAAAAAAAACATCGACTTCTTTTGAATATATCGCATGAGTTAGAATCGATTCTCAGGTATATACCAAACGAATATTAACCTAGTACTATAACAAAAACGCAGTATTAGTCGACTAATGCTTATTTATCGTATGGGCTATTGTTTATTTGTCGTTTGTAAAGTTCCGTAGCCAAAAGGCAAGTCGGAAAAATATCTATATCATCTCCGTAATTGATAACTGTAATTTGGAGATTGTGCTGATGTCTAGGCAGTGGTAGCCCAGTGGTAACGCGCTCGCTTGGGATACCGAGTGATGCGGATTCAAATGCCGCATCTTGCACCTCTAATATTTTCATGTGCGAATCATTTCTAACATGATTACCACTTGATTTACGGTGAAGGAAAACATCACGAGGAAACCTGCATGTCTGAGAGAACATCACAAGTTTTCGAAAGACATGTGAAGTCCGCCAACCCGCACTTGGCCAGCGTGGTGGACTATGGCCTGATCCCACTCGTATTGAAGGGAGGCCCGCCCCCAGCAGTGGGACGTTAAAAAGGGCTGAACTGAATAGATATATCTTATGTGAATCGCAAAATGAACGAGTTGCACGAATTCAAATTTCTGCTTCTAAAAAAAAATCTATTTTTTGTTCGTAGTTATTTGCTAGTTACAAAGATATCGTCATCTTATGATAAAATATTCTAAATCTACTTAGATCTCGATAGAATAAATGTGCATTAGAAAAATCGACATTATAATTTGTATATGTACAAGATTTTGGAACGTTATTTCGTTTGGTGTAAACCTGACATACGAAATGTTTAGAGCTAGATCTGGATGGTAAACGAATATATCATCCAGCGGTGAATTAATTAGTCCAGCGTGTACAGCCAATAAATAATTATCATAAATATCTTGACAATATAGTAGAAATTATTTTTATTAAGTGTACGATGTTGTGACATAAACCATTTCTCGTCGTCAATAATTCTTTTAAGAAATAATAAATATTCAGTAAAATAGCCATTATTATGTATAGATAGTCATTTTAATGAAACCTGCGAGTGTAATTGTGTCTGTAGTTAGATAAATAAATTATATAGTTTTGACATTTGGTGCTAAAAGATCGGAGATTACCCTCTCTACGTAGTGATGGATGTTGAAAGCCGTGATATTTGAAACTCCGTTATGTTCGAAATGTCATTTAAAAACTTTATATTTTGTATGTTTTAGCATTTTTTTTTTGTTTGCTATTGCTAATTTTTAAGGCTATGTTTATATACGTTTGTAATATTAATGATTCTAATATTTTTAACATCGTAGACATGACACTTATTGTAAAAATACAGTTTATCAAGGATGTGAGTCTCGCTCTGTTGCATTTATGTACAATATTGGAAGTAAAGCCTGCCGTCTACTTTCTAGTCTCAACGTGTAAGAGCGAATATAATAATACTTTCTTAGATTTACGCGAATACTTGACATTTTAAATAAAACCATCCTTTCGTACGTCGTTCGTCGTCGTTAGAGACTGTCTCTCCCGTGACCATGATTGCTGTAAAGCATTCGAAACGTCGGAAACCAAAAATCCAAATAAATTCGTGAAAAAATTCGCAAAGATAGTTTTATTTAAAAGCGAATATGATGTTATAAAGGAATATCTTTTGAAGGTATTATATTTCATATAAAAGAATTAGGTTCTATATTTGTAGAATATTATGTTTTGTTTATATTCAATTACTTGTACATTAAAGGCGAGGCTCTGAATTTGTGAAAAATATAAATATGTACCATTCTTGATAGTCTCCATTGGCTTGTATATATTGCACAGTATAAATGTTAAACTATTTGTTTGTCCGTTCATAGCGAAAATGCTGGACGGATGCTGACAAATCTGTATATTCGTCGACATATCAACATCACGCGTTGTAATAACATTTATATACATGTGAATCCCAAAGCATTTCTTTTGTTGAATATTTGAATGTGTAGTCAGTGCCTTATTTAATTATATTATGATTGTATGTAACTTATTGTGTTAACTCATATAGCGCTTGTAGTTTCGTTCCGCGCAAAGATGGCACTCGTGTATAATATTGTGATATAATTTGGTAAGTGTTTTCTTTTCCTTTTGCTCAAAATTATTTTCCCCGTTTGATCTGTGTACTTATCGTTCATGAAATTTGTAAGACTGTATTTTATTTTGTTATGTAAATTGTTAACTCCAGGTTATAAATATAGTTATTTTGAGATTTACGTCTGTTTATTTATTTGTTTAACCTTTATTTTGGTTTCATTAACATTCAGTAACATTTCCCAAAGAGTGATGATGTCAGGCAGGTATCCGGTGCTAAAATTTTGTAAAAATTGATCAGTTGTATGGAAGACTTACTGCGCCGACCCCGAGTCATTTGAGAAATGGGCAGGAGGATAACAACCTTTAACCTTTATTTTATAAGGGAATGATAAATTAAACAACTTTACTAGTTAAAAATAAATAATTTATTAAAAAAAATGATCGAATCTCATTCTCGTGCGGCCCGAGCTCGGGTCGAAGTGACTAGACTGTACACTCAACATTTCTTACACAATTAATGTATACATAATATTTCTGTACAAACCGATATATAACCAACACTTAGTAATAAATAATAATAGTTACTTTTCTACTTATTATAAAAAGATAATATCGCTAATACTCGAGTATTAGAAAAATTCACCAAAAAATAACATCACACACTTTAGGGAGCGTTAAAATAGTAGCGTCCTAAACATAAAGTTGTTAGTCTTATCGATTACTAACATAACCCCACGAGTCTAAGTCTTTAACACCATAAAATCGAATTTATTGATCGAAGATGCTTTATAGATGTATAAGCACTTGTTTTTAATAATACTGGCGTATTATTAAAACAGATTGGGATATTATTCATATTTGTTATATCCCAGACTCTAACGATACGTGAACGACAAAGATGTTATTGTAGCTACTTGAGTGCGCCGCTAGAACTCTGTCTCGCCCAGGACGTTGTACATGAGGCGTTTGAAGGAGTTCGATTGCTGTATATGCTCTTCGTGTAAGGAGTTCACCTAAAAATAGTTTCCATAATTTAAAATCAAGACACACACTCACACACACACACACGCACTCACACGCGCTCAAACTTACTTTTAAGTTATTATATTAGATTCCTAAAAATAATGTATAACTTAATTATCATTGTCTTAATATTATTATTATTATATACTTCTAAATATGTAACAACTTATCTCCTTAAGCTATAGTCTTAAATTAGATAAGAGGGTCCTGTGGAAGGTTAGACGTGCGCGACACAGGGTATCCTAGTGCGTGCGTCTCAGCACTCCATTGCCAATATTTTGTTAAACAGTAATTGTTGCTAGATTAAGGAGTATAATTGTATCCATTTGTTACTACGAATTAAATGAAATAAATGAAAATGAAAATAAATCATCAAACGGTATAAATTATACATATATAGTTTATTTGATTTCTGGGATAATTCTAAGTATTTCTTTCACTTTTCGCCCTAATACCGTTTTAAAATCGTTAATAAAAAAGGTTTTATAATTTTAAAATAGCTATGGTAGGCTTATGTTATAGTTTTTTTCTACGATAAAAAAGACCAATTATCAAACAAAATGTATGTCTGCTGCCTGTTTGTACCTATCCTGTGACCTGTCTGAGGGACACCGAAACAGATTTTAACAAGACTACGGGTTTTGAAGCCTCAAGCAAGGGCGGTATAGTAGAAGATTTTCTTTAAATTTTACTTACGAAGGTCGTTTGCTTTGCATTTGTTTCTGACTGTTTCACAGGTTTGGGAACTGGAGCTGGCTTCTGAAAATAAGATATTTACGTTTTATTTTTTTTCTATAAAGCTAAATACAGGTACTGCCACGAAATTCATAGTTTATTTGTGTACTAAATTGCGTCCAAGTCCGTCCAACCATCAATCAGCCAACGTTAAGGAGTAACAGACATATACAAACATTTGCATTAATAATAGTAGTGCGATATTATACATGTATTATGTACGTTTAGTTGTGTGAACTAATTAATCTTTGTAGAAGAAAACACAAGAAATAATAGTAATAAATAAATATAAATATGTTGGGTCATTCACACAGCACCATCTAGTTTCATTGTAAGATACGAAGCTTGTGTTATGGATACCAGATAGTTGATACATTACACATATATAACTTTAAATACATACATATTATAAATATGAACACCCATGACTGGAATACAAACATTCGTGCTCATCACACAAATGAATGTCCCTAACGGGACTTGAACCCGCGACCGCCGGCACATCAAGTAGGCCGTAGGGTGACTACAAACTGAGCTATACTCACTTTAGTAGCCGGTGCCGAGAAGACCTTGGTCTGCACGGGGCGGGACTCCTCGTGCACGGCGTCCGCGAGCCCGAGCCCGTCCTCTTGCAGCGCGCGGTACGTCTCCGACTTGGCGGGGTCGTACAGCACGGTGGGCTTGTGGCTGTTGGCGGCGGCGGGCGGGCGAGTGGAGTTAGTTAGTCAGTTAGCGGGCGCAACACAATAGATAGAAAACTATTAGATTCGTCTCGGGGGGGCCGGTTAGTACATATGACGTTTAGTATTTGTTTTTTAGGAAGGACAGGTCGATAAAAATACTAACATTAATCGTGTAGAATAGGTTCGCTTAATATTATATTTTAATCTAAATACATCTAAGTTGCAACATTATGATCGCGTGAATGGAAGTGCGAATACTTAAGGCTAATATCGGCGTCGCCGTTTTTACGTTCTGTCAGAAGTTTAAAAGAGTCGAAGAGATAGCAAAATAAAAATAAAGAAGCATTAATGCGTCATGTGAGATGGGTGTCGACAGTTTTGGCGGCGTTTCTAGTAAAACACTTGCCTCTTGACAACGTGCGGCCGTCCGTAATGGCCGTTAGAGCTAAGCGAGCAAACAAAATCATTTATTAAATCACATGTAAATGTCGTCACCAGGCGCTCTCGTGGATCTTTATTTACATTATGCAATAGAAACTTAAATCATTTTGATAGTAAGTAAATATGCAGTGAGAAATATATTAAGTAGGTGCACACTCATATTATGATGTTCATATTTAAATCAAAATGTAAATTGCCTGCTAATCAGAAACATAATTTTATCATTGACATAGATCAGCATAGGTTGCTATTCTTTAAATGCTAGAAATATTGAAAATATGGCAAATAATTATTTTTTAGGGTAGGTGTCGAACCCACTACCTCGGTACGTAGCTCAACCACAAAATAAGTTACTACGAGAAATTTGATCTATGTACATTCATGATTCTTACAAATATGTATATAGTGTATCAATCTAAAATCTAGTGTGTATAGCAAAATGCGAGGTATTTTCGTTTGGCAAGCAGCCATGATCTTGAATTTCAGTTCTAAGATGAGCGTTACTTTAATACGACCTTCAATATTTCTCATACTCGTATGTTCTAAACTAGGTGGAATAAACTCAGATATTCTTAAATATTTTTCATGTTAAATGTCTTAAAAAATACTCACGGCAGAGGAGAAGTCTGTTGTCTAATCGAATTGGCAATGTTTTGTTCCGAATATAGGTTGATTGGGGAGTTGAACTGCTTGTGCACCAACTGAAAAAGTACACGGAAACTTCCTTACATGATGTAAAAAATAAAATTGTATAAAAGTTGTACTTGTAGTTGTGCCAACTCCCTTGACAAGAAGGTTTAAAATTTTAGATAAAAACAATATTAGTTGGCGGCAACTGCAACGTGGGTATTGGGTAGGCCACAAAAATATTTTTAATAATAAAAATTATTGTTTAATGCTAAAATTCATAAAGCCTAATGGATAAGTATAATAAATAAAATACGTGGTTAAAAGAAAATCAATGAAATATACATCAATGAGTAAAGAATATGAAATATAGACAAATGAAGATTTTGTAATTTGAGAATTCACTGAATTTAATACTTAAACTATTTTAAAAAAATTATGCAATAAATATTACTTAAAAATAAAAAAAAACAGTGCATTCTCATAAGCCAAGATCACAAAAAACATATGGCTTCGTAACAGAAGTTTGAGTTTGAGCTTTCATGCTAAGTTATTATTTCTAGGCAAGTGTCACACAGATTTGTTGGACAACCTTATTAGATTCTTCACCGACCACTCGCTGCAACACTGATTCAGCCACCTGATTTTCATCAAAAATCTACACGTTATAATGAGTAATTTGTTGTTTTTTATTTTGCTTCTTGTAATTATGCGTGATTATCAAAAACTTTAGCAAATACCAATAATAAACTAAATTTACCTTTCCAAATGTAATATATTTAAACGAGCAATTCTTGTATATATCCGAGACTCAGATTATTTATATCGTTCGTATCCCGGTCGGATACAAAGTTTTTACTTTTGTTGTTTTGTGTATTTTTTATTCAAATTTTTAATTTTTTTTAATGTTTTTTTTTGGCCAAAAACTCCGAGCGAAGCTCGGCTGCCCAGGTACTATAATTAATTACCGTTATAGCAATCGCAAATGCTTTAAAACTTTAAACTATATAATAAACATATCGAAGATGATAATTGGTCTTTCTACCCAAATTGTTGTTTTATTGAAATCTTACAAGTAGGACGAAGTGGCTTAAAAGCTTCGAAAGGTATATTTATACAGAAGTGTGAAATTGCAAGTGAACATGCTTCTTGCACGAGGTGTAGGTATGTGTGTTTAGTTAAAATGTAACTAATGTGTACAGTGTAAGTCTAATCTAACTAAAATTAATTGCAAATTAAAATATTTATACAACAGCATCTACTACTAATGGCAAAGTCTGATTAGATTCTACTGCATCGTAGATTGCGGGTTCCATTCCTGGTGAAGTAAAGATTTTCAGCCATTCTTGTATGTGTTTGTTTATGTTTATATGTGAGAATGTATAAAGAATACCTTTTGCTTCATGAGTGTATCGCGGTAGTCGTGGTGTGGGGGAGCGCGCATAGCCGGGTTGGGGTGATGGCGCAAGTAGCTCTCAGTGGGGCCAGGCTCGCGGCGGACCTTCGCTCCCGGCAGCACTAATGGAGTAGTGCGGTAGGGCTAGTAACATGCAAACGTAAACGTTAATAAATTAATTTTTATACCGGAAAAAATCCCGAAAAAATGGAAAAAAAATCATTCCTTACTAATAAGCGTCGAAACGTACCTAGGGACGAACCTGAGCGAAGCGAGGATGAATCGCTAGTATGTAAATAAAGAGTTCTGTTAAAATTTATGTACATAATTATATTTATGTTAGCTACCGGGCATATTGTTAAATTACAAATTTTATTTTATAAGAATGCTAAATATGTTTCATAGTCAAGTAGGTTCAATGTGAAGCGTCGCATCTAATTTTATAGCGAGGTTATTTCATGTGGGTTATGATTCTCGACACCATTTCGTTTTATTTCAGTAATTATTTGATCAATGTAGGTCGAGGCCCCTCTTGTAAATATTCATATAGAGAAGCCTTCTATGTTTCAGTTTAGGTACTATTGATACTTATCAATAATCCGAAAAGATAGTTTTAATCTAAAGAAGTATTAGATGAAAATCTCATTAAGTAATGAGGTTTTCATCTAATACTTTTTTAGATTAAAACTATCTTTTCGGAATATTTCGCGGATTTATTTTGATTTTTGGTTCCCGACGTTTCAAATGCTTTAAAGCAATCATGGTCACGGGAGAGACTAAGGTCATAGACGTCTCAAACACATATACTTGTTACAGACAGTGCCTACCCATTATTTTACAAAAATGATTTCAAAAATTCTAAAATTTTCAAAAAAGATTTTCATCATCAGAATGACTCATGTAGACTCATATATGTAGCGACTCAGATAGTCGCTACTTTTGTATTAGTTAATATGGGTACAATTATAAGCTTTACATAAGCTTATTTAGTATGTACTAACAAAGTGCGTGTAATATTAAGGTCTAAGTAGGTTACGTAAATCAGTAAGTAATAAACTTCACGTTCTTCACGTTAATGACGGCTAGGAGTGTTACTGTATCCAAGAGCGTGAACGGTGCCATTGGGCGAACAACAAGTTTCGTTTATTTCCGTCCATTCGATGTTTACAAAGTCGGAGCTTTAGGCACTGACGCAACGCTTAATATTGGCAATTTTATAGAGGCCCATTTTAAAATTTTAAAACTAAATTACATTTTATTTTTTGTTCCCTTGATACGTAGGCAATGCGAGAAAACCGGAAAATTTATTTCTTTTAATTTTTTGGTCCGGATTTTACAACGAATTGCTCCTTTTCTACATGCAATCAGATCTAGTGTTGTTCTCTTTTTTACCGGCCATTCTATAAAACGTGTCTTTTCTATTCTGTGCGACATTGACGAAGTAAATAGTGCCCAAATGGCACTCCTAGAAGCCACTGAACTAAAGAATGGAATAGAATTTTTAATAACTATTTTTTAGAAAAAATATCTACATTTTTAAATGTTTTAGATAAAAACGATAGTTATATATTTAGTATTGATCGTATATAATATGTGTTATGTAGTACCTACTATGACCCTTATTATTAAACACTAGCAGAACCCGCGGTTTCAAAAACTACAACGGCGCGGCTACAAAAAACTTTTTGGCTCTGTTATATAGCGACTCACCCTCGCTTTGCTCGGGTTCGTCCTTATGTATTTATATAATATAGGAATATAGTTTTACAATAATGTATGGAAGTTTGTCCGATTTGTTGACATTTATGATTACTGACCCCCACCCTTGGGTAGTATCTTGATGATATATGGCCTATAGTCTTCCTCAATTCCTGGCAATCTAATGCAAAAAGAATTTTTCAAATCGGATTAGTAGTTCCTGAGATTAATGCGTTGAAACATACTCTGCCTCTTTATTATTAGTAGATTAACGAAGGCCGTCTTTGGTTTTTTGAGTTTTGATTTTGAACTGTTTTTCAGATAATTTCCTTACAATATGTAGTGAGTACCTACTTAATCTATACTAATATTATAAAGAGGTAAAGTTTGTGAGATTGTGAGTTTGTGACGTTGTATGGGGGTAATCTCTGGATCTACTGAATCCATTTACATGAAATTTGGTAAGAAGGTAGTTTGAGACCCTTGAAAGTACATAGGATTCTTTTTATCTCGGAAATCATCCCTTAAGGGAGTGAAATGGGGATAAAAGTTTGTATGGGGAATCAAGCTACGGGACGAACCCGAGCGAAGCGGGGGTGAGTCGCTAGTAGTATATAGAAAAGCAATAACACAAAAATAATCAACTTATGGAATTGTGTAATCAGTAAGTAATAATAAAAGTAAACGACCTATGATATAAAACAATCATTATTGAGCAACTATAGATATTTAATCATATTTCTTTACAGTTACAAGATCCGATATAAATGACATTGAACCAAAAATAGTGCACACAGCTGGCGCGTTATGTTTAATGAATTACTGGATTATAGTGAAAGTGATTAAGAATATAAGTTATTTTAATCATTATAATTAACAATATATTTATGTTATAATGTTTGGCCTACAAATTATTTAAGTAGCAGGTAAGTATGCCAGGTAGATATAGAGATATATATGTCGTATACGAGTTAATAGTTTAGATTGCTAAAGCATGATTAAAACGAAGAGATTAGGTATGTACACAATATAACAGAATCCAGGTGATTGGTTTTCAATTAACCTCAAGTAATAAATCTTTGATTATAAACAAATTGTTATATATGTGTTAAATGAGGTGTACATATATTATTACAGTGTTTGATATAAAATTTAAATACAGGAAACTGAAATATAAAGTATGTTGCGTCACTAACTATTTATACGAGTATAGCACGCTTTAATACCCTGCAACTAGTTTATGTTCAAACACTCAAGATCCACAATCAGTTCTGCATTAACGCCAGATGTAATTTCACCAAGTAAGATATAACGTATAAGTACTCTTACGTAAAATGAACAGCACATCATCACTTAAGCCTTGTTAAGTACACTGAAAATATTAAGGTTTAGTATGTTTAGTGAAGGGCATGACTGACGACGCACCCAGTTGCCGACGACTTCTTCATCGGGATGCTTAGGATCCTGGTAACCATTGGGGAAGAAGTTTGGGTTGAGCGCCATTTTATTTGTATCACTTTGTAGCGCGAACGTGTCGTAGAGCGTGTGATCGCGGACTGCGTCTCCAGTCGTTCCCTCTCAGTTAATAGTAATTTCAATGCATTCTATTTTGGAAATATGACGGGAAAATAGGCGTCAGCGTGGGCGAAAACCTCCGCCTAGAGCCTTGTGCGAACATTCATTATTTACTACTGGCTAGCTTTGGCTGCCAATAAATATTCCTAAATCAAATTGCAAATATAAATTACAACCCTATTTTTGATAGGGTCAAATTTTTTTATCTGATGTTATGATGTTATATAAATAAACATGTGCCGACATTAGCGATTTTTTATTTGCTTAGAGAGATTCTGTAACTAAATTCATACATTGAGTATGGGCATCTATACGTTTAATTAATCTTTCATTACTCTAATGCATTAGCAAAGTGCTACACGCCGTCACCGAAGACTATTTTTGCTGATTATGAATCAGATCGACTTTAGCAAATGAGTAGAAATTTCTGGAGTTTCCATTTTGTTTTCTGTGATAGACGTTTCCAGGCGTTCGCTGCATTCTACGAGTATGATACCTATAGCTTGTGTTAGCTGTCAATTGTAGGATTTTCAATATTCAGTAACTAATTAATAACATAACAAAATAAGAGTGTTTTGGCTCGGAGCCAGGCTATTAATGTCCATCTCGGTTTAAAAGTAGTTTCGTTAACCTATTTATTTGGGAAGTGACTACGCGACGTTATGAACAACATAAATAACCGTATTTACAATAAATAGACAGACAAACAAATTCATGTCGACTGAAAACACTATTAGACGGCTTTCAATAGTTATAAATGTCTATATGGATATATTTACTTAGAAGTATAATAAAAATTACTTTAATATACTACTGAAAATGCTCATTGCATATGTCCGGTATTTACATTTAGGCTATTGTAATTTAATGCTTGAAGCTTTCCAAGGAAAGCGGAGTTTGTACTGTAAACATGGTTGAAGCAATCGATTCTTCTATTTGTATATTTTAAGATCAAAGACAAAAGTAATCGAGGTAAATGAAAATATATATTTTCTTGGAACATCTTAAAGCTTTATTGATAGGAAAACAAAATGTATACAAAGTTTCTTCGTATATTTGTTTAATTGAATGTAGTTAATTATTTTTTTGAATCTACTAAAGATTCAAATTCATAGGATAAAAAAACATTTGTCGCTATAAGATCTATGCCAACAGTTTGGCTGGAAGACCCGTTTTATATTAACAACCGCGATGTCAAAAATCTAAATTGATTCGTACTGATTGCCGAACTTAGTGAGATGATGACACAATATATAAAGAGTTAAATTTGAGTTTATTTACGAGAGAGAAAATGTGATTTAGTATCTATGCGTATTTTTAGGATTTTCTTATATGTTGTAAAATTATTGAAATATGGTGTTATGTAACAAATATCACATAAAAGTAAGTAAAGTAGAATTAGCGATTTGGATTTAAGAGCTAACTATATTGGCTGAAGTAAACTAAATATTTTAGAAATAGGTTATTTCGAATATAAATATGCTATTTAGTACCACGGTATGTTGGTATAGAACGCCTAGTGTTAGCTATTCTTTCCTGATATTTTATTTATTTATTTTATTTTATAAAAACGATTTACTTAATAATAATTATACATCTACAACTGCATAAGACTATTGACTAATTACATGTTATTTTAGAAAACTTTGTTCTGGAATTTCTAGGATTCATTTATTTTATTGGCATCAATTTATTTAGTTCAAGGCACTGACAGCTACATTAAAATCTAGTTTCCAATTATAACTCAGTATAAACTTCTTAGTTCTTACCAATGTTTTTTTACTTTGTATTTTGAATGAAACATATTCATTGAGATACATATTATACTAAAACTCTTTATATTCTACGAAAGTTCTTGATAGATAACTCTAATTGTGTCTACGATAGTTCTACGAAGGTCTACGAAAATATTAAGGCAAGCAAGATTTCGTATTAGGGTCAAATGTCACTTGCATTTCTTTCAAACATACTCAATTACATCACGATGTTATATAGAAGTGCATTACCTCTTACGTTCATTACGAAAACATAATGCATTTTAAAACCGTCACTCGAAATCCCTTTGCGGCCATTGGGAAAGCTCTTCCAATGACCGCGATGAAATATAGAAAACTAGCACACTCGCTTCGCTCGGGTTCGTTCATTGTGAAAAATAAAAACAAATCTATCCCACGAGAACCGTACATTTTTCCAGTATAAAAATTAATCTATGTGCCATTCCAGACTATCTATCTCTGTGCTAAACTTCAGCCTGATCCGTTCAGCTGTTCTGACGTGATTGAGTAGCAAACATCCATCCACAAACTTTTGCATTTATAATATTAATATATTATAGAATGTTTAACTGGCACTGATTGCTAAGTTAAGCTTAAAGAGCTTGATCATCGAAAGCGAAAAAATGTAATTGCAAATTAAAGTTTATTACGTACGTAAACTTTAATCTGTTTCATATAACACTTAAATCAGAAAATATTGTGGAATTTAACTAATATCTGTGCCATTCACAATTATACATATTCTACTTTTAAACAAATTACCTGGCTTTGTATAGATTCATCAACGGTCTCATCGGTGCGATTTGAAGTAGGGGAAAGCATTAAGGTCCTGTATTCGCCCTCTTGTTGCACCGGGAAGTGTGCCTGCGACTGTACAGGATAGTGGGACTGCGGCGGCACGGGCGTGCTTCGTGGCAACGACTCGGGGCCGCGCCATGGTGCCGGCATGGGGCTGGCTGTCCTGGATAGTTATTTATTCTACGATTAAACTTATTTTATAAACTAGTTTTAAACATATTATAGTGAATTTTCTATACAACAATATAACTATCAGTCATGTTTTTACTTAAACTATTTCGTTGCTATGGATTAAACTAGTCGCTGAAATCGTATTACACAGAGAACTTTACAAACTTAGTGGAATAATAATGGCACAATATATATAATTAGTATTACAAATGAATGATATACAAAGTCGGAATAGGTAGCATTCAACGAAAATACTTCTCAGTAAGTACCTAGTTTAGTTAAATTACCTGAAGGGTGGCGGGACAGCGTTAGCAATTGGGGAGCGCGGTGCGAACTGATTTCTTCGCGGGCCCTCACGTTCCTCCTCCCTGTACATGCGAATACATTCAGGGTACGTACATTTTGTTAGTCAGGGTCACGTGTTCTCGTTCGGCTCGTTATACGAGATATGTATATAGTACTAAGTAGTAGTAGTAGTATATGTATATATATATATATATATATATATATATATATATATATATATATATATTTATATATATAGACACAGTAGAATTACTTTGGTAATGATTGCATATGAGTTAAATTGATTGTTTGAGATTTTTAACATAATTCGCTTATTATTTCATGCACCTCATTATTTTTACATTTACGGGATCATTATTAGGGTACAAGGGCAACATGTGTTCAAGTACCTATTTTAAAAATTAATTGATATAAAAGATATTTTTATTAATAATAATTATATCGAACTTATACAAAAATAATTGACTTTATTATATTGTTAAAATTAAAATAAAGCTAATAATTAATTAATAATTATTAATTATTTAGCTATCTATTATATTTTGTATATATCTTTATTATTAGGTAATAAATAGGTAATTAAATAGAGCCTACTGATAAAATATAGATAAAATTATCATATAAGTTTTAATAGCGATGCGTTGTTACTTGCTACTGTGAGATATAACTACTTAAAGGTACTATTGCAAAAGAAAATATATAGATGCTGAAAGCTGAAGCTTAAAATACGATAATATAAAATAATTATAATAATTAGTTTAAATAATATTGTTGTATCTTCTAGTTGTCAATTATCCCTCAATAAATACATAGTGATTAAAATAATATTCTACATTACACCTATGAATTGCGAAAAGCTAAATAATACATAAATAAGTAAATATATGCCTTTGAAACATGCTTTTGCCATCAATTTGTAAGTATGTATACGATATCGATACTATAGGTGGGTCTTACTCGGCCATACGATAGATGGAAGGTGTGGACACGCGCCCTACGTAGCTGTTATGTCGTGGCATTGAGTACAGGTGTGAGCTTGGGCTGCTCCTGTAGGTACACTCGTCATCAACTTACATACATACCTACTCCTAAAGTGTTGTATACATCACTAGATTGTATTTTCGATGTTTTTAAATGCAATGTGCTATTTAAAAATATATAATGTTGTAAAATAAAAAAATAATAACATATATGGGGAGTCATTCAGGTATTATCAATTACACAAAGATACTGGAAAGATTAGGTTTGTAACTACATAAAATGCTTTGCTTTGGTATTTGTACAGAATGCAAAATATTTAGATAATTTTAATTCTTTCTTTTAAAACATAATTTATATTATCAACGATAAATATTTCCTATGCGTGGTAAGAGCTTTTAAGTATGATTCATAAATCTGATCATAGAAAACATTACATTAAATTGAAATCGGTTCAAGGTTTACTCTTAAGTCTTAAGATAACTCCCACCTTATTACAGATACGTAATGTACGTAATACTTCAGATATAAAAAACCAATAAGAGGATTTAGATCTCATATATTTTATATACAAACTTATATTACCTTTGCACTACGAGCTTTATCTGGTTGGGAGCGTTTTTAAAGAGGTTTTGTGCATCTTCATGTCGCAAGTCCCGCGCATCGTAATGGTCAATCTTTGCTATGATATCTCCTCTGGCCAGCTCTCGACCCGCCGGTGAACTCGGGGTTACCTGAAACATAAGAGTATTTTAACTACTTTACTGTAAATATCTTCAGAACCAAATGCAGCTATTTATTTACATGTTTCTATTCATTAGACTTTAAGAGTGTCGATAACAGTGATTGTCTAATCAGTTTTTGTCCACATCTAAATGCAATATTTTTTTAATTAGAGCACTGAATTTAGCCAGGCGTACGGCCAGTTATTTGTATTTTTATATTTTTGTATGCTCGAGAAAATAACGCTTACGCAAGGCGTTGATGACATACGTATTATGTGTTCACCGTAAAAATATTGACAAAAAATAAAAAATATTTGAAAATATGTAAACAAGTAAGTTTTTGTATGAGTAAGATGTTGCGTATAGTATATTACAATTTAATGAATGTCACCTTTTTACAAGGTAAAAAAAGAACCATGACTCTCCGAGTGTAGAGTAATTTGTAGGTAGATTCATCTTGTTTTCAAAACACATTATTTATAATTCCTGATTTGGCTTGATTTCAGTTCTAGTATAATCGAATACATTTTTCATAAAATCTTTATTTAAAGTTAAAATTAGTATATTATAAATCATTGATAGGTGATATTTATTTCTTCTTATTTCATCCATCCGATTGAGTTAAAGCTTTGGTGTGTATTTGTACGTCTGCAAAGGTTTTTGATATTGTATCTATACCTCTTTACGTTATGAGGTAAAATACCGAATAATTTGACACATATTTACGTGTAAATACACATATTTAGTATTATTTGCAATATACATATAATAACAATCAATAAATAATTTAGATAATTACTAACACTTATACTTTACAGATGGACGAGCTGCCAGAAAAGTAAGTTCGATTCTGTCCTCTGGAAAAACTATCTCGCATTACCCATATTAAAAAGAAAATCGATTGATTTTCATTTAAAAATGGGTAATCCATTAAGTAAATTATTCCAAAGTAACAACTATCTTGAATAAATCTTTATAATATTATAAATGCGAATTAGATACGTGTGCGTGACTGGGTATATTTGTTTTTGTCTGTTCGTTACTCTGTAACGGTTCAGCGTTATTTATCTAAGTGAAACTATAGAGATATCCAGGACCCGTCCTTAATTAATACAGGCTTTTTATCAATGTGTCTATCCCGCATATCCGAAAAACGCGACAAAAACACGTAAATCTTAAAACACGTAAGTCTTAAAACTCTTCGAAATTGACATCTAGGACGACCTTGTGACTGGGCAAGGGGGAGGTTGGGACGGGAGTTATGCATCGAGTCTGGCATGAGGCCAGGCTAAATGCGTCCATCTAAGTTGTCGTGCCAACCATGACTGACATTTTTAAAGAAAACAACCGCCGTCGAGGTATAGAGGCCGACTGATCTAACGGCTGATTTGCGCGAATCTATCATGTCCCTCCGAGAGCCAAGTCAATGGCGAGGACGTGCTATTTACACATGTCAGACAATCTTATGTTGACGATACGTTTCTATGGCCACGTCACTGAAGTGTTAGGGCGTTGATTATTTCAGCGGGACTCGCATGCGTCAGTCCCCATGTAATTATTAAGTTCGTGTGACGTAATTTAAGGATGGCCCCTTAAATATTTCTGGGAAAATCTTATTTAAATATCGATACAGAGGCCGAATCTATAGTTTTTAGAATTTTTGTCTGTATGTCTGTGATCGCATCATGAGAAAACCACTGGACAGATTTTGATGAAATTTTGTATGATGTTAGCTGGTTATTCGGGTTAACATTTAGGATACTTTTTATTGCCGGAAAATATCTCATGTCTGAGAAATTTATACTAACCCTTAAGACGTAGCAAGGGAAATACCAAGTCCTTAAATACAATCCATGTAATGATAATTATTGTTTTGTATAAAAAACAGTGTGTAGTGTGGGGACGAGAGAATAAAAGGTAGAGAAAGTAACGGTAGTTAAGTAAAGGTAGTAACGAAAAGCGTGAAGTGGAGAATACATACTTTACTGCAGCTGCTTGAACTAAACTTTAATTAACGATTTTTGTTACTTCGGCTTGTCGGCAGATTATATATTTTTTTTATATTTTTTGAAATACAAAAAAAACAACAATTAACCGCGCTCGAGAATGTCAATGTGACGTTTCTTTTGCAAGATTGTAACCCCCCACTTCCTTACGTCACATTTAAATTATTGAAATGAATACGTTTCAGCATGTAATAACCCACCTAATACCTCATTCTGACGTACTCGAGTATTTCTTATGATCGATGTTTTTTTACTATTCTGATCCGCTGTCCTAGACGGATATCGGACGTCCTATATAAAGGGCTTATATATGGTAGAGGTACTCGACAGAATGGAAGGTATCCTCCATTATTTAATCTGCCACGCTTGAGTAAATACCAAAATCACCTCTTTGGCTCCCCTACTATAATTAATTATTTCCATTGGGTATAAGAGGAAGTTAAGCAACGATGGACTTTAGAAAGAAGTTTTTATCTACAGATATATACTATTTCTTTAAATGCGGTTTTAATAAAAAAACCTAATTTAATACAGATTAAATTATTAATATATGGTTCATATAAATATTTTTGAGAATGATCAAATAGAATCATAACTCCCGTGTAGCAAGCTTTTTGAACATAATACTCCTCATATATTATTAGATTGATTGAGTCATGGGCAACAGATGCTAGAGGATATCCAAAGTAATCAATCTGCTTTATGAAAGTTCAAAAATTAGAACGAGGTTAAATTTTTACATAGGATATCATAATATTATGACTTCGGTATAGGTACTGCCTTATTTCATTTTATGTAAGAAAACAAGTATAAAATTAATTGATATTTTTATTAAAACAAAATCTAGGTCTAGTAGAAATAATTTAATAGTTATCATCGAAAAATATCGTAGCTACGTGTTGTTAGCCTTTAAAAGGTTACATACATACATACATACATACATACATACATACATACATACATACATACATACATACATACATACATACATACATACATACATACATACATACATACATACATACATACATACATAATATGTATATACAGAAACAATTATGCGTTACGTCTATGCATATCGTTGATGAGTAATGAAAAAAACTGATAATAAATATTTTAGCGTTATATACATGATTGTGATCTAGGATGTTCATTTTCAGCATTTTTCAGTACACATATTAGGCATAGGTATATGTAACTAAGTGACTGACAGGTTTTATTTCTCTTAATTTTCCGAATCCGATATTAAGTTAACATTGAGTTTAGAGAATATTAACTCAATTATAAGAATATCCGATTTTACTAGCCTAATCTCATTTGAGATGTTTTTTTATCGATTTTTATAGCTTCCCGTCTATATTTGTGGGTTAATTGCAGTTGCGACCTATCCCTAGGACGATCTAGTTAGATTGTAGTGATGACGTTTCAACTTTCATGCAACGTACTTGCCAACGAGAACTACGAGTATATTTAGGGTAAAACCAATGTTTGCAAATTACAAAATTACAAAATTCATACTAAAATTATAAAGGTGAAAGTGTGTTTGTTTGTCCTTCTTTCACGTCGAAACGGAGTGACGGATTGGCGTGATTTTTTGTGTGGAGATAGTTGGAGGACTGGAGAGTGGAGAGATTATCTAATTCCCACAGGAAAAGACTTTATAAAACAATTCAAAAAAGAATAATGATCAAAATTACTTGAAACATGGTATTTATGCTCTTCAATAAAAATTAATAAACATGTGTTTTAGCCTTTTTTGAAATTCATCCTGTAAGGTGGTAAAATAGAGCATGAAAGCTTGTATGAAACTACCTTTTTAGAGTTTTTTTTGTAGTTTTAGCGCGAGTTCTGCTAGTGGTTTTTTATAAATTTATTTTGTCATACTTAAATTTCTATTCATTATGAAGTAAAGGTAGGTATTGCTCTACTTTCTAGGTCTTTGTTCTTTGATAACTTTGATTTTAGAATTCTATCGACTACCTCCTGTCTTAAAACAGAGTATCTACTCCATAATCAATAGGAGTACTACGTAGTTAAATAACAATATAGTAAGCAGTTTGTCATAACACTAGGTCTTACAGCGAAATTAAAGCACACATCATTAAGGTATGTAAAGCGTATTTGCTTAAGACGTTTGTTACAAACAGTGTTTGCCTAAATCTATACATATAATAAAATTCTGAGCCGTATCTATACATTAAATATTTTTTGGAAAATCTTATTGAAATAGTCGTTATTATCGATAGGTAACCAAGCCGAATCTATATTTTTTACTTTTTAGACTTTCTATTTTCCGAATCTATAGGTTTTAGAGATTTAGTTGTTTGTCTGGGATGTCGCATCACTCGAAAACCACTGGACAAATTTAGATGAAATTTGGTATAATAATAGGCGGTTATCTGGGTCAACATATAGAATACTTTTTACTGCGTGAAAATATCTCATCTCTGAAAAATCTATACTAAATGTTAAAACAAAACTAGAGATGAACCCGAGCAGAGCGAGGGTGAGTGGCTAGTAAATATATAAAAATATAATAAAATTTAAGTTCTTTGATATTGGCTATAATTACGAATAAGATTTTTATATTTACGAATATTTAAACTAAGAAGTATCATAAAAATGTTAATTGTCAAAAGGTGACAAAAACTAAAGTAAAATAAGCCAACGTGAAAGGAAGTCCCTCAAAGCTAATGAGAGTCGAAGATACCCAGTGAAGTAAAGACAAAGAAAAAATCGAAGAATCGATTTTTTTTAGAAGCAGTAATTGGAATTCGTGAAAGTCGTTTATTTTGCGATTCACATAAGACACCAGCACATCTATTCAGCCTTTTTTAACGTCCCACTGCTGGGCACGGGCCTCTCTTCAATACGAGGGGAATCAGGCCATAGACCACACTGGCCAAGTGTGGATTGGCGGACTTCACATGTCTTCCAAAAACATGCTAAATTCTCGTAGACATGCAGGTTTCCTTGCGATGTTTTCCTTCATCGTTAAGACAAGTGGTAATCATGTTGAAAATGATTCACACATGAAAATGAACAGAGGTGCGAGACTCGGGATTTGAACTCGCTTTAATCGATTTCCCAAGAGAGCGCGTTACCACTGTGCTACCACTGCCTTTTGAAGTAAAGATATCGTAGAATAATTCATAAGCTATAAAGATATATAATAGCACCTGTTATTTCAGCCAATGATCCACATTATGGGTAGCTGTTGTTTGTGTTCGACCCTAGTTTTGCTACATGCTAAATCTTTAATGACGAATAAGAGTGCGCTTTACAAATGGCTTATAGTTTTATACAATCTTTAATCAACAAAAACGCGCGCTTTATTATTACCTCCATTTTTTATTGAGATGACTCTAGTAATTTTAATTTATTCATATTTGCTATCGCCACATAACATGTCAGAAAAGATGCATCGCAGTTTATTAGAAAAATTAAAACAACAAATATTCGCTCTACATATATTTTTATTTTTAATATCTTAAACATTTCTTGTCATGTAGAACGTGCAATAAAAATATTGTAAATTATAGTTGCAATGCTTCATGACCTAGCTAGTGGACACGCGCGACATCCTGAGCTTAGCCTGCTTTTATAAATAAACGTCTACGAGCGTAAGCGTTGTACACTGGTGTCACACTTACAGCTGACTCATATGATCATACAATAATTGTCACTTTCTAAACTTTATATTTTTTGCAATTTATATAAATTAACTAGCATTGCCCGCGGCTTCGCCCGCGTTCAGATGACCAAAAACGAAATTCTTAGGTACTACATTGCAGTTTTTATATTTTTTTCTCGGAAATGAGACATTTTCCCGCTGTAAAAAGTATCCTATATGTTGACCCGGATAACCAGCTATAACCATACCAAATTTAATCAAAATCCCTCCAGTGGTTTTTCTGTGATGCGATAACAGACAGACAAAAATTCTAAATAAACTATAGATTCGGCCTCTGTATCGAAAATAATGTTTATTTCAATAAGATTTTCCAAAAAATATTTAATGTACAGATTCGGCTTAGTTACAATTTTATTATATGTATAGATTTGTAAATAGGGGTAAAGATTGTTTTTTACGGTAACAAATTTCTTTCACTGAAGATAACAATCGACGCGCCTTGATTAGCTCTAGCTTTAACCAACTTTGTTGAAGCTTTAACTACAGTGTACACAGGGCCGGATTTAACCTTAGCGCCGCCCCTGGGCGCTATAAAAAATTGCCACCCTATTATCGAAAATTGAACAAAATGTTGAAAGTTTAATTTTTTTCATTATTAATTTTTTGAAAAATGCAAAAAAATAATTTGTAAATGATATCAATTTTTCTAAATATACCTACTTACTAGTTAATCTTTTTTTATTTCTCATTTTTTGGAACATAAAAAAAGCATTTTCGATTACGCGAATAATTTTTCCCGCCCTCCGAATTTTGTCGCTCCTAAAAATTTGCCGCCCTGGGCACTAGCCCCGAGTACCCCTAGTGTAAATCCAGCACTGAGTGTACACCTCTTAGGTCATTAAGAACTTCCACTTTACTAAACTTACGATGTTTGCTCGTTTGTTTTTTCATTCGTTTGTTTCTTCTTTTAAAAGAATGTATCTTTTGAACTGCCGTTTTGTGTATGGTAGCTACTTACTTGATTATTTACTTAACATATTTATAAAGAGTAAAGACAGATAACTGTAGGATATAACAAATGAACAAAAAAAAAAACAAAGAGAAGGGCTCTATCACGGTAATATTACATTATATTACCGTGGCTCTATATAACAAACTTGTTATAAATGTTTTTTTTTGTTTTACTCGATATCGTAGAAAAAAGGGACAAGCCGCAGTTTTTGTGTGATTAAAATGATAAGACGTAAGTATTGTTACACTTAAAAATTATAATCATGGTCACATAAAAGGTATGGTTAAAACTTGGGTGCTAAAGGTAGTAAGGGTTGTAATCACTATAATATAATCCTATTTGATTAGTAGATACGTAGTACAAAATATATACCTACTATCAAATATAAACACAGGTTTCGATCATTGAAGTAACATCAAGTTATAAGACTTGATGCACTGCAGGTTTATCCTTCTTACTAGCTTGCTTGTGTGTGCGTGAAAGGATAAACCAGAAAAGATATTTTGCTTTTATAAAATTAATGAGTATTAAAATATATCAATAAATCTCCATAAATGTACACAATTCAATTTCAAAAAGCTTAAAATAAAAAAAAAAAAAAAAAAATATATGGAAACAAATCCACATTAAACACACCCCTTTACGCTTGTCCTTTTGCGGCCTAACTTAGCTTTCTACTTGATCCAACAATGAAGCAAAATAAGGCTATATTTTCTTTTACATTTTAAAATTTAAATTGACAACATTTCAAGTACAAGTAATTATATGTACATTAAACTGTTATCACTCACGCTTAGCTTTGAAATAAAACAGAGTACCTTTATATAAAACGTATTCACATATTCACATATTCCGTATAGGTATTACCAAATAGTTTTGATTTAAAGTGACTTTATAAAATTAAAACTTCAAAAGCTGGCACTAAAGAATATTGAGTGCAAAAGTTTCTAGTGTATATTTTTTACTTCCTAGTTGTAATTAAAAAATCATTAGCTATTTAACAATTTAAATATGCACACATTTATCTAATACTCTTAGGTATAGCTAGGAACCGACTTTAAAATTGAAAGATAAGAAAATAAGGTGATAAAACTGTCAACTGAAATTATGTTTGAGCAGTCGGAAGAATTTTGTTTTTGTTACAAAAGAAATTTAATCGGTCACTAAACATTCCGCGACCATATAAAAGTAACAAGCAAAAGTTGGTAGTTTCAGATGCCAACAATGACCTAACAATTTGGGTCATACAAAAACGTTTCATTTCGAAGCAACAACTGTTGAATGATTGATGAGAAAACTTATGCTGGTGCTAAACCGTTTTTATTAGATTCGGATATAATATTGGGTATTATCTTATAAAAAAAATTGAAAAAATGTAAAATGTTTGATGTTTACTATATGATTAATCAGAATATTCTTCAATTAATTAATTATTATCGTTCAGTATTTACATAAAGTTAATATAAAAGCAAGTAAATAAAAAGAAATAAGTACAAAACAAGTAATTAACCGATTTGTTTACATCGGTGCTCGTTGTTTATGTTTAGTAAGAGGCGTACCCTCGTGACAATGAGTGGGGTGGCGAGGTCCGCCCCGCCCACTAGCCGGAGACCCCAGTTGGTATCGCGAGTTTCCCTTCGTAGCGTTACCACGAATGTATGCAGGCGCCCCATGGCGTGAAAACGTCAGTACTCAGTACTGTTGCACTGCGCGGGCGCGCTTTGGCGCGGACTTGCGAGCACGACGGTCGGACGCGACGTTGTGCGATCGAAATTAGCTCTAGTCTCTACCACAAACTACACCCCCCTCTCCACTGTTCGCTATAACCCTACCGCAATCGACCCAATTCAACCAACGGAAGATGATGTCCAAATATCCAGCTGTGTTAAAGATGAGATTAAAACGTTATCCCGTTTCCTTCACAGTATGCAAATATCGAATTAAAAACATTGTGTTATGTAAAACTGCCTTCTTAGTACTTACTACTAGTGCCTTTTCAGTTTTAGAAACAAAATCATAGGCATTACACAGTAGGTGCAATATAGAGAGGAATATTGACTTATTATACCAATTACAGATATAATTTTATGAAAAAAAATTGTTCATACATGGAGTTGAGCTATATTCATTATCATACCATACGCATAATATATCTGAAAGGCCGTAATATATATACGAGCACCAACTACCGTAATAGCACTACAATCATACGAGACTCGTACATAATGTAATAAAAAAATCTTAGTTCAGGTGAACGCACTCCTGTAAAGTTATGGCATAATGAATAAAAGTGTTTTTAACACTTTTGTTTTCTTCTGACTTTAAATAGCATATAAACAAATTTCAAGGTAAAGGTCAGGGCACTATAATTGCGTTGTTTCAAAACAGTTTCATGTTTGGCATAACAGTAGATATATCACATGGCAGGCATAGGTATTATTAGATCGTTAATCAATGACACAAATACTTGAATTTTGGCATATTGGTACTAAATTATTATTTGGCAATGTTTATTAAAGCAATGAAATGCTATATAAGAAAGCTGTATCAATTTTCTTTAGTGAATTAGTTGGCCCTGTGCCGCTTTTAAAGTAATGAAAATATTATGAAAAATATACCTAGATATTGGAAAAAGCTGGGATTTTTGAGTCTTAATACATACATAAATAAACCTAATTTAAATAATGTAGAGAACCTACAACAGCATAAAGTAGCTTTATGACTGCCGCAAAGCTTTTCGCTAAAACTTTTTTTGTGCACTCCGATAGTTTATTAGCTTTGAGAGATTATTTATATTTTAAAAGAAGTGCAATAATATATCAGCATACATATTATTTATACGTTGATATGTTATGATAAATATTTAAAATTGCTCTAACCAGTGCGTTTAGAGGTCTTTAACAGTCTATAATGAAGTATTTTGGCACGTAAACCCGTGACCGACATCTTTATTACTGATGAGGTTGATTTAAGGTAGGACATACGTTTACTGTCTCAAAATTATTTTAATGTTATATAATCAGGACTTAATTTATTTCCACAGACGTGTGATAAATTAATTTGTTTTGGGGCTATTATTTATTTGCTTTAGGACTCGTTTTTTTTTAATATATTCAGACGAAATTGGGACAGAAAATATTAAAAAACAGCAATGTCACCTAATGTATACTTCTTTTTTTTAAAAAAACTATTAATTTTAAAGCGCACACGTCGTCATTCTTTATCCCACACAGACCGGATAGAGAGGATGTAGAGTCAGCCATAATACTGCACCTATTTTGAGCGCTGAGTGTTGGGTAACGATTTCAAATAACGCATGTCGTCATAGTCGGACCGAAAACAAATGACAGTAGACTTTTTAATTCAGACTATTAATTAAAAAATAATTCTCAATGAAATATGTCTAATTTTTCGTCATTTATGCTACCGATCATGTGCACCTAAGAAAATATTTCAATACCACGGTCTTCTTTACTATGTAGATATCTAAATTTTATGGTCTAGTCAATTATCCATCTCCATTCTGAATTTTATTCAACTTAGCCGTTAAAGCGTGAAGATGTATAAAACGCGCGCACACACACACTTTTTCACTAGCTCGCAAACATTGTTTATATCATTATTATAATTAGTAATTAATTATATTAACCGTCTAATATAAAACTAAATGTATAAATTAAAATCAAAAATCTTACCAAATTCTTTTGACTATAATTCCTTGGTTCATCTTCGGGATCACGGCGCTGATGTGGCACTCTCCAGAACGCAGGTCTTTGATACACAGGCATTTTTATTACTGCTTACTTCTTCTTATATATCAAACTGGAAAAGATATTTTAGAGAAATTTCTGGAATATTTATTATTGATATTATACGCGTGGGCGTGATGGATAATGCAGACGATAACACTTATTTGGTTTTCAAACAAAACACATGAAATTGCCAAGATTATACCTTAATGTTTTCTATATAAAAATAACAAATGACGTAATGAGTTTTACCTAAAAAAACATGTTATCATTCTAGAAAACGTCAAATATTTAGCATAAGCTGAACGTATCCTCCGGCTTCAAAGATTCGGAAAACAAACATAAGTACCGCATGTGTTTATACGACGATTTTATGAGTGGTCGTGAAGAAATTTAGAGTGTAGGTGGTTGGCAAGTTATTTACATTATAAATCAGGTATGGTATAATGGTACATATAATTGGTAGATGGAGACTCACCAGAGGGCCGTAGCGTCGTGCTGCGCGTCGCTCGGTCAGTGTCGATTTCTATTATCTACAATTATTCCGGGCAACATTAAACTATGTCTATTTTTTGCGCGAGACGTTCGACGCTTCGTGATTCGAGTGATTTACAAACGCCCCTCGCGCTGTTTCTGGGCCAATGCGAAATTCGCAACGAATTTCGTTCTCAGTTCGTTGCTCCCTTGTTCTTAGTTTCTAGGTTATGAGACTTGTCAAAGAATTCACACTTCTAATGAGAATACTTGCTAAAGAAAACGACAGATTAATATTGTTTACGACCTAATTAAATTTAATAAAAATAGTTTCTGATTTAGAAATCGATATGCATAGATGAGACAGAATTAAAAAAATAACTACTCAATGTTTCATAATTTCATTTATTGTGCGTATAATACAAATCAGTTTATCATATTGATTAGTTAATGTTAATACAAATAATTTCAATATAACGAAAAAACAAAAAGAACACAGACAGATCAAAAAAAAAATTAAACGTAAAAGAAAATAATATCTTAATATTAAATGTTATTTCTTACAAATAAAGGTAAAGTTCAATGAAATAACAACCCGATTTAAACATATATTTGGTTAACTTTTAAAAATAATAATAAATTACGTTGATGTTGAATGTTGCCTAAAAAATGTATTTATATTCAAAGGAAAATTCATTTTGTTACATTTTTATTAGTAAAATAAATATATTTGAGTAATAAATTCACTTACAATACTATTATAGGACACTTTTGTCGGCAAGCGTTTCTTTCTTTTTATAATTAATTTTGTAAATAATAA
The DNA here is from genome assembly GCA_947093115.1 of Brenthis daphne. NCBI lineage: Eukaryota > Metazoa > Arthropoda > Insecta > Lepidoptera > Nymphalidae > Brenthis > Brenthis daphne. The sequence goes on along the minus strand of OX352477.1, from coordinate 2,920,424 downwards.
TTCTAACAATAATATTTGGCTTTTTATTTGTTAAATGTATTGTTAAAATTATGGCAAAGGCGTATTGCATTGAGCCAGTTTTTTGCTGACACATTATAATTATTGTGACTAGAATAAAAATATAATATTAAAAAATATATCTAATTATTAGCAAATATAAATTATAAGCAAAAGCAAAGATTATATAATAGGTACTAAACTAGCAAGGATAGTCCACCTCGTCTCATACAAAAAATAGCTCTAATTCGGGCTATTTTATTGGTGGGAACAGATGACGGCACGGCACATGTCGCAAATTACTATATTTTATGTATATAATATATAGCATAACTATTTATTTATTTTCTAAAAATATGTGCACTAAAAGTAAGCGAGATTTAGCAAAATGCAAAATTAAACAAATTTTATTGATTATAACCGACATGATCTAGAAAAATAACATACAAATAAATTAACTAAAAGCTAATTTTTAATCATTAGTAATAGTCAAAAATAATGAATGTTTATTTATGCTAAGGCATTTTTTGTTTTTTATTTTTTTATATAAACGAATAAAAAATAGGCTGAACACATATAAACGAATCGATAACAATAATCATTTCACAAATAATAATTCATCAAAGCTAATAAATATACAGCACTTATCCAGTATCTTTCAACTCTTAATAGTGTATGGGTCAGATTTCGATAAAATCGATAAAGTCGTATAACCTGTATACCAACTTTCATCAAGATCGGTAGTAAAATACGACCTGTAGAGGAGTACCAACAAACTGACAGAGGAAAGCAAATTTTGTCAGACGAAGCAGAGACGCTTTGCTCCCTCAGTCAATTATAATTTATAATAGACAATAAAAAAAACAATACCCTTTTCTTTATTACAACTCAACTTACTTGTTATAAATAATTATTAATGTTAAAACAAAACGTAACTAATTATATAGTGTTGACTACATCGAGATTGACCTGTATTTTTCCGCTACAATGAAGTCATAAAATTGTATCTACATACAACAACAATAATCGTTCTACGTAAACATAATAATTTGGTAATACTTTATATCATATTATAAATTCAGATCTATGCAACAATTATTTATACTATAGTAAGATAAAATAATTTAAAAATAGTTTTTTTAGGAAAAATTGCAAAAATTGCAAGAATTTATATATTATCATTAATCATTATAATGAATAAGATAATTTAAAATAGATTTATAGGAAATATTGCAAGAATGGCAAGAATTTACATATTATTATAATCATTCATCATTATAATGATTACATTATTTAGAAATCCAGTAATGCGGGTTTCGTATCTTTTGCGCATTTGAGCAATGAATGCATCAGTTTAACGAATCCCGTGTCCTTGGGCTTCTCCAGTCCCCGCAGGAGTCTGTTCTTCATGACGGCCACGAACTCCCTGTTGCTCAACTGACCGTCCACTGTAAATTATTGTTTAAGTCTTTTATATATTTGTAAAGAAATAAGATCACTTTAATATGTTACTATTTTAATCTATAGATATAAAAAAATTGTAACTAAGCCGAATCTGATCATTAACTATTTTTTGGAAAATCTTATTGAAATAGACATTATTATCGATACAGGGCCGAATCTATAGTTTTAAGAATGTTTGTCTATCTGTCTGTGACCGCACTACGAAAAAACCACTGGACAGATTTTGATAGAATTTGGTATGATGACAGCTGGTTATCCTGGTCAACATAGGATACTTTTTACTGCCGGAAAATATGTCATCTCTGAGAAATCTATACTATACGTTAAAACGTAACTAGGGACGAACCCGAGAGGAGAGAGGGTGAGTAGAAGGGTTGCCAGTAGAGACAACTGCTGCCCATAGAGCCAACTTATTTTATACCACTGGGTCATTCAAATTATACCAAATCAAATTTTATTATAAAAATTAACAAAACCATTGAGAAATAGTCTGCGATGAATAGAAAAATTCAATAAAAATACGTAATAACTTAAAATGAAATATACATAAAGTAACCATATTTAACAATTTTCGTATCCAATTATACGATCTGGCAGCCCCGGTGAGGTAGCTAGTATAATATAATACAAAAGATGACTCACAATTCTCATCGAATATGGTGAAGACGACGTTGACGAGGTGCGGGTGCAGGTCGACGCGCGCGACGGTGCGCGCCACGTGGCGCAGCGTGGGCTGGTCGATGGACGCGCCCGCGATGTGGTAGAAGGTGAGCGCCGTGTCCACGTCGTTGATGTTGTTCAGCAGGTGGAAGAAGTTCAGGTAGTCGTCCTTGGTGATGCCCACGCCGTGGTCGCGGAACCTGCGATATCATGGAGCTATTGTAATGTGAGGCAATAGAATTATGTAACGAACATGAGTATATTTATAGTGTATAATAGCAGAAAAGCACAATCAGATCTATCCTACGGAAACCGTTCATTATTCCGGGATAAAAAGTAACCTGTTGTTTGACCGGCAATATAAGGTCAGGATCAGAATGCCAAATTTTACTAAATTAGGTGCATAAGTTGTTGTGTACTAAACTGTATAAGTTACTACAGTTTTTTAACTATCCCACGGAAACTCTTTAATTTTCCGGTATGAAAAGTATCTAAAATGTTGAAATGGGATATAAGCTACCACCATGCAAAATTTCATTTAAATCAGTCCAACAGCTTCGGAGATTAGCCCGTATAAACAGACAAACAGACAGAAAAACAAAAAAAAAATTGAAAAAAATCGGGATTTGTTCTGTTTCTCTTCTTACATCCCCCGGATTCGGTTTTTAGCATATTTCTTTCTATGTACAGACATAAGACCTCTACAGTTTATTTATATTATATTAAATACCTACATTAGTTAGATTAAAGATGGTATATGTATTGATTGTACTAGGAGTGGACAGTTTCTCACTAAATCTCGCAAGTACACTACGCACTTATATCAATGCTTTATTATTAAAACCTTATTATTTTATCCTCACGTCACTTATGTACTAATTACTTAGTTAAGAGGCTTTTTGAGACTTGTTAAATATAATAACTTTGTGGTGTATAATCATATGAAATGCTACCTTTGTCTCGATGATAAATTTAAACGTTCATCTTTTCCACTAACGTAATCAGTCGCTATCTGGTTCAGTTAACATCTTATTAATTAACAAGATTAAAACGTGTACGTGTCCCTTACAAATAATTTCATCAAATCGTGGTAAATAAGATCTCACTTACATTTTCTTAACACGTTTGAGCATTCTAGACTTCTTCTTGGCGGGGTACCCGGCGTACGCCAGTAAAAGCTCCGCGAAATCAGCTTCCGTGATGCGGCCATTTTCGTCTTATATAACAATTTAAAACATCAAAATGATTAACATAATTAGTTTTGTTTTTTAATAAGTGTACAAACAACAAGAGTTGGTTTTCTTTATATTATCGAGGTAATTTTTAGTTGTAGAATACCTAATATTATTGGCAAAAAAAGATTGCACAGCTTATAAATTAAGGTCCCTACTTAAACAAAGTTAATGTGATTTATGGTTGAAACTCAATTTGATCAAAAATATAAATAAAATTTAAAAATTGTCGACGTCTGAATAGCACATACTACTACGCGGGTTTCATGTTAAAACTTTCATCTTGGGAAACCGATTCAGGGCTCGGATGAAATTATGGAGTGTACTGGACCTATAACAGCTGTAGGGTTTAGTGGGTTGCTCTGGTTTCATATGATTCGATCATAATAGACGAGAAATGGTCGAAGTGATACCTACCAACCTACAGCCGCAACACAAATAAAATAATAATAATAATACTACGCGGGTTGGATTGCTGACAGTGTAAATGATTTAAACACATCACACACGTAAATCTTATATTATTCTTATAACACAAAATAATGGAACTACTCGTAAGAGAAAAATGTATATTTATTGAAGTACCTGGATTTTTTCTCTGGAATTCGAGTGATAGTATCTCTTTTTGCAATTGCTGTTGGAAATCCAAAAATTTTTCTATTGTAAGCTTTTCATTGAGCTTGGGTCCAAAGAAATATGTAGTGAGAGCCGAGTTGATTCCCTGAACATAGATAAGTTTTTTTTAAAACTACATTAGAAAAGCTATTATTTTTTAATTACAGTGCCTACACGTCACGTCCAACTATAAAATGTATAACAATAAAATTTGAAGAGTTCCCTCGATTTCTCCAGGATCCCATCATCAGATCCCTGGCCATGGAACCACCCGGGAGGTATACACTTTCAAACAAAGAAATAATTTTACAGATCGATCCAGGCTTCTTTGAGTAAACGGGGAACATACAAAAAAAAAAGATACCGACGAATTGAGAGCCTCCTCCTTTTTTGAAGTCGATTAAAAATAAAGAGCCCTTATATGAGAAAATTGTAACTTACCTTAAAGGTATTGCCAGTGTTGGCATGGTCACGGTGCCTAGAACCAATACTGCTTTGTTGTCGTATGAGCGCAGCGACCTTCTCAAACTCTTCACAATCTACATCTCCATCGCCGTTCAGATCAAACATACGAAACGCAATCTCAAAGTGACGACACGAAGCTGAAATAATTGATTATAGATATCGTATTATAATAAGATTAATATCTTTCACTAAATTTGTTTGACAGTACTTTGTTAGAATCTTTTACAAAGGACGTATTAATAGTAATAAGTGGCATGGAAGTAAAAAATTGTGAAATATACGAGTATCAAACAATCAATGCAATATTGGTGTACAGACGGCGATGAATTATATAGGTACAATTTTATACAACCCCGATACTGATTGTGAGTAATAATACTCGTATATATCGGGGGTTTGGCGTTCTATTCAAAAAATTGAAATAGATTAGTTAAATTATTTCATTTTGTTAAATATATTGTATAACAATTGCTAATTGCTATACATATTTAAAAAATACAATTATAAGCTTTAAAGTTTCAACAGACATTTTAAATGCAAAAAAAACATTACGGATTACTAGAGTATTTTTTCTTTAAATGTTATTGTAAAGAAAATAATAAAAATATCGATTTTTTTATCTTAATATGTAAACGTAGGTACTAAAAGTGTTAATAGCCATCCAATTTGTAAGTAAACAAAGCTGACATATACGTGTTATTCATATTATGTACATAAATATAGTAGGCCAAACTATCGAACTTGGTCAGTCAGACAGGGCGGCGAGATAACGAAATCATTAATTTCGCTCATGCTCCGTGAAAGGATGCTGCGTTACTCGTTTGCACAGTGAATGAAACGCGCACGTCCGTTCAGAGTGGCGCCAAAATGTTTTAATATTCACTTTAAATTTATTTTATCTACAATTTTACATTAATATTTTTTAATTTCCTATAATTACTACTATAATCTTCATACCCTATGACGAGATATAATGATATTCACAATGAAACGGTTGCGTACGCGGATAAAATCGAAAGCCTTTCCATATTTACGATGCAGTGCGAAAACTTTGACATTTCTCTTTTGGGCGACAATCTACGTAGTAGTAATAAAAATGACAATATTAAAAAACACCGAAAACCCAACTACTGTGAAGGACTGGTCGATAGTAACTGACAATTACACCAAGTGGCTGGTAAATAAATGTTTGTTATGAACAAATACGCATCGTGTTTGTGTGACTCATTAGTGGAAAATTATACGAAATTAAAGAAAAAAGGCATTTAAATTTTAAATATAGTTGCAGGGTCCCGTTTTGGGTGAAGACGAGGTATTAGACTCGTCTGATGACGATTGGCAGGAACCTGATAACGCAACTATCATCGAGTTGGAAAATCGAGCAACAAAAGCTCAAGAGGTCTGTCGATTACGATCGCTCTCTGAACAGCCTATTAATAGCAAAGAATTTTTTGTAGATCACGCACATAATCTTGTGTGGTGTAATATTTTTAAAGCGGCAAGTTCTTCTTGGTTGTTCAATTTCAACATTTTAGGTAAATACTATTAATCGTAAATCTATGAAATAGTAAGCGTTAAAATGGTTGGTTTGAGCCTAATAATTGTAATAGGTATCATTATAATTAAAACTGTCAGAAGTAGTATAATTAATATACTTTTATTTTGTATATATATTGTTTGGGTATTTTATTAATATTATAAATATGGATGTTTGGATGTTTGTTACTCAATCACGCCAGAACGGCTGAACGGATCTGGATGAAATTTGGCACAGAGATAGGTTACCTATTTATTGATTTTATCCCGAAAAAATGTATGGTATTAGCGGGATAGATTAGCATTAGTCTTTCGAACCCGAGCGAAGCAAGGGTGAGCCGCTAGTAACATAAATAAATCAACTCTTAAGGCGATATTTGTAAACGTATACATTGTTTTTATTTACTGTTATAATTTTTAGGGGGCTACGATAAGAAATTTCTCGCCAAAACGAGACACACGCCATTGACGTTGGCAAGAAAGAAGTTTCCAAGACCGAGTGAAGAAGAACTTCGAGATACTATCAACACGCCTGGAGTTGTATCACTTTTGGTCGTACGAGAACCATTTGTGCGATTGTTGTCGGCATACAGAGACAAGCTTGAAAATATAATACCTCCCTACTATAGAAAATTGGCCCGAGCAATTGTGGCAGAGCATAGAGAAGCGGCAACAGAAGTTCTAGGACCAATAAAAAGTTCTGGTCCTACATTTTATGAGTTCGTAGCTCACTTAATATCTAAATATGCCTCGGGGACTGCGACGTTTGACGAACATTGGGCGCCTTACTATAAGTTTTGTACGCCTTGTGCTGTTAATTTTAGTGTTATTGCTAAGGTTGAAACATTATCGCGGGATTCGGCCTATGTTATACAGCAATTAGGTCTAGGGCCTATATTAGGAAAAAGGGTTAGAAACAGGCGAATGCGTCTCAGAACTGTCATGAATAAGTCGCGTGATGGAAAAAACACTTCTGCATTGTTAAAATATTACTTTGGGCAACTAAGTATGCATATGCTTGATAAATTACTTGATATATATGGTATAGATTTTGAAATGTTCGGATATGAATCAAATATTTATCGTGGTTATGTAAGAAAATAAATTATTTTATGACAAAAATCTATTTATTTATTTTTACATTGACTTATCAACATGGAGCAAAAGACAAATATATTTCTATAAAAATGTAAGGAATACTCACTTGATAGTACAGTTAGCAAAAATATATAATCGCTAAACGTGATGAGACCCGATGAGCCAAGTTTGTAAAATATCGAATCTTCGTCCAAATCCAAGTTTAGTCGCTGACTTATAGTCTAGAAATAAGTAGCCAATTTAAATGAGAATTTAACATATAAAAATATTCTAAGCATGACAAGATGGCTTTTGTTGTAATAAACAAAAAACTAAATCAGAAATATCATCTATCTAAAGTTATAAAACTGCAAACTTCTAGATCTAACACTTCCAGCTTTGGGGCGGTAGTATATTATATAAATTATCTTGCTGACCTATGAGAATTTATTGAGGCTACCAAAATACATTCAAAAAGCCAAATCTTTTACTAAATTTAAAAATTATTTTAAAAGGCTGCTGCTACATTAGTTCCGCTATTTTCATGGAAATCTCATAAACGAAAATCAAGAAAAAGGAACATGCTGGAGTCAGAGACAGCTTTTAAGGTAAGAAGCGTATAGTTATAACATAATTGAAAGGTTTAAAAATAATAAATATAAGAAAGCTACTAAATTTACGTAAATAATTTGAAGTATAGATTCTAAAGTATGAATTGATATCAGAGGCCAACAACCGCTAGGATTAATAGCATAGTGGGGTACGCGTAATTTAAATCTGTGCATATATTATAAATATAAACAATAAATATTACAAAGTGAAGAGGCGGAAAGACAGTACCTCATCGACGTTCTGAAAAGACAAGAGATTGGTGTAAAGATGGTGCCGGTGCTATAGAGAGAAGTAGAGGATTTTGACGCAACAAATATACACAGGTATAAAGAAGCGATATAGGGATATAAATTATTCATTAAAACTTATATTTTAAATTTTAATTAAAAATATGTCCTACATTAAACTTCTAAGAGTCCAGTTGTTCAATATAATTTACAAGTTTATATTTCATTTTATACCAACACTTCTAGGCTTCATTAATTATTATATAAGTGGTTTAATATGGTGCTACAATTAAATATATAAAAGGAATGAATATATGAAATAAGCTTTAAAAAAGACTTGATCGTAAGTTATATTCCCGCACAGATCAGGTTCAGGATCAGGTTTTTGCTTTTAGATGATAGGTAAACAGAAATATTTGGTTTTTGAGTATCATGTTGCTTAAATATTAATCAAACAAAATGTAAGGTTTCAGAGGTATGTTCGGAACTACGTTTCATTAACATTTCTCTCTTAAAATAGCAATAATCAGAAATCTTATTTTATTGTTAACTCATTAGTTAACGGCAGTAAAAACAATATGATAGTCCATAGATATTGTATTAATTGAGATATATAAATTAATTTATTAGCGATTATTTAACACATTAATAAGTTTTCAATAAAACTATCTTTTCGGATTATTTCGCGGATTTATTTTGATTTTTGGCTCCCGACGTTTCGAATTCCTCTTCAAAGAACAGCTCAAAAAAAAAAAGTTTAGGGGTCGCTCAAAATTTAAAAAAAAATCGCTAGGAGACATCAAAAGCAATGAACCTAAAAATGTTCCTAAATTCTGAGCGACCTTTAAAAATCAATATTTTAAACTGCAACTTCAAAGTTAACTTCCTCAAGGAAGTTAATATTTTTAAGTAGTAAATTTTACTGCAGAGAGAAAAAAAAGTATATTAATTTTTATTATTATTCATTTTTTATATAAATCTTAAGCAACCCTTAAAAAACTTTTTTCGAGCTGATCTTCAAAAAGTACTCTTAAAACATGAAAAAGTAACATATTTTCATACGAGACACGAAAAAATAGTCGATTTTTTTGCGCCATCCTAATATAGATGTATATTATAAAGCTGTTGTTATGATCTTATTTAAGAAATCTCACCTTTGGGTCATATCTTCTGTACTGATCTAGTCCCAAACCTGTAATCATATTATTAATATGAATAGCTACCAACATATATATGTGCAACAGTAGGTAGAACTGAAATCTTAATTAGAAAAGCCAGTTAGTTAAAAGTTAGCTTTAAACCCTGAATTTAGCCCACAATAATTATATGCTTTCAATTTCTACACAGTAGGTAATCCATTTGAGGTTTAAAAGTATTTTTTCTTTAGTACATCTAAATAAATGTCTTGTCAAATTTGTTGCAGCCTTTTTAACGTTAGCAAATAAACAGGCAAATAATTAAACTGATACATAGTTAGGTTTTGATAGCTTGTGAATCTATACTAATATTATAAAAAAACTAAAATTATAGAAAAACAAAAACAAATCCATCCCACGGGAACCGCACATTTTTCCGGGATAAGAAGCAGCCTATGTGTTATTCTGATGTGATGATGTTCTCCCGACCGATTCCGGCCACGGCGGCCAATCTCATTGAGACTAGCCAACTGCGCAGGAGATATTATAGTGCACAAGTGTACGCGCAGACACAAGTGCACTCTCTATTCCTATCACTCTCATACTCCGGTGGGACGACTGCTCGACACGACCAGTGAGAGTAAAGGCGCAGGACCGACGGCTTTACGTGCTCTCCGAGGCACGGGGGTGAAACACCGCCAACTTCCCAACTCCGGGCTGTTACTGAGGCTTACTTATACAGAAAGACTCAATAACTAAACTTGGCCCGACCCGGGATTCGAACCCAGGACCTCCGGGTGTGTATTCTGATGTATGAGCTATATTTTTGTAAAGTTTCATTTAAAACCATTCAGGTTTTTGCATAAAAGAGTAACACATCAATACAAGTCCATACATCCAGAAATCCATACATCATCACAAACTTTCACATTTATAATTTTAGTAGGATGTGAAAGTTTAGATGTTTCGATGTTTGTTACTCAATCACGCCAAAACCACTGAACAGATGTAGATGAAATTTGGCACAGAGATAGATTATAGTCTGGAATAGCAGACAGGCTAATTTTTATACCGGAAAAAGGTGCCCGTGGGATAGATTTGTTTTAGTTTTTTGCTAGTAATCATATATACTGATGTTGTTGAGGGCTATTGCAGTTTTATTTAGATGTATACAAAATTAAGTCAATACAGGTGATTTAGTATGAGAAAATACTTTGTGCTAATAATTAGATATTCAAATTGTAATACCATCTGGTTGTTTGATACCAGGTGTCATTGACCGAAGGAAATCATCAGGAGTCATGAACACCTCATGTTGATCATGATGTTGAGCTTGAAGAGTTGCAAAGTACCGAAATACCTTATCTGGTGTTGAATACTGACGCATGCGATTTTCATATTCAATTATCTATCCGGCAGCGTCCAAGGATAAAATTGATAATGAAATTACTGTTTTATGTTATAGTAAATATGCATACAGTTTTACAACTTAAAATATTTTTTAGGTGGATTACAACAACTAATGGTATTACTATTAGCTTATGTAGCTATCATATAATTGTTTAACAAAGAAATCATAGAAAACATAAGAACATAAATAAATGAAATCATAAAAAATACCATCAGGCTGCTTCATGCCAGGGGTTATAGCTCTTAAAAAGTCATCAGGTGTCATATAAACTTCAGTGTTTTCACCATATGTTAATTTAACTGTAGCAAAATATCTGAATATTTTATCAGGTGTTGAATAAGCTCTCATACGATTTTCATATTCAATTATCTGTGGTAACAATAACAAATAAACATAAATGAAAAAAAAACTTGGAAATAAATGAACATATTTAACTAAATAAACCTACTAATTAATAATTAACTATAAAAGAAATAGACGATTTTTAATCAAATTTATTATAAAGTCAACGAAATTATTGTAGTACATTAAATGTTGGTATATAAATGTAAATTTAAAAAACAATTATTACCTTCCTATCTCTAAATCCAATTTTTTCTTTTTTATATCTTTTCTTTCTAGTTTCAACTTCACTATCAGAGTCTGAATCATTAATTTCTTCTGCTGCTGTTATAGAAGGAAACACTTGATATCTTAACCTAAAAAAAAAGAATATGAATTATTTACTGCTTTCTAACCTGAAAAATGTATGTGTAGTGAGTTAGTAAAAGCAAAATACTATTAGCTACTGGTTTACAGCTTTATCATAAAAGGTATTTTAGTGAGAAAAATAATGAATAGCCGTCTAAAGCTCACTTAGGCTTTTAAAATTAATGTATGTATAATTATTTTGTTTACTTACCAAATTTTATAAGATGTGTATGTAGTAGCACCAAATAATATCGAGTATAATAGGTATTTATAAGAATACTTTCGGAATCTTTCATTATTGTATTGGCTTTTATTACTATGAAAATTTATAAATTTCGTGACGATTGGAGTAACGATCTTTGTTACTTCCCCAACTTGTGTAGCATGTCGTATTTTAACAATTTCTTTGGGTATTTTGAATATCCGCGAAGAAATGTTATACATTGTTAGTACTTACTATTTTAATATTTCTCTTTTTCACAAGAAACAAAACATGGATGTGTATAATTTAGTTTATTATAATTATTTATATGGTTAGATTTTACTATAAAAATTATGAAGCTGGACTAGAAGTCTAAAATGTTACAATTTTCAAGAAATTAATGAATTTATTTTTAATTTTTGGTATCTATCTTCTCACTTCTGACAGGCTGACAGCTGATTGTTCCCAGTATATATCTATACTGTAGCAATATACTCTATGATCTATACTCTTTGGCTGATTGAATAAATAACATCTGACGCAAATGAATGATGAAAGTTACACAGATTAAAGAGATACTCGCATGGAACAATAATTCATTTTAATTATTGTTAGCACACAATGGGCAAGATTTCTCGAAAGGAAGGAGCTACACGTATGACCTATTTATATTCAGTCTGAGGTTAAGAAATCTACTGTGCTATCTCATTTATGGTTTTTTGCTTCTATTGTGTTCGCATCTAACCTGTACAATGTTTTGTATCTAGAAGTTAGACCAGCTGAAGGAAGAATTGAGAAGGAGAGGTGCATCTTGCGGTGGTCCTGTCTGACTGATTCATCAACACATAGACAAACCGCTGGTCGTAGAAATGTGAAATGTGGTGAACGTATTCCTTTTAAGATGAAGCCATTCGATAGGAAAGAATTTTTCGAAATTTATCTTTTGAGTGGGTTAAATAGGGGATGAAATATTGTATGAAACTCTTCTATTCTCAATGTGAAATACATAGAAAATGGAGTTTAGCTTTAAGACAAAAAATAAGAAATATATTTATTTGATTTTTTTTTTCGAAATTCATCTCTTAAAGGGGGTTATAAAGTTTATATGGGCAAAGAATTATTTATGATCAAAATTACTTCAAACTTGGTATTAATGCTCTTCAATATAATTAAATAAATGTTTTAGCGTTTTTCAAAATTCAACCCCATGAGGGGGTAAAATTGGAAATGAAAGTTTGTATGAAACTCTGTAATTAATATGTAAAAAAGTATAAAAAAATAGAAAAAAATATACCTGTAGACGATTTAAGAGTTTTAAATAAAATCACTTTATGTAAAATGATGTCCACACAGGCTTTTAGCCCACATTTCCAATTCCAATTTCTTCTGTTTTTGTCTTTTGGGAACAAATTATATCCATTTCCTTCGTATCTTTCCATTGCAAAACTTGTCACTTTAATTAAATTTTAAATTAACAAGTTCAATAATACTTTCTTAGATTTACGTGAATATTTTGCCTTTTTGAGTTCAATATGGACTATGCTTTATTAAGGTACATTTAAATCTATTCAACAATTAATTAAAGCAACGGATTGTCGAAGCAACACTGTTCAACAATGTTGTATGGTCAACATTGATTAACGTCTGTTGCAGCAACACATTCGACAGTTCCACTTTACAGACGTTCTACAGTTGTATACTGTTATGTCTACCGGATAAGCCGTTGCTACTGAGGCTTTCTTAATTTTGAATGAAACTATTCGGAAAGAAAAGAGAAAAAAGATGGTGAAAACAAGCAATGTTTAGAAGTGGCTATCTAAAACAATTTACTAACGGACCTAATATCAGACGATGGATTGTTATTTTAACAATTTTACAAGGCTAACTTTTATGTTTGATTTCGCCGTTAATCTCTAAGCAAGATACTCTCTTTACTGTTTTTTATTTTATATTTTTATATGTAATATAAAAAACAGAATTAGTGTGGCATGTATTTTTACGTTAATATTATTTTAAAATATTTGCAAATTACATTTTATGTAAGAAGACAGCAAATTAAAAATCACTTTGAAATAAAAAAAAACAATTTAAGGACCGATATTTTTTTAAATAATATAAGACAACGTTTTAATAAAGAATCATGAAAATCGTAACATGAATATGAAAAAATACTTATAATTGGAGCGTTTTCTCCTTTTTTTAAACTCGGTACAAATTGAACGAATCTATCATCTGTGGATACAAAAGTGTAAGATTGCATTTTTATATATTGAGTGTTTTAATAGAAAATAATATATTTGAATAATTTGTAATGATTTATGGCATGTATAAGGCATTTACTTATGTGACCTTGGCCGATAGGGATGTGGTTTAAAAAAATTAAAAAAAGGGCGCGGATATTCATTTGTTTTCCCGCGCTTTTACACTGAGATGTCGGTACCACCATGTAGTGATTAGGCACGAATTGTTTGTAATACTAAAAAATTATGATTATAAATTATGTAACTCACTGACGTTTATAAAAGTACTGAATATAAGTATATAAGCAAGGAATATCTCTAAGTTTTATTAGGGTCCAACAAAAGTAACACGTTTCAATAACAATTTTGTAGAACGGTCGATACTCTGTTGCAAGACTCGTTCAAGAAACGGCAACAGTGTTGCTTTCAACATAATATTACTTTCCTTAAAACGCTTATTTGTTGTTGAATAGATGTAAATGCACCTTTATATATAACTGCAATCATAGATCGGCAACTGTGTTTTAGTTTTTACGTCACATTCAAATATATCACTAATCTGTGGGTTTTCTCAACTGATGAACTAACCATAGAGAAATATTACATAGTGAACTGACTAGTTTAGTCCTTATCTGTGAGGGAGGAAAAAGCACGAAACGGCTGTGAAAGATGTTCAATATATTTTTTTAAGTTAATTCAAAATTCATATTCATTTAAAACTAAAGAATTGATTTTTAATAGTGAAAAGGTAAATTAAATTTTTAAATTTTGCAATTTTTTTTTTCGAAAGGAAATTGTTTATCGGATTTAGTGTTACATTTCATTTTGTACGTAATAGAAAGGTTCGTGTTATGTAACCTTGAATCACGGGATATAAGTATTGATCATTCAACGAAATTTTTTTATGAGAGCTTTTTAAGGTATGTTTTTTTTCAATATATTGCAACATAATTATCAAATGTAGTTTGGTCGCGACACGCATCGTATTCGTATCAGTACCTACTTATTCGAACATGATAATACGTAAGATAATGAAATGTTCACAAACAATTAAAAAGCTAATTGTCTTTTCATCTATTTTTATGATAATATTCAATATATAAAAATATGTTTCCTCTTACCATTAATACGTTTAAACAACCAAGAATACTTTGACATAACCTGAAAAGGGTTAAAATGTATTACATAGGTACTTTGACATTATAAATTAATTATATATTAGTCATTCGCTTTAGTTAAACTTAGAATTAGTATTAGGAGACAAATCACAATTACCGATTTAGTATAAGTGATTTGTCTTATAATTCATAATTTATACATTGTCAATACATTGACATATTTTCTCTTTATTCAATTCTGAATTAATAATCTTAAAATTTATACATTAAAGTATCTAATTGCATAGAACATATCTAAATGCTATATGTTAAAGATGAAAATCATAACCTTTATGCTAACCTATATGAATATTGGGGCAAGAATACTATATAAATATTACAAGGTTATTAAAAAAAAAGTGCTTTACAGTTTACTATCAAAATAATACTTGCTACTATTAATTTAATATATTTTTACTACTATTCTTTAAATCTACTAGAGAAATCTAAAGGTAAATCTTGCTATTGTGCCAGATAGTTTGGCATTGATATTGTCATGATAACCTACTTTCATGTCATATTGCCATTGTTGATATAGCTTTTTTATATTTATCATCTGTTTTATGAAGCCGTGAAGAACATTGATTAATTTAAAGTATTGTGAATTATTATTAATTGTAATCAGTCAACTTTATTGAAATAATAATGGAAATACTATAATGGTATCAAGGAACCTAAAAAACATGTGACTACTTAGCATTGGCAAAGGGTGAAATTTTAGCAGGGTTAAGCCATTCCAAAAACATAATTTTTATATATGTATTAATGGAAAAAGAAATAAAGCTATTATATATATATATATATATATATATATATATATATATGTATATATATATTTCCAAAATAACATTTATACATTTAAAAAATTTAATGTATGTAAAATCATATGAAATACAACTTGTCAATAGTGATGTTACATAATCTTACATTTTCCCCTTTAGGACTAGCATAAAAGATTCAACTTTAAAATCCAAAGAGAAACATGTATCGTGCAAGGATAGTGCTTCAAGCCTCAAATAAAATTGGCAACTCAGAAAGGTTTGCATCATGGCTTCTCAACAAACCACAGGTGAGTCAATATATATATATATATTTATATATATACATATCCTAAATTCATAGGTACAATATATCTGTATATATATCTTATTTGAAATATATGTTAAAGTGACCTATTGCTGTTGTCCCATGAAAACAGACAGAATAATCTATTCTTATCATGGCCATTGCTCATGACATTGTCAATAAAAACAAACCAATCTGATAAGATATAACATGCTTTATAATAAAAAAGATACAAAAAAATCAATAGTGATTATGGAATATGTTTTCGTAATTTGAAAGTGTTAAATTGAAAATATTATATATATTACTAATATACTTTTAGTATCACATACTTCAGTTCTAAACTACTTAATCATTAAAATACATGTAACCTAATATATTACATATTAAATATATAAACCATGACCATTAACTAAAATACTAGTAAAATTTTATTGTGGTCTATAAATGGCGAGCCTCTATTAGAGTAGCACTGACAACAAAGATTTATCAATGACACCTATTCTGTTATACTATACCTGGTGTGATAAAATGAAGATATTATAGAAATTTATAACATAGCAATTACTTGTTTATATATATTATGATGTAGCCTTATTGTTAAGGAATAGTCTAATAAATTAAAGTATTAAAAAAAAACTTTTTGTTTCTAAATATTGAGAATGAATGTAGAATAGTATTATTATGGTAATAGTAAAAGTTGTTTTAGTGGTTTATCTATTAATATATAACCGGAATATACTATTTCTTCTGTTTTAAATTGATGAAAAATATTGTGTATTATTTATCTATTGATCTAATTTATGAATTAATAAATTTTATTTTGAAATAGGCTGCCGCTGTGACAGTAAAAGCCCACAGGCTGAAGAGTTCCACGGCAGCAGAGCCCTTCCTCAATGGTTCAAGCTCTGCTTATGTAGAGACAATGTATAATGCTTGGTTGACAGACCCTAACTCAGTGCACACTGTAAGTATTTCCCTACTTAAATTTCAAACTATTCATTAGTATGTTATCTGAATTCTTAAATAATGTGTTAAACATTGCATTAAATAGAACTTCCTCAGAATATAATGTACAATGTACATACATATCTCATTAGATATGTTTTAGTTGTTCTAATTGTACTTTGCAAAATTCATTCACTGGTTGTTATTGGTATATAATAGGAATATATTAAACTTATAAAAATATTGTTGTTGCATGGTTTATGAGTTTTGGCATCTTAGATTTGCCATTTCATCTTTTTGTTTCTAACTAGACCAAGACTACAAGGATGTACGCATTTTACATTCAAATGTAAAGTACCCATGATTAATAATACTATGTAAAAAATTTGATTATAAACATTTATTTCTGGTTTGATCAGGTATACTATTTTAAATACAATTTTTACAATAGTTAAGCTACGTTTTATGTATTTGTTTGATAATTCATATAATTATAATGTGACACTTAGTATGGAGTAGATAGGCTATAACAATATACATAATATGTAGGTATAATGAGTTTTATATTAAAAAACTTGTAAAGATTGATTCCCCTTATAAACTTCCACCCCCTTTTTCACCCACTTAAGGGATGATTTTCAGGATAAAAACTATCCTGTCCTTCTCTAGGGTATAATCTATCTCCTTGTCAAATTTCTTTATGATCCGTTCAGCCGTTTAATCGTGAAAAGGTAGCAAACAAACAAACAGAATTACTTGTTTATAATATTAGTATGGATGGACAATAACCTTGATTGTAGAAGAAAGATACTGTAATACGAATTACTATTGTATATTATTTATGTTTTAAATTTATGATTAGGTATTATGTAAAATCACATTGTATTCTTATACATGAATGTAAATAAAATACTTTAAAGTGTTCGTCAAGGTTATGATATTTTTCTATACGTGTTTAAGTCAATTCACTAGCGAGCTCTAAGTGGATTAGATTTACACTTTTAAATGATTTTATTCAAGTAAATCTACTGAATTATGTATATTACACCTTTGAAAAGTATTTCATTATGAAATTATGGTTACTAAACTTTATCAAAGAATATTGTCGGGAAAGAAAATTGGGAAATTCTTATCTTTTGATCCTTAGGTATGATATTGTTCACAATTTGATGGGTTTTAATTTTTCGCGCGGAATCCTGATTCTCTTTCTAAAATAAAAGTAGCGAAGTTACTCCGCATAACATCAGCTATCTGCCAGTGAAAGTCCCGTCAAAATCGGTCCAGCCATTCGGAGATTAGCCGAAACAAACAAATTTATAGACCAACTAAGACCAAAATTGTAGGTATTCCTAACAATTTTCTTACCCAAGTAATGTTATGTCTCACTTTTATCAATAGACTTTGCTCTTTCCTATCTCGTGGGAAAAAGCGTTAATGATAAGATTAGGTCAATAATTGTGATTCATGTTATTATAATATTTATGTTATTGTCTAATAACAACTATTGGGAACTACATGTAATAGACAATTATATTCGTACCATACATATTATAGATATCGTGAAATAAACAAATTCTTTGGCATATCTTAATATATGCTTGAGAAAACTACACAAGATAACGGCTATAAAATAATAAAATGGTGCGTGTAATCATTACGAGTGGTTGAAGTAAAACTTCTTTGGCAAATATCGCAATTAATTTAAAACAAATCAATAATTAAATAAGGCATATAAGTCATATTAGGCGTATTACAATCATATATTTATAGAATATCATATATGGAACTACATATATAATATTATATATTTGTCCGACAATAACAACGGTTACCATGACAACATGGCAATGTATTCTATCTCATTCTCTCGCTTAATCCTACGAGTATATTTATGTGTTTGTCTCTTTTTAGTGTCGCATTTTTGTTTCATCTAGTTTCAAATCACAACGATTCTAAAGAAGTGTCAATTGAAAGATATTAATTTATTCTAAAATATATCTCATACGAAATATTAATGAACAATTTTATGTTAATAAAAAATATAAACAATATTAAATTGTTGTAGTCGTGGGATGCATTTTTCCGCAATGCAACCAACGGTGCGCAGCCTGGCGTCGCGTACACATCTCCACCCAATCTGGCTCCCTATAATAAGAATGAAGTGCCTCTTACATCACTCGTCCCGGCCGCGGCCGGGGGCATGCCCTCTATCTCTGCTGGTAAGTATTTATAATAAGAACCTATATACTTAGTAATGATAGCCTACTTTATTGATTTATAAGTACATGCTTTATGATGGAAAAGGGTGACATATTGACTTTAAATGTGATGTTTCCGTCTCTAGAAGTGGACATTTCTTGATAATTTTATGAAATTCTTATTTATATGTGATTTAAAAACCGAATAACTTTTTAGAGGTCGGTTAAAAAGCTACATTTAATATTTATTATCTTCACAGTTTATCCTGGGAATTAATGTAGTGACTCAACAGTTCGTTCTCGTGACTGTTAATTCCGCCATTTTCCTATTAACTGAACACAGACCAAAATTTACAGTGGATAAATAAAAATTTGTACCCATTGAGATTGAACTTGCTACGCGTCAGCAGTGCTACGATAAGACGGTCTACGTATAATCATGTTAATGCTACATAATAGCACATGACTGTTCTAGTACCGCAGTGCGACGGAACCGTTGCGTAATTCGTGAATAAAGTCTTGTAAGAAGTTTTAACTGCAATGGATATATTTATATTATTATGTTTATCTGTGTTTTATATTTTTTCGCGCTTCAAAGTTGATTATCATAATAAAGATGAGACCCTCGCTCCGCTAGTGTTCGTGTTTTAACTTTCAGTATAGATTCCTCAGAGATGAGATATATTCCCGCAGTAAAAAGTATCTCCTATATATTGACCCGGATAAACCAGCTATCATCATACCAAATTTCATCAAAATCTGTCCAGTGGTTTTTTCGCGATGTGTTCCTAGACAGACAGACATACAAAAATTCTAAAAACTATAGGTTCAGCCTCTGTATCGATAATAATGACTATTTTAATAAGATTTTCCTTACCAAAAAAATTATTTAATGTACAGACTGAGTTAGTATTTTATTTAATATGTATATTGTATATATTTACTTAGCAGCAAGTCGATTATGAAACTATATAAAAATGTCCTTTTTCTACCTTTGAATGTTTATATTACAGTAGTCAGTAATCCGCTTTTAACTATTTAATTATGGTCTTGATATATTTTAAATATTTTATTAAATATCTAAATGAATATTGATTAATAAATAACACGAGCAGAGTCGCGGGCCAAAGAAGGGAATATGTTGGCTTAGCTCAAATTCTGCGTTATTCATAAGCAATATTCCACAAAGCAAAGAAAAAAACAATGAATACTAATTAAATGTTACAATTAGTGGTCCGGATTTTTCTGGCTCTATTAAGAAAGATCGTGGTTGCAATTCTGGCATCCTTGATCCTCGTTTATATTAGCAATAGAGATTCGTGGTCCGCACTGCTTCTCATTTCAATGACCGGGACGGAAATTAATGGACGGAATGTTGAGTCACTCATGTTTATTTTCTATACCTCTTAACGAGTGAAGTTTAATTTTTCTACCGACTTCAAAAAAGGAGAAGTCTCTATGTTCGTCTGTTTGTATGGTTTATCCTCAGTATGTACTGTTTGATTTCGACGTTTATGAGAAATATATTTGTCAATTTAAATAAATTTTTCACAGACTTATTTTGGTTTTTGGTTCTCGACATTACGAAAGCTTTATAGAAAACATGTCACAGGGAAAGTGGTCACAGATGTTTGTTGCAAACCATAAGAAACAATCAACAATCAAAATAGGTCTTCAAAAAATGTATTAAAATATACATAAAATATGTATATATTTATGAAATGTGGTTGATAAAAAACTAAC
The DNA here is from genome assembly GCA_947093115.1 of Brenthis daphne. Classification (NCBI taxonomy): domain Eukaryota; kingdom Metazoa; phylum Arthropoda; class Insecta; order Lepidoptera; family Nymphalidae; genus Brenthis; species Brenthis daphne. Next base: position 2,899,749 of record OX352477.1, on the reverse strand, counting down.
AATTTTAACAGGCTCGCCGATCAACGAAAAGATTATCGATGATCATCTCGCAGTGCAGGCCATCATCCGAAGCTATCAGGTGAACAATTTTCTATCTTATCTTACTTTACACATATTCATTATTGTTTGCAATTTTGCCCTACACATACTATATTTTACTATTACTGTCATATTTTTGGTCTTTTAGGAAGTATAACTAAAATTTTATATAATATATAATAAATATATTATGATGAATTTAAATATTGACTATAACAAAAGTAATTAAACTTATTTCAATGATGGTGATGCGTTTTTTGAGTGCCCCCTGTATATTGGTAGTTTAATATTATAACTTTAATTTGTGTGTAAGTTATGTAGTCTTACGCAAATAGTTTGGTTATGGGAATATTGATAGAATAAAAATATTGTGTGTGAAAATGTTTTTTTGGGTGTAGTATAAATAAAAATTTGACTGACAATAAAATAAATTTGAGTGGTGCATAGGATAGGGTATATGTAAATGACACTAGTCACGATCGTGTGCGACGCGACTGTTAATTTGTTGAAAAAATATTACCACACTTATCTGCCAGAAACTGGTGAATTCATATTTCTACTAACCAGTATACAGTTCATCTTACACTCGATATGCTTTAAACGTGACTACGACAATGTCGCTTACGTCACGTATACACAACCACTTTATTGTACTTGTGGCATAAAATAAACAATTATTTTAATAAATGATTCAAATTAATGTTACCATAAGTAGTATATATTTTAATTTTTCTTCTAAAATAAGCTATTTTTAACAATTATAGCTATAACACATTGATATATAAAAACACACATTTTTTAACAAATATCTCTTCAAAAAGTGGCGTCGACATGACATTAAGTTAAACAAAAAAATAAATTTCAAAAATTGAAAGTTCTAATTGTCTAAATACAAATTCGAACTTACGCACACCATATAAAATACTTTTTAAACAAAACGTTTTAATTTTGTTATCACATCATCACAACAAAAGTGATTTTAAAAAAACACACACAATTTGTGTGTTTTTGTGTGCGTTTTTTTTTGAGGACACTTTTGAGACGCTAATCGTGTATCTTGAGTTTTTGTATATCAATGCTATAACATTATTAAATTTCAAAACGTTTCGTAGAATTTATTTATTCTTATAATTAATATTTTTCGTATGCAAAATAAATAAGAATAATTAATATAGTATAAAGCGGATAAGTGTGGTGATATTGATTCGAGTCGGGTGTCATGTGGGTTAACGTGGTGGGGGTGACAGGCTCGCGGGCACCTGGCGGCGGACGTGGACCCGCTGGGCATCACCACGGCCAACTTGCCCGAACTGGGCATGCGCGCGCCCCGCTCGGAACTCATCATGAGGAAATATTTCAATTTCGGTACGATCGATGAGCCGATTGTATGGGGACAATCACGGTTTATGCGTTTTATGGTTGTTTTATATATACATATTTATTTATTATATATATATTTATATATATATGGAGTCGTTGGTGTAGCTATTTTTGGTTTGGTTGAGCTGATTGAGCCATATCGGGCGCCATTTTTTATTTAGGTGTATACTGTTTTACAAAATTTATTATTTATTTATTATTGGCCTATTTTTAAACTTTTTGTTATGTGCCACCATCTTCATATCGTTGTAAAATCCCTTAGCTACCCCAACGTTATATAAACTTACTATAATCAGTCTACATTTCACATCCTTTGCATTATAATAATATCAGTATTGTGTGTTTACGCACAGACAGTGATTGTTTTCCCATCAGAGTGACGTATCTCATTTTCGTAGACATGATTATAATATATCGCAGTACCTATTTGCTTACTAATCACTCATAAAGTTAATAAAATAAGATAATTGTAATTTGCATGTTGTGAGATTATCAGCCTAGTTAACAGATTTGTTTGCAGTAGTATCGTTATTCGATATCTGTTTTGTAGCATTAAATATTTCTGGTCCTTGTGTTCGTTTTCAGGCATATTCAATTAACAAAAATAATATTTCAATCGTCTTTTACTAACTAGATAGACCGATCCCAAAATAAATGGCTAGTCTCTCAACCTTTCGATATCATTTAATATCTTTTATCTATGGTATATTTGGGAGCTTTGTCTATAAATATGTAGCTGAATCATTACTGTATTATTTATTGTGGTGTCGATAAGATTAATATATTAATATTATATTTATAATACGGCCAGATAAACTTTTATTTTTATCATCAAACACAATTCTGTATAGCGTACGTGCCGGTAACCTTCAACATGCTTATTTTTGTGTTTTTTTCTGATTTATAAACGTAGATTATTTAGCAATTAGGGTACGACAATTGAATTTCATTTTATATACGGTGAAACTTAATAATTAAACACATTAGGGCATACAAAAGTGTTGCAATATGTAAAAAGTTCTAAGTGCGAGTGAAGTGTCGGCGAAATTTCTTAGTAAAGCTGTCCTTGCACTATGGACTATAAATGTATTATACCCCATATCTTAATTACATTGCGTGATCGATCTTCGCTTACAGAGCTATTCATCTTTTGGATTATTCATCGAAACCCTTATGTAATTAAAGCGAGAGACAAAAAAGGTGTATAGTGTACGAGAAGCATAATATGATTTTAAAAATAACGGATGGTGTATCGAAACCCAATAGCTTGGACTTATGATTAATTGTAAAGGGTCTAATGTCAAGTGGGTGGGTGATATAAAGGGATTGGATACATTTTTCTACGGAAGTTGGTATTAGCAACCTGTTGCCATTTTAATTTCATTTCAAAATAGCGGCGCGCGCTAGTAATCTATACATTAACATGAATGGTTAGATTTATTTTAAGGTAAATATTGTTTATATGATAACTATGGAAACAATTTTTTGAATACAACTGACACGCTGTCAACTGATTTTCAATGGGTTAATTTAGATTGTTTTTTTCCTTATGATGATGATATTCACCTGCAAATACCTCGAAAACGTGACACTAGCACTTATATTGCTGATACTTTTTTACACATTTAAGTGACTATCTATATATACATACTAGGTTTCATTATGCGCCGCACTTTCAGAAAAGGAAAAATAAATGGCAATGCAATAAAGGTTCAATCCCATTTACATCGCAGGATGTACCTACTAATCTATTCTAATATTATAAAGAGGAAAAATTTGCTTTTTTGTTTTTTGTTTATATCGAATAGGCTCCGAAACAACTGAACCGATTTAGATGAAATTTGGTAAGAAGATAGTTTGAGACCCTAGAAAGGACATAGATTAGTTTTTGTCCCGGAAATCATCCCTTAAGGTGGTGAAAATGGGTTTGAAAGTTTGTATGGGGAAGCAACCTAAACCTAAGCGAGGGTGAGTCGCTAGTGTAATATAACATGCAGGGCCGAATTAACCGTACTGGGTGGCCCTAGGCAATGCAATTCTCAGGGCCCTTTCACACTTTTCTAACTTATTAAAATACATTTTTTCTACTACAACGCTATTTTATTCGTAATTACGCTATTAGGTAGATTTCATACAAATCAACAACTGTTGTATTTGTCCTCATGGTGGTTTCACCTAATTTTATTATTTTTTCAAATTAAACTTTCACTCGATGAAATATTCTCAATTTTTTTTCTCCGTGCGTGGGGCCAGTTATTATAGGCAGTTGCCTAAACTGCCTTATGGATAATCCGGCCCTGATAACATGGTTAGCAAAAGGCCAGTATAAAGCTATGTTTCACAAAATATAGTCGCGTGGGCACCTCGTGGCGCGCCTCGACCCGCTGGGCATCGCCACCGGGGACCCGGTGTCTAGCGGCGACTGGCACGGCGGCCTACGCGCCTTCGCCAGCGAGGCGGTCATTAGGCAACACGTGCGATTCGGTATGCGATTAGTATTGCGCTTCATGGCCTGACACTGGTTTATATATTGTTGTTTATTTATTATTTATATGTTTATATTAGTAGTTTTGAGTCGAGATTTCGTATGGTTTGGTAAAGATAGAGTTTACATATAAATTTATAGGTACATTTGCAAATATATTTTATATGTAACGTAAGTGGGCATCCATTAATTTTACGTTAGCTCAAAAAGGTTGGTTACAGTAAAATCTCGACTGAGGGAGGCATATTTGTAAATCTCACGTCAACTTTAAAAGTCGGTACATATTATACAGATTATTAAATTTTTCTTTCGTCCTTTTGATGTTTCCTATTTTGCCCGCTGAAAAAACCTGAACGTTGTATTAACTTTATACTTTATGAAATAAATCTAGTCCTTTAATAACAGTAGCGTAAATCTCACGTGAGGGGAAAGGATCCACCAAATCTCACTTAATTTCACCAAAGTTGGGGGTGGTTTGGTGTGACAATTTAAATTGAAAGAAAATAATGGATGCTCCCTAATTATTACATGGTATAATGGTACATATATTTGTATATAAAGATATTTTATTTAAATTTTAAATGGTGTAAGGTACAAACAAACAGTTTTGTAATTTATGAATAAAGGTCGATTCGTATTGGGTATTGTAAAAAAATATTAATAACTAAATGTAGTTAAAATTGACGTTATTATTATTGATGAAAATCCGAAGTATGTGTATATAATTTTATATCACAAAATAACATGAATATTTTATTTGTCATTTAATACAAGGTTATAAGATTTATAAAACAAATAGTACAATCTAGCTATCTAGTAAAAGCTATAGTCTTAATATTATATGCAGTAATTATCCAGTACCTAGCTATCTAATTAAAGCACTCCCTGCCGCTTGTTATTAATATATATTGAAGCACCTATGTATTATTACGCTTTATTAATGCTATTTTTATGTTATACAGTAGAAAGGGCCAGAAATCAATAAAAAAAACCCTTATATTTTTATTTGCAAATATAACTAGTTCATATAAACCAGTGTGCGACCATATTTTAATATGCAATACAAATTTTAAATTTGGTTTTGGGGGTTTTAGCTTCTGCGGATTTTCCAAACGGTCGCACTTTTGCTCTTACCGGGTACTTTTGTATGTTGTTGTATTTACATTTGTACGTTCTCTAGATTTGAATTGTTTTGTAGTATAGTAGATTTTACATGGATTTTCCTTTTGGGTGTATAGAAATGTTTAGGTGGTTTTTTGTGTGTACTTAAATGTGGGTTATATCGGTGTCTTATCTATTCTTATTGCTGATTGTAATTAAAAATGTACAAACACAATGGTAAACAAATATTGATAAACATATGTAGTTGTCAATGGTAAACAAATATAGATAATATAGTTTAATATATAACGGATGTTTTGGCAGTCGATCAAATCTTTCTACGCCGTTTTATACTAATCAACAAGATATAGGTCATTAAGAGATGCTTTCTTCTAAATTTTATTTTTAGTACGTACTCGGATCTTATACGTTTGCCTTAAAATTTGAGTAATAACAAATAATTGAAAACAATTTAGTACCTGAATATCGATATTGATATTGATCGATATGAGACTAGCTTTTTGATTATTCGGTCTTTAATTTTTTGTGATTTCTTGAACCTCTTTCTTTATTATATCTATGTATGTATGTACATATATTCAGTCGCTTTTTAAGTAATAGCTCTAATATTTGTCATCATAAATTTTGCTAACCAATCATATCCCTTTAATAGGGATTATAAATTTAAAAAAAACCGTTATGTGATTATAGCGAATGCAACAAATATGTATGTTAGAAAAAGATGACATATAATTTAATTTTATATTTATATAATTTATTTTCATATTTGTATAATTTAGCTACGAATGAATTAAAAACACTGTATTTTGCTTAGATATTTATTATACATGTAAATTATTTATATATTTATTTTAGCAATTATAGGTTGACCATAGACAATATTATTAGTATGACAATATTTCACTTTAAACATATTACACTTACAATAAATATCGACCATTTTACACTTTACTATAATAGTATGTAATGATTGTTTTATTTAATGTATTATTATTTATCTGACCACATTATTATTATTATAATAAAATTGTGTATTCATCATCATTTTCATCGTAAGGTTGTCTGATATCTGATATATTATCAGATTCGTTGACATCACAATCGATGCCGCAGATTTTGAAAAATTACAGATATGTTTTAACCAATCATGTTTTAGAGTTGCTTCGTTTATCTTTCAAATTTTTAACTTTAATTACTTTATTTAAAATGTCGAAATCTGTGATTTTTTTGGTATTGAAGTAGAGCTTTAGATTTTTTGTATATTTGTAATAGAAGTAGCCAAGACGTGTGGCCATATTTGCAACTGGCAATTGAATAAAGCATTTAAGTTAAAATATTATATGGAGATACAATATTATATTGTACATAGTAGATATTTGGACAAATTATTGGTATCGGCATTTAATATGTAAACGACATGTATGGATTCAAATGAAACTATTCCAACAATGTTTTGATCTATACTATTTTTTTCTATTGTTTTTTTTTCTATCTTTTTTTCGTCGAGCTTTTTATGTATATATATATATATTTATGATTTACAAATTAACAATCTAACCATAGATTACGCAGTACTTTACTATGCTTAACAAATTACAAACTAAAAACAGATCCGGGGACATCATATAGCAAAACTCGACCCGTTGGAAATAGCAAACTACGATATGGCTGGTAAAAACCCTCGGGAGGTCATTCACAACAGCTACAGGTTTGGTAAGGAGACTCGCCCGGGCCGCTCGGCGTAGCTAAACGGGTAGTTATGGCGATGCAGTAAAAAATCTCACAAGGGAATACACATGACCTAATTCAAATTGTCGTTACCCTGACAATATCCGCTGCATGAAAGTGTCTAAACCTCTATAAAAGCTTACTAATTTGCTTTGCAACAGGTCCAATATAAATAAGTTTGTCAGGTGCAATGGCGTCCATAATTGTCATTTAATTTGCATTTTAATTTTGTTTCAATTTTTCGTTACATCCATGTCCCATTGTACGCCATAACTACGTATGTTAGTGTCGTAATGCACCAGTCCGCGGCGCGCACGCAACTTATCAAAATTCATTTTTCATAAATGCATGAAATTTTTTACCTTTTTGTGCATAACGTCGCATGATTACATATGATTTGACGTTATGTAAGCATATTGCATGAATATTTATTTATTACTGAATTACAAGTATTAATTGCACTTGTGTTGTATTATATTTACGTATATTTATTATAATACATTGTTGGAGCTAAAGAAAAGATTAAGGTGACCTTGAATGGTAAATTTACTTCACCGGCCCTGGATCGCGGCCAATGGCATTTCGACACACGTCGTTCATACATACCATAGCACTGGGAAAACTAATAGTGTAGGCAAATTAATATTCAATTAAAACATTTATATCATTACGATATTGATAATATTTAAAATGTATTTTATAATTTTGGGAAAGAGTGATTTATTATTGAAAATGATTCTCTAAAATGACTCTTTTCTTAAAGTTTTTTTTTTTCATATTATGATATGTTTTAAAGAAAGCAACTGTAATTGTAATTGTATGGGCTTATGTCCGCCATTTTGGGGTATATCGATTTTAACATATATATTTGTATGCATTTACATAATTGGATCAACATTCAGGTTCTTATCATGATTGCTAGTAAAGGGATATGATATCATTAAGGCCTGCTTTTGTATATATATGCTTTTATTTATAAGTAGTTAAGTACATACATTGAATTATTATTAAGTAAATTTTATATTTATTTTATTTTTGTAATTTTTTATTTTATTTTTCTGAAATATGTTGTGATTTAAAAATTTGTTATTAAGTTAAATGTATCATATTTTCATTTAAAATGATAGTTGTGTTGCTTGATGATATTGATAATAATTATATTTGCGACATTCCTATTCTTATAAATAACTTCATTTTTAGATGAAGCTGATATGGACAGGGTTTTCAAACTACCCTCTACCACTTTTATTGGAGAAAAGGAGAAAGCCCTTCCCTTGAGGTATTTTTATTCACATAATGTTTTAAAAATCGATCCGGTCATCATTTAATGTCATATTGTTTTTTTTTTAGTTACTTTATTACTGATACCAAACTTTTTATTTATTTAAACTGTAAAGATACCTTTTCATTTACTGTTTGTCTTTATTTATTGGATATATCTGTTTTATATGTATATTTTTACATTATTTCCTTTACTTAATACATATTTATCGTAAAATAAATGATATTATAAATAGCGTATAATTTTGTTTTAGGGTATTTACCATTTATTATTATCCACCTAAGACTTTTCTTAAATCTTTAAAACATTTTCTTCTAGAGAAATCCTCAATCGTCTTGAACAAGCGTATTGTAACAACATTGGTATCGAATTCATGTTCATCAATTCTCTGGAACAATGCAACTGGATCAGACAACGGATGGAGCCCCCCAACGTGACCAAGATGAGCCCTGACCAGAAGCGGTTGATACTCGCTCGTCTCACTAGATCTACTGGGTAAGAGTTTTAGTTACTAGCGTTTAGTTACTACGTTACGTTTTAACGTTTAGTATAGATTTCTCAGAGATGAGATATTTTCCCACAGTACAAAACCTATATGTTGACCCGGATAACCAGTCATCATCACACGCATCAAAATCTGTCCAGTGGTTTTCTCGTGACGCGTTCCCAGGCAGATAGACAAAAATTCATAAAACTATACATTCGGCCTCTGTAACAATGACTTTCAATAAGATTTTCCCAAAAATATTGAATATACAGATTCTACTCAGAATTTTATTATGAGTATGTATAGATTAGTATCCATAAGCACTGTGATATTTTTTATAGGTACGTACTTCGCTTCACTCGGGTGCGTTCCTAGATGCCTAACAGTAGCTTATGTCTTACTCTAGGTCATAAATTACCTGTGTATGTACTACATTTCATAACAATCCGTCCAGCCGTTTAAGCATGAAGGAATGACAAACATACACAAAGACACGTGCTTTTTGACATTATACTTTCTTAGATTTACACGAGAATGTTTGACATTTTAAAATAAAACTATCGTTTTGGATTTTTTCGCGGATTTATTTTAATTTTTTGGTTCCCGGCGTTTCGAATGCACCTTCATATATCAATCATGGTCACCGGAGAGACCGTCTCCGAATAATCCGAAAAGACAGTTTTATTTTAAAACTTTTGCATTTACAATAGTAGTCCCATTACTTTTCTACAGATAAAGTGTAATATTCGCTTAGAAATAATAAGAAAAAAATTGAAACTTTCTAACAATATATGTAACAAGAAAAATTACCTAAATCACAAAAAGATAATAAAAAGATAAATGTCAGTCACAACAGATGCATCTGTAGCATTTTGTTTAATCTATATCAACAAATGATAAAAGTATTATTTCCATGACATTTGTGATTTGAGAGAGCAATAATGTTTATCCTGTATAAGATAAATTTATCTTTTATAATATATCAATCATTATGACACATTCTATGTATTTCCTCTCACATCATGTTTTATGAACTCTTTTATTATTTAATATTTACTAGTGACTCACCCTTGCTCCTTTTGGATTCGTCCAAAGTTACGTTTTAATATTTAGTATAGATTTCTCAGAGATAACATTTTTTCCCACAGTAAAAAGTATTCTATATGTTGATCCGGATAACCAGCTATCATCATACCAAGTTTCATCGAAATCTGTCCAGTGGTGGTCTCGTGATGCGTTTAAAAAAAATTAAAACTATAGATTCAGCCTCCGTATCGATAATAATGACTATTTCAATAACATTTTCCAAAAAATATTTATTGTACAGATTCGGTTCAGTTAGAATTTTATTATACGCATAGATATATCATATTTTCATATACGATACCAAATCTGACTCATGCTTTTTAAATCATACCACATAACACCTTAATAGTTACTACTAGTACTAGAGAAAAACACAATGCCTCTTTTTCTTTCTATGCATAAAACTCCCAATTAATTTGAATTCAAATGGCATGCTTTAATGCTATCAATTAAGAATAGAATTCAATTACAATAAAATGATGGAAACGAGGCTGAATGAATTATATAACGATTGATTTTGTTTATTTATAATATATTTTAATGACTTATAATATATGCTATTTTATACATATATGAGGAAAATAACACAAAAATAAAACAGGCAGTCATTACCATAGTTACAATAACAATATTTTTTGTTGATTCATTTAGTAGGTAATTTAGTAATATCTATAATATTATGTATGTGAATGTTTGTGAGTATGGATGTTTGTTACTCTTTCACTTCAGAACGGCCGAACGTAGGTATCTGGATTAAATTTGGCACAGGGATAGATTATAGTCTGGGATAACATAATAATTTTTTTTTATCCCGGAAAAATGTACCGTTCCCGTTGATTGGTTTGTTCTTGTTTTCCTAGAGGCGAACCCGAGCGAAGCGAGTGTGAGCCGCTAGTTTAGTAATAGTTTAGTAGTAGTCTACAGTCCTCAAAGGAATTTTTTATGGAAATTTAATGACTGCTTTTTTAATCGAGAATACACTTACGCGTCATGTGCTGTCTTTATACTACAGTGATGATTATTATTATTATTATTCAAAAAAGTATCATCTTGGGGGCGACAAAATCCGAGTGTAAGACTGAGAAATTCTACCATTTTATTTGAAAGAGGATTTGATCATTCAATTATGCATATTTTTAATAATAAATATGTACTATGAATCAGCCGGTTAATGATAAACATGACGTTGTTATTTTAACAAGTTCGAAGAATGGAAATATTTGATCCAAACCACCTGTTATGTACAACATTTTTTTCTCTTTATCGTAAAACCACTTGTGTTAGTAATAAATTTTAGACTATCACCGTCTTGACATGTTCCGTATGAAGCCACAATTGTATCTACCACTATGAAATTCTCGTAGAAAGAATAGTTGGCGTCTCGCCAAAATAAAGCTGCTCTCAAAGTTATTAAATCATTAAAAAATCCGTTGGGGACTATAAACGTTAGAATTTGTAATAGGAATTTCCATATCAGTTATACATATTTTGTTAGCATTCATGATAATATAATAACAAATTAAGCTAAAATGATGACGTAACTATCCTGATGCTACGAATATGGCAAGAGCGAAATAATGGTGATGTTTTAAATGCTGAAATTTATTGTGTTAAATATTCAAGTTATACTTCTTTTGGCACGTTTGGAAAAAAATATGAGAGTAAAATTTTTACGATGCGCGCGCACACCGATAGCCAAAAAGCGACATGATGAAGTTAGCTAAAAGCGACATGACGAAGTTAGCTGCATTCCTTTTACAAACAGAGAGTTGTGACATACGGGATGAAATCTTTAGCTATCTTTGTTCTGTTACGCCAAAGAAGTATTATTATATATGTACAACGAACATCATCTTTGGTGGTTACTCATCTTGTGGGCGTTATCAGGGCTCAAATAATAAAGTATTCAGTGCTCAATACACAATTTAATCAGGGAAGTCACAATGTTATAAACTTGAAACGGTAATTCTAATGATTTAGAGCTAGCGGGTTCACAGTCACCGATCATCGACTTCCAACTACAATATCAAATATATCTCTCTATGATCAACCAACGTTACTAAGCCACGTATCTCCAAAGAATGTCGTGATGGCGTCTCGACCCCGCTCGAGACTAAATCTCTGCTCTAAATTCAAAAGCAATAAAAAGTAAATTAAAGAACATAGTGACTTTAAACAATAATAAGGTTTCATAACAGAAAAAGGTAACTAAATCCTCCTCCGTCTTATATATTATACTTCTTACGTGCGTACATACGTACACACACACGTTTTTTTTAATAGAAATTAAGTGAAACATTTCCAATCATATTTATATCTTCTACGTTGCTATGAATATTAAATTAAAAATAAAAAGCAATACACATAATTTTTTTTTAAATTTTTTTTTAATAGTTTTGAAAACTTCTTGGCAAAGAAATGGTCATCAGAGAAACGTTTTGGTCTGGAAGGGTGTGAAATCCTTATTCCTGCAATGAAGCAAGTCATCGACGTGTCAACACGCCTCGGAGTCGAATCTGTTATTATGGGAATGCCACATAGAGGTGAAATATATTGATTTTATTATCTTTGAAATTCGGTTTCTTCATTTTTAACCCCCGAAGCAAAGAGGGGTGTTATAACTTGAATTGTTGACCGCTATGTGTGTCTGTGTGTCTGGCACCGTAGCTCTTAAACGAGTGGACCGATTTGGATGCGGTTTGTTTTATTTGAAAGCTAGTTCCTTGGCGATGAGTCTTAGACATGTTTTATCAAAATTGGTGCAGCCATTTATTTACTAGATATAGTCCCCCGACGCGGTGATTCTCAACATCAAAATATTAATGGATACTTTTAATGAAGTTGAAATTTTTTTTACTTTTCAGAGGTTTTTTTCTGTTGGGGGTTAATTAAAATTTTTAATTTTATTTTTATTCAATACCCATAAAAGTTTTGTTCTAAGTTCGAAAAAATAATTTTTTGCAGGTCGCCTTAACGTTCTGGCTAACGTGTGTCGTAAACCTCTTCATCAGCTGTTCACTCAGTTCGCTGGTCTCGAAGCTGAAGATGATGTAAGTTTTACTTTATTATACATTTATATTATACTAGTGACTCACCCTCGCTTCGGTCGGCTTCGTCCCTAGGTAGGTTTTAACGGTTACTGGAGATAAACTATGTATCATTATTGGTTGTATTATAATGTGTTTCCCGTGGGAATGAGATAATGTCCCGCGGTAAAAAGTAGCCTATGTCACTCCAGCTCTCCAACTATCTCCATACAAAAAATCACGCCAATCAGACAAATCATTCCGTTTCGACGTGAAAGAAGGACAAACAAACAAACACACTTTCACACTTATAATAGTAAAAAGAATATGAACGTTAAAATGTGAAAAGTAATGCTTTGCTTTACTGGTATGTTCTCAATCTTCATTCCGAATTTCTCATAATTCTATTGAGCCGAACTGTGTGAAGAACTAACAAAAAAAACAACAAATTTCGCATTTATAATATAACTGTGTTTCAAATTACAACTCACGTAACACTAGAAATATACATTATGAATTACCTTAGACTCCACTAATATGAAATAAAAACTAATTACATTTGAAGGAGCACCACTTTACAATTCTTTGCCGAATAATGTAAAGGAGTTAAAAACTTTAAATACCTTCAAGAAAAGCTTGAAACACACTACATAATGTCGTGCAAAGAAGCAGATCTTGTACAAAATCACCACAGCTTAAATTGTAGACTATTTGAAACAATGTATTATTTGAATTTCCTAAATGTTCAATTCTTCATGTTCTGACTGGAGTTCTTAAGTTCAATATATTATTCTTTTTTTTTGGAAAAATAAACATCTTCAACATCAACTGTGCATTCATTGTAGCACACATTAATATGATTAATATGAATGTTATAGGGCTCCGGTGACGTGAAGTACCACTTGGGTACATACATCGAGCGCTTGAACCGCGTGACGAACAAGAACATCCGGCTCGCCGTCTGCGCCAACCCCTCGCACTTGGAGGCCGTGGACCCCGTCGTGCAGGGGAAGACCCGCGCCGAACAGTTCTACAGGGGCGACAATGAGGGCAAAAAGGTGTGTATTCCATACTATGTATGTGTATTAAATACACTGTATTGTTATACTAGTGTTTCCCTTTGGATTTGTCCGCGTAATTCAATAGTGCTCATTTTATATAAAACTATCCTTTCGGATTTTTTCGCAGATTTATTTTCATTTTTGGTTTATAAAATAAATTAGCCTTTATTACAGGAGTCAGAGTTACAGAGTTATTCAGATAAAGTTGTTTTAGGTTTTACAAGTCTCCTTAGTCTCTCCCGTGACCATGATTGCTGTAAAGCATTCGAAACGTCGGGAATCAAAATAAATCCGCGATATATAACAAATATTAGCAGTAGATCTAAAATTAAGAAAGTATTATTTAACGATACGAATGTTGTCCTCAGGTGATGTCAATCCTTCTCCACGGTGACGCAGCGTTCGCCGGACAGGGCGTGGTGTTCGAGACCATGCACCTGTCGGACCTGCCCGCCTACACCACGCACGGGACTGTGCATATAGTTGTTAACAACCAGATCGGATTCACCACCGACCCGAGGCACTCACGCTCCTCTGCCTATTGTACTGGTAAGGTTTATTTATACATACTAGTATACATATAGAAAAGTGCCAACGAGACCCTTTTAATAAGCCTCTGTTGTCCGTCTAGACTATTTATACTTACAAAGTTCTGATAGATTAATTTTGCTACATACAGTGTTATGGTATTATAGAAAAGGACACATACAATTATTAGTATACTGTAAAAAACACAAACTCGTAAAAAACGGAGTTACTGTGTTATGCTTCTCAGGTACAGATTAAATAAATCCTTATTCCATACACACAGACGTCGCCCGCGTGGTGAACGCGCCGATATTCCATGTGAACGGCGACAACCCGGAGGCGGTGATGCACGTGTGCAACGTGGCGGCCGAGTGGCGCTCCACCTTCCACAAGGACGTGGTCATCGACATCGTCAGCTACCGGCGCAACGGACACAACGAGGTGGACGAGCCGATGTTCACGCAGCCGCTTATGTACCAGAAGATCAGGAACACTAAGCCTGGTTAGTGACACTTTTCTTTTGAAGTTGTTCTTCTTTTGGCGCGTTAGGTATAAAATGTTGAGAGTGATTTTTTTACGATGTAACAGATTTATACTATAGTATGAAGTTAGTCATTAAATCTCTCTTTAGTATAGTGGTATGCATAATATGCATAAATGCAATATTAAAAAAAATATTTGCAGTTATTTTTGTTTTGTTATGCCACAGAAGTATAACTTCTTACCTGCATACAAAAGTACACAAACACACTTTTTTTAATAGAATAAAAACTTAACAAAAAAATAAAAACCGACTTCAAACAAAAGCACTAAAAAGTGAAAAATAACTGATTGGTAGTTTTCATTTACTATACATACCTAATCAAATATTTTCGAAGTCGGTGTGCTTTGGCTAAGTAATTAGAGCCTACCTATTAAATACATACCTAATCAAATATTTTCGAAATCGGTGCCAGCCCATACAAAGCAAAGCACACCGACTTCGAAAATATTTGATTAGGTATGTATAGTAAATGAAAACTACCAATCAGTTATTTTTTACTTTTTAGTGCTTTTGTTTGAAGTCGGTTTTTATTTTTTTGTTAAAAAGTTTTTATTTTTCCCTTTTTAGTGTAGACTGTAGTAGCAAAGTAAGGTTTCTAACGTGTTAGGCTTGTCAAATCAAACAAAATAAGCCCAAACTCAAAGTATCTACTATTAGCCGTTGAAGAGTTCCACCTATCCACCTTCTGGCCTTGCCATCAGATCAGGTCAACAACACCGAACCACTGTACTATCAACGGAAATAGAAATACTTGCAAAGTTTCAAGTCAATATGACAATTAGAAGTAGGTTAAATTCATCATTAGTTGTTTTTCCACCCTTAGGGGTGGTATTTTATTTGAAATTTAAATGGGACCAATCTAGAAGTATACCCTTTCAAACAAAACAAAAATTGTCCAAATCGGTTTAGAAATGACGGAGTTCTGAGGTAACAAACAAAAAAAAACATACAGTCGAATTGAGAACCTCCTCCTTTTTGAAGTCGGTTGAAAAGAGACAAACGATCAAACAATCTGCTTTATTCTTCTTCTTATGTCATAGACATTTGCAATTTAAGAGACTTGTGAATGCATTTCATGGAAAATCTCAGGGAAATTTGTTAGTATTATATTAATTTGAAGTGAATGTGAGTTTGTAGTGTTTAAGATTTATGATTAAATTGTAGGTCGCTTATGTAGCAGAAGGTTAGGAATACTAAGCCTGGCCAATGAGACATTTGTTAGTATTAAATGAATTTGATGAGAATGTGGACTAGTGTTTGTACTTGCGATTCAACTATATAAATATAAGCGGTCACTCCTGGTCTTACTTTTGTTAACGATTTAACATACAATTTTATTTGTTCTATTATTTGGTACGATTTGTTATGTTTAACAATATGAAAAGTGGATGACGTCGAATCAAATCTAGATCAGATTAAATATTACACATATTACAGTATGTACTTGCATATGTAATGGCTACTGTGCTATCAACATAAAATATGATCTTAAAAAGTCATTTTAATATAATTGTAATAGTTACTGCTGTATTATTTATATCTTTTTTGCACAATACAACAGAAATGTTTTCTTCCCCCAAAACAGTGTTAGAGAAATACGCGGATCAATTGATCTCTGAAGGCGTAGTGACTGCGGAAGAAGTTAAAGACGTGAAGGACAAGTACGAGAAGATCTGCGAGGACGCGTACAACCAGGCGAAGCAGGAAACCCACATTAAATACAAGGACTGGCTCGACTCTCCCTGGTCTGGATTCTTTGAGGGCAAAGACCCGTTGAAGGTAGTTTTGTAATTAAATTACATTTTTTATTAATTATGCCTGTAGTATCTACATCGATAGTCTAAGTATGTAACTAGGATATAAAATATCCCTTTTTAACGACATATTTTTTTTACACAATTTCGGATTTACTGACACATTCCCAAAAGATTGAAGAAATTATTGTTTTTATATTTATGAGTAATTGTTTCAATATTCGGTTCTGATTATTTATATTTGCTTTCTTGATGACAGAAGCTAATAATACTAAATTTCAACAAGTAAAACAATATCTAATTTTAATGTTTTTAATACTATGTTTGAATTATATTATCTTTTTAAATAATTCTTTGAAAATTGTAATAGATAAAATATAATTAACAACTTAATAAATGCACAGATGTCCCCAACTGGTGTAGTAGAAGAGACTCTAGTGCACATCGGCAAACGTTTCTCTTCGCCGCCCCCAAACGCGGCCGAGTTCGTCATACACAAGGGTCTTTTACGTATTCTCAAATCCCGTATGGAGATGGTGAACAACAGGACCGTGGACTGGGCCCTCGGCGAGGCCATGGCCTTCGGATCTCTACTAAAGGAGGGTATACACGTGCGTCTGTCTGGTGAGGACGTGGAGAGAGGAACATTCTCGCACAGGTCGGTTTTGACAATATTAATACAGAAAATATAGCTCTATTGTGTGAATCGTATTGAAATGATCTAATACTTTTTTTAGATTTACGAGAATATTTGACATTTTGAATAAAACTATGTTTTCGGATTATTTCGCGCATATATTTTGATTTTGGTTCCCTCAAAATAAACTGTAATCAAAATAAATCCTCGAAATAATCGGAAAAGATTGTTTTATTTAAAATTGAAACGGTATATTATATTATTAACAATTTATTCTTTTAAAAAGAATGATGTATATTAAATATTTTATAACTCAGGCATCACGTACTTCACCATCAAAAAGTGGATAAAGCTACTTACTGCGCGCTCGCGCACCTCTACCCGGACCAGGCGCCCTACACAGTGTGCAACAGCTCCTTATCTGAATATGGTAATTTAAATTATATGTTAATAAATTATAATTTAAATATATTATAATTTATAACACAATCTGTAAATACTTGTTTTATCTATTCTAATATTATAAAGAGGAACAATTTGTTTGTTTGAAGTTTGTATCGAATAGGCTCCAATAATAATTGGGCAAGAAGATAGTTTGAGACCATAGGAAGGACATATGATAGTTTTTTTTATCCCGAAAATCATCCCTTAAGGGGGGTGAAAGTTTGTATGGGGAAGCAACCTAAGCTTAAGCGAGGGTGAGTCGTTAATATAATGGCAAAAGGTCTGTATAAATATAATACTCTCTCGCCAGGCGTGCTCGGGTTCGAAGTAGGCTACTCTGTAACCAATCCGAACGCGCTGGTGCTGTGGGAGGCGCAGTTCGGTGACTTCAACAACGTGGCGCAGTGCATCATCGACCAGTTCATCTCCAGCGGGCAGGCCAAGTGGGTGCGCCAGTCCGGCATTGTGCTTCTGCAACCCCATGGCATGGAGGGCATGGTGAGATATTCTTATTCTTACTTATATCACATATTAGACTACTGTTTTGAAATCTTATCTTCCATAGTTATACAATTGCTTATGTTGGTTGTCTTGTTCATCAACGAGTAGAAGAAACTGTTGAACCTGCAAATAAACTTACGTGAAGTGTTGGATAAACGTCACTTATATTGGGAGTGTAAAATTTTAAAAACATAACTCTTTCCTTGCAGTCGGGTAAAAAGTTGCCAGACATAGACAGGGCAGGTTACGAGTATTAGCAACACATGGAAGTATTATATTTAACTACATAAAGCAATCGTAGAATGCAAAAACAAAAATTGTACCATTTTTAAATTTTGAGCTGAGGAGACTCGGTAATATTGTTACCTAGCCCCTGCTTACCGAGGCACAGGAGAGTAACACCTTCGACATACCGACTTCCTCATAAAAGATACCTTAACTCTTTTACTTGAAGTGGGTATCACTTTTTTCACATTCAAACTCAACGACGACTTGTATTATATTCACAACGATGATACTAAAAATATGCAATAGCATTGTTTTGTTTCGTAATCGTTTATGTAATTATAGTATGTATAATGTATATGAACGTTATTTTTCTTTCAGGGACCTGAACACTCTTCAGCTCGCTTGGAGCGTTTCTTACAAATGAGCGCTGACGATCCCGACTATATGCCTCCTGAAAGCCCTGACTATGAAGGTCTGTTGGATTTAAGATATTTTTTAATAAGATTTGGTATATATGAATTACAATTTGGTGATGACTTACTATGTGAACCGAATATAGCGTTAGTATTAATGCATTTTTAGTTTAGCGTATGATTATATCATTTGTTTTATTTTAACATTATTTATGTCCCATAACAACACCAAATTTTTTTTTCTTAAGCATATCTATAGTGTGTATGTTTGGTACCGGCAAAATAGTATTAGTTTTACTAAACAACATTACACCATTCACTGTTCACATATTAAAAAGAATTGTATATATTACTAGCAGAACCCATGCCTTCGCTCGCGCTAAAACAACAAAAAAAAGTCTTAAAAGGTAGATTTTTATGCAAATTTTCATTATCTATTTTACCCTATTACAGGAGGAATTTCGAAAAATGCTAAAACACGTATTTATTTAATTGTATTGTATTATTAATACCAAGTTTCAAGGAATTCTGATCATAAATATTTTTTTTGTTGTATTATAACGTGATTTCCCGTGGGAATGAGATAATATCCCGCGGAAGAAAGTAGTCTATATCACTTTCCAGCCCTATATAAAATCACGCCAATCGGTCGCTCCGCTTCGACGTGATAGAAGAACAAACAAACAAATAAACAAACACTTTCACATTTATAATATTAGTATGGATTTTCCAGTACGCCAACTCCACGACTGCAACTGGATCGTAGCGAACTGCTCGACGCCGGCGTCCATGTTCCACATCCTGCGGCGGCAGATCGCGCTGCCCTTCAGAAAGCCCCTTATCCTCATGACGCCCAAGTCCCTGCTGCGACACCCCGAGTGCAAGTCCTCCTTTGATGACATGTGTGAAGGCACGTTGTTTAAGAGGTAGGTTAAATTATTTTAAAAATAATGTTTTCACCATTAGATTTAAAATATAAAATATAACTTAGAGGTATTATATTTTTATTTTTATTTAGGTATGATATTATATTTTTATTTATTCTAGTTTTTAGTATTTTTTAAAGAAAATTGTACTTTTCAACCAAAAACTCCGAGCGAAGCTCGGTGGCCCAGGTACTTATAAATATAAACACCCATAACTGGAGTACAAACATTCGTGCTCATGACGCAAATGAATGCTCCCAGCGGGAAATAAACCCGCGACAGCTGGCACAGCAAGTAGGGTCACAATAACTGATCCAAACCTGTCGTCAAATAGTAACACTAAATAGTATATTTATTTATGTATAAATATTATGCTCGTCACAGAGTGATCCCAGAAGAAGGTCCAGCTTCTGAGAACTCCTCGAACGTGCGCAAACTCGCCTTCTGCTCCGGCCGCGTGTACTACGATCTGCTCAAAGAGCGTCGTGACAGGGGACTTGAGAAGGACATTGCTATTGCCAGGTAATATAATTATTTACTTATAGGCATGGTATGGTATAGGTAGGCAGTGGTAGCTCAGTGGTAACGAGCTCGCTTAGGAAACCAAATAAAGCGGGTTCAAATCGCATCTCTGATATTTTTATGTGCAAATCATTTTCCAAAATGATTACCACTTGTCTTACGGTGAACCTTCTGTGCTGCTGAACCTTTGTGAATGTCTGAGAGAATCTACCAAGTTTTCGAAAGACATGTGAAGTCCGCCAACCAGCAAATGACCAGGGTGTTGGACTATGGCCTGATCCCATTGTAGTAAAAGGAGGCCCGTGCCCAGAAGTGGGACGTTAAAAAGGGCTGAATACAATACATGGTAGATAATGTTTATTTATTTAACTTAATGAGTAAAACCTAGTCTCTTAATAAAAATAAATATTTTTGTACATTTTTATACCGTTTTTGTAGATTGCATAATGAAATATTTAATGTTCAAAATTTTAACTCTTCTAGTTAAACACGAACAGACACTTCTTGTCTGTTCGTGTTTTCCCCGTTTTTTGTTATATACTTTAATTTTTAATTTTGATAAGCTAACATATACCTACCTACCTTAAGAATTTGTAAACAGTGAAGACTTAATTCGTGTACGTAACTTTTTTTATTTCTTTTATTTGTAATTAAATACTATTTGTCTTCCAAATAAATAAATGAATAAATAAACATATAACAGATTGGAGCAAATCTCGCCGTTCCCCTACGACCTGATCAAGGCGGAGATAGCCAAGTACCCGAACGCTCAGCTCGTGTGGAGTCAGGAGGAACACAAGAACATGGGCTCGTGGAGCTACGTCGAGCCCCGCTTCCGTACGCTACTGCAGAATCAGAAACAGATTAGGTAACTTTATTTTCACTTTGGTTCTATTCAATTTACTTCAATTCAATTCAATTTCAAAACGTGCCAGTTGAGCACATTATTTCGACAATGTCACATAGAATGGAGAAAGTGGAGGTTGGTCGGTTTGACTTTGGTTGATATTATTATGTTGCCGTCGGGGCGTCGTAGTTGAATGCGTAAGCGATCCTGCGACGCCCCATTAAGACGGGGGAAGGTTTTGTTGGGTTTTAGTGTGTAGTACTGGCTTCGCCGGTGAGTCCCACACCTCGTGCGTAAATGCATTTCCCAACGTTAAAAAAAAAAATGGTTGATATTATGTTGTCTAATGTAATAATGCGTTTTTGATGTTTCACTTTGTTTGGATGGATTATTTTATTTTATATACTTTTTAAATTTATAATGAAATACATAGAAAAATTATTTTTACAATTAAAATTATTGCCATTCTACGCCACATGGGGATTTGATTCGACTTTCTTAAGTTGAAGATCTATTGACTATATGAGCTGTTATTCTTCAATTTAATAGAAAGTAGCAAATCCTACAAGCTATGCTATATTAACTATTTAGTTACTAAAATGTATGCATGTTATTATAGGCGTTAATTGTATATAGAAAACGTATGAAAATCCGTTGTCTTTTTGAATGAATACTAATTCTTCTTTACTATAATTATATCGTCTTCAGAAATGTCGTCAGCTTCCATTTAAATATTAAGAGCCCTTAGTATTATACTAACAAATATAAGCAAACATTTTAAGTGTAGAGACATGCTTTAGGTTATTGTTAGATAATACCTTAGTAAAGAAATATTATAACTGATTAAATGATTAAAATATGAATCTTAAAGACGAAAAAGCTTGCAGTTTTTCAATCGAATCGCCCGCATGTATAGTCAAAACCATCGTTTGTTTATTCTAATATGAGTCAACAGTCCACACTAAAGCCTAGTTTAGACTACGACACTATACACGATACATTCAGTGTTTACACCGAATGTCTCCGTATGAACGCGAGTATCTATAATTGTGAAGTTTATTGTGACACGATAATTAGTGTCGTACTAGTGACCTCACCCTGGCTTCGCTCGGGTTCGTCCCTAGGTGGGTAGTAGGTTGAGTGGAACCCTAATTCTTTTTCTAAAATAAAAGTAGCCTATGTTACTCCATATAACATCAGCTATCTTCCAGTGAAAGTCCCGTCAAAATCAGTCCAGCCGTTTCAGAGATTCTGGATCTGGAACAAACAGACAGACACAAAAATTTTAAAAAATGTGTTTTTCTTATAAGTTCCGTACATAATTTCATATGCATTTAGTAAAACGCTGTTACTTTGACATTACAAACAGACAATTCAATTTTATTTATCTGTATAGATCAGTCGCGTAGAACATACTATTTAAACATGAGTTTCACGTGGAGCAAGGTGTGTGAACAACTCGGACACAATTCCCGTACATTTATATACAGTCACTACTCACTACACACACTAAAATTTCGTAAAAGTTGAATAGTTTAGAAAATGATGTCTGACATTTGTGTCGTAGTCCAAACTTAGCTTTAACACATAGTGGCGTAACATGGTTGGTTGGTTGGTTCGTTCCAGGGCGTTGCCCGGCTCCCAACCGGGCTGGTTTAGCAAACTATTGGGAGCGCGCCCCAACCCACAAACTGACGAGCAACCGCCAACCGAAACCGTGCCGCGCACTATTAGGTATGTCACTAGGGCGACATCACCCACCAACCGCTTATGTTAGGGGAGCCCAAGAGGGAATTTTTGCAGTTACTCAAGCGCGGCAGAATAATCTTGAACTGTGTTCAGTACCTCCACCATAATATTATATTTAAAAAATGTTTTGATAATTTAGAAATACTTGAAATCGTCAGATTAAGGTATGGTGGGCTTACATCCTGAAAAGTGTGCAATTCAATAATCTCCCGATTTGCACAAGCTGAAGAGGCAAAAATGAACATAAACTTTAGTCTATTTTTGCTTCTTAAAAATTAAAAATATCAAAATATTTTTTAAATATTTTGATCGGCTGCCCTAGTCGCGCGCCCTTATATAGTGGACATACATTATGGTGGAGGTACTCAACAAAATGCAAGGTATCTCCATTCCCCCCTTACGTTAATCTGCCGCGCTTGAGTAACTGCAAAAATCCCCTCTTGGGCTCCCCTACTATTACATTTGTATTAACAATACCGTCCGTTTTATATTGGATGCACATTGCACAGTTTCCGTATTCGATTTTCTAATATGGTATATATACGTGAGTTGGTTTCTGAATAGTATTACAAATTGAACTGAATTTGAAAATCGAATTCTGATATCAAATCAGATAACCCTTTAGCTCGTTTTGAGTATTTTATACAATTTAATAATACAAATGCATTTAAGCAAATCACATAATTAATATAATATTACATAGAAATAAATAAATATAACATTTCTATATTACATCATATTTTATTTTTTGTATTATCTGTATCTGGTTATGGTGGTATTGTCCATGGCGTGTCATTGTTCTGTTGTGTCCAATATTATTTTTTAACAAAATCATTAATAATCCATATAAAATTCTCATGGGATAGGAATATGATAATTTTATGTTAACTATGATAAAATGGCAGGTTATTGATCGATATTTATGGTTGTTAAGCAAAGCTTTTATTTTTATTGCACTTTTATATTGAAAAACTGCAAGCTATTTATGTTAAATTATTTAGTCAGGTAATGTTAACTTGTGCAGTGCTAACGCTTTTAATGTATTCAATAGGGAACTTTAGGTCATTACGTTATGACAAGATTAAAATAAAAACTAACAGCGCCAGGCTATAGGCTCATTTAGAAACCATGTAACATAATATAAGTCATTTTTTAAATATTGATGGATGGTTTTTTAGTGTACCAAAAAAAGTTGAATTTGCTTGTATATTAGAAATTATTTGAAAAGTTTTAATATCGTTATAGAATTCATTGTTTTGTTGTTTGTTGATGAGTTAAGGGGTCATCCTCGAATTCTTGTTTACAATGCTTAATTACAAATTTCACAAATATCGCGGGTAGTTTTGAATTTGCACTATAATCAATGTCCTTGAATAGCTTAATTTACAATTATGTATATTTAACTTTTTTAACATTTAGTGTTACAATTGTTAAAAAAAATCAAATTAAAATGCTGATTAGCGTTTTCATCCATCTTGGTTTGATTTATCACATTATACAAAAATGTTATGAAATGTAAATATAATTATACTTAAAATATTAACCCTTTTGTATTTTCAGCTACAATGGGAGACCGTCGGCTGCGTCTCCCGCCACCGGCTCTAAGGCGGCCCACAACAAGGAACTGAAAAACCTTCTCGAAGAATTCTGCGTATTATAAACGAATCATATACAATCGAAATAATAATTATTAAACCACCATCGATACAAATAATAGAAAACTACTATATAATAATAGACAATGGATGATGCAAGTAATACTTACATTAATTGCAATACGATGCTACGTAGTGCTTGCTATGTCGAAGTAATCATACTAAATATGTAGTCTTTCAATAATTATACCTATCAATCGTCATAATGTTTTATCGTTTTAACTTTCAGTATTTTTTAAAACAATTCTCTTTAATTAGTTAGTCTACTTAGATAAATTCTAATTTATTTATTCAGCATAGTTTAGAATATTATTAGTAGACGTATGTATTTATTTTAAATGTTACACCATTTTATACTTAGTGCTCATTATTTTTGGTATTAAAATAGAGCTGGTATTGTAAATAATTTGGACTAGCTTATATTTTCAAATTAAATGTGTATCGTCGCTTAGAGGGTGAATTCGTGTGTTCCTCCATTAGTCCAAGACTAAACGGAACTGATAATCTGATATTTACCCTACTTTCTATATTTTACATTGTAAATTTACTACTATATAAAAAAAAAACTGTTCAAAATTGTAGTGGCGTATCTAAATCTAAAGTAGTTAATCAGGCACTCGTGAAACGATATTCAATCAGATATTAATAGTTAATAACGTAATTAGTTGAATATGCAAGTTTTATTATATTTTGCGACAGTCTGTTTGTTTATAGCTTTAGTGTGATAGTTACCGCCGTCGCACGGCCACTTGTAAGGAACAACACCAAAACCTACGCGTTCTAATGTAAATCTTTCATGTTTAACGTAGGCACCGTAATATAACAACGGCTTAATCTCCACAGGCTTTTGTAACTTGCGTGTATTATATGCACAGTTTTATTATTATAACTTTGATCTTGTATTTTGGAATAGCTCAGTTGAGATGGGGAAGTATGTGAGGGATTCAAGTAAGTTTGTATGGCAGAAGCTCGTTTGGCAGGCTACCTGAGCAGTTTATTGCTACATATGTTAGTTTGATCTAGTTACTTTACAATAAAGATATATTCAACTCATTGACGTTTTATTTATATATGTATATAAATTTCACCAAATAATATTATTTATATCAATTTCATTTTATTAGTATTTATGTTATTGTCTTTGCTTTGATATGGTAATTTTTTTTGAAGTCATACTTCTTTTGGTACGTTTGGAAAAATTATGAGAGTAAAATTTTTTCGATGCGCGCGCACACCGACAGCCAAAAAGCTGCATGATAAAGTTAGCTGAAAGCGACATGATGAAGTTAGCTGCTTTCTTTTTACAAACTTACGAGTCGTGATATACGGGATGAAATCTTTAGTTATTTTTGTTCTGTTACGTCAAACAAGTATAATTTCTTACGTACGTACATAAATACACAGACGTTTTTTTATTTACATCATCAGTTTTTACTCGAGTGGCAATAAAATAAATGGAAGTCGAATGAGTTTATATTGATTTAAATTATTTTATTACAAATTTAGGTGGAAGTACAATAATGAAGGCTATTGTTTCTGGTGGCACCAGTTGGCGCCACTGGTGAGTAAAGTCCTGTCATTGGCGTTAAAACAGTATTTGCTAGTGAGTTAGGCCAATTTTATAATAATAATTGTTAGCGTGAAAACAGTTATTTTTTTTAATTTTAAATAATTATTAATCATACCGAAATAAATAAATATTAGGTAGTGGAGGCCCAGTGGTAACGCGATCGCTTGGGAAACCGAGTGAAGCGGGTTCAAATCCCGGGTCTCGTACCTCTGATATTTTCATGTGCCAATCATTTCCAACATGATTACCACTTGTCTTAACAGTGAAGGAAAACATCGTGAGGAAACCTGCATGTCTAAGAGAACCAGCCAGTGGGACGTTAAAAAGGGCTGAATACAAATAAAATAATGCCTTTTTCTTAACTCTTCTTTTAAAGGAATAAGATTTTACCGTACCGTGTCTATCATAATTTATCAGGAAGGGCACAATCTTTACAATAATTATGAATAATTAGTGAAAATCCGCGATGAATCCGCGTTCAGTGTCATTTGACAGCTCTAGGAACCTCGCTCTACACTAGCGCCCCTCGCGGTAAATTCAAGTACTGTAGCCCTCGTTGGATACCATCGACCTGATCTGATAATGCAGATAGATGCAGATGTAGGATATGTTCAGTTGAACACCTTGATTGGTAAATTGGCAAAATCTATTAAGCGATTGATTTATTTAAAATATATTATTTAAAACCTTGTTTTTTTTTTACTTTTTTAAATTAGTTACATTGTCAAACTATTATTTTGGTTTTAAGAATAGAATTTGAAACGGAAATTATTTTTCATATGATGATGATGATGATGTTCTCCCGACCGATTCCGGCCACGGCGGCCAATCTCATTGAGACTAGCCAACTGCGCAGGAGATATTATAGTGCACAAGTGTACGCGCAGACACAAGTGCACTCTCTATTCCTATCACTCTCATATTCCGGGTGGGACGACTGCTCGACACGACCAGTGAGAGTAAAGGCGCAGGACCGACGGCTTTACGTGCTCTCCGAGGCACGGGGGTGAAACACCGCCAACTTCCCAACTCCGGGCTGTTACTGAGGCTTACTTATACAGAAAGACTCAATAACTAAACTTGGCCCGACCCGGGAGTCGAACCCAGGACCTCCGGGTGTGCAGCCGTACATGCCAGCCACTACACCACGGAGGCAGTTAATTTATTTTATTTTTCAATTAATTTTTCATATATGGAATATGTAATAAATATCTAAATGTCGACGTTTAATTTGCTTTCTGAATAGGCGTCTAAACTAAAATCTGACTCTGGGTCCTGAGATACACAATATCTTAGTTATTCCCGATGAATAGTGCTAATGTCATACAAATTTTCTAACATAAGTGTGGAGTATGTAGGTACTGTCATTAGATTGAACGAAATAAATTTTATTCGATATCAAATATTTCCTTTCGTAAAGGAAAAATAACTGGTGGTTTGCACTTAGTTAAACTTATTGTGTTAAACTTATATTTCACACAATATTGAAGCGTTAAAAAGCTCACTGAGTCGTGCTTAATAACACAAGCGTGAAATACGTATTTATGAATTTACGCCCAAACGGATTCAACACAAAAAATACGCTGCCTGGAACCTACCCTTGGAAACTAAATTGCAACGTTTTATTAAATTTTATTCAAGTACGCTGTAGCTTTGATCCTCTTAGTTATATATTCTACTAATTTCTATTTATTAATATTTGGGAAGATATTTCTCAGATCATTTTTAGATATTAATTATAATCAATTGCATTAGGGGTTTTTTAGGTGAGAAACAAGTCGGTCAGCGTATGATAGGTAGAGGCTACAAGACGATGTGTTACTGTTGTTTTGAGAAGTTTTATGCTCTTCGTCTCAAAGGTTTCTTGTGCAAATTGTGTAAAAAAATATTTTAAATAAGTAAGGCGGCAAAAATAACTTCCTAATCTCAGCACTAGAAGGCGGCCCACTTCGGTAGGCGATGTACCATGCAGCGGCGGATCTGTCGTCGGGGCGTCGTGGTTGAGTGTGTAAGCGATCCTGCGACGCCCCATTAAGACGGGGGAGGCTCTGTTGGAATTTAGTGGATAATACTGGATTTTCTAGCCGGTTAGTCCCACATAACTAGTTGTTTGTATGCAAGTGGTATTCAAAAATTCATTTCCCAAAATAAAATAATTTTTTGAACAAAAAATAAAAACCGACTTCCAGGCACTAAAATGTAAAAAATAACTAAACGGAGGTTTTCATTTAGAATAGATACCTAATGAGATATTTTCGAAGTCGGTGCCAGCCGATGCAAAGCAAATCAATATATTTCGATACGTAAAAAGCATATTAATACCTATTAGATATTCATATCTTAAAATATTGTAGGCATGGGTGTTTATATTTATAATATGTATGTATTTAAAGTTATATATGTATAATGTATAAACTATCTGGTATCCATAACACAAGCTCGTAGCTTACCATGCAACTAGATGGTGTTGTGTGTTAATGTCCTGATATATTTATTTATTTTATTAATTTTCTTTATATACATATAACACGTGTCATTGGCATACTACTAAAACCACAAGAATTTAATTGGTCCTAACTCCTAACATATATATACTATATACTATACTTTATTACAATTGCAGATTGATTTTTAATATTACTCGAAGGGAAGCTTGATAAAGTTAAAACTACCGAAGTACCAAAAAGTAACAATTTGATAAACAGCATAAACCATTTAGACTTTACTAAATAAACAACACAAATATAGTTTTACGAGATAAAAAGTGCAAACTACCCTCGACGGGTCTGCGGCTTGCCATACGATACAAGCTATCAACTAGAGATGTGAACTTTATATATATATATACCTAGTACGAAAATGATTGGACCAATTCACATAATTCTTTTTTACTACAGAAATACGTTATCTGGCCAAGTATCAGTACCTTTACATTCTCACGATAGCTAACGTAAGATATTAGCAGTAACAATTTTATTTTATGCCGGAAAATTTTTTTTAGTGCATATAACAAAATTTGTAGAAACTTATATTATTATTTTTTTGTCTTGTTAAATATTGACGACATATTGCTTTCTCGCTGTATGAAGAAAGAACCCAATGCTCACGAAAGAGCAATGTTTGTTGTAATTAATAATAATTTTCATATGCTACTTTACTATTCCTAAACAAAAAGAAAACAGAAAATAACTACTTATTTTAGCTATAGCTATAATCAAATTTACATATTCAGGTTAAATCTATCGTATGACGTACAAAAAACTACAAAGTGGGAAATATCTACTTCACAGATCCCTATCTTTCTGCTAGTCTCATTTCAACGCACAAAGCGATCTCGACGGCTATTTATGAAAGCCGTGGCGAACTGAGCGAAAAGGTGCGAAGATTAAAGATGGTATCAGTCCCAAGTGCGTTTTGCACGTCATACGGGCGACGGGCGATACTTCAAAGATCCACGCCTCAATTAATGTTGCGTATTGTACGCTATTCATTTTTTAAGATGCGGGCTTTGATAATAATTTCTAAGCTTCTCTATGTGGGCTACATTTAAGTAGCTTTTGCTTTGTGCTCCTAGATGTGTAATGTCTGTACCTCAGGAGTGGATGAACGCATTTGAAGGAGTTTTTATTAGAATTCTGTTTTTTTTTTTAAATTTTGTGTAATTTATTGACGCAACTATAACATTTTTACAGTTTTTAGACAACCTTAAGATTCATTCCTTAAAACCATGAAATGGTATGCCCACTAGATGATAAAGGTTAGATGGTAAGACGCTCAGGCAGTGCCCCGTGGTCATTACAAGATACTTTACGTTAAGGCCATTGTCAAAGAGATTTCATTTTAAACTAAAATGTCATCCGTGAAGACAACAATCCACAGAAGTATCAGAGCACTTTGTGTTTCTCCCGAGGCTAAGTCCTTTGTTTTCTAAAACCTTCCGCGCTCCTTTAATACTTTGTAATGGCGAGACAAATTCTGTGTGCCTTGCTGTCTGGCGATGAGTGAGTTGAAACGTGTTTTCCTATGTTAGTAAATCCTACTTTGTGGATTCTTTGTTCCGGCGTTTCTTTCTTGTTTTGTTGTACATAAGCGTAGTTTTAAATTCAGACATCTAATAACATGAACTTATGAAAATATTATATGTTATATATTTTATTACTCGTTTAAGTGTGTTTAGATAATTTTATAAGTTAAAGATAGAGATATGATTTTATTATTTAGCATGTTGCTGCTGAAACCACAGCACAATGGCTTGTTGCGGCTATGAAAGCTTTATAAAAAGACTATGAAGCCTTTGTGAACGCATTGAGGCATGCCTATTAATCCTCTATACTGAAAATATTACGCTACGAACGTCATGGAGGTGTAAATAACGCATAATCACTTGTATACTGCGATGTATTATTTTTTGCTCCCTGTTAAGCTTTTGCTGTGTTTAACGCGGAAATATATTCTTTTGATCTTACATAATAATATGACACTTATTCATTACGTAATATGTTAGCAGTTTTATGCTAATTAAAGGCAACAAATGTTAAATATATACAGGTTGTTAATTTTTTTTATTAGGTATGTTTCAGTTAAGTACGTTTTATCGGGTAGTGTGGAATAGATAGACATATATTATATGATACTAGCGACTCACCCTCGCTCCGCTTGGTTGCGTCCCTAGTGAAAATTTAGGTTTGTATGTATTTTTTATGCCGAATCATAAAAAAAGAAAAATTTTTGGCCAAAAAATAAAAATTTAGGGTGGACCACCCTTATCACTTAGGGGTATTAAAAATAGTATACATCCCATTCTCAGACCTACTGAATATACACACAAGATAGCATAAGAATCGGTCAAGCCCTTTCGGAGGAGTTTTATTACAAACACTATGACACGAGAATTCTATATATTAGAGATTAGAGATATAGCCTCCCGTAATAAACGGGCTATCTAATGCATTATGCAAAAAAAAAAGTTCAAATCGGATTAGTAGTTCTCTATTAAAAAAGCTTTTAATATATTGTTAAAAAATTTCAGAATTTAGATTTTATTTATAGATTTCCTTTTTAAAAGCACACGACTGACCTGTATTTGAACGAGCTTCGTATGTTGCACTCCTTTGAGTGTTACCTACAAGTTAGTAGACAAGTCTCTTGCACACAGGTATCACTTTGATTGCAAGAAGCACGTTGCTTGTTTGCAAATTCTTTCCCATTCTACTAAAATAATTTTGCAGATAAACAAAATTCTCTTTGTATCTTAGTTCATAGAAAAAATAATAGTGCAATTACAGAATTATATATACAACCCCTTCATTTATGGACCCTTAGTAGTTACTTTAATTGGTAACAGAAGTTCTGACGAGAAGACTTCGCGAAGACATAATTGGACCCAGTTATGCAAAAAACAGCCATGTGCGTAAAAGGACCAACAGAGTTATAAGCAGTTTATTATAAAAAATAAAATAATTATAAAAAATAAACAATACTTATATAAATATTGTTCAATTTTTACATAACCAGAAAAACAAAACATAACCAAGTGCAAGTATCGACAGAAAAATGCTTATAACTCTGTTGGTACTTTTTCGCACATGGCTGTTTTTTGCATAACTGGGTCCAATTATGTTGTGAACGTTACGTTATGATTCAGTTTTATGATAGAGACATTATGACATATCTATTGATAATTCTAAAAACAATATTGTTTTATGCCTGTAAATTATAAGTGAAACTACACTTTACATACATGTCCTATATTTATATATTTACGGAAATGAATGTTTAATTTTCGTACATTTTATTAAAAAAAATTTAACAGTATATAATACTAGCGACTCTCCCTCGTTTCGCTCGGGATCGTTCCTGGTGAAAAAAGAAAACAAATCTATCCAACAGGAATTTTTTAACATTAATTTTTTCTGGGATAAAAAGTTAACTTACTTAACTCCAGACTATAATCTATCTCTGTGCCAAATTTCATCCAGTTCCGTGCAGCCGTTCTGGCATGATTGAGTGACAAATATCCATCCGTCCAAACTTTCGAATATGAATGGGATGGGAATAATATAATGGGATTTTAAAAGTATAATTGTATAGTTTAAAAGTATTTTAAAATTTTCATAATGAGCTCTTTCGTTTTATATGTTATAATATGAAATATTTACTACTGCTTTTTTTATTTTATATGGGCTTTTGTGGTCGTATTAAAAAATTATAATGCAAAAAAAATATTTACCTTCGCTATTGTGTCACTATTCTGTCTGTTTATACGTTTAGTTCTTCCAAGCTCCCCATCGGATTTTCTTGCGGTTTCACTGCGAGAAGAAAAGTCAGTAAAGAAATGAAATGTAAACTTTTATTTGTTTGTTTGTTTGTTGGTTTGTTTGTTTGTTTGTTTGTTCTCCTTTCACGTCAAAACAGATTGATGGATTGGCGTGATTTTTTGTGTGAAGATAGTTGGTTGGTTGGAGAGTAACATAGGTTACTTTTTACAGCAGGAGTTTATCCCATTCCCACGGAAAAACAAGTTACAATACAATACAAAAATATTTATGATCGGAATTACATGGAACTTGGTATTAATGCTCTTCAATATAATTAAATAAATATATGTATGAGCATTTTTCGAAATTCATCCTATAAGGGGGTAAAATATGGGATAAAAGTTTGTATGAAACCTACTTTTTTAGAATTTTTTTATAGTTTTAGCGCGAGCGAAGCCGCGGGTTTTGCTGGTATACAAATATTGCTCGTTTAATAGTATAGTGTTTCAACTACATATTTTATAAAATAATTCAACTATACAGAGAAAACGTCAGGCGGCGGCGATGTGTTATGAATACAAGCGGTTAATGCAGGGTGAAAGACCTGCGGGTGACATTTATCCCTATAGTTTTGTAACAAAGGAGTCAGATTTACAGGCCTATTACGTCGGCGAGTTTTACAAAGGACCACTATTGTTTCACTGACTTTTAGGTCGTGACAAAATGTATGTAGACCCTTTGAACTTAGGTATGTTATTTTAATTAATAATTTTCATGTAAATTGTTTAGTGATATTAGTGGTTTAAGTTTCAAGGTGTTATCAAAAGGTATTTAGCTAAATGTCTTTTCAAATTTAATCTATAGTACAGATAAATAAAACTGAAGTGTTTGTTTGTAATGTCAAAATAACAGCGTTTTAATGAATGCATATGAAGTTATATACGGTACTTTTAAAAAAAAGACAATTTTTAAAATTTTAGCCTGTCTGTCTGTTCCGGATAAACTCTGTAACGGCTGGACTGATTTTGGCAGGGCTTTCACTGGAAGATAGCTGATGTTATAGGGAGTAACATAGGCTACTTTTATGTTAGAAAAAGAAATAGGGTTCTGCGCAAAAAAATTAAAACGTACCTATGGACGGATCCGAGCGAAGTGAGGGTCGCAATATAATTTACCTATGTATAATCTAATGATCCCATACTAACCGTTAAAACGCACCTAGGGATGAACCCGAGCGAATCGAGAGTGAGTCGCTCGTGGAGCAATAAATAGGGATGTCCCTTCACGTGATATAGACAAAATGTACTTTCTGTTGTTCATATTTCGTTGTTTGAAGCATCCAATTGTGGTGAATTTTCCTATTGTTTGTAGTTATTGAATGTTGATTTTCACTGACGGTTACAGTTTCGTAGTTGTTTTTTCAGGAACCCAATGGCTTGGAATTGATATATTGCTAACATGAAAAAGTTATATAATATTATTTAATATTTTGCAAAAAATCATCTTTATGACTAACTAGCAACTCACCCTTGCTTCGCTCAGGTTCGTCCCTAGCTTCCTTCCCAATACAAACTTTCATCTCCATTTTCAACCCCTTAAGCAATGATTTCCGGAATAAAAAGTGTAGGTGACTTATACATAATATATATTTAATTTATCATATTTATATATTAAACTTCACATTTCTTAATATTTATATTTTATTAAATATTTAATTTACGTATTTATATTATCTACTCACCTACATACACACATACAACCACCACCAAACTGGTGACCCCGCACAGAACACCAGGGAAAATAATGTCCATGCACTCAGCAAGTCAGGGATCGAGCGGATCGGAGGCGGAAAAATCGCAGAGTCATAATATTACTTTGCGTCAACGTCGACCGCGCGCCAAGATGGCGACGCCTATTAAATGTGCTTCACCGCCGCAGATACCTCCCCAGATCAGGATACCACCGTTTTGGCCTGAAAAACCAGCGATATGGTTCGCGCAGGTTGAAGGACAATTTGCTATTATGCGTGTGACCGATAACACGACAAAATTTTACCACATTTTGACTACACTCGACAGACAATACGCTGCCGAGGTTGAGGACATTCTCACCGGACCCCCAGACTACCAACGATTAAAGGACGAGCTTATCAGGCGACTATCAGCATCCCGTGACAATAAGGTTAAGCAGCTGTTGATGCACGAGCAACTCGACACTCGTAAACCATCACAGTTCCTGCGCCACCTACAACACCTTGCTGGACCCGAGATACCCGAGGATTTTGTTAGAACCATTTGGACCAGCCGACTGCCTATATGCATGCAGTCGATTCTTGCATCGCAGGCGACGCTACCCCTGGACGCACTCGCTGACCTGGCCGACCGTGTCCACGACATCGCGGCGCCGACGTACCACGTTGAAGCGGCCGCGACAACAGCACCAGCAGCAGTGTCACCTATTGATCAGCTGGCACGTCAGGTATCAGAGCTGACAAAGCAGGTGAGTGCTTTGACTATACAGTCCCAACGCCGTTCGCGACTGACTGAACATCGCAAAGATAAAAGACGACGCGGGCGATCAACATCCCGTATAGCCCGAAAACGCTCAGAGCAGTTGGTAATGACGACCAACAACTGTTCCAGCACGGGTCGTCTATTCATTAAGGACCGCAGCACCGATATACCATATTTAATAGACACTGGTAGTGATATTTGTGTGTACCCACTTTCCGCGCTTCGTGAGCGCAGGTGTAAAACCTCATATCAGCTCAGTGCTGCCAATGGTTCTGCTATTGATACGTACGGCTATATACAGCTAAATCTTAATTTAGGCTTACGTTGGAACTTTCCGTGGCAATTTGTCGTAGCTGACGTCACAAAAGCTATTATAGGTGTAGATTTTCTATCGCATTATCGCCTCATCGTCGACGTCAGCCAACAAAAACTCGTCGATAGCCTAACTAATGTCAGCACTGTAGCATGTTTAGATGTAAGCAATAATGTATCTAGTGTTAAGGTAACAACGGGTGGTGATAGTGTTTATCACAAAATTTTAGCCGAATTTCCGGAAATAACACGCCCTGCTGGTACTCCGGGAATCGCAAAGCATCACACTACACACCACATACGTACTACACCAGGTCCACCTGTATCATGCACACCTAGACGCCTCGCCCCTGACAAATTAAAAATTGCAAAAGACGAATTCGACGTCATGTTAGCGAATGGGACCGCACGTCCGTCTGACAGTCCGTGGGCATCACCTCTCCACCTAGTTTCTAAAAAAGACAACGGCTGGCGCCCTTGCGGCGATTATCGCCAACTTAACGCGCGAACAATACCCGACCAGTACCCAATTCGACATATTCACGATTTTTCACATCATTTATCTGGTTGTACGGTATTCTCAGTCATAGATTTGGTTAAGGCCTATAACCAAATCCCTGTCGCAGAGGATGATATTCCCAAGACCGCCATCACCACACCTTTCGGTTTATATGAGTTTCCCTTTATGACATTTGGACTTAGGAACGCCGGTCAAACTTTTCAGAGATTTGTTGGCGAGTTAACTCGCGGACTTGATTTTTGTTACCCGTACTTAGATGATTTTTTAATATTTAGTAAAACTGCACGCGAGCACGAAGACCACCTACGTCAACTTTTCGAGCGTATGCGCAATTATGGCGTACTTGTCAACACCGCCAAATGTGTTTTCGGCGCGTCTGAAGTAACGTTTCTAGGGTATCAAATCTCTGAAAAGGGCACTAAACCTCTGGACAGCAAGGTACAGGCCATATCACAGTTTCCACCTCCAAAAACCGTCCGAGAACTCCGACGATTTTTGGGGATGGTGAATTTTTACAGGCGATTTTTGCCTAACGCCGCTCAAATTCAAGCGCCATTAAATGCCTTGCTGACCGGATCGGTCAAAGCTTCCCATCCAGTCGTCATAGAGGGAGATTCACTGCGTGCATTTGAGGCTTGCAAGAAGAGTCTTTGTGATGCTGCCCTCTTAGCCCATCCAGACTCACAGGCTAAGCTAGGACTGGTCACTTACGCCTCTGATACGGCGATAGGTGCAGTCTTGCAGCAGCTGAAGGATGGAGCCAGGCAGCCGTTAGCATTTTTCTCTCGCAAGTTGAGCCCATCGCAGGTGAAATATTCTCCGTACGATAGAGAACTCCTTGCTATTTATGAGAGCATAAAATACTTTCGGCACATGCTACAAGCCACTCACTTCACAGTCTATACTGACCATAAGCCAATATGTTATGCTTTCCAGGAACGGAAAAGTAACTGTTCGCCACGTCAGTATAGACACCTCGACTTCATCTCGCAGTTCACCACCGACATCGTTCATATTGCCGGCAAAGACAACTTGGTCGCCGACACTTTGTCGCGCGTTGATGAACTGCAGGTGCCAGTCGACCTTGGAGTGATGGCCAAGCTACAAGCCACAGATCCAGAGCTGGCAGAACATCTTAAAGGCGATTCTTCTCTTCGCCTCACTAGAACGACCATACCTGGGAGTCGTACTGTCTTGTACTGCGACGCCAGTACACCGACCCCCAGACCTTTCGTTCCCCAACAACTGCGTCAGCAGGTATTTAACTGTCTTCACTCACTCAGCCATCCTGGCGCCAATGCCACAGCCAAACTCGTTTCCCAACGCTTTGTCTGGCCACTGATGCGGAAAAACTGCCGTGAATGGGCTAAGGCGTGTTTGTCTTGCCAGCGCTCGAAGGTAACTAGACACGTTGCTTCACCTTTAGGTACGCACGATTTACCTTCAGCGCGTTTCAAACACGTCCATATAGACCTGATCGGCCCGCTACCGCCTGATGGTGATTACCGGTATTGTCTCACAGCCGTCGATCGCTTTACGCGATGGCCGGAAGCTGTGCCGATTACCGACATCACCGCTGAGACAGTGGCCAAAGCGTTCATTTCCTGTTGGGTGGCCCGATATGGTTGTCCTACCGAGATCGTAACCGATCGAGGCAGGCAATTCCAGTCGGCCTTATTCCAACAGCTGTCCAAATCCATCGGTTTCGATCACTGTAGGACGACAGCTTACCACCCACAGTGCAACGGTTTGGTTGAGCGATTCCACAGGCAGTTGAAGGCAGCAATTACCTGTCACGCTGACGCGAACTGGACCGAGTCACTACCACTCGTGCTTCTCGGCATCAGGAGTGCCTTCAAAGAAGACCTCCAGGCTTCATCGGCTGAGTTGGTGTATGGTGAGCCACTGCGCCTACCTGGCGAATTTTTAGGCCACGATATTGCTCCTAACACCACTGACGTCACCGATTTCTCAGCTCGTATGAAGTCATTTGCCGACAGCATACGTCCAGTTCCACCTCAGCACCACTCGAAATCTCGCAGAGCATTCGTATTTAAAGACTTAGCCCACTGTAGTCACGTATTCCTAAGAGATGAAGTGCTACGTGGCTCATTTCAGCCCGCTTACACTGGGCCATACGAAGTGCTCAAGAGAGGTGCAAAAACCTTTATTATACGTGTGGGAAATAAAGATGAGACAGTATCCATAGACCGCCTCAAACCGGCCTATATACTGTCCTCTGAATCATCCTCATCCCGACAGGACAATATTTCTCCTGTTAAGGAATGTCCCGTAAAAACGACACGTTCGGGACGCAGAGTACACTTCCCTGATTTTTATCGTCCGTAGACACGGCCTCTGGAGGGGAGTGATGTAGGTGACTTATACATAATATATATTTAATTTATCATATTTATATATTAAACTTCACATTTCTTAATATTTATATTTTATTAAATATTTAATTTACGTATTTATATTATCTACTCACCTACATACACACATACAACCACCACCAAAAAAAGTATCCTATGTCCTTCCCAGGGTCTCAATCTATCTTCTTACCAAATTTCATCTAAATCGGCTCAGTAGATCCAGAGATTACACCCTAAAACGTCACAAACTTACAAACTCACAAACTTTATCTCTTTATAATATTAGTATAGATAAATAAGGTATGAGACTGTGGTTTTAAAATCTTAATTCCTTTTTTAATGTTGGGTAATGTGACTTAAAGTGACTTATGACTAGAAAAACTAGTACTTCGGAGCAAACACGCTACAGACATTTATATTACATTCGTTTGTACCAGATTCGGTTTTGAAATTAGAAAAAATATATTAATTATTAATATATGTACATTATTAGAGTGCATTCATAATAAGACATATAAAAATACATAGGCAAAGCCGCGAGCAATAGCTAGTGCTTACTTACATGCATAACGCTATCAATAATATTTTGATCATCAAACTTTTATTATTTTGAACAGCTGTAAGATAAGAACTTAAAATATCTATATAACCTTATCAGAGCATCGCTGAAATTGTCCTTACCCTGTGGCTTCACATTGAAAATTTCTCAAGATTGGAATTACAATTTGAAAATTTGGAAATATCAGGTTCGGCTATGATTTATTGGTTCATAGTGATTGCGTTCGATGATAATGCTGAATATATAAAATTCATATAAGTTTTTTCTAAGGTACCTACTGCTACTGTTTACTTTTAATGAATATTTGGCAAAATATTTTTATGTGGTTTTTACTTACATGTATATATTTAATTACTACTACCAATACACCGTAGTAAAAAAGTACATACTTCTAATAATCAATAAATATGTTGCAAATTATAACTATGTAATATAGGTAATACTTAATTGTTTTTTATTTTATTTTTTTGAATTTATTTTTTATGTTTTAATTTTGCTATTCGGGATCAAGAAAAATCCAACAAAACAAAGATCATAAAAATCGGTTCAGCAGTTCTCGAGTTATAAGTGTTGTAAGAAATCCGACTTTGTTTTATATACATACATATATAAACAGCATATCTGCAAATTAGGTGTTGAGTAATGTTAGTTAGTTATGTCCTATTTAAGTTTCTGTTCCTGAGGAGTCGAGTCGGGGCTACGTCTGGACTCAAAAAACAACAATATTCTGCACAGTTTTTGCCTTGTACGTTTTATAGCATAACTTGTAGTGGCCTTATACTACAAAAAAAATCATACACTGTTAACACCTCTAGGTAAATTTCTAAGAAATTAATTAAATTTCTAAGAAATCTATTGTTAACTGTAACGCCGGCGTGTCGCGGTCGCTGAGGGACTAAAAAGTTTACTCGTCGGGCTTGTTGAGAAAGATGCGAGCGACTGTTCTTCTTTTCTAACATTGTAAAAACGTGTGGTGTTTGTATAAGGGTATAAATAAGTATTGCTTTGTAAATCCAGACTATTACTACGCCTACGCCATTATATCGACCGTCCGTTTTTAGTATCTCTAAAGAGTTGTATCTTTTGAGCCGTTTTTATAGCTACATACTATTTTTAGTTTCAGATTCTGAGTAATTATAGTTATTTTAAAAATATTAATATTTAAAAAAAAAAATTTTTTAGAAATAGAAGCAATATAAGAATAATCTTTTTATTTTAATATACTTCTTAAAATTATATAAAAAATTAATATATAAAATATTCACCTAAATTATTGTTTAAGGTATTGAAATTCATGACGTCTTATTAGAGGTATTGAGTGAATCTTATTAGCATAAATTCTTTTGCAAATAACGCGGACTGAGGATCCTCGTCAAATATTCAACATTTGAATAATTCAAGAGTCGTTTTAAGATAATTCCCAAATTGGAGGTTTGATGGTTACGAATCGAGTGTAATGAAGTAAACTTTAGCTCGCTATGAGTCTCATGGCACAAAATCAACGGAGTACACAATCAAGCTTTTATAGTGCACATTTTCAGTAGAATTTCATCTAGCAATTTATCAATTATTAATATACTAAAACTGATTCGGTTAGCGCTCCAAATACGGTACCTAGTTCATTTTATAGTTGAAAACAATAAAAATCGGTCAGGTGCGAGTCGAATTCGCACACGAAGGGTTCCGTTCAGTTGTACATGTTGTTTTTATTAATATGACTTTTACTCTACGTATGGAGTATATTAACTTCGATGATCGATTACGAACGTTAAAAAAATGTTTTTTGTATTTTTATTTTTATTATTTGTTGTTATAGCGGCATTAAAAATAAAGACTTTCAAAATTTCAATTCTCTACCTATTACGGTTCATGAGATACAGCCTTCTAACAGACGGACGGACGGACAGCGGAGGCTTAGTAATAGGGTTCCGTTGTCACCCTTCGGGTACGGAACCCTAAACATGAGCACATTTCCGAATTACATACGAGAAAAACATTAACTACATAATATGTATCTGACTTATTCTAACACGATCGGTAATTAAAAAGATTTAGTTGTAGTTTTATGTAGAAATATACTATTATACGTTTTTTTCTTTAAACCTCCGTGATTTGGAGATATATTAATTATTAAGTTGATAAAATATCTTAACTTGGTCATTCATTGCTTATAGTAGCATATTTTATTCAATTTTAGTTAATTTATCTTGATTTAACGCGTTTTAAGATCGTTATAGAGGCCCACCAGAATGGCAGCGCTTAATGAACTCTTTTAAGGGAATTGGCTGTAGTAAAATGGACAAATTAATTTGATTTCAAACTTTTTAAACGGAAATTTCGTTTCAAGAACGCCGCCGTCGCGAAGTTGCAAAACAAGCTATGAAGAAAAAATGACATTGCTAATTAAAATAAATTATACTTCAACTCTTTAATAAATTGACTAAGTTTTGATGTTACAAGAATGGTTGTGGCGTCGGTCTTCTTTAGAAGTATTTGTAAACATTTTGCGAATCATAATTAAATTAAATTATAAAATAAAATAAAAAAAAATGTAATAAATAAAATAAATATATGTAAAACTAGCATTGCCCGCGGCTCCGCCCGCGTTCATATGGCCAAAAACCAAATTCTTAGGTTTTACATATTAGTATACTCTTACCTAATTCGTTCATGACTCTTACCATGAAAGAATTAGCCACTGGACTAGACATATAAGCGGACGTACCTTTACCGGTCTTATCAGTAAAATTCGTTCATGACTCTTACTTTGCAGTTTTTGTATTTTTTCTCAGAAATGAGACATTTTCCCGCGGAAAAAGTGTTCTATATGTTGATCCGGATAACCAGCTATCACCATACCAAATTTCATCAAAATCTCTTCAGTGGTTTTTCTGTGATGCGGTAATAGACAGACAGACAGACAAAAATTCTAAAAACTATAGATTCGGCCTCTGTATCGATAATAATGTCTATTTCAATAAGATTTTCCAAAAAGCATTTAATGTACAGATTCGGCTTAGTTACAATTTTATTATATGTGTAGATAAAAGAAAGTAAATCCACTAACTTTTATTTGAACTGGATACGAAAGAAAAGAAAAAGTATGACAAAAGAATAAATAACATATTATGTCCTCGA
Organism: Brenthis daphne; assembly: GCA_947093115.1. Lineage (NCBI taxonomy): Eukaryota > Metazoa > Arthropoda > Insecta > Lepidoptera > Nymphalidae > Brenthis > Brenthis daphne. The sequence goes on along the minus strand of OX352477.1, from coordinate 2,858,061 downwards.
TAACCCGTAAAATGTACATTACAACTTTTTACAGTTCTCCTGATGATATCTAGTACGGTGCTTTGAAGACCTAAGTTTAACGACCTAACTATCGATATTAATAAAATAAACTATATAAGTATTCTTTTGTCGCACGTTTTTAGGTATATTAGTTTTAGTTTTCATATAAAATTACTCGTGTGGTAAAAGGCGTTACGCGATAGGCTTGCCTCGGAGCATCCCGTTATATTTTGAATCTGGTCGGACCAGAGGGTAGGCCGTAGGTGCTCGATAGATAATTGTAATAATTGTTGTTAATTATTAGGTAAGTGAGCCGCCATATGAAAAGTGATACGTAGGTATGAGTTAATAATGAAAGTGTCGTCTAAATCTTGCTATTGTCCTACTAATAGCATAATACTTACAAATCTCTTCACCATTCTGTCGAAATCCATATACCAGTAGCCGTCTTACGAGGTTTTTGCGAAACAATACACTGTAAAATCAGCTTATTTTTTATTTTTTTATACAGATTCTAATAATAACACCATATTTGTTATATCCTAGTGTTGTGGCTCTGTGTATACTTAAATAATATTTCATATAAAGGTGTGTACATTGTGCTATAAGCAAATATCACGTGGCACTCTGATATATTCTATTAGAAAGACGACAGTGTACACTGGTTATAGACACAGGTGGTCGTGGTGTCATTGTGTGCTTAGAAGTATATTTTATTCGTTTGTGCAACAGACAGACACAATTTACTTTCTTTTGCGACTGATAAAGTCCGATAGTTCTTTGTTTTAGAGCTAGCTGCTGGCGAAAATTTAAAAGCGATTCTCGCAGTAAATACGCCTTCGCCACGTTGCCTCTTACCCGAAATACTGGACGATGAATAAATTATATCTATGCACAAATTTATATACGTATGTATGTACGTCGAATTGGGACAGTTGCCAAAGATATTTGTTTTTTATTTATAGTTTATTGGTATTGATTCTTTTAAGAAGATTCATTCTAATTGATATTTATATATCCATTAGAATGAGTGATAAAAGGCAGTGGTAGCCCAGTGGTAGCGCGCTCGTTGGGAATCCGAGTGAAGCGGGTTCAAATCTCGGGTCTATTTCTAACATGATTACCACTTTTCTTACGGTGAAAGAAATATAATAATAAGGAACACTGAAAGTTAAGTAATAAGTATATTAATATGTAAAGCATATACATACATCCAATATTAATGAATAAATTAAGCTGTCTATGATAAAAATCCTTAAATTAGAATAATGGTGGGAATGCAAAGAAAACCTATGGGGGTTTAGTTTGTAAACGTATGTAGGTACTCGCCCATTAAATGGTCTAGGGCAGCTAAAATAAAACATTCCTCATAAATAATTAAGATAAATTCGTTCCACAAGGAGTACAATCTATTAAACTTGACAATATATCAAACAAGAAATGTAGGTAATATTTTTTTGTTTGTTTATTTTTATTATTTTTAATATTATATTTAGTTTTTTCTTAATTTTGTTATTAATCTACGACATATTAATCTGTATTCAAATATATCATCAATATATCCGCACGCGTTCAGATGATCAAAAAGCAAATTCTTAGATTTTACATATTAGTTTACTCTTGCAATGCAGTTTTTGTATTTTTCTCAAAAATGAGATATTTTCCCGCAATAAAAAGTATCCTATATGTTGACCCGGATAACAAGCTATCACCATACCAAATTTCATCAACATCCCTTCAGTGGTTTTTCTGTGATGCGGTAACAGATAGACAGACAAACAGACAAAAATTCTAAGAACTCTATAGTTCTATATATTAAACTATAGATTCGGCCTGTGTATCGATAATAATGTTTATTTCAATAAGATTTTCCAAAAATATCTAATATACAGATTCGGCTTAGTTACAATTTTATTACATGTATAGAAGAAAAGTCGTTATAAAGAAGTTTTTTTTAATACGAAAGCTCATACATTGTAACTGCATAACGGTTGTGCAATGTGTAGGCTCGATCGCCGACGTTTAGTCGGAAGCCTTTAACATCTTGCTTTAAAGGGGGATTAAAATTGCAACGGAACATCTGCCGGCGTGCAGGATAAAGTGCTAGTTTACTGCATATTGCTAGGTGGCCGCTACCTTCGATTTGTTTTGTGAAAAATATAAATTGTGATGCTATAAAATCTTTTGAAGCCTCACCTGTGCTTTTATAAATGACAGCTTTGAAAATGGTTATGGCTGCTTCTATTTTATTGCTAGGTATTATAAAACTGTATAGAAGTTGAAATGCAGTATATTACAAAATATATATAATATATTCTGCAAACATATAGTAGAAATGTTAGAAAAGAATAAGAAGCTTATTTTTCTATTACTATATATTTAGCTTATTTGGTGGTTTATAATTATTTAACTATGAATATCTGTAAAAAGCAAGTTTTAGGTATATATTATATTCTAAAAAAAAATTTTTTATTTATTTAATTTATTTCTTAAAAATTTTATTTCCGTTGTTCAAATAAGAATTGGAGTCATTAAAAAATTATAAAGCATAAAATGCTCTACAAATTTGGTGGGAAACGATATTTCATACTATTAACTGTTCTTAAAGAGTGCCCTATGTTGTTAGTATGTATAAAATTAAATAGACGGATGTAAAAATTTATACATTTTTTATTATATAAACTAGCTTTAAGAAATATTTTTTTTATTGATAACACTAAAGCTCATCAATAGCTTTTTACAAAGCTTTATTGATATTTTATTATGTGTACTGTGTATATCCTTATGTTATACTAGCGACTCACCCTCGTTCTGCTCAGGTTCGTCCCTACTTATGTTTTAACGTTTAGTACAGATTTCTCAGAAATTAGATATTTTCCTGCAGTAAAAAGTATCCTATATGTATCCCCGGATAACCAGCTATCATCGTACCAAATTTCATCAAAATCCCTCCAGTGGTTTTTCCGTGTTGCGGTAACAGATAGATAGACAGACAAAAATTCTAAAATCGATAATAATGTCTATTTCAATAAGAGTTCCCAAAAAATATTTAATGTACAAATTCGACTTAGTTACAATTTTATTATATGTACCTATAGATTATCTTTGTCTAATGTGAACTGATATTACTAATTCCTTTTTTTTTCAATAAAGAGATGATATCATGATACCTTCATATTCGGTAATCTTATATTATATGTATACTTTTTAGTGCAAACAGACGTACTCGTAGGTGCGTGTTAAGTAAGTTTCTCACTCAACTCACGTTTAGTTAAAAAGTAATTAATAATTAATACTTATACATATTAAGAGATAGAGCTTACATACGCTACTTTTATATGTAAAATTATAATAAACTTCAAATATTTCATTGAGTCAACATTTTAAAAGACTTTCTTAGGTGACATATGAATAAAAAATCTTAGGTCTTTTATCTTCGTTTTAGATTTTGATTTAATGGTCTTTGAAGTTATTATCGAGCCTCTTTGGAATGGCCGCTCCTAATGAAGTTGAATAAAGTGACTGTAGTTTAATGAGCAAATTAAATTCGATTAAAAACTTAAATGAAGCTATCGAACAGATGATGTCTAGTTTTTACATTTTTAAAGTATCTATACTACGACTCACCCTCGCTCTGCTCGGGTTCGTCGCTAGGTACGTTATAACGGTTAGTATAGATTTTTCAAAGATGAGATATTTTCCCGCCGTAAAAAGTATCCTATATGTTGACCCGGACAACCAGCTATCATCATACTAAATTTCATCAAAATCTCTCCAGTGGTTTTCTCTTGATGCGTTCCCAGACAGACAGACAGAAAAAATCTAAAAACTATGGTTTTGGCCTCTGTATCGCTAATAACGACTGTTTCAATAAGATTTCCAAAAAATATTTAATATTATATAATCGCTTGGGCCCTGAGGAACAATTCTAAAAAAAATCTAATAACATATTATGATTATGATATAGTGATTAAAGTTAATAAGACCGCAAAAAAATCCAAAATAATAATTTTATTTAAAATGCCATGCTTTTAAAATTTCATCCCAAATTAATGATAATATTTTGTATAAGTAAGTCCCTATATTACAAATATTCATTAATATTTTACATTAACATCCGTGAATGAATAAGCTCTGGTTTTAGCTAATGAAGGCGTCTGAATTTCATTAAAACTTTTTATGTTGTACATATAAAGTGTATCACAAAAAAAACAGCGTTTTCCCATAAATATTTAAAAAGGATGAAAACTAAAATATTTCATTTTATAATTTTTGTCTTGCTCACGCGCTTCACCTTAGTATCTTTCAAAAATCACGTGTTCTTTCAAAAAAACTTTTTATATTTATTAAAAAAACTTTCCCGAATATATATAATGTTTCTATAAACATTTATTACAAATGAAATTCATTCAAGTAAGACTATTTTATAAGGGTTGATAATAATTTAAAATATTACATACCTTTTTTTTTTTTTCATCGTCGGGAAATGCATTTACGCATACCACCTGATCCCCCAGGTGGTGATGTGGGGCTCACCGGCTAGAAGAGCCGGTACTACCCACTAAAACCCGACATCCCTTCCCCCCGCCTTAGTGGGACGCCGCAGGATCGCTTGCGCATAACTACTACGGCGCCCCGGCGCCAGGTCTGCCTAAATACTAGGCAGACCACCAAACCAATCGGGCTGCTCCACAGTCAACTCTGCTACGTCAGAGAGGTACCCGGAGCAGCCCCATAAAACCAAAACACCGCCCACCGAAGTGGGCCACCTCCAATCGGCTGCAGAGGACAGGGAGAGCGGCAACGAAACACCGACACTCCTCTTCCCCTGCAGCCCCACCGCGTCCGCCATCAAACGGTGGCGGCCCCGTCTAGGCCGCGGAAGGTAGGGAGAACGGCGCACCGAAATACCGGCACTCCTCTCCCGTCGTGGCCTACCCATCCACCGAATGCGGGCCTGCGACCACAGTCCCGCAACCGGCACCCATCATCCGGTTGTGGGACCAAGCGGTCCCACCACCGGTGGCCGCATCGTCTTCGGCTCGAGGCCTAGACGAGCGGCCCCATCCAAGCCATTTGGTCCGCGCCGGATTTCTCCGGTACCACCCGCCCCTCTAAGCGGGTGGCATGCCCCTATCCGCCACCTGGGGACGCGCCCGGTAGGAGTTGGCTTCTCCCCCGGGAAAATATTACATACCTACTATATTTACTGTATTATATAATCTATATAAAAAAATATAAAAAGAAATTTCTTGATAAGCGCAACCCTTGTGAACAGCTGGACTGCTTTGAGTATTTTTTAAAGCGTTCGTAATAGTCCGAATAAGGCTTTTAGGGAAAAAGTTGGATATGTTGCGCAGAATATGAGGAAATTGGGCAAAAATTGAACGAGCTTTTTTCTATAAGATTTATTATGTTTTTCATTAAAATAATATATAAAAGACTAGCGACTCACCCTCGCTTCGCTGGGGTTCGTTCCTAGCTTGCTTCCCAATACAAACTTACATCCCCATTTTCACCCCTTTAAGGAATGATTTCCGGGATAAAAAGTATCTTGTGTCCTTCCCAGGGTCTCAAATTACCTTCTTACCAAATTTCATTTAAATTGGTTCAGTAGATCCAGAGATTACCCCCTACAACGTCACAAACTCATAAACTTTATAATATTAGTATAGACAATGAGAAACGTTTAAAAATATCACGGAACAAATCTCACGTCTATACTAGTATCTACGCAAACTTCTAATTAGTAGCATTAACTAGTACAAAGTTGTTAAATCTGCATTGATTTTATAAGAGGCAGGTCTCGGTGAGTCGAAGCTCGGAATGGCGAAAGGAGAAAAGTTAGATCACCTAACGAAAGCAGTTTGTAACAAGCGCCTTGATAGAGCTCTAAGATTCGTTACAGTTCGACTTTTACAGTTGTTTGAATAGTTGTTGTTATTGTGGTTTGAGTAGAATTCCGACTCAATATTTTTATATTTCGTTAGAAACTTTTTGTATATATGTAAATATTAAATAATTTTGGTAACGGAGTTAGTTAATATTAAAATAAAGTCTAAAGATTTTTTCTGTAATTCCTCTGTAATTCAATATTTTGAACTGTTGCCGTTATTTAAGCAACGCTTTAAGTTTCATTTTGGATAAGATAATTTATAAATTTACTATTATGTATATATATACAAATATAATTAAACTGTTAATTGTTTTATACATTTTATGTTTTGTTTAGATTTACTGACGTCGTAAGAGTCACAAGCAGTTATCCCTTGTCACTTCGTAATTCAAAGTTCTGCGCCATTGATGCTTATACAGTACTTCGCTAACTTTGCTTCACATTTCTGACGAAATATCACACCTCACAAAAATGCTAAACTTTGTAACTTGATGAAGATATGCAAAATATTAAATGAATTGTAACGAAAAAAATAAAGAAAGTTGTTTTGTAAGGATTTGTAAATTATGGTATTATCATAATATACTTAAAAACTTTAACTTTTATATTTAAAATAATTATATGAATCATCCTTGCTTTGTACGTAACCATACGAATTTACCTAAAGAAAATGTAATGAATATTTTTATACCACTATTTTGTATAATTTTACTTAAAATTGAGGGATCTATTTACTTTTTTAACAATTGTACAACCATTAAGTTCTTAAGTACTCCACTCAAATAGGTACTCGAGTACCTATTGTGAAATGGTCGAGCATTTAAATGATACTATTATACTTAAACTGTGTAATTATTTTTTACGTTTAATTATTTTTAGATGTGACCTTTTCATAATTTTAGTAATATTATTTTTATTTACATTTATTACACTTATTAATAAACCTTTTTCATACTTAATTGTAAAGTTATAATTATTATATTGACCTTGTTGAGTAGAGCTATTACAATATATTTGTATATATTATATTTGTATATATATATATATATATATATATTGTCGAATTCTTAGTAAGCGAGATAACTTTATATATTATTATCGTGAACTGCTTCGTTGGTTTAGTAGCTAGCAAGGTGCAGTCAAGATCTTGAGCTCATAGGTCTAAAGAAGTGGTTTTCTGTCAAGAAACCTGACTAAGTGATTATCCTTGTTGTGTCAGACTGCCGTCCGTCCTCCTACTGGACCATAAGGGTGAAAGGAATTTAGATTGCACTTGTGTTTGATCTTGTTTTGACTCACCTGGACTTTCAGCCGTGATTTAGCTAAAGTAACTTTATACGACGAATCACTTAATAAAGCGCTGGAGGCCTGGAGAGATATCACAGATAAATTCCGTTACTTGTCAGGTCGAGCAGATAGGTTTTAGTTGACATCGTTTGCCCACATGAACTTCATTATTACTTTATTGTTATGTTGCTATATTCGTTTTTCTTGTTTCTTTCGAATATTATGTCGTTAGAATACTGCAAAATTCTTTATTTTTACTTTCAACATAATCGTTAGAGCCAACTACAATAAAAACAACAAATACAAATACAACAAAAATAAAGGAAAAAGTTGCAAGATAATATTGCCGAACATACTTTTAAAATGTTAATGCTCGCAATAAGTAGTGCAAAACATGGATCAAGGTAGAGCTTGTTAAAAGAAATGAAAAATAAAATTACGAGATAGGTAAAGAGCTAAGGACACTTTGTGCTTGAAATGTAATATCTTAAAATATCTTGAGAGCTTTTTAAAATACCTTACGAGAATTTTTAATGGGATACAGCTAAGCTTTTTATTATACGAGAAGATATAACTTGTTTTATTACTAATGTAATGTGTTTTTATTATAATATTTTGTTGTTATTTTTTCAGAACTTTTAAGAAATATTATAAAAAAAATTAAAAAAAAAATATTAAAAAAAATAATATAAAGCTTTACAGGTTAAATAAGCCAGACGTTGGTTTTTATAAAAACGACGTGACAGAGCGATTCAAGACTTTCTTAGACTGATGATGATAAGTGACAAAGAGAAAAAGATTAAGACGTGATCAAGATTGATATTTGATAAAAGTATTAAATTTCATTTGCCTTTATCTTTCGTCTCGATCTTGATTTAACGCCCTTTGAGGTCATTACTGAGGTTCACCGGAACGGCCGCGCTTAATGAAGTCGTGAAATAGAATTGAGTGTAGTTAAAGGGGCGAATTTAATTCGATTTGAAACTTTTTAAGAAAATGGCTCGATTTGTGAGCTCCAATATCGAGGGAAAATAAGTTTTGAGCAAAAATGACATTGACGTTGGTGGTTAATTAAAATAAATTATTCATCGGAGGCCTAAATAGATTGCAGTGCTCTTATTGTAAATCACTTCTAATAAAGGATTATTATGGTAAAGCAGATATATTTTATATCGTAGTACTTGTATTATTAAACATTTTATATATATGTATATATGACCATATATATAATTATATATGTATAATGTATTCAGCCCTTTTTAACGTCCCACTGCTGGGCACGGGCCTCCCTTCAATACAAGGAGGATCAGGTCATAGTCCACCACGCTGGCCAAGTGCGGGTTGGCGGACTTCACATATCTTTCGAAAACTTGCTAAGTTCCCTCAGACATGCAGGTTTCCTCACGATGTTTTCCTTCACCGTAAGGCAAGTGGTAATCATGCTAGAAATGATTCGCACATGAAAATATCAGAGGTGCGAGACCCGGGATTTGAACCCGCATCACTCGGTTTCCCAAGCGAACGCGTTACCACTGGGCTACCACTGCCTCATATGTATAATGTTTAATGAAAATTATAGTGAAACGTAGATTAAGTTAGCGCCATTTAAAATTTTAATCAAACATAAAGCTTAGTTCGCGTGGCATCACATAAATCTATGGTAATATACTGAAGTCCAACTATCATCAAATCAATATTGGCTTGACTATAAATAAAAGAGGGTTTAACAACGCTTTTTAATTTATTAGTTGAACAGCTATCAACCAACAATGTTACATATTTTGTATTACGTCGCGATATAGTACGACATATGCTCGACAAAACGGTCATGTGGCGATTATTTTGGTGTGATTTGCTTTTATTGTGCACCAACGATTTGCCCTCGCTTAGCTCTGTAGGTAAATAGTTATTGCGAGTGGACCTGAGGAGATAGACATATGGTATTGCGGATTTTTCTGTAGGCTGTTTTAAAACTTACAATTTTCTAGTACATTGTTTTGATGTATCTCAAGTTAAGCCAGCGTTAGCCGTATAATTTTCGTAGTAATTTCGTAGTAAAAGGTATCCTAAATGTGGACTCCAGTAATAAGTTATAACTATACAAGGTTTAGTCAAAATCGGTTCAGTGATTTTTGAGTGAAACGCGCACATACAAACAGGCAAACAGAAAAATAGACAAACAGACAAAAACTTTACAAGTTATTGTTTTGGGATCTACATTCTGTACACAATACGTTACAGTCATTGTTTAAAAAAATATTTCATGTACCTATGTGCGAATTTCGCTAAGTTACTATTTTATTATGTAGATATAATTTGTATGAAGCGGAGTAAGACTGAGTATTAAGATACGACCGTTTGATAGATAAAGTTAAAGAAAAATCGATAATTAATAGATTGACTCTATTTTTTTACCGCCACAGATGAAACGTTTTATTTATTAAAAAAATTATCTTCCAAATCAATATAAAGCCTAAAAAGAAGTTTATAATGTCACTAAATAGTTAAATTAATAGACAATAATTTATTGAATGCACACACGTTAAATTACGAGATTGAAATGTGCCATTTACATACGCTTAAAGAAAGTTATTATGTTATTTATATTATGTGTGTTATTATGTGATTAAGTTTTTTATGTTAGGATATTAAGACACAGCACCGTCTAGTTCCATGGTAAGTTGATACACTACACACTTATAACTTCAAATATAATACATATTATAAATATGTACATACATATCCATGACTGGAGTACAAGTATTCGTGCTCAGCACACAAATAAAAGCCCCCAGCGGGATTCGAATCCGCGACCACTGGCGCAGCAAGTAGGGTAGCACCACAAACTGGCCAAACGTGTCAAATGTGTTGATAGAGTCTGTTATTGCTGTTTAATGTTTTAGTAAATAATTGTATTTTTAATTGGAGTAACACTAAAACAAAATGTTAACACTAAATTGATTCTTGAGAATGTCACAGAGAAAACAGCAGTTTACTCGAAGTCTTTAAAGATAAGAAAAGTTAGATAACCTAAAAGTTGTTTCTGCCAACAAGCGTACTCTGTGGTTCTTGTTTCGTGGAACTTTATAGTATTGTTGTAACTGCACTATGTCGGTCTGCCTGCACTGATTTGCCAAGTTATATTTCTCGCATAATAATAACTTCTTATTAGTTTATGATTTTATATTTAAATTTTTTATATTATTTAGATCATCGTCCAAATTTCTTAATCTAAAAATAAGAAATGGTTTATCGCCGACATAATTAATCGTTTAATTGAATGTAAATAGACATGATTACCTTACATTTTGTACCTAATAGTATTAAAGAAAGCAGATGGTTGCGGTATCGTTGAAAGCTATAAAACGTGTCTATGCGCTTGTGCAATGGACACATTTTACTCTCTTTACCGTCTGATAAAGTCTGACAGTCCTTTGTTCTCGAGCTGTTGGTGAAAATTTAAAAGGGGTCCTTGCTGTAAATTCACCTTCGCCACGCCGCCTCCCAACCGAGATACCGACCGGTGAATAAATTATTATTCACAAAGTGTAAAAACACATATTATACTATCAATAGGACTCTTACTTAGGTATGTGTGTAATATTAACATAACAAAAGAAATATATTTGAAGATTGAAATATTTGTAATATTCGTAAGTAGTTTGTGAGTAATAATATTGTCGAAATGATTTTTTTTTAAATATTACAACTTTGTCTAAAAGTAAAATTGGTTTGTTAATTTTAAATAAAACTATATTTTCGGATTTTTTCGCGGATTTATTTGGATTTTTATTTTTTGGTTCCCGACGCCATGTTTCGAATGCTTTACACCAATCATGGTCACGGGAGAGACAGAGGTGTTAGATGTCTCAAAGGAATTATTTAGTTGTTACAGACAGCCTAACTACAATTAAAATTTTAATTAGTCTTATAATTGAATATGGAATATTATTTATTTAATTTTAGCTATTACTATTATAATTATTCCAATTCTTTTTTTAAATATATAATTAGTAATTTATATTTAGTGCTGCCATTATTATATTTATAGCCATAAAGAAAAAATCCGAAAAGATAGTTTTATTTAAAATGTCAAATATTCGCGTAAATCTAAGAAAGTATTATTTGTGTGTGTGTAAATATATAGTTAATAACAGAAAACATTGAATCGATTATAAATATCTTTCCATAATAGAAAATAATGCTACCATTGAGAATAAAAAGTTTTATCATCGTAGCACGTGAACGGATTCGTAGGCCGAACTTAGTAAAAAAAAAAATGATCCTCTTCCTAAAGCTGATGCACTGTAAAATATAAATATAAAATATTAACACACCATCAGTAAGCTGGTCTTAAATGTTTAATAAAGATGATGTATGATTTTATACACAATATTACTTAAGCTTTATTTTAAGAGTCAAAAACGTGGTTGTGAGGTTGATTTTCTGTATAAATGTTATTTCCGTAAATGTGCTGATAAAAACAATCACTCAGCATGTCAATACAATGACAGGGGCAGAAAAAGAAATCGCAAAAAACAAGTATTAATATACTAGCGACTCACCCTCCCTTCGCTCGGGTTCGTCCCTAGCTTGCTTCCCAATATAAACTTTCATACCCATTTTCACTCCCTTAAGGGATTATTTCCTGGATAAAAAGTATCCTATGTCCTCCTATTGCCTCAAACTATCTTGTTACCAAACTTCATCTAAATCGGTTCAGTAGATCCAAAGATACCCCCTACAATCTAACAAAGTCACAAACTCACAAACTTTACCTCTTTATAATATTAATATAGATAACAGTAATCAATCAAGTAAGTGTTCTATAAATAAAAACTATTTTTTTTTTTAACAAATAGGCTTTAAAGCCAGTGTAGTGTGCTAATATTTTATCGGCTTTGCCATAAATCCGTAGCGTTACGTTAACCGGACGGAGATTTACAAGTTCCACGAAAGAACTGCGATGGTAGAAGATCTAGAGCTATTTTTGGCAAGGTATAATAATTACGGTCCTTCACTATATTCGTTTTTTTTTAATAACGATTACTAAATACAAAATCATGGACTAAATAAATAGTTTTAGGCTTAATACTTTCTTAGATTTACGCGAATATTTGACATTTTAAATAAAACTATTTTTTCGGATTTTGTCGCGGATTTATTTGCATTTTTGTTTCCCGACGTTTCGAATGCTTTACAGCACACACATTTTGTTTTTTGTGGGTAGGCTGTCTGTAACAACTATACCTCTAAGACATGTAACACCTCAGTCTCTCCCGTGACTATGGATGCTGTAAAGCATTCGAAACGTCGGGAAACAAAAATGCTAATAAATCCGCGACAAAATCCGAAAAGATAGTTTTATTTAAAAAGTTTTAGGCTAAGTTTTGTGTTTATATAATTTTATATATATGTAGTTTTATTTAAGTATTTATTGTTTTGTGTGTGTAATTATAGTGTGTAGAAGATATCTCTTATAAAGATAAGTCCACGTTTGTAAGTGACGTGTCACTTTCTGTGTATTTTTTTTATTTATTAAAGAAATTTTCTTTAAGTCTAATATATGTACAATATTTATAAAGCATTTACTAAAAGTAACGTATAAACATGCATAACACAATGTAAAAGTTGAGATGAATATCCAAGTACATAAACGGCGCATTATCCGTAGACGGAATCAGCGGAAAGGAACGGACGGCATTATCCCCTTTGGAAAGCAGGCATGACGCTGGGATGCTTGCAAGTTTCTTAAAGTTACCTCTGAATCGATCTAACAAATATTGACAGTTCATTTTTCGTGTAAGAAAACTATATTTATTATTACAGAAATTCTTGTTGTATGATGAAAGTGGAAATTTGGCTAAAAGTGGCATTATCAACTAATTATTCCAAAAAACATATTGAAATAAAAATCATCATCAAGTAAGAGATTATGTTATAAAAGATGATGTCTTCTATAACATAAGATATCTTGAACGTTTTAAATCAACATGAAGATGATTATCCAATTAATTTAATCTAGTACTACTATTAGTGCCTAGTACCTGGACCACCGAGCTTCGCTCGGAGTTTTTGGTTAAAAAGTATAATTTTCTTTAAAAATAAATAAATTAAAACTTGAATAAATCCAAAAAAATAAAAATTATTCCTTTGTATCCGACCGGGATTCGAACCTGGACACCTTTGATTGTCAATCTTGCGTCTTTTTAAAAAAAAAACTAAAAACTTGAATAAATATTAACCCCCCCATCATAATCATTGGAGCCGTTTCCGAGATTGAGAATATATATATACAAGAATTGCTCGTTTAAATATATTAGATTATAGGCACTATTATTATGCGCACATTTTACGTTACTTACCTACTCTGTTGTGTTACAAGACTCAGATGTGTAGCAATACTTGGTTTGATTTTTTTTGTTATTATTTTGTTTGCAAGAAAGTGTTACGTACAATATTATATATATACAATATAAACAAGATTATTAGAAAAGTATATCTACTATTAAAACACTCTAAATATATTATCAATGACAAGGGGATAATATTAAGTTACTAGCATTGCCCGCGGCTCCGCCCGCGTTCAGGTGACTAAAAACCAAATTCTTAGGTTTTACATATTAGTACACTCTTACATTGCAGTTTTTGTATATTTTCTCAGAAATAAGATGTATTCCCGCGGTAAAAAGTATCCTATATATTGACCCGAATAACCAGCTATCACCATACCATCCAGTGGTTTTTCCGTGACGCGGAAACAGATAGACGGATGGACGGACGGATGGACGGACGGACAGACAGACAGACAGGCAGACAACAATTCTAAAAACTATAAATTCGGCTTCTGTATCGATAATAATGTCTATTTCAATAAGATTTCCCAAAAAATATTTATTATACAGATTCGGCTTAGTTACAATTTTATTATATGTATAGATATGTACATAATTTTAACATTGTATAGTTTTAAAATATCGTCACTAAAAGCTCCGCAAAGTTTTGTAGAGAAACTTATTTGCAGGAAAACTTTACCACCAATTTCAGGATAGGTGAGAAAATTGCGGAAACTTCAAACATAGCAGTTAGCAAGTGTTATAAAATTTTAGCGTCGATGTAGAAAATTACTTATTTTATTATTCTAAATAACACTTTTATTTATATTATTACTAGCAGAACCCGTGGATTCGCTCGCGCTAACACTACAGAAAAACTCTAAAAAAGGATGTTTTAAACAAACTTTCATCCGCTATTTTACCCCCTTATGGCATGAATGTCGAAAAATGCTAAAACACGTATTTATTTAATTGTATTGAAGAGTAATAATACCAAGTTTCACGTAATTCTGATCATAAATAATTTTTGGGTTGCATATATAACGTGTTTTCCCGTGGGAAACAAACAAACAAACACACTCTCACATTTATAATATTAATATGAATGAATACTTCAAAGAATTTTAATAAAAACCATTCAGATTCGAATAAGTCATAATATATCAGCACGTATTCAAATTTTAATTTAGATAAACTTCAAAAAATATTTAATTGGATATTACCTACATACTATTAAAATTTATTTTTCTAATATATTATTTATGTATGTATGTAAGTCCACCAGTTTTTTCTATTATATTATATATGTAATATGTAAGTCCACCAGGTTGACTAATTTTAAATTGGCAAATTTCACAGGTCTTTTGAAAACCAACTAGATTTCCTCGGATACGTAGGTTTCCTCACGATGTTTTCCTTCACCATAAGGCAAGTGATAACTATATTGAAAAAGGTTTAGAATATAAGAAGCGCGAGATCCGGGATTTGAGCCCGGTTTACTTGGTTTCCCAAGCGAGCACGTAACCACTGAGCTACTCATCGGTCCGTGCATTATACAATCGTCTAAATTAAAATTTAATTTTACTTTTCAATTCAGAAAATTATATGAAATATTATTCCCGTATACGACGGTACATCTATATAGGTATTGCGATCGCGCTCCACTTTACTGGAAATTATATAATATTATGGTGAAAATGTTATATATGAAAGCCGGTTTTAGATTAGATTGTATTTCATATGAAAGCAATATCGTCTGAGTATTAACTAATCCTCTCAAATTATACAGCATGTATAAAATACGTATTATATATATTGAGTCAGTCTTATTTCATTTTGGTACACGGCTTTGTTGTGGTGGCTCCTTGCCGATGTCCATATATGCATGTATTTGAACTAATTGATTAGTATTAGTATAATAATATTATTCGATTTGTTGATCTATTTAGAACTTCTTCTGATAAAAAAAAATTAATAATCTACGCGAGAGGAGTCACGGGAAAAAGTTAGCCTATTCTAATATTATAGAGAGGAAAATATTTTTTGTTTGTTAGTTTGTTTGTATCGAATAGACTCCGAAATTACTCAACCGATTTGGATGAAATTTGTAAAGAAGATAATTTGAGGAGGAAGGACATAGGATAGCTTTTATGCCGGAAATCATTTCTTAAGGGGGTGAAAATGGGGGTGAAAGTTTGTGTAAGTCGCTAGTAGGAAATATAATTGAATTGTAATTTTGTCATACAAGAGTTACAATTTGTTTAAACTTCATTAGCTACTAGCAAAAGTTATTTTTTTTATTTAATTCATCAGAAATCTTAAATATATATATATATATATGTTTTCTAAACTTACATTGTTTTAATGTTATTTTGTTTTACATTTACTGTCTTCTTTTATAATGTCAAATTAGAGAAATGTTCTCTTTACATTCTCGACGTAGCGATGTTAATTTGAAAATAAAATGGTTAGACGTAGAGTAAGGAAAATAATGTAAGAATAGAACTAGGTAATGTGCTCGCAACAGTTCATACTATAACTGGTATAATACAATTTACTTATAGGTGTTATTAAATCTTACTTCTTACTAATATTATAAATGTGAAAGTTTAGATGTTTGGATGTTTGTTACTCAATCACGCCAGAATGACTGAACAGATCTGGATGAAATATGGCACAGAAATGGATTGGTCTGAAATAGCATATAGGCCACTTTTTATCCCGGAAAAATGTACGGTTCCCGTGGGATAGACTTGTTTTTATTTTTCTAGAGGCGAACCCGAGCGAGCGACAGTTACCCTCTAGTATACTATATTAATTTGAATGAACGGTAATCTGAGTCATTATTGATAATTAAAATTTTTAATAATGCATATTTTGTTTCGTTTTTGTAGAAAGTCTGAAAGCCCCAAGAAATTTTATCTTAATATTTCTAGTTTTACAGTCTGGTATGCCGCATTACGCTATTAGTTCATATGTATTCAGCCTTTTTTATCGTCCCACTGCTGGGCACGGGCCTCCCTTCAATACGAGGGGGATCAGGCCATAGTCCACCACGCTGGCCAAGTGCGGGTTGGCGGACTTCACATATCTTTCGAAAACTTGCTAAGTTCCCTCAGACATGCAGGTTTTCTCACGATGTTTTCCTTCACCGTAAGGCAAGTGGTAATCATGTTAGAAATGATTCGCACATGAAATATCAGAGGTGCGAGACCCGGGATTTGAACCCGCATCACTCGGTTTTCCAAGCGAGCGCATTACCACTGGGCTACCACTGCCTTATTAGTTCATAATAGGAGGAAAAATATTTGATTTCAATGTACTTATTACAACAAAGAGCATTTCAATTGAATAATCTTGAATAAAGCATAGACTTGGAAACTGTTGGTAATTTACTTCTGATTTTTCTTAATTATTTGCACACGTGTGACTTTAAGCGTGCACTGAATGATCGTACTAAATGTAGTGGAAAAGAATCTAGGAGGAAACTATTAAGGAAAACGCGGCGAGTTTAGCGTGGAATTAAATTTAGATTGAGTGTATCCATTATACTGTCAAATGTGTTAATTTTTTTTAATAAAATGTACACAGTTGCTTGTTGAATATATATTTATTTTTAAGTACGATATTATAATTTTACAATTTCTTGACTAAATTATTTTAAAAATAAATACTTACTCAAATTTAATACTAATTAGACTTAATACCTAGTACATTAATGTATACATAGAATATTCAAGAATATTTTAGCTTTTCTAAAGGACTTATGTATCAGATAGGTATGTAAGTATCTTAACATAGTGAAATCTATTTAATTTAGACGAATAAATTAGAATTTAACTAAATTATTCATTACATAAATATTTGCTCAATTTTGTAACGACTGCGAGCATAACCCTGAATAAGCTGGACGAGGTTAATTTGTTGTTTTTAAAGCAATTTTGTTAGCTAAGTCCTCACCTATAAAAGGCAATACAAACAGACGGTATAATCGATTTAATGAAAGAGGAATCGAGAGGTTCTCTACGTTTGCATTATCAAATTTACGACTACACCGTACATTTAATTGGAAATTCGTGCCGCAATAAAAGCGACTTGATGACCAGAAGATTAAAATGAGAACGATTTAAAACTGAATGCTAATGGGATTGGCTCCGCGATCCTGCGCTTACAAATGGTGCTTTTACTTAGAGACAGAGAGAGATAAGTAAATATGAGTGTTTGCTCGTTAAGTCCATCATTAAGATGCTGAATTTAATTGAAAAAAAGTACCTTTGAAAGACCATACTAAAGTAAATAATCTACCTATAAAGTGATTTTTTACATAGTATTTCTATTTTAACACATTAAGATTAACGTGTACGTTTCAAAGAACCTGCAATTGAAGTGCTAATGTCAAATCAATTTACGTAGAATATTGAGTGGATATTTTAGATGGAAGATAAATCACTAGCTAGTGCATCACAATATAGATAGGTTGGGTATTTCGTATAGTGGAGAGCATTTATAAAACAATGCTCGGGCCTCAAGGCTTGACTGCAGTGCAGCGTCGCTCGTAGCGATTTATTGGCCTCACGCCGGGACGGACTGATCGCGTCGACTGCTGTAATCCCTAATAAATAACAGACCTTTTTACGCCACTAAATATCTATTTGTTGCCAATTTTGCATTAAATACGATTAAGGAATGAGTGCTAGAAGTATATTAATTACTGCTCAAAATTAGTGCGCATATTACTTACTATGTAGATTTAAAATTTTATGATAAGTAATCTTATTATGTATAAATGCGAAAGTTTGAATGGATGGGTGTTTGTTACTCAATCACGCCAGAACGGCAGAATGGATCTAGATGAAATTTGGCACAGAGATAGATTATAGTCTGGAAAAGTATCTAAGTTACTTCTTATCCCGGAAAAATGTGAGGTTCCGTGGGATAGGTTTGTTTTTGTTTTTCACAGAGCAAGGGATCGACAAACAAAATCTGCAATAGCATAAGTTTTTCACCTAAAAGTACACTTGCAATTACTATTTATTTATATTTATTTAAAATTTACCTAGAGACGCACCCCTAAATAATCATATTATACAAGTACTTATACAGTTGTTACTGTTTGAATCTAGTATATTATCGTTTAATAAAGTATAAGCATGGCTTTGTTATTGAGTTAAAACAGTATTCGATAGCATAACAATATTTGTATATTAATTTATGATGTTATATTTATTGATTTTTCATATAAAATCTGGAATGTTTACTTTATAATAAACTTTACTTCCTTTTTAATGAAATTTTAATAAATAAATATCAAGTGTTGGGTACTATTTAGCAATATTACGTGTAATTTTATGATGTCAATAACATATTGAAACAATTTTAACAATTTTAAAGTTATTAATAACTTTGAAAGATGCTATTCAAACCAAGTTTGAAGTAGCGTTCCAGTAGAACGTGCGAGTGGAACCAGAACAAAGAAAATAAAGTGTGGAGGTAACAAGATAATCGTGTTCGGAGTAGTTTCCCATTGTAACAGGGGTGAGACAATTTAATCTTGTCAGTTCCATGGTCGATGTCGGCACGCTTTAATCGCTTAGTTTCTTTGCCGTTTAGAACCATTCAACGCATTTTAAAACTTCATCTACTCTTAATTAGAACCGTTTTATACAACAGCAAAAGCTACGGTTTCAATTTGTACTATTAGTCGAATGTAATAGAAATGTTACTTGCTAGTAATAAGTTGGTATATATTTTGAAGTTTTGTAAATATTGTGTTCTGAAAAAAAAAAAATTTAATCTATACTAATATTATAAAGAGGCAGAGTTTAGTTGTTTGAACGCGCTAATCTCAAGAACTACTAATCTATTTGAAAAATTCTTTTTGCATTACATTCTGTTTATTGAGGAATTCTATAGAATTTATTTTCTATAGCCTATAGGCTATATATTGTATAATGGACTCGATTTCCGCACTTAGACTCGCATTTGGTCCGTTGTACGTTGCGAATCCTGCCTAGTTCAGCCAGCCTAACTCCGTCCAAAAGCGCAAAAGCTTCCTGGGAGCTTCACAGGCTTCGCGGAGCGACCTCACCGGTTCAAGGATTTCATTTCGTTGGGAAGTTACCGCTACGCATTCCAGGACTACGTGAGCGACTGATTCTACAGCGCTAAAACACCCTCTGCAGAGAGGGCTGTCCGTT
Organism: Brenthis daphne; assembly: GCA_947093115.1. Taxonomy (NCBI): domain Eukaryota; kingdom Metazoa; phylum Arthropoda; class Insecta; order Lepidoptera; family Nymphalidae; genus Brenthis; species Brenthis daphne. The sequence continues at coordinate 2,838,346 of OX352477.1, read as the reverse complement.
GCGCCAATGTTAAATATAGGCTATATATGATGTAATATATAGTTTATCTATTCCATACTAACTGTTAAAACGTACCTAGGTACTCACGCGACTCACCTTGGTTCAAGGTGAGTCGCTTGTAGAAAATATTTACATCGTATAAAATGCACAATTGAGAAAATTCCATCAATTTGGTTATGTTTTACGAGATGTGCTTAGGTAGTGAGACAAAAAACCTATTAACATGCAAACGCGTTCCTTTAGAAAATAATATCTATTTACATTTAATAAATGAAATTTCATAGAAAATTCTCCCAGAAAATATAAGCGGCGTTTATTTTACGACGTTAATTATTATTAAGACAGGTAGTGCGTGCTGTCAGTGTTCCACTTCTGGGACGTACCCAATGTACTGGAAAAGAATCCAACAGGAAACTCTATTAAGGAAAGTACGGGCGCTTAGCTTGGAATTAAATTTAGATTGAGTCTATCCATTAGTCTGCCAACCCGATGTGCGATGGTTTAAAAGTCGAGCTTAGGATAGGACATAATAAGATATAAGACAAGTTCTTTTAATTTTAGAAGTTATAGAATATCACGTTCCTATGAAGTTTTATTAAGGCTAGCATGTACGGCTGCACACCCGGTGGTCCTGGGTTCGAGTCCCGGGTCGGGCCAAGTTTAGTTATTGAGTCTTCCTGTATAGTAAGTCTCAGTAACAGCCCGGAGTTGGGAAGTTGGCGGTGTTTCACCCCGGTGCCTCGGAGAGCACGTAAAGCCGTCGGTCCGGCGCCTTAACTCTCACCGGTCGTGTCGAGTGGTCGTCCCACCGGAGTATGAGAGTGATAGGAATAGAGAGTGCACTTGTGTCTGCGCGTACATTTCTGCACTATAATAATATCTCCTGCGCAGTTGGCTAATCTTGTTGAGATTGGCCGCCGTGGCCGGAATCGGCTACGAGAACATCATCATCATCAAATTAAAATTTTATATATTAATGTTTTATTTTGACGTAATATATAAAAGTTTTTTATAATCATTGAGATTTATTTGTTGATATATATGATCACTGCTCCGCTTCCTTGGGTATTGGCGTGATGATTATAGCCTATAGCCTTCCTCAATAAACGGCTTACCTAAGGCAAAAACAATTTTTCAAATCGGATTACTATGTAGTTCCCGAGATTAGCGCGTTCAAACAAACAAACTCTGCCGCTTTATAATTTTACTATAGATAAAATATTTTGGTTGTATTGACAACATTACATACTAATGAGTAACAAAATAAAGTTTTATATGAAGACAATTTATATATTGGAGACTAACTATTGCACCTTATCAATAAATCAAAATTTCTTAACAAAGAGCAGAATTTGTCTCATTTTGCAAAGACCACTTGATTTTTGATATATTGGATTATTTGAATTGAGAAAACACAGATACCTATAGCAGATAATCTTGTAGTAGCAGTAGCCTTCTGCATATATTTTATTGTAATTTTTACAGTGTAGCCTGATTAATATGCCGTGTTATTTTCAATCTCTAATTTCGCGAGTGGTAAAAAGGTTTTGTTACTCATAAATATCTTACGTAAAAAGACCATTATTTAAGCGCAGTTTTTAGCCTGTAATATATAACCATCTTAATGATAAAACGACTGTACTAATTTGAAATTATAGATAAGAAATGGTACAATAAATAATACTCATGCAATCTATATTAAGTAAAAACGACTCCAGAAGCACATTTGTAACGAAGCTCTTGAGTAAAACCATGATTTGTAAGCACAGGATCGGGCCTCAACGTTATTACCATCGAGTTTCATTTTAAATCTTTTCCATTCCAATCTTCTGACCGTCAAATCACTTTTATTGCGAAACGAATTTCCAATTAAATGTTAGAAATAGTATCCAATTTATTAATCTACCTCCGGTAGTCCTTTCATTGGTCTATAAAAACATTTGATTTTATTATGTTATTAAAGTATTAGACATATATATATATATATATATATATACGTATATATATATATATATATATATATACGTATATATATACGTATTTTAGATGTAATGTTGACCCTAATGTACCTATACCTATACGAATTATATTTTATGTGCATTATTTTGATTTAATCTGCTATGTTGTACAATGTGTACTTTGATAGCTGGTTTAATCTTAACTATTTTGACATACAATACACTTTCTTTCGAGTAATTTAAAAATATGAAATTTCAATTTTGTTAATATGTAGGATATATACTCGTAAAGAGAAGTCTCTACATCTATTAGAAGTGGAGAATTTAACTTGAAATACATGAACTCAACCTTTACGAACAATGATTTTAGTTTTGCATTTTGAATAAGATTTTAGCTTTACATAAAATCCCACCAATAAGACTCTAGTAGCTCAATGCTATCTTTAATAAGTTTAAAATATTCAAGGAAACCGAACCAATGAGGGAAATTCCAAAAGGAGAAATTCGTAGCATTTAAAACATACAGGTAGATATTTCGCGGACTTCCATTTATTCGTTGTACATTATTCATGAAGCTGGTGTCTCCGTAACGAGTCAGTTGGAGCAAAACCTACCGTCGATAATGAACTAAAGTTTTTATTCCGATACCAATTCCCTGCCCTTAATTTAGACGGAGTTTTATGTCCGATGCCGAGATACAATGGAAAACGGGTGCTATACATATCATGATGTACGTAACGTATCCTGTTAGGGTGATAGCGCAGCCTTAGCCTTAAAATGAAAAGTACTAGCTCATTCATATATAGTAGGAGTACATTGAATATGTTCATACAATTTGACAATTCAAGTCTAGCTTGTAAGCTGAATATTTTTCTAAGTAAAAATGGGTAGCCCCTTTGAAAATAACTTAAAGTAATCGTTCCTTCCATAAGGGTAGATTTTTTTACTTATATGAAACTTTGAGATATGAATGGTTTCTTAATAAAGAATTATGAAAATCCATTTATAATTAGCTAACAAAATATGGACAAGTTGTATGTTGGGCAAAGTAGCTCCTGCTTTATGAGGTCGGTCCAAATAGTGAAATAATATAAAGAAATAATAAGAAATTGAAGTGTGTTTGAGATAGAATAAAAGTTATAATGCTATATTCTATTCAATAAATTAATGACGCATTTAAATTTTGTGTTTTATAGTTTTTTTTTTAAAAAAACGTAGCTTATTTTTTTTTTCAATTATTAAATATAATTTATTGGACAATTTTATTATTTAGCTACGAAACCATTAAATATTACAATGAATACTTGGAAGGTGTTCATAGACAAAGTTTCTCTCTATGCGCTCCCTTACAATAGCTGATTTTGCGAGCCACTAATTAATTAAACAATAGGTATATAAAAGATCCCTACCAAGAAAATTTTGATATTCGTGAACAGAATCTTAAGGAGCTTTGGTGTGTGTTTTAAATAAAAGGTATTAATTCAAAGGGATTTGGCGCGCGCCCTAATTAATTAGATGACCTAATCATGACTGTTGTGCAAAATAAATATTTCTTTAAAATTATTTATTACACTCGCTTCTTATTGAATTTATTTCATAATTAAAAAAAATATCATTCTAATTTCATATCATTTTTTATTAATGTCTAAAAATACGAATGACAAAGCCGTGTTAGATTTTGGACCCGAGCTCGAGGCTGCTACTATTAAAGGTTACGGTAAAGTTCACAAAATATAAATTAATTTTCTGGATATTTATACACTTAGGTATCAAAATTTACTTTACGACGGTTCCCAAAGGCTTTTGTCCACACAAAGTAAGGTAACTGCGTAGATGTTAATAATACTAATTTTTAAATGAAATTAGTTAGGAAATATTGTGTTTTTAAATCATATTTTTATTATAAATGCCAAAGTTTGTAGGTACATGTTTGTTTGTTACTCTTTCCGGTGAAACGACTGGACGGACACGGACTATCACGTAGGTTACTGTTGAATTCAGCCCATTTTAACGTGCCACTGCTGGGCACGGGAAAAAAATCAGTTACTGTTATTCGTATTATTATAATATGTTTATAACAAAGACATAAATAAGATATCTTCAACGCATTAGAATCTACACTTCCAGTGTTGTTTTTTGTTTTCTGTAATATATTATATGTATATAATCTTAGTATAAAATTAATACTGTAATAATAATTTAAAGTAGGTATGTACGTTGTTATAAAAAATTATCTCGCATTCTCATAAATCATTGTAACAACGAACAAGAGAAAAAACATTAAAATTAAACCTTTCTGACAGTTTAATAAGATAATAAAAATATATTCTTGGAAAATAAAAAGTTCTTAGTAAATGGAATTTTCTTTTATCTACCGCGCGCTTTCGCTAAACGTGGCAGCACTTATTCAATATTATAACTTCATATTTAAGAATATTAGCAAAGTGTTTCGCCTGTGACGTTTGACTTACTTTTTTTTTTAAATTAAGTAAAAATTGTGAATTTTTCTCATCTATACTAATATTATAAATGTGAAAGTTTGTGAGTATGGATGTTTGTTACTCTTTCACGCCAGAACGGCTGAACGGATCTGGATGAAATTTAGCACAGAGATAGATTATAGCCTGGAATAATACAAAAGCTACATATTATCCCGGAAAAATGTACGGTTCCCGTAGGATAGGTCTGTTTTTGTTTTCCTAGAGGCGAACCCAAGCGAAGAGAGTGTGAGCCGCTAGTATTTTATAATGACAATAGACAAAGGTTGAACTGTACAATCTATGACATCGATTTAAGGGAGGAGAGATGGTGGGGAAGGAGGGGGGTGGGGGGAGGGAGTCAGGTATTAAATTATGTATTTAACTACAATAATGATTGATAATAACTCAGAACATGACGAACTTTGTGAAAAACATCGATAAGTCCGCGTATAAAAATTTGCGTGCGTGTTTTTAACAAAACTTTTTGTTTCCGCGGTCTCAAACTTTATATATAGGCTTCTAATAGAGAGATCTATTAGTAAAAAAAATATGAAGTTTCAACTCGATGTCATAGATTGTACAGTTGAGCCTAGACAAATATTATATTGTGATAAAAGATTATTCTATTAATTCTGCATTAATGTAAGACTTTTTAGAGAAAGTTTTATGTCTAACTAGCTTAACAACAAAACAAATCTATCCAACGGGAATGGTACTTTTTCGGGATAAGAAGTAGCCTATGTGCTATTTCAGAATATAATCTATCTCAGTGTAAATTTCATCCAGATCCGTTCAGCCGTTCTGGTGTGATTGAGTAACAAACATCCAAACATCTAAATTTTCACATTTATAATATTAGTATAGTATAGATGACTCTCTTTCCAAATATATTTTAAAGAAAGTTTATAGTTTTTAAAAATTAAGAGATTTTCGATTTCTCTTTTTTTAGTGTAATGTACTTTTTTCAACCGAATTCAAAAAGGAGGAGGTTCTCAATTCGACTGTATTTTGTTTTTTATGTTTGTTACCTCAGAACTCCGTCATTTCTTAACCGATTTGGACAATTTTTGTGTTATTTGAAAGTGTATACTTCCAGTGGATAGGTGGAACTCTTCAACGGCTAATAGTAAATACTTTGAGTTTGGGCTTATTTTGTTTGATTTGACAAGCCTAACACGTTAAAATTTTTACTTTGCTACTACTGTCTACACTAAAAAGGGAAAAATAAAAACGAAGACACACCGACTTCGAAAATATTTGATTAGGTATGTATAGTAAATGAAAACTACCAATCAGTTATTTTTTACTTTTTAGTGCTTTTGTTTGAAGTCGGTTTTTATTTTTTTGTTAAAAAGTTTTCATTAATGTATGAGAAGTACCCACCCAGAAAGCACGCGATGTGTTAGTACAAGCTGTGCCTAAATAGAGAGAGAGTTATAAGTTAATATTTTACCATCCACTAACCCCACTTTAGTCGTAGAAGCAGACAAATTGCGAAGATGATAAATATCAAACGCGTTTGTGATTGACATAGCTATGCAGGGCTACCACTTAATTTTATTATTAAATATTGTTATATCTGAAATATTAATTTATACAATTAGTTATATAAGAATAAAGTATTTTCCACCACCAAAAATTTAAATAAATCCGCGAAATAATCCGAAAAGATAGTTTTATTTAAAATGTCAAATATTCGCGTAAATCTAAGAAAGTATTAAGAATAAAGTATTCAAAATAAGAACATATCTTCTCTTATGATTATAAAGTAGTAAGCTTTTTTGGTTAAAACGTTTTTATAAATCGGATCCATTTGGTTGCTAGGTGATATTTTAGTTTGAAAACTTAATATTGCTGAATATATAATCAATTTAATTTTTTGATAACAAAATTTTCCATAGACAATTTACAAGAAAATTAAAAACGGTACAATGAAGAATTACAAACAAAGCAACAAAATTGTACATAATTATGTTTCTGATTGGTTGACAACCCTGTAGTGGTAAAAATTTTAAAAGCCATCATGGCGAGATAGCTTGGCGTAATCACTTCCTTTATTCATAGTGCTGTGGTACTCGCACAGCCTGCACTATCACAACAGACGTACATATGTATGTATATTGTATAAATATGGGCAACTTTTTATTTGTTACATTTTATATATTATTTACTTACATACAATCATAAATAATATCGTGTATAAAACCAAACAAAAACACTTCTGCATGTAAAATATAAAATATATATTAATAAAAGTAATAAAGTAAAGTAACATACGGTTATAAGCAACTTTAAAATCAATAGGCTTCATGTTGCGTTTCTCTGACCATTCCAAGTACTTAAAATATATTTTATGAAATATTTGGAGTTCAAAAGCTTAAGATCATGTATTTATATATGTTTATGTTAAAATAAATTGAAAACCTTATTCAAACTATTATTATAAATTCGTTAAAAGCGTACATAGCACGGATGGCGGGGCAGCAAGCCCGATTTAGTTCAATTTGCGCGCGTCGCGTGGCGATACGATGCGACTTGAAAATTTAATGATACGAGTCCCCTGGCATTCAATACCTATGTTGGGAACTCACACATGAAGGCGTTACTTTATAGAAGCCACTTACACACATGGCTATTCGAGGACCTTTTAAAGGGTACAAACCGCCTTAGTAATATTTAATGAGAGCGAAAATCTCAAGTGCCTTTGTAGTGGACTAACATTTACAAATGTACTGGTTTCGTTATATAAATATCAACTTCTAGGTAATGTGTAGGAGTTTTCACTTGTGATTGCTATGTTATTCAAGAACTACGGGATAGCAATTTTAAGAACATTATAATATTTTTAAATAAAATTATCTTTTCGGATTATTTCGCGGATTTATTTTGATTTTTGGTTCTCGACGAATCTAAGAAAGTATTAACATTATAATAATTATAAGTATTTACATTTAATTTAGTGTACCCACGCATAACACGTGGATACCCACGCATTTTTACTTATAAGTAAATAAACTGCACGTCTTTCTTATCTATACATAGGTATGATAAAATTCAAACCGAGTCGAATCTGTACATTAAATATTTTTTGGAAAATCTTATTGAAATAGTCATTACTATCGATATAGACGCCGAATCTATAGTTTTTAGAATTTTTTGTCTGTTTGTCTGTCTGGTAACGCATTATGAGAAAACCACTGGACATATTTTGATGAAATTTGGTATGATGATTTGGTTATCAGGGTCAACATATAGTCCTTTTTGTCTGCAGGAAAATATCTCATCTTTGAGAAATCTATACTAAACCTTAAAACGTAACTAGGGGCGAATCCGAGCGGAGCGAGGGTGAGTCGCTAGTAGATTATACATCTTTAAAAAATGAAATGATTTTTTATTATAAAAAAATAAAAATATAAAATAATAAAATATATTTGTTTAATGTATTATTTTAATTTAATATTTATCTTACTAAAGTTAACACATGAAAAGTATCTTCATCTACTAACCTATAGGTTTTGAATAATCAAAACCTTCACATCAACATATACCATTGTATTACATAGACGTAAAAATTATTTCTAGTACAGAAATAAACCAAAATATAGGTTAGACTACGTACGATAGAAAACCAATGAACAGTTTTGTTTGCAACCTATGTGCGCTTTTGTAAGGTACAACGAGCGCGGCGGTCGAGTCTCACTAACAGTATTTCACCAACGACCAATGCGAAATAGCATGCCATGCTGTAACATGTTTTACTACCAAGGGAACTATTTCTATTTGATTTTATACGAAAAACTGCCGACAATCAATGAAAGGTTTCCGCTCACAAATATACTGGAACTGGTGTAAAAGTCGTTACTCGTTCACACTGAGGTCACTTTGCTCATATTTTCAGTTTATGAAAACGTAAAATTCTTGTTTACTGCATTTTATCTAATTTAATAATGGTTTTAATAAAAACAACTAGCGGCTCACCCTCACATCGGTTCTCTCGGGTTCGTCCCTATGTATATATCTACGAATAAATATTATTATTTATTTGTAGGTATATATAGAATTTTACAATAACGTATGGAGGTCTGCGCGATTTGTTGACATTTATGATTACTGCTCCGCTCCCTTAGGTAGTAACATGATGATATATAGCCTATCTAATGCAAAAAGAATTTTTCAAATCGGATTAGTAATTCCTAAGATTAGCGCGTTCAAACAAACAAACATACAAACTCTGCCTCTTTATAATATTAGTATAGATTAACCATGGAATCCGTTCTTCACGCATGCAGATGTGGTTAATGGCAAACAGACATTTTACGTATTCATAGGAGTTCCTCGACCGCGCAGTGATAACTTAATTCTGAAACGGAGGATGGCTTAATCAATTTGCGGCTTTGAATTGTCTTCGCTTTTATAACTTGTTCATTCATTTCGTAATGGCTTTACATCGTATTTAACGGAGATTATAGCGGTATTTAACGTATAATGAGCTAAGATTTTGCTTTTGTTTCCTTATTTAAATAATTATGAAATATTATTACTTTTTATGCGGTTAAGAAAAAAAATTGGCTCAGTAATTGTATGAGTGTCTATCAAGTCGAAGATTTTAAGGAATATTTTTGTGTTGGATTTAAACTTATATAGGGATCTCAATCTGTCTGTTGAAAGTGAAAGTTCGCTCAAAATGAGACAGACGTTGAAAAAGCTTGCTAGAAGCTTCAGCATATAGGTACTTTACCTACACTGTGAGTCATAATCTTTATATACATACCTATATATGTATATAAAATTAGCAGACTTTAATTTTTAATTATAATATAATTTAATTATAATTATATAATTTTATTAAAAAAATTTAAAAATTGATCAAAATTAAGTGAAACTTGAACTTACTTTAAAATTTTATCTATTAGTGTATTTCTATGATGTCTCTGGTTATAATTCAAATATATTTCTTTAAATCCAAACCCTATGTGAATGAAAAAGAGCGGCAAAGTTTAAATGAAAAAAATAAAAAACTTTAAAAAAATAAATTAAACCGACTTCCAGGCACTAAAATGTAAAAAATAACTAAACGCAGGTTTTCATTTAGAATAGATACCTAATCAGATATTTTCGAAGTCGGTGCCAGCCAACGCAAAGCAAATCTAATATAATTCGATACATAAAATATATATTTACCTATTAGATATTCATATCTTAAAATATTGTCGGCTGGCACCAACTTCGAAAATATCTGATTAGGTATCTATTCTAAATGAAAACCCCCGTTTAGTAATTTTTTACATTTTAGTGCCTGGAAGTCGGTTTTTATTTTAAAGTTTTTTTATTTTTCCATTTTTAGTGTAGACGTAATAAGCAGGTAATTTGTAAGACGAAAGTTTTTTAATAACATATTCGATTAAGCAATTTATTTAAAAAATATATTTATTGTTGAATTTTTAAAAAACTGCTCGACCGATTTCGATAAAATTTATATGGGACCACCTGGGAAGTACACTTTGAAACACAAAAAAAAAATCCAAATCGGTCCAGGCGTCTTCGAGTAATCGGTGAACATACATAAAAAAAAGAAAAAAGAAGATTCCGACGAATTGAGAACCTCCTCCATTTTGGAAGTCGGTTAAAAAAATATTTTGTAGTAAAAAATCCTTGTAACCTATAATATTATAGTATTTTAAAACAAAAAAAAAAACGGCGATACCGGAGGAAGTATACTAGCAAATATAACCTTACTTAAATTATAATCTGTGGAATTATACTCAGATTCAAACGATCTACTAAAATCTATACTCAATATCTATCCGTCGAATCTAGTTATTACACTACTTAGTTGCCCGTATCTATGAAAGCCTAATAATAGTTTTCCAATTAGGTATCTAATTTTCAATTATCCCCAAATTATAGCTCAAAGTTTACCAATCATTGCTTGTGTGAGTTTAGCTTTTGCAAATGTGCATGTAGCTCGCCTTTGTCTCGGCAGCACTCACTTCACTGGCTAATTGCTCCTCTTTCATAGTGCAGCGAACAAGAAAATGTTGTTAAGAATTCTCTATATTGTTCCTTAATTGAACTTGTTCTTAGTCGGCGGTAGTACAGCGCGGTTGGCAATGCTCAATAATAATTGCGATAATTAAAGAACGCACAGGTCCCAGTTCTTTCTAATTATAATTAATATGAAATAAGTTACCGTTTTTGTTTCTTTTTATAATTATTTATTAAACACAGTTCTAATTTAACAGAAAATATTAAGAGTGAGCTTTCATATATCGTAAAGACTCAATAACTAAACTAGGCCCGACCCTGGACTCGAAGCCAGGACCTCCGAGTGTACATGCTGGCCACTACACCACCGAGGTAGTTATACAACTATATAGGTACTTTAATACTAACTAAATGGGTAAATTATAATGGTATTTACCATACATATATGTAAATATAGCAATGAAATTCGTTAACATTTCCATATATATTTCCAGGTAATATATGAGAAACATGAACATTTTTATGAAAAATTCTAAATATTGCTTAACATAAGCGTACCCCTTTTAAGTCAATAAATACTGATAATGTGGCCTACAATGGTAGGCCGCGTCGTTGTTTAAACAATGTCATGATAATATCATTAAAGCAATATGCCCATAAAGATAACTGGGGTGATGAAAGGTGCGGCGCATAAATCTCGCGGCAACGCGTTTGTTCTTCTGACAGTGTTCATTAGAGCACAAAGAGTAGTCTATCAGTTAGTTTCCGTAGCGCTATGGTTTAACAAATTGGGGTCGTAATGTCTGACGGACAATGCGCACATTTTGAAGGGAGCTAGCACTAACTGGTGGACCCGTTTACATAGATTCGATAAGTTGAATATGTTATTTTGTATTGTAGAATCCCTAGCGATTCGCCATGACTTCATACTGATGTAGTATTGAAAGTTGATGGAGTCTGGAGTATGGAACTTTACCGATAGAAATCAACCCAACCAAGGTTATATCGTAACTCAATAGGTAAATGACATAGCTTTTTGGTTACTTGGCTTGGCTTGGCTTGGCTTTTTATAGTTTAGGTATATTTAACTAGCGGCTCACCCTCGCGTCGCTCGGATTCGTCCCTAGGTACGTTTGAAATTGATATAAATAGTTATTAGTCAGACTAGCATTGCCCGCGGCTCTGCCCGCATTCAGATGACCAAAAACCAAATTCTAAGGTTTTACAGATTAGTATACACTTACATTGCAGTTTTTGCATTTTTTCTCAGAAATGAGATATTTTCCCGCGGTAAAAAGTATCCTATATGTTGACCCGGATAACCGACTCTCACCGTACCAAATTTCATCAAAATCTATCCAAAGGTTTTTCTGTGATGCGGTAACAGACAGACAGACAGACAGACAAAAATTCTAAAAACTATAGATTCGGCCTCTGCATCGATAATAATGTCTATTTCAATAAGATTTTCCAAAAAATCTGTAATGTACAGATTCGGCTTAGTTACAATTTTATTATATATATAGATTATTGAATCGGATCATAAAACGGTAAATCAATTTTTCTGTCAAAATAATAAAATAATAAGCATAGCCATAGTAAGTTAATGCATTGTGCAAAACTAATCCATACTATTTTAAACTGTGTTTTGTCTACGTAATGTGCTCATTAGTCATTCGTTAGTATAAACCGCTAAAGACAGTAATTATCTATAATGCGAGCTATGAATTGTTGCATAACGATGCTGAATTTTGAGCTTATAAATTAGAATTCTGCATCGAAATTTAAATCGATTTGGCTAGAAAGCATTCATAAAGCGAAATTAAAAATTATAAACACAACACAAACGTACAAAACTTACATTTTAACGGCTCTTTGAATTTTTATTTATACATATAATAAAAGTGTAACTGATCACTGTCTGTCTGTACATGGAAGATATTTGAGAAAAACTATCATTAGGAGTCTTTATTTACGCAATAGAACCCAAAACAATGATTTTTTGAATTTTTGTCTGTTTGTGCGTTTGTGCCCACTAATCTCAGAAACGGCTTAACCGATTTGGACGCGGTTTTCACTTATATATTATGGTAAACTTTACTTAACATTTAGTATTTGTTTTATTTCAATCGGTTCATAAATACAAATTTTACCTCAATTTAAAGAATCATCTAGGGACGAACCCGAGCGGAGCGAGGGTGAGTCGCGAGTATTATATATTTTCTGTGAAGTATTTTTACATCTTGCATATGGCTATATTATATACAAGAGTGAGTATTGCTTTAATCATGTTGATTTACTTCTTCATTAGGTATATTAACACCTCCAGATAAATTTCTAAGAAATTAATTAAAATTCTAAGAAATCTATTGTAAACGTGGAGGGATTAAAAAGGCAAAACCCATTCGAAATCCAAATATATTCACAACCTTTTACGTCTTTAATAAATGTTGAAGCTTTTGATTATGTTTGAGTTACTTAATTATATTTAACTATTACACGAATTTAGATGAAATTACGAACACTAATAGAATGCTTATCTACATAAGTATATACATACTCGTGATATGAATTTCCGTGAAATAAAAGTAACAACAATACAATACGTTTTTTGGAACAAATTTGAATTGACTGGTTAATACAAATTTACGTCATTTAATGCGATTATATATTAATTATAGTATTTTATGTACGGCTGCACAGCCGGAGGTCCTGGGTTCGAGTCCCGGGTCGGGCCAAGTTTAGTTATTGAGTCTTTCTGTATAGTAAGCCTCAGTAACAACCCGGAGTTGGGAAGTTGGCGGTGTTTCACCCCGGTGCCTCGGAGAGCACGTAAAGCTGTCGGTCCTGCGCCTTAACTCTCACCGGTCGTGTCGAGTAGTCGTCCCACCGGAGAGTGATAGGAATAGAGAGTGCACGTTGTGTCTGCGCGTACACTTCTGCACTATAATATCTCCTGCGCAGTTGGCTCGTCTCAATGAGATTGGCCGCCGTGGGCGGAGTCGGTCAGGAGAACATCATAGTATTTTAAAACGACATAAATAAAAACACATATTTTAATATGTTTAAGTTATGTATTATAAAAGTATATTTATAATTAATAAACTTTCTTCTAGGATTTAAGTTTTTGACATTTCATTCTGAAACACATATGTACATATGAAGTCATTCAAGCAGTTACATTAAAAATGATATTAAAATTTATTTTAAATTATTATAAATTTATCGCACTTCACTACGATTATAGAATAGCATGTTCATAAAAAAACCGATATCTTATGTTCTTAGGAAGTAAAAGGCTTCATAAGCCAACAAACACATTGTGGCTTTCTTAATATTTTCACATTGCGAAATTCGTATTATGGTACTTATAAAAACGCTGTAAGTAGACAGATTTATATGAAAATAGAACTTTAGAGCGAAAACAAAAGCAGCTCCAAAAATATTTATTGCATAGTATTATATAGCAGTGGTAGCCCAGTGGTAACGCGCTTGCTTGGGAAACCGAGTGAAGCGGGTTCAAATCCCAGGTCTCGCACCTCTGATATTTTCATGTGCGAATCATTTCTAACATGATTACCACTTGCCTTACGGTGAAGTAAAAACATCGTGAGGAAACCTGCATGTCTGAGAGAACCTAGCAAGTTTTCGAAAGACATGTGAAGTCCGCCAACCCGCACTTGGCCAGCGTGGTGGACTATGGCCTGATCCCCCTCGTATTGAAGAGGTGCCCAGCAGTGGGACGATAAGAAAAAAGGGCTGAATACATTCATTATACTATAAGGAAATAAAAACCATATACGGAACTAAGATAAGTAGGCATGAACGTTAGGTAACAAAAAAAATGGCTTCAGACTTTAAGGGGTACCTATAATAAATACCTCTTAATAATCTACATGCCGTAAAAAATCCATTGACTGTCAAATGGTAGTTAAGTTCTTTATATTGCAAGTCGTTAATTGAATTTTAATTATGTTATACTTATTTTTGACGTCAAAAGCATATTGTGAGCTCATTTATTCTTATTACCCAGCTTGCACGCGTACACAATAACAACCGATTCATCAGAACGCGCGCGGGCGGAGCCGCGGGCAATGCTAGTTTTAAATAAAACTATCTTTTCGGATTTTTTCGCGGATTTATTTTGATTTTTGGTTTCCGATTTTTTACTTAAAATTTTTTTGGGAGATTAAAATGAATATACCCATACTTTGAAATGAAGATAAGAAAATACTTTTTATGCGGGAAAAGTCGTTTACTTAAACTTTTACCACTCACTACACTAAACGATAAAATATACTAACCTTACATGATAATTAAATTAAATACAAATTGGTTCAGAAAAGCCTATATTAAGCTTCGGATATAAATCGAATGCCCCTATTTTGTATAATACAACAAGAAGTACCTACTAAGTAGTAAGCAATGTCAATATTTTCCTTTTATACGATTATATCTCTTAAAGAGCACTCAAAGAGAAAATTATTTTCAAAATCATTGAAGTCTGAAAAACCTCTGAAAACTAAAGGCTCGCTTGTTGAAAAATATACTAACTTTTTTTTTGCCATTCCGAGCTTAAAGCTTTAGAAATTTAAAAGCTAGAGTTAGTCCCTTTCAAGAATTCTTCTTTAAAATTTTAACTAAACGAAAATTAAGCTATTCAAGTTTGTAATTGTAATCTTAATTTATTTGTTTTCAACATATTATGCAATGTGAAATTAAAACAAAAATTGATAAAGAGGATGTCACAAGATCACAAATGGTTTTGTTATTAGATATATTCTGAAAGAAATAAATATGTACAAAAAGTATATATTGGAAAATTAACACACAGCACCATCTAGTTCCACTACAACGAAAGGTTAGTTAATTATAAAGGTATAGGTAGGAAGTTTTCATCTAACTATAAAAGGATCTGGATGAAATTTGGTACAGAGGTAGATTATAGTTTGGAATAACATATAGATTTTTTTTTATCTTGAAAAAATTAACAGGATAGATCTGTTTTTTTTTATTAAGGTCGAACCCGAGTGAAGTGAGGATGAATCGCTAGTAGCGAATATTGGGCAATATGATCACGGTAATGTAATACATACAGTATTCCAACTCGGGCCTGTCCTTGAAATAATTACCTACAGCCGCGCGGCACGTACCCCCGCGACAGGGCTGCCCGAGTGCCCGCCGGCCAGTATTTTAATTTCATCTACCTAATTGAGTTTCTTTCTAGTTTTGTGATTTCAAATATTATATATTTTATTTAAAAAATATTATTAGTAGATTTAATTAAAAAGACTCAAATTTATAAGGGTGGTATGTGACCCTTATAAATTTGAGATTTAAAAATATTTGCACCTCGATTGAGACATAAGAAAAGCTTTATTGTTAAATTTAATAGTATAAAGAATCCGCATTCGGATAAAAAGTTTAATTAAAAATGCGCGTTAACCGCTAAAAAGTCGCCATTTATCGTAGCCCCTCAATTTGAGGACAATCCTCTGTCTCCCACAGCTAGTATCGGAATACTTGGCGTCGACATCTCGAGCAACGTCCAGTTCCGTGGTCAATTGGAAGGTAAGGCCAAAGTGGCCTCAAAGAAGCTTGGTGTGCTCAGCAAGGCGAGACAGTACTTCACGTCGCGTCAGCGTCTTATTCTTTTTAAGGCGCAAATTCGGCCCCACATGGAGTACTGTTCTCATCTTTGGGCGGGAGCTCCCCAGTACCAGCTACTTCCATTTGACCGCTTTCAACGTAGGGCGGCTCGAGTTATCGACGATCAAGCTCTCTCCGATCGGCTTGATCCTTTAGCTCTGCGTAGAGATGTTGGATCACTCTGCATCTTCTACCGCATCTATCATGGGGAGTGTTCCGAGGAATTGTTCGGACTGATCCCGGCTGCTGAATTTCACCATCAGACATCGCGCCAAAATAGTAAATTCCATCCACACGACCTCGATGTCCAGCGTTGCACAACAGTGCGATTTTTAAGGCATTTTCTGCCCCGCACAACCACTCTGTGGAACCAGCTATCGCCGGCGGTCTTTCCGAACCGCTACGACCTGGCCACCTTCAAGAAGAGAGCGTATTCCTTGCTTAAAGGCCGGCAACGCATCTGCAAGCCCTGCGATGTTGCAGATGTCCATGGGCGGCGGTGATCACTTTCCATCAGGTGAGCCTCCTGCCCGTTTGCCCCCTTAGTCCCATAAAAAAAAAACTTTAATTTTTATTTTTAATTTAATTAATTAGTTTTTATTTTTAAAACATACGATGTCTCGATACTTTTTTGTTACACATAATAGCGAATTTACGGGAGGAATAAAATGTTTATTTTTGTATTCAATTATAAAAGTTACATAATATAACCATCATATATAGCCATCTTATAACATTTTCGTATACAAATTATACACCTTCCCTGTTGGACCTTCTGTTGACCTCTCATCCGGACGGCTACCTGGTCTCCGTCGATCCCCCTCTTGGTTCGTCGGACCACTGTCTTGTCCGGAGTACAGTGCCAGTGACGCGCTCAACACGGCCTCGCTTTGCGGGCTGTCGCCGTGTATGGCATTACAGGTCAGCGGATTGGGACGGGATGCGGTCATTCTTTGCGTCCTACCCATGGGGACAAATTTTCTTCTCGCCAGATGATCCAGACGTCGTTGCTGACGCTGTCACCGATGTGGTACTTCAGGGTATGGAACTATTTATTCCGTTCTCTGCAGTGCCCATTGGAGGCAAATCCCAGCCTTGGTTTGGTCACTCCTGTAAGACGGCATCTCGCCGAAAGCTGGAATGCTACCAAGCCTGGGCTGGCGCATCGGCGTCTAGTGATGTAAATACGAGCGCCTTTAAAAAGGAGTATAACTTTGCCTCCAGGTCCTTCAAAAATAGTATCGCTAATGCGAAGTCGAAGCACATCGGCAGAATTGGCGAGAGATTGGGGCGTCTCCCTTCAGGAACACGTGCGTTTTGGTCTCTCTCCAAAGCTGTTTTAGGGAATTTCTGTAAGCCTTCTTTTCCACCTCTGCACACGGAGAATGACTCGCTGGCTCATACCGCGAAGGAGAAAGCCGAACTACTGGGCACTCTCTTCGCGTCCAATTCGACTCTGAATGACCAAGGAAACTCACCACCGACAATCCCGCGGTGTGATACTACCATGCCGGAAGTTCAGTTTCGGCAAAGTGCAGTTCGGAAAGCACTTCTTTCCTTGGACATTCATAAGTCGAGTGGGCCCGATGGCATCCCTACGATCGTGTTGAAGACATGTGCTCCGGAGTTGGCACCGATCTTAACGCGTCTTTTCCGGCACTCTTATTCACTAGGCGTAGTCCCGAAATCCTGGAAGGCCGCCTTAGTGCACCCGATCCCAAAAAAGGGCAACCGCTCGGATCCGTCCAATTACAGGCCTATAGCCATTACCTCCTTGTTCTCCAAGATAATGGAGTCCATTATTAACTGCCAGCTCCTGCGGTACCTAGAAGAGCACCGGCTGATCAGTGACCGCCAGTACGGCTTCCATCGAGGTCGCTAAGCCGGTGATCTTCTAGTTTACCTAACACATAGATGGGCAGAAGCAGTTGAGACCAAGGGGGAGGCGCTTGCAGCCAGTCTGGATATAGCGAAGGCCTTTGATCGAGTATGGCACAAAGCGCTTCTTTCGAAGCTACCTTCCTTCGGGCTCCCCGAGAAATTATGCAACTGGATCGCCAGCTTTTTGGCAGATCGGAGTATCAAGGTCGTTGTCGACGGTGCTTGCTCTGATCCTAAATATGTCAATGCTGGTGTTCCACAAGGCTGCGTACTGTCTCCTACTCTGTTTCTTCTGCATATCAATGACATGTTGCAAATCAGCAACATTCATTGCTATGCAGACGATAGCACTGTGGATGCCCTGTACACTGGCCGCGCTAATATTTCTCGGGAATTCGTCGACGAGAGCCGGAACAAACTTGTGTCTGAAGTCGAATCTTTGTTAACCAAAGTCTCGGATTGGGGTCGACTAAACTTAGTCCAATTTAACCCCAAAAAGACACAGGTTTGTGCGTTAACCGCTAAAAAGTCGCCATTTATCGTAGCTCCTCAATTTGAGGACACTCCTCTGTCTCCCACAGCCAGTATCGGAATACTTGGCGTCGACATCTCGAGCAACGTCCAGTTCCGTGGTCAATTGGAAGGTAAGGCCAAACTGGCCTCAAAGAAGCTTGGTGTGCTCAGCAAGGCGAGACAGTACTTCACGTCGCGTCAGCGTCTTATTCTTTATAAGGCGCAAATTCGGCCCCACATGGAGTACTGTTCTCATCTTTGGGCGGGAGCTCCCCAGTACCAGCTACTTCCATTTGACCGCATTCAACGTAGGGCGGCTCGAGTTATCGACGATCAAGCTCTCTCCGATCGGCTTGATCCTTTAGCTCTGCGTAGAGATGTTGGATCACTCTGCATCTTCTACCGCATTTATCACGGGGAGTGTTCCGAGGAATTGTTCGGACTGATCCCGGCTGCTGAATTTCATCATCGGACATCGCGCCAAAATAGTAAATTCCATCCACACCACCTCGATGTCCAGCGTTCCACCACAGTGCGATTTTTAAGGCATTTTCTGCCTCGCACAACCACTCTGTGGAACCAGCTATCGCCGGCGGTCTTTCCGAACCGCTACGACCTGGCCACCTTCAAGAAGAGAGCGTACACTTTCCTTAAAGGCCGGCAACGCATCTGCAAGCCCTGCGGTGTCGCAGATGTCCATGGGCGGCGGTGATCACTTTCCATCAGGTGAGCCTTCTGCCCGTTTGCCCCCTTAGTCCCATAAAAAAAAAAACGATGTGGCAGCCCTGCACGGTTGTCTACCGAGTGTATACCGAACGCGACGCGCGTAGGTATAACTCGATTTCCGACCTTTTGTATGAAGATGGAATACTGTGTGTAACATTACCGTGATATGATCAAGGGTTGTATACTTACTGTCAATTAGTGCCCAAAATATCGCGAAAACTCATAAAAGTATGGTAAAAAGATGGTAAAAAAAAAGAAAAATATGGTAAAAATTTCTTGATAATAATAATAATAATAGTTTATAATTATATTATTTTTATTTTATTTATAAGTAAATATTATTGTAAAATGTTGTATAATTTATTATTTTTTGAGATAAGTTTGTTTTCATGATAAAGTACTTTATCTTATTCGATTTGTAAATAAGTCTTTATTAGTTTTGTTTATGGACTACTTACATTTTTATAGCGAAGTAAACCATTCGGTAAATTTGCACGAAAGAACACCTTACAAAAAAACATAAATGGATGGTTAAGATTTACTGTCGTCTCTTGAGTCATTCTTTGAGCTACTAATATATCTTCTGAAAATAGTTAAAATGTGCTAAGTAAATTTTTGGATACAACGATCTGTTTTAATATCAAATGTTTAATTAAATACTAATTAACTTACATATTTTGTTAAGTTAACAGTAAAATAAAATATTAACGTATTTACAATACACAAGTTTTAAAAAGCAAATATAAATTCGTATATTTTTACTCTTCGGCCAACAAAATATTTTTATTATTTAAAGTTGAACTGGAACTATCAGAGCCTGGAGAAAGGTCTATGAAGCCCTTAGGAGGGGAACATCGATATGTACATAAATAAGAGACACGGACACAGTCGCGAGCAACACCAGTTAGCAATAAAATTTCATTCTAACATAGTGATGAATTCAAGTTTTACCGGTAATTTTAACAAAACAATAAATATTAAGTTACACTACTCAAATTAGTTGCTCAGACTTTGAAGTAAATAGGTAGGTACTTTTTGCTTTTTATTATAATAGTATTATGCATAAATAACAAATTACAAAATCACGGAAGTAATAAGTTTTTAATTAAACGGATTTTTTTTAAATAAACCTATTTTTTAAATGTTTCCTTAATACAGTGTCAAAGAGCATTAATAGCGATTTTTATATTGTGTATTTTTCTATTCGTAGCTTTGGTGCTGAATTAGGTATTGTTTATTTTCAAGGTTTTTTTTTAAATCAATCGTTATATAATAATGTATGATATATGATGTTAAGTTGATTAGTTAAAAAGTTGAAGCTTGAACTTATTACAAAGATCATAGATCATATTTTGTTTTAATTTTAACTAAATAGTTATTCATTAAGTTCCGGAGAAAAAGGATCTTGATAGACCGATAGAAGAACAGAAGGACAGAAAAGATTCTGTAAGTGAAAACATATCCGAAAAGTTTGTGGCTTATTGAAAAAACTTAAATAAGAATATATAGAGGCATTCGTAGTTGGCGTGGGTAGATTATTATCGAAAACTTTTTGTCATCCGTACCTCACTCAGTGTCTAAAGAAAATGGCGCTGAAATATAGACAAGCTAGTTCCCGTTCAAACGTTCAAAAAAAAAAAAAAACAAACTGTTTCAGTATATTTTACATATTAGTAATATTTTGTAGAACGAAAAGATTTTCAAGTGAAAATGTTTGTAATTTTTTGTTCTAATGTTTAACTAACTATAAAGGGCTAGTCTGACTCGCGCACCAAGGTTTCGTACCGAGAAACATTGTGTTGTTTTTACCGGGCGGGTTGCTCCTGGTACTTCTCTAATATTAGAGTGGACCGTGTGAGCCACCCTTTATTCGTCGAGGAGGGAGATACACCATCTCATTCAGAAATTAACCCTAATCCCATAATGAGGCCATGAGATGTTTGATGACAAATGCGGCCGGCCTTATCGTTCGTCATAATTGAACGCTTTAGTGAACCTGAGGTGTCTCATTAAGACGAGTAAGGTTTTCGATAGGTTTTTGTGGGTTGTGCTGGTTTGTTTAACCAAGTTTAGAGTTTCTAGGTGAGTCTCGACAAAACCAATAGATATGCAGGTAATATGCGTTAAAGGCTAAAATTAAAGGCTAAACAGTTATCACCATATCAAATTTCATTAAACTCCTTCCAGCGGTTTTCTTAAACGAAAAATTTAAAAAATTGTGAATTTGACGCCTATATCCATAATAACGACTATTAAAAGAAGTTTTTTCGAAAAATATACAGTGCAAAAATGTGACTCAGTTCTGTAATTGTTGCAGTTTTATTATACCCTATTTCTTTTTCTGAATTTATTTCAGTAAGTATATATCAGTAGTCTAAAATATATCAGAAGTACTTCTTATAACAGCTATCTGCCAGTGAAAGCCCCGTCAAAATTAGTTCAGCCCTTTCGGAGATAACCCTGAAGAAACAGAGACAGACACACAAATAATTTAAAAGTTGTGTTTTTCATATAACTACAGTAGGTTTATAACTTCATATGCATTTAGTAAAAAGCTGTTATTTTGACACTTCAAATTATATAGGTATAATTTTTTTGGACTAGATTATGAAAAATTATTTATTCAATACAATTCTAGCACAAGCGAACAAAAGAGTACAAGGAATCAGGATTTTCTTTCGAAAGTAGCATTGCCCGCGGCTCCGCCCGCGTGCAATGACCAAAAACCAAATTCTTAGGTTTTACATATTAGTATTACATTTCAGTTTTTGTATTTTTCTCAGAAATGAGACATTTTCTCGCGGTAAAAAGTATCCTATATGTTGACCCGGATAATCAGCTATCAATATACCAAATTTCATCAAAATCCCTCTAGTGGTTTTTCTGTGATGCGGTAACAGACAGACAGACAGACAGACAAAAATTATAAAAACTATAGATTCGGCCTCTGTATCGATAATAATGTTTATTGCAATAAGATTTTCCAAAAAATATCTAATGTACAGATTCGGCTTAGCTAAAATTTTATAATATGTATAGACAATAAATGTTAAACTTAGTAAAATAGAAAACAACATAAACGTCACTTTCCTTCACCGAGACAAGTGGTAATCATGTTGGAAATGATTCGCACGTAGAAAAAAATGTATCTACTAAACAATAAAATTAATAAATAACAATTAAAGTGAAATATTACTTTAGTCTATTATTTCTTTTTCTAAAATTCTTTTTAAGTATGAAACGAAAACAATTTACCGCATGACATAATACTTTTCTAGAGAAATATATGTATTTATTTTTCAATTGCTTTTATAGTAAAATATACGTTAAACGTGATTATTTAGTGTTATTAATGCGACTGTAGCCTCTGAATAAAGAAAGACCGACCAAAAAGGATGACGGAAAAATCGATTTTCGATACATTCATACATCGACGGAAGTATGACAAAGGAATATTTTTAGATGGAATATTTTTAGATAGAAAAGTGTAAAGTTTTGTAAAATATTTTTGAAAATTGTCTTTATCATTTTTCTTTTTGATTCGATGAGCATATTTTTATTTATGTTATTATAATCGGGATATCGATTTACTGTTCATATAATTCATCAGTCAAAGTGCTTTGTGGATACGTAGGTATACTTCAATTAACAACCTAAAATAATGAATATACCTAACAACAAAAACAAATATAACAGACCCGTAGATGTAGTTAGTTCATACTGTGCGCATAAGAAGTAAGTCTGATTAATAGGTATATTTTTTATCTATAAAGGTAGTAATAGTGTTGCTTAATATTTTAACTTTAAATAATAGAAATCTAAATTAATATTTTAACTTCTTTTAAATTACATATAAAACAATAATATTGCTTAGAAAAATAATATAATAATAGCAACACTAAGTAATATTAGTAAATACCTAATAAAGTTTTTTTTTTAATTGTAATATAATAATAAGTAATAACAGCTAAAATTAAATAAATAATATTGCTATATTTAATTATAATACTTATAAATTTTTTTTTTCAAATGTTTAGAAATAATAATCAACAAATATTATAAGGTACATTATTGCCATTTTTGAAATCATTTTTGTAAAATAGCGGGTAGACACTGTCTGTAACAAGTATATGTGTTTGAGACGTCTATAACCTTAGTCTCTCCCGTGACCATGATTGCTGTAAAGCATTCGAAACAACGGGAACCAAAAATCAAAATAAATCCGCGAAATAATCCGAAAGGATAGTTTTATTTAAAATGTTAAATATTCGCGTAAATCTAAGAAAGTATAATATTATAAGCACTTTTGAATCGTCAATTTAAAGAGCGTCAGCGTAGTCAATCCGTGAGGAAGCTACCACCGGCTCGGGAAGCAGTTCTGCTGAGAAGAGTCGGCGAGAAACTCAACAGTTGCTCTTTTAAATATCGAAGTGACAAATTAATAAACATAACATTATAGATTGGCTCTTATTCCCTCCACGACCGCATAGATTTCTTAGAATTTTTTATTAATTTCTTAGAAATTTACCTGGAGGTGATTGATTCTAAAACAGATCACGCTTTGCTCAATAAAATATTTTTAATGTTATCTTTAAAATTTTTGAAAAGGTAAATCTAACAGGACAGTTTTTGGAATATCATTATATTTTTTGGAGTCGAAATCTGGGTGTTACAAGCTTTTTTTTTTATTTTTATTCTAGTAGGTGTGGCTATTACTGTTTTTAAATAATTCTTAAAATTTTTGAAAACAAGTAATATATTATCTACCATATTAATATATCATATCAATAACGATTTACTTTACTCCATGAATACCGTATTTTAAGCGGTTAGGAACGATTGTGTCTTTCACATAATATTTCCTATGATTCAATTTGTAACGCATTTTATTTTCTCTTATGTTATTTAAGAGGCATTAAATTTTTATTCCAAATGAATGTTTATTCTTAAGAGTTAGGGACTAGCTATACGATTATTAGTACATATGAAACCCTTGATAGTATAACAAAATTGTTCATAGGTAACGTTGTATCTATTTTAATTGCGCTAGATTTGTGTTCAAGCCAAAACTTATGTCGTTCGTTCTAAATGCAAAGCTATCATATACTCGTAGCTATCAATTAGAATAAACTATTTAAGTGGATAGATAAATTAGTTATCTAAATTATTAATGGTCGTATTGCTGGTTAAATGTAAAATGTTAAGTATATATATATATATACTAGCGGCTCACCCTCGCTTCGCTCGGGTTCACCTCTAGAAAAGCACAAACAGATCTATCACACGGGAACTGTTTATTTTTCCGGGATAAAAAGTAACCTGTCGTTAGACCTGCACTATAAGGTATCAGCATGCCAAATTTTACTAAATTAAGTGCATAAGTTGTTGTGTACTGAGCTGTATAAGTTACTATAGTTTTTAACTATCCCACGGGAACTCTTTAATTTTCCGGAATGAAAAGTATCAAATTTCATTTAAATCGGTTCAATAGTTTCGGAGATTAGCCCGTACAAACAGACAGAGAAACAACTGACTCGGTTTTTAGCATTTTTTTCTATCATCTATGTACAGACATTCGACCCCTACAGTTTTATTATTTATATATGTATATTCAGATAGAATAAATAACGTATAATAAAACAGTAATATATAATAATGAAAATAGTTATAGCGAGTGTACCTTAGGACATAGACATATACTATGTAGAACTTTTCTATAGACCTTTTTAAGACTTACAATTTTCTTGCACAATGTTTTGATCTATGTCTTAAGGTTGAACCAACGTTAGCCATATAAATTTCTAAGGACGGTTCGATAGAACCAGTTATTTTGTTTTCCCGTGGGAATGAATAATTAGCCTGTCGTAAAAGGTATCCTAAATGTTGACCCGAGTACTGAGTTTTATCACTATACAAAATTAAGTTAAATTCGGTTGAGTACTTTTTGCGTGAAACGCGCACATCGATTTGACTGTTTTATTATAGGTATAAATAAGAATAAATATTGCGAGTGTAACTTAGGAGATAGACATATACTATTCAGAACTTTTCTGTAGGACTTTTCAAGACCTACAATTTTAAGTATATTGTTTTGATGTATGTATGTCTTAAGGCTTAGACAGCGGAAGGTTTCTAGAGAGGACTCGATAAAACCAGTTATTGTATTTTCCCTTGGGAAAGAAAGATTTTCTTGAAGTAAAAGGTATCTAGGCAGTGGTATCCCAGTGGTAACGCGCTCGCTTGGGAAACCGAGTGAAGCAAGTAGTTCAAATCCCGGGTCTCGCACCTCTGATATTTTCATGTGCGAATCATTTCTAACACAATTACCATTTGTCTTAACGGTGAAGGAAAACCTGCATGTCTGACAGAACCTAGCAAGCTTTCGAAATACATGTGAAGTCCACCAACCCGCACTTGGTTAGCGCGGTGGACTATGGCCTGATCCACCTCGTACTGAAGGGAGGCCCGTGCCCAGCAGTGGTACGTTCAAAAGGGCTGAATACATATATACATACAAAAGGTACCCTAAATGTTGACTCGAGTAATAAGTTACCACTTCACCAAATTTCGTTGAAATTGGTACATTACTTTTCGCGTGAAACGCGCACACAAAACCAGACATACAGGCAAACAGACAAACAGACATTTTTTTAAATAACTGTTGTTTTGGGGCCTATGTTGTGTACATAATACGTTATAGATAAATTAAACATCTATCCCACGGGAAAAGTACAATTTTCCGGGATAAAAAGTTACCTATTTATTATTCTGATGTATGAACTATATTATTGTAAAGTTTCATCAAAATTCAATCAGTAGTTTTTGTGTACTAAGCTGTATAAGTTGTTATAGTTTTTTAACTATCCCACGGGAACTCTTTAATTTTCCGGGATTAAAAGTATCTAAGATGTTGCCCGGGGATATAAGGTACCACCGTGCAAAGTTTCATTTAAATAGGTCCAATAGATTCGGAGATTAGCCCGTACAAAGAGAAAAACAGACAAACAGCTCGCTCGGGTTCGTCCATACATACGAATATGTTGTATTATCTCTTTAACCATTTGTCCAAATTATATGCAGTAAAAGGGAAAAGTCTTTTGTTTTAAACATTTTAGACGATAAATTTACTTATTTTGATACGAATTCATAATTGTTGATAATATGACCAATAAACATGACCTACCGATTTAAATTATCTTTTTAATATAAAAAACTACTTTTTGGGACTTAAATATAAAAGATAGACATATGCTGTCGCTGACTTTTTTGTAGGCATTATTAAGCTCTACAACTTTTCTCTAGAACATAATCATGTATCTCTCATCGTTAAGGCAGCGTTCGTAAGAAACGTTTTCGTTTGACCGTTTTTTCTCCGACTTGTTTTGCAAATCCGACTACCACGAAAAAGCCTTTTCATTTTTCGGGTTAATATATAGCCTATGACACTCAGAAAGAACGTGGCTTTCTATTGGTAAAAGAATTTTGAAAATGGGTTCAGTAGATCCAGAGATTACCCCCTACAACGTCACAAACTCACAAACTCACAAACTCACAAACTCACAAGATCACAAACTTTACCTCTTTATAATATTAGTATAGATATATATATATGTATACATACATTTATTACTCTAGGATAATCTAAAGAGATAAAATAGTAACAGAGCAAAATTTGTAAGTAACTACGTGATTTCTTTTTAAAAACAATGACGTTACGTTTTGTGAATATAGACCCCAAAACAATAGTTTTTGATTTTTTTTCTGTTTGTCTGTACATAATTTCTTTCCATGCAAAAACGACTGAACAAACTTTAAGCAAATTTTATGAATTTTGTTACTCAAGTCAAAATTAGAAATACTTTTTACTACAGGAAAATCTCTCATTCCTACGGAAAAACAATAACTGGTTCGGCCGCGTTTTTCTTCATACAATAAGTTTAATGATTTATTACACAAAAACTATCAGTAGCAGGGTTATAATATATTTTGTGAATATTTTGTACAAAATTGGCTGAACTACGACGGTGTATTGTTATAAAAACTGTTTTCAAACGCTTACATAAGTAAAGCTGGCTAAACCTAAAGAGATACAGTAAGACAAGTTGCAAAAAAATTGTAGGTCTTAAATAGGCCTACAAAAAGGTCCGGAAGACCATGTGTCTACCTCCTAAGGTAGACAGACTCACATAACTAATTTTATCTATTTAAAACGTACGAGTACCCAGGGACGTACCCGTGTTAAGCGAGGGTATGTCGCCAGTATAACATAATATAATCATATACATAATATGTACTAAAGATGGTAATGAAAACCGTTCTATGCAGAGTTCAAGGGGATTATGGAAGGACAGAAATATTTCCGTACTGGCGATATAATGATAATCACATTTGAAAATTACGGCTGCATGAATTAATAGAGGTGCGCTTCTGCAATAGAATACGCAAGCTGATTTCGACTCGCCTTCCAACCGAAATGGGTCAAAATTACCATTTTCAGCTGAGAGCCTCATAATTTGTGGGAAGATGTGTTCGTTACTGTGAGTATCTGGCAAGTTTGACTAATGAACTGTTTTCCTTCGCTCTATCGCACGGCAAATTGTTATGTACATAACTAATTGCACCCTTCTTAAATAACATTCATTAGTTTCGTTACATACCTGTTTTGGTGTTTGGAACGCATTACTGTGTTTGTACAAATATTCTCATCTAGGTATATATATTTTTGTTGGGACATTAACACACAGCACCATCTAGTTCCATGGTAAGCTACGAGGCTTGTATTATGGAAACAAGATAGTTGATACACTACACATGTATAACTTTAAATACATACATATTATAAATATAAATACCTATGACTGGAGTACAAACATTCGTGCTCATCACACAAATGAATGCCCCCAGCGGGACTCGAACTCACGACCACTGGCATAGCAAGTAGGGTCGCTACAAAATGAGCCAAACGTGTTGTCATATAAATGAAAATAATTGTTCGTATGTTTGTCCTCTATGCGTTCCTAAATCATTCAAGCACCCTAGGAACGCACCCAAACGAAACGAGGGCATGTCGATAGTTTTTAATAAAATAGTGTAACCAAAAGTATTTACCACTTGACCAAAACATATAAATAACAATAAAAACAAGTTTGCTCGAAACAGTACACCTAATGAAATTAATATAATTTCATTAGGTATACTATTGTAATTGATTCTAAAATAAGTATATTTCATTTTAAAATGAAACATTTTTATGTAAATAAGGTCGTTATTCGTATATCAATATTGGAATTTAAATTTATATTATTTTGAGACATATCCAAGCGTGTTGACGCAAAATTAGCTTTATGGATGATCGGCTTAATTGCTTACCTTTAGAGGAAAGACTTCCTTTAAAAACATGAAATCGTAAGAGTGTACTGAGGTTTGAAATTGGAATCGCGTACTTACATTTCGTAAATTACCAGTTCTTCGTGTGTGGCAGCTGGGAGTGACGGGTCACGTGAGCTCATTACGCTGTCATGACGCAGCCTCCGATTGCTTGCAAGATCTCTCATCACGTCAAGATTAATGCACAAACAATAAGACAATTGACTGACTAATCCGCTGAGTAACATTAATCGGTTAGATCATATGTCATCAATATAAAGTGGCATATTAAATATAGCTTACGGTCTGCAAATATTAAAGCTATATGACTCAAAGGGTTTTTTGACGAATAAATTGTAGCTGTCTACGAGATCTACGAGAATATATCTTCTAGAAGCAATCTATATGCTTTCATATTAGAAAGAAGAAGTGACATATCTACTAAGGCAAATCAATCATCATCAAAATATATTACATCAATCAGACATTGATGTAATATATTTTTACAGTTAACACCTCCAGGTAAATTTCTAAGAAATTAATTAGATTTCTAAGAAATCTATTGTTAACTGTAACGCCGGCGTGTCCGCGGTCGTGGAGGGATTAAATATATTGTCATTAAATTTAAGTTTAAATGAAATACTAATCTAAATGTGGAAATAGCAACAATAAAGATATTTCAACTCAAACTTTGATCCTCTGTAGCGCCTCCAGGAAATGAAATTCAAAACGCTTTAAAACATGTTTTGACCATAACATAAACTTGACTTCACATATTTACCTACAATATGTTGGCCCTATTTAAACTTATTATGGGATTTAAAAATCGTTTGTAAATACGACACAGTAGTTTTTAGGATGAGGATATATCAGCTAGGCCAAGCAACTGTGATTGACTTCGAATATTATTGAGGAAAGATATTATACCTACTGAGATTATATTATCAAGCTTTTAAACAAAAAAAAACTAAATTAAAATCGGTTCATCCATTAGGCGCTACGATGCCACAGACACACAAAAACACACGTTTAAGTTATAACATTTTACGCCGGATATTAGAAACTAAGCGAAATATCGAATAAAACTCACTTTTCATTTTATTTCGTCGACATCTATAAAAATGTATTATGAAATTAAAACGCCCCCAAAATAATAATATTCCAAACAAAAAAAAAGAAATTTAAATAAAGTAAATTATATCTTATATTTAAATTTAACGCATTAAATAACCAACATTTATTCGTTTATGAAAATAGATATTTTTAAGCATTAAAAAAATATTTTTCATATACAAATACGTATTTAATTACTCTAAATAAATATACTCGTACGAGTATATTTATTTAGAGTAACTAAATACTCTTACATACAATGTACATAAATTACTTGTCTGACCTACGAATCCCTGTAAAACAATATAACACAATAATTTGATTGGACTTGGCTAAACTATAAATCTAAAATAAATATTTGTCTAATATTATTTTAAAATCGCTTTAAAAACGCATTCCTTAGTACCGTACTTTCCTTTTGTTTGATTTAAGCATACAATAAGAGGTTGACCTTACTCTTTATACCTTGTAATATTAGTGTATTCCTTTCATTAGTGTATTCATTACTTAGTCGCCTGGTACTTATCATGATGTCAACTGCCTCAGTGGTGTAGTGGCTACCGCTAGCATGTACGGCTGCACACCCGGAGGTCCCGGGTTCGAGTCCCGGGTCGGGCCAAGTTTAGTTATTGAGTCTTTCTGTATAGTAAGTCTCAGTAACAGCTCGGAGTTGGGAAGTTGGCGGTGCTTCACTCCCGTGCCTCGGAGAGCACGTAAAGCCGTCGGTCTTGCGCCTTAACTCTCAACGGTCGTGTCGAGTGGTCCCACGGGAGTATGAGAGTGACAGGAATAGAGAGTGCACTTGTGTCTGCGCGTACACTTGAGCACTATAATATCTCCTGCGCAGTTGGCTAATCTCAAGGAGATTGGCCGCCGTGGCCGGAATCGGCTAGGAGAACATCATCATGTCATATGTGGTACTCTTAGTAAATAATAAAAAGCGTTGTGATGGTCTAAATATTATTTATTTATTTTAATAAGGTTTGCTAGTGGTTATACATGTTTTACAAGAAATGATATAAGTTAAATAATTAAAATACAGCACAATTATGAATAACCGTTTAAAAGAAAACTGAACTGAAAAATATAGTAATTAATATTCTAGATTAATTATTAGCTTAAATATTAGCTTAAATAAATTGAATAAAAATATAGCAAAAATTTACAAATGATAATTAATTTTATAAATATTTATAACTTACAATGTATATAATGTATAGTGCAGAAGATGTAGTTTAATTTCCGATCCCCAAACTCATAGAACGTAGCAATATGAATAATTATATAAGGATTATACTATTTCTCTATAGGGAGAAGTTCCTAAGCTATTTTCTTAAATATTTTCCACCAAGTTGATTATTGTGAGTAGCTTCATTTCAAAATGAAACGAATGAAACTCGTCAACGAGACGGTAACTAATAGAAGGAAAAAATAATAATTAATTTATAATATGTATAATTTTTTTATGTATAATAAAATAATATGTATAATTTAAGGGCAGTGGTAGCCCAGTGGTAACGTGCTCGCTTGGGAAACCGAGTGAAGCGAGTTCAAATCTCGGGACTCGCACCTCTGATATTATCATGTGCGAATCATTTCCAACATGATTACCACTTGTCTTAGCGGTGAAGGAAAACATCGTGACGAAACCTGCAAGTCTTAGAGAACTTAGCAAGTTTTCGAAAGACATGTGAAGTCCGCCAACCCGCTCTTGGCCAGCGTGGTGGACTATGGCCTGATCCCACTCGTATTGAAGGGAGGCCCGTGCCCAGCAGTGGGACGTTAAAAAGGGCTGAATATATGTATGATTTAATGGCCACATTGTTTTTGTGTAAAAATAGTATTCTTATCAATTTACTAAACATGAAAATTTAAGTTCTTTATTAAATATTTATTAAGAATTTTTGTTTAGTGTCAAACATCTCGTAGAAGTATTTTTTTATTTTATATTTAGAACAATTACTATTTTACTGCTATTTCATTAAAGTAAATTGATTTTTATAAATAGAGCTCTAGTTCACATATTGCAGTGATACTTGAAATACTCTACAATTTCTTTCAAAAGAAAGCTGGCTTTGTCTGCTTCCGAAATTCGCGTCCACAGCGTTTCGAACGATCCTCATATACTGAGTGCTTGGAACTCGACTCAAAGCCTGATTTTCTACAGCGATAAAGTTAATACCGACAAGTTCGACCGCTTCACTTAAATTTATGTCGTCTGGAAAATTTATAAAATACTGTCAAGGTTAAGAGAATGCAAGTTATCTAGATATTAATATCATTTCCTCCATCACTAAGTATAATTAGGGTGCCATTAGAAATTTTCATGTGAGTGATCTGAATCTTACTTTGTTCTATCATAAATGTTCTATTACAATTAGTACGTAGGCGACCGAGCTTCATTAGGCGTTTTGTAGAATCTTGTTTTTCCGGAAAAGATGTATATATATATATATATATATATATATATATATATATATATATATAATATAATATAATATGAAATTATTTATATTATATACTATTATTACCGTTTTCATGTGATTTGAAAGTAACAAAGAGATTATAAATAATAAAAAATGAATACAACAAAAACAAAGTTTTAAATTGGATAAGAACGAGAGACGAAAATACATTTGAGTTTTTTTATAAGGCACGTACATATATATTTCAAATATTTCTTATCTGTTTTCAAACAAAAACAATTATATTTTTTTAATTTATTTACATTGGTTAAAGTTACTTTTAATTTATTAAAATAAATATTATGATAATGCGTACTTTTAATAATGAAAGTTTTGAAATAACCCTAATCAAATGAACATCTTATTATATAAAATTCTCGTGTTACGATGTTGGTCCGCGATGAACTCCGAAGCTACTTATTTGATCTTGACGTTTTGTTTTTAGAATATGTGATTTGTTCCAACTTAAAAGATAGAAAATATAAATAGTCTAAAATAGTCTTATTATGCCGATTATTTCCTTTATTTTTTCCAAAATTAACAATTTTCATATCCCGAGAGAGATTACGTTAAGAGAACCTGAGAAACGGCTACTCTAAGCTACAAATTCTACCCCCAAGCTAAAGAAAAAATAATTAAAGAGTGTATTACAGCAACGCGTGGCCGGCTCTGCTAGTATGTATAAAACTACTTACTAATAATTTATTTGGATGTATGTGGTATACTTATAAGGATGTGAACCTCTGTTGACTTCTGTGTGACTCTAACAAAAATTAGCATTTAAAGCTTAATAATTCACAAACTGATCTCTTAATAGAAAAATTGTTTTCACAAACCTGCAATATTTTTGAAAGACATATCCAACGACAACCCAAACCATGGGGTAGACGAGAAAAAAACTATCCCCACTTTACATGTGGAGGAGATACCTACCCTAAAAAAAAAATTTCAAGTTTTTATTTTACCAATTTGTATACGTTTTATTATTGTTTCTAATGTGTATATCCATGCTAAATTACAGATTTCTAGTATTAAGAATCTATGAGCTAAGCTGCGGACAGACGGATGGACGGACATGGCAAAACAATTCCAAGAAGGATTTCTTTCCGGTTCCGTTTCACTACAGAACCCTAAAAAGGCGACAAAATTTATAAATATGGCCAATTTATTTTATCTGAGACTATCAATTTCCTAGAAACGTATCTGATAGCAATAGAAGATGCATCGCGACTATTTCGAAACCAATGGCTTAGGTTAAAGGTTGAAATGAGGACAGATTTGACCGGTCTATTTGAAGATAAGGGGTCGCAATAAATCTTATTTTGTACCTACGAAATGGTATCTGTTCTGTTAATACTTATGAGAATGTAATCTATACTAATATTACCTATAACGTGGTAAAGTTTGTGAGTTTGTGACGTTGTAGGAAATTTGGTTAGAAGATAGTTTGTGATCATGTATTAAAAAATCTCCTAAAACATTCATATAAAACGGTAAGAAACGTTAAAATTACGATATATATACATATATATGCTTTATTAAAAAAGTTTAGAACTTAATTAATCCTTTTATTTATTAAATTAGTTAAGACATTATGATCAAGTTTGGAGCGGATTGACCCTTGACGGCTTCAATCTTATTGTTTGACTGTAACTTCACAAGAGATTATGAAATTTCAGTTTGACTTTGCACAATTTTGTTTGTGGATACCTAACTAAACAAATCTGTGTGCCTCTTGCTACTATTGATTACACTTTAACATTCGTATTTAGTGGTATATACTTATTTGTTGGTGGTTTCGTCCGCGTAGAAAGTGTAGTTTTTCAATTCTTTCAACAAACTTATCTATTTAAAAGTTGAGAAATAAATGTTGCAGAAATTATATAACATATTATATTTTCCTACGGATATGGGTATATAATTTCCTATTTATTAGGCATTTACCTTCACATAATTATGTAAAAATAGAGTTTATGTACGATTTTTGCCTCTTTGGCTTTTGGAAATCAGCAGATTATTTATTGATTTGCATGCTTATCAAGATGTAATTAACCCACTATACCTTAATCTGACGGTTTCAAGTGTTACTACCTTATCAAAATATTTTTTAAATATTTTTATCCGTACTAGGGCCTAGATGCGCGTCCTTATATAGAGGACTTAGGCACATATTTTATGGTGGAGGTACTCAACAGAGTGCAAGGTATCCCCCCTTATATTCTCTTGGGCTCCCCAACTATAATAAATATAATAAATAAAATTATTTACTTTATTCGGAAGGTATACTTATGTCAATTATATGAATTTTTCGCACTGTGTGAGGATGATTTCCTGAAAAGCTTTGTGTATGTACTCTCAGCGCAAACTCAGTAAAATTTTTAATCAGCTATATAAATATAATATATATATTTTTTTCTAAGATTATAAAAGTTCCCCTGCACAATAGACAGAAATAAGAGTAATTATTTACTTCGTTCTTTAATATCCGCTAGCACGAGTAATAATAAACATGTCTTTTATGTAGACACCATCGATGCTGTTTATATTAAAATATATAATAATGAATTACACTTAATACTGAGCAATGGAATAAAGAACATAACATTTATTTTTATAAACTATTCGTGTTAAACGATTTAGTCATTTTTATCCTGGATTCATTAAAGAATTTAAAAAAATATTTCGGTCTCAAATACAAAAAAAATATTTTAAAACGGTCCCATACGAAAGAGCGTAGGAAATAAAATTCTATTATTATAGATTCAAATTATTACCTGTAGTTTTACAAAATTTGTGAAATAATAAATAGACAAAAATGCGTGAAACTATTTTATTTATATCAAAAAAGCCGATTACGACTTTGCGCCATTCATGGCTGTTAATTGTACTATTTTATGGCGAAAGTTTGTAGCGTGTGTATGTTTATTACTTCTTCTGCTGAACAGTTGGATGGATTTGGATGAAAATTATACAGATAGACTTTAACCTGGAGAGAGATATACTACAAGAAAGTGAGTGTAAGTCGCTAGTTAAATAATAAATTCGCAATACAAGAAATAAAAGAAGTGCTATCATTTTGTGATAACTTTTATTTTCATAAACCTTTTGCTTAGAATGACATAATTTTTCTCTTGTATTAAAAGTAACGTTTCGGTCTGAAACACAAAAAGACACAGTAAGTACCAAAATGTTTGATAAAAAATATTTTTTTTAGTGTAATAAACCACTTGTCATGAGCTGATCCATTCGTTCAATTCCTGCAACTGAATTTGAAGGACTAATTTTCAAGGCGTCCCACTATATTATTATTACATGAAATTAGTGTCTGTAGGATAAAAAAATGAAATTGCTGGAAAAGACACTATTCATTTTTTCTATATTATGTTTTATGTTATTTTCATATAATTTTCTATATATATATATATATATATATATATATATATATATATATATATATATATATATATATATATATATATATAGAAAATTATAAATACATGTTATAATCAAACTTTAACTGATCCGCGTTGGTAGATACATGGAAAAACTTCTTCTAACAATCATTTTTATCGATACAGAGCTATTTACAGGTTTTTAATATTTACCGTCTTTTACCGCATCACGAAAGAATCATTGGATGAACTAATAAATAATAATATCATAATGTAACAACTGTTTAGCGGGGTCAACATAAATAATACTTTTATTGCTGAAAGAGGTCTTCTTCTCGAGAAAAGATACAAAGAGTAGACTGAGATTGACTTATATAGAAGACCAGACTAAATGGTTTTACACTAATACCTTCAAAAACAACCATTTTAACTCGGTATCGTACAAAATAAGACATATTATATAATAGGCATATATAAACGTCAGTAATACTTAACTTCCATTGAAATAACATGGGAAAAGCTTTTTCCAAATTCAAAATTTTACAGCTCAAAAACCAATAGACAAATTCGGATGACCAAAACATAATTTTTTTGTAGAGAATTAAACGCTCTACAAAAACGTCTCTTATCATTTTTCGCCAAATCTACTCACAGTTTGTGGGATTTCCAAGGGATATTTTATAATATTGAATTATACTTTTAATCACTGTAACTGAAATAGGAAACTAAGTGTAGTTATAATATTAATAATTCACTTTCAGTTAAAATAACATATGAACGAGTAATGGTAAGAGACTTTTTTGTAATAGATATGAAATAGTACATAGTCACGGACATTTTCAAAATGCTAAAAATAGCTATACTTAATATAATTACTAATAGTTTGCTTTTCGGTTATTGTTGAAATAGTCATATTTTGTTCATGAGTATATTTTGTCAGCCGAAAAGATTTTCAATCACCAGCATTATTATGTAAATTGCTCTGATATTTAAATATAAAATCGCGTAAGTACGAGTCTGACTTGCAGATCGAGGATTTTGTACCGTCACATACTGTGTTGTTTTTACTTTTGTATTTTATTAGATTAACATTAAAATGGTGGTGGGAACTGTTCGCTTGGGAAACCAAGCGAAACGATTTTGACTCCCAGCTCTCGCACCTCTGATATTTTCATGTGTGAACATGTTCAACATGAGTATTACTTATTTACGATGAAGAAAAACCCGCCTGAACCCCCGTATCATCGTTAATATTTTTATTAAATAATAAAGTCATCTCCATTCTTGTAACACACCTTTAGTGTACTGTAAATATGTAAAATATTTTACGAAGTAAATGATGACATTTAAATTATTGATAACAAATCTTAAAGATTTTGTTTTTTATATATAAGTTGTCTAAAATAATATTGGATCTTATACTATATTTTTAAACATACATACTTGTATATATTTTATGAATATTGTCCTTTAAATACTAGATGTACTACAGATTAGAAATAACAAGCACTCTTATAAAAGTAAATAAATACCTAAGCATAGTAGACTCCATTAAACAAAATGTTTCTTCCATGATATAAATAGAATGCAAAAGGATGATCGGCATGAAATCTAAATTCATTAAACTCAAGAGACGATCTATCCATGAATACTGAAAAAATAATTAAATTAAAAATAATATTAGAATTGTCATTAAAAAAGAACTAAACTTTCCATATTTCAATTACTTACGCCTTGTCTATAAAATTTAATATCATTTAAAACTGTATAAAAACTTATATTATATAATAAAATATCATTATATGATTTGTTTTCTTTTATTTAATACTTTTAAATGAATAAAGTGTTTTGTATCTTGAGTTAGTAGCTGGTGATATTGAAATATGTTATTGTGACAATTAATAAAATTATTATTTACTTAGTTTTGTACTTACGAATGTTAGCAACAGCAGCTTCTGTTCCTTCTTCGTTGACTTCGATAAATGCTTTCTGCGTACCCGAGCTGATGCTTAATTTAGCACCGATTAATAAATTCTCTATTCTAGCCAGCATCGGATCAAACATTTTACTCACGTTCATCTGCAAAATATACAGTGTACTTATATATCAATGTTAAATAACTGACAAGTGAGACAAGTAAGACGAAGAAGATCATTTGTAAATGAAAAAAAAAACCATTTTCAACCGACTTCTTCAAAAAGGTGCAGGTTCTTAATTCCATTGTATTTGTTTATATTTGTTACTGCCTTGGTACTTTTAACTGCCTCGGTGGTGTAGTGGCTAGCATGTACGGCTACACACCCGGAGGTCCTGGGTTCGAGTTCCGGGTCAGGCCAAGTTTAGTTATTGAGTCTTTCTGTATAGTAAGCCTCAGTAACAGCCCGGAGTTGGTAAGTTGGCGTTGTTTCATCCCCGTGCCTCGGAGAGCACGTAAAGCCGTCGGTCCTGCACCTTAACTCTCACTGGTCGTGTCGAGTGGTCGTCCCACCGGAGTATGAGAGTGACAGGAATAGAGAGTGCACTTGTGTTTGAGCGTACACTTGTGCACTATAATATCTCCTCGTTGACTAGTCTCAATGAGATTGGCCGCCGTGGCCGGAATCCGTCAGGAAGTAATTATTTGTTACCTCAGAAATCCGTCATTTATTAATCGATATGGACAATTTTTGGTTTGTTTGAAAGTGTATTCTTCCAATTTGGTCCCATTTAAATTTGATAAAAAATACCACCCCTAAGGGTGGAAAAATAGCTAATAATGAAAACCCACTTCTAATTGTCATATTGACTTGAAACTTTGCATGTGTTTTTATTTCCGTTGATAGTGCAGTGTTTCGATATCATTGACCTTATCCGAGGGTAAGACCAGAACGTGGATAGGTGGAACTCTTCGACGGCTAATGGTAGATACTTTGAGTTTGGGCTTATTTTGCTTGATTTGATAATCCCAATACGTTAGAATCAGATTTTAGAGCCAATATTTTTAGTGTTGCTAATAAAAGTGATTTTTTGCTTATCAATCTTCATATAAAAATTGGCATCAAACGGCTTAAACGAATATTTTATTAAAATACTTATTTTTTACTTTGCAACTACTATGTATACACTAAAAAGGAAAAAACTAAAAACTTATCATAAAATCTATCTTAACATAAAAACCTAATCAAATATTTTCAAAGTCAGTGCCAGCCGATATACCAAGCAAATTGACTTTGAAAGTATTTGATTGGGTATCTAATTCTATAGTAAATGAAAACTACCAATCAGTTATTTTTTACTTTTTAGTGTTTTTTGAAGTCGGTCTTCATTTATTTTTTATTTTGTAAACAAGTAATATTTTGAAGACGGAGCGCCACATTTTTTCTCATTAATAACTTCCTATAATAACTGATAACTGTCGAATATATAATATATTTGCATCCACTTACCCTTTCGAGGATGGTTTTAAGATGTGTTGTAGTTTCAATTTTAAATCTAGGAAGGGAAACTTCGACTCTATTTATCGAAAAATCATTACGAGCTTTGTCTAAAGCTGATGGATCCTTTAATTTTTCTTCTAATTCATTTATTCCTTCAATATCTCGAGGTAGAACAACAACAAGAGAAAATGCACTGTCTTGGTATGGAAGTTCAAGGACCTGAATAATTAAAAGTGTTTAAATTTAAAATATATGTAGGTATATATTTTACATGCATATTGAATTAACATATTGTTACGAAAATAATAAAATATATAGTAAAAATGTAGACGTTTTCATAGTAAGATTCGAGTTTTAGAATAACTTTTAACATTTAAGGAAAGCTATATAACAGGTTTTTTTATTTACAGTATTCATATGATTATCTCTATGTCAATATTACTAAACACTTTGTAAAGTAAGTTTTACTAAGGAATTACCTGATCTAGAAGAATATAGTATAATAATTTAATAAAATGATTTCATTAATGTAAGAATGTTAATTTTTTACGTATTTGCAACATTTTGTCGCGTAGTAAAGAGTGTGTAACGTCGTTACTTACACTACAATAATAATAAAAAATGGCACGTCTAAAGCATGCTTAACACACCCAATGACAGTTGTTAACATCTGACAATTAACGATAAGAACAGTTAATCGTAAATTGCAGTCTGTGAGAGAGGAACAAAACATTTTCCAGAAAGGAGTTAATATTACTAGAAAAGATTCGTCAAATACTAGAACCTTCTTTGTTTATGCATATACATAAAAAGGCCGACAGTGCTTAGAATTCAATTGAATTTTGATGCGAAGAGAAGATTGAGAAGAAATCGTAAAAGTGAGGAAAAGTGGAGTAAAGTCATAGCGCAAGTGTAATTCTTGTTGAAATTTTTTTGTACGTACTGCTTGCATAAACTCTTGTAAATTTAAAGTAATATAACACTATTTATAGTGCAGAAGCCATAATATTATGTACATTAATTTCTGATCCTAGAACTCAGAGAACCTTACAAAGTTTTCTCAAATTAAATTTTTTAGTTACCTGAGCATTCAGTTCTTCACTTTCTGTATAATTTAAAAAATTCATTTGATACATCATTTTAACTTTGGTCACTTTGGATTTGCTGATATGAAAGTCTTCATCAGTTGTGTCAGATTCTGTAA
Organism: Brenthis daphne; assembly: GCA_947093115.1. Lineage (NCBI taxonomy): Eukaryota > Metazoa > Arthropoda > Insecta > Lepidoptera > Nymphalidae > Brenthis > Brenthis daphne. The sequence continues at coordinate 2,798,198 of OX352477.1, read as the reverse complement.
ACTTGTTTTTCCAATAGCCCTAAAATTATAAAGAATCTACGCGTTACTATGTTTCTTTCACACTGAAATTAATAAACCTAAACATTGTATTTATAAATTACCTTGAAATACATCGCGTTAACTAATACGACAAATGCTCCTATTAAATCATCCACATCAACCAAATCTTTTATTTTATTATTCGTTTGCTTTTCAACCTGTAGTTAAAAGAATATGATATTATTTTCACAATTGCTTTATCATAAAATATTTAGTTATGGCTATTCACTAGACTGCCGTATGAATATAAGCCATCGGGGAACTGCGCTCGGTTGACTACGTAAGCGACCCTTCGACGCCTCATTAAGGTGAGAAAGGTTCCGTTGGGATTTAGTGGGTCGTACTGGCTTTTCTGGCCGGTGACACCCTCATATTTGTATGTACGCAGGTCGTATGTGAAAATGCATTTTCCAATGTATTTTTTTATTATAAAAATATAAAAAAACCGACTGCGTCAAGAGCGAATTACAGACATGAACAAGTTGATGAAAGAATACAGTATTATGCAGCCGGAGACATACACACACACATACACACACACACGGACAGGTCAAACACGTAACCCTTCTTTGGGATTCACCGCAGTCGGGTAAAAAAACTATCCATCTGAACATTAAATTCGTCCATATCCTTCAGACTGTTTCAGCGGAAGGGAGTAGCGTAAATACGGGTATGGTTTTAATAATAACAAATCCGAAAGTTACATTTTATATTTAAAAAAGCTCAACTTACCCATTGGTTAATTTTTTCTGCTGTATCAGGCGCTTGGAAGTCAACATTTTCTACTTCAGATTTGAATACATCTTTCGAAACAGCAGTAAAGGTTTCGTTTAATTCACCACCTTGCTCTACATAGACTTTACTTGCAATCCTTAGTGTTACGTTTTGTACAGACTGCACTAATGAATTCGTATATGAAAAGACAGCCTTTATCTATGCAGTAAAAGAAAATGATCAATATACCCGAATAGTACGTAAATTATTAATTAAAAATCTATCACAAGCATTTTTTGTTTAAAAACAAAAGGATCCTAGTATCTTGATAAAGAATCCTTAAAATTTTATTATATTATTTTACCTAACGAAAAACATAATTTTTTGTTCCATACAGGGTGGAACAAATCGATGGTTGATGGAAGAAAAGTACCTGAATATTGAAGTTATCAAGATTTACTAAAAGGAAACATTTCTTTATTTAAAAAAATAATATTATGTGCATTTTTTTGACAAAACCTGAACCAGGAATCTAACCAAATAAAAATGAAAAAAAAAGGAAACCGTCACTACTTAATCGAATTAATCGATTAAGTAGTGACGAGTCTATGGTAAGTATGAAATGTCTCGAATGAAATTTATGTTACAATTAATGAAAACGTTGAAATCTTACAAATAGCACATATCAATCCTAACTTAAATCAACTATGTATTATTATATTTAGGGTTTGCATTATATTCTTGTTTAATAACTCAATTGTAATAACATATTCGATTGAATAACTATTACGTTTACTTACGGCGTCATCGTCGGGCATTCCCAAACTGTTAAGAATTTCATCATGAGATTCACCCACAGACGCTAGGGCTACTTGACCTAGGAGCGGCATAACGGAAAATGCTGATTGCACGAAGCTTTTACCGAGGTTTTCTTTAGCTACTTCCTGTAATTAAGCTGATTTACTTAAGAATATATTTAAAAGAGCAAAGTTATGTATAATTATTTCATTAACGGCTTAGTGTTAGAAAATCTGGGTCCTTTTTTTGATTTTAAGACAGTGCTTAGTACTTACGTTATTATATCATTAACTTTATTAATGCTTAATTCTCGGTTACACTTGATTCCTCTTTTTTATTATTAAACCGGTTCTGTTACTTTAGGAATATTTTAAATATTGATGAGTTCACTATATAGTGTCAATCTGTAAGTTCGTTTGTCACATTTTTTTCGAGTATACTAGATGGAATAATGAAAAAGAGTAACTGCAAGAGTTAAGTAACACAATAACTTTGATATACCTACACTTATTATAAAGAGGTAAAGTTTAAAAGTTTTTGTGTAAGGTGTTTAATGGCAGAATCAATAACTCTAACTGAAGTCGGAAAAAGGTCATTTATGGGATAAGGTTAAGCAACTGTAGTGCACTTCCGAGCAAAGCGAGGGTATATTGCTAGTTATAAATGAATGCTAATTTGAAATAAAAATTTTCAATTATTACTTGTAACATCAGGATATTTTTACAATTTAACCATTTCGATTTGAGACGCATTTTTCTTCTCGCACTTGACCAATTTTTGTGCTTTAATAATACTCTATTCGTGTGTTACATGTTTGTGGAAATTTAATTCGTACATAGTATAGAGAAATGTAGTGATACATATTTTAGGATTAACGAGCTTAGAACTTACATTGAACATTCTAGCTGTAAATTTGTTGCTGCCATCGTGAAGCATTTGTTCAAGTTTTAACTCATCATCTGCGTGTAACCCCAGAATCAGAGAAGTAACTGGAAAATATGTAATTAACTGTCATAAAGAACTATTTTTTTTTATTACTTGTCCTTTACAGATGTTTGTTTTTAAATAATAAATGGATGCTGTAAAGCATCCGAAACGTCGGGAACCAAAAATCAAAATAAATCCGCGAAATAATCCGAAAAGATAGTTTTATTTAAAAATGTCAAACATTCGCGTAAATCTAAGAAAGTATTAAGAAAGTATTATAAGAAAGTATTAGATGTTTGTTTGTAAAACCTACGGAAACTGCAGGATCTAGGCGGCTAGTTCTGATCGCAAAAACGAAAAATTATATGAAGAAATTAACTTACGCAGTAATTTATTTGGTTATTTCAATTTTATGTATGCGATGGCAAATACCATAATGATAAAGTTACGGCCGCAGAGACAATAATGTTAATGATGTAGTAGAGTTAATTACAAATGATATAATGAATAATAATATTATGCCTATATATACATATATATATCGAAGCAGCATTAATTTTCTCTATTATTTTCCATTATTTTATCATGACTTATACAGTGGGCGTTATATGGGAAGTGTTGGTTCAAATGAAAGTCGATGCAATCACAGTTGTATTTCAAATTAACAATAATCACTTTGTACATAGTTAAACAGCACTTCACTACACAACCATATACCACTTCACTATTACCACGTATAGACAGTACGGAACGCAAGACAGTTCCTAGTGGAGCGGTCCTAAGCTTGGCTCGGCTCGAAGGCAAGTGTCCAGCCCTCTTAGCACCCCTCCCTTAGCTAGGCTCCGTCGTAGCACGAAGCTCGCCGAGTGTTGGCGATAATACCGAAGGTGCTGCCATCACTCAGGCGTCGTGCCGCGCTTCGTTTAGCGACCGTATTGATGACCGTCTCCGACACGGCCATCCTGCGTGCACACGCCCTCGTGTGTTAGCCGTGTGTTAGCCTGCAACCAAATAATCAACGAAAATACTTGCTCGACTCGGTCAATCCTGACCAGATGAAACTTAACTTTGAATCTGAATCATCTTTATTCTAACGAAAAGCTTTAACGCTAACACCTTTGTTATTTTTTTTTTTAACTCCAAGTCACTATTTATCTCTAACCTAACTAATAACGTCAGTCATCCAGAGCCATGTACCAACATCATTCAACACTTTAGCAATCAAAACTAATTTTCAAATTTACTAGCACCTCTGTAAACCACTCTTAGGCCACGGCTTTACAAGCCAACCAGCAATCACAATTGCTCCACAATCCAGGTGCATCCACTACGGGATCACCGTGTGTATCATCCTCTCGATGACTACACACTATGGTCATAACAGACCCCGACCTCCGCCAGAACTAAACGCACATCACACACCCACGGTCTATATAGTTTGAGCTTCCTCAAAAGACCGACTTTTACCAGGCTATGACTACGTAATAGTTACTAGTACGGTCGACACTACTTCGGCCGTCAGAATGCTTACATCGGTTTCCATCGATTTCATTAAAACATTTGCTTGGCATGATGATCATTATTTACATCAACCTCTATTGGTACATGACCTACTAGAATTTTTGTGTAAAGAATTTATAGCCGTCATGTTAATAGAAAACCTTTCAATATCTCATGTTCTATCATAATACCATTTTGTAACTATTAACTAGGCAAAACATAATATTTCAAAATATTTCAAGAGAATGACCGTTAATCGTTACAAAACAAATTTTACTCTGTGCGGAATATTCCGTTTTGATCAATACTAGAAATTGCAAGGACAAAATCGTTAACCACACAATTTGACTGCTAAATGTTATCTTACTAACGAATATTCAGCACCATGATTATAACAAAAGCAATACAGATTACCTCTATGCCATTGAGCATTCGAAGATGGTTGTACAACACATACATCCACGCGTCGTTCCGTTCGTGTTGCACCCATATTGCTGCCGTCCACTTGACTGGCACTACTTATGCACCGGAGCGTGATGTGACCAGGCTTGCCACATTTGAAGCACACCAGAGATTTCACTGCAGACTGCAATGCCGTTGCTGTCATCGAAGGTCGTTCCACACTGTCATTTACCTTGCTTCTACACTCTGACCGCTTAAGACTCACTTTTCTGCATTTGCGTTTCAAATGTGAGAATGCGTGCAATCCCTGCTGCAGTCGATCTCGCGAAGCAATTTTCGTAGGAAATGCCAATCGTTGTAATTTCGAATTAAACTGACATAAGTGAGCAAGGACAGTCGCAATTGCTATCTGATTCTTGCTAGCGTCTTTCCAACGATTAGTCAGTGACGTCATCAGGCGATTTGCGTACGTAACGAGTTTCTTTTTTCATTTGGTTTATCACTGTTAAAATTAGTTAGCGTACCAGCCAATGTCTCGGTGGAAATAAATCTCGCCTTGAAAATCACCTTGAACTCTTCCTATGTTATTCTCTGGTATACAAATTGTGACAGCCACGTCGACCCTTATCCTTTTAATTCCTTACTGACTGTTAAAATAAGCTAGCCGCCGTATGGAGGGTATTTAGCAAAACACAAATGTACAGTCGCAAATCAAGATCTTGCGTCCGTATCCATATTGTCAGGGTCAAACTCGCGTAACTTGACGTTCTTCTTCATCTGAGGCATTTGCAAGGCCTCGATAAGAGATCACATAATGACATTTTGTTGTTCAAACATTGCACGTCATTGTTCACTCAGAGTTCGTTCTTTTTGCAATTGAACCAACACTGATCCCGCTTCTGATATCGAAGCAGCATTAATTTTCTCTATTATTTTCCATTATTTTATCATGACTTATACAGTGGGCGTTATATGGGAAGTGTTGGTTCAAATGAAAGTCGATGCAATCACAGTTGTATTTCAAATTAACAATAATCACTTTGTACATAGTTAAACAGCACTTCACTACACAACCATATACCACTTCACTATTACCACGTATAGACAGTACGGAACGCAAGACAGTTCCTAGTGGAGCGGTCCTAAGCTTGGCTCGGCTCGAAGGCAAGTGTCCAGCCCTCTTAGCACCCCTCCCTTAGCTAGGCTCCGTCGTAGCACGAAGCTCGCCGAGTGTTGGCGATAATACCGAAGGTGCTGCCATCACTCAGGCGTCGTGCCGCGCTTCGTTTAGCGACCGTATTGATGACCGTCTCCGACACACATATATATATATATATATATATATATATATATATATATATATATGTATGTTTCAGTAAGGTCTACACAGATCAGTGCCTTGGTCGAATTGAAACAAAATGCGACGTTTGGCTTCAAACATACTATTCCCGCTACGTCAGTCCATGGGAGACAGAGAATGGCAAAGTGAAACACGTCGAGCAAAGGGACTATTGTTTTCTCATAGAACTAGGATATAAGCACAATCTAAAAATCATTTAAAATAAATCAAAATATACTTTAATCGAACCGCCAATGTTTACATTTAATTAAATGACAAAATTCAAAGTCTGTGAAGAAGCTATTACCGGCTCGGAAGGTAATTGTGCTAAAAAGAGTCTATGAGACACTCAACGGTTGTCCTTTTAAAAATAATATGTGTTTATAACTATTATTAACAATAATAAATCTTTTAATAACAGACTCAGTTTATATTGATGCAAGTCTTGAAATGCCGCCGCATTTTTTTATTAGGGTTCCGTAACCAAAATGTAAAAACGGAACTCGTACGACGAACATAATTTAGTCCAATGTGTAAGAGCCAAATTCTTACGTAATATTTTATAAGTCGAAATGTGCGATTTGTAACATAGAGTGATGGATATTTAAGAGGTAAGCGTTGGGGAAAACAACTCTGAAATCTATATCTTCTTTTACAGTTTCAAACAATAAAAATCTTTGATTTGAAGATTCTTACCTTAATGGAAATCATATTATTTATGGATACATATCGATACTTCTCTCTCGACGTTGGAGGTGTATATTTAAGACCTGAATCTACAAACCTAAAAAAAACTTCTTGGAACTTTGCGCAAGAATTATTTTTGCATTATTTTCGGAATCATGTATCGGAATGATTGATTGATTGATAATTTCAATATAAATTTACTCAGCTGCGAAGTAATTTTAACAACATAGAAATACTTAAAGAAAACTGCCATGTATTGCTAAATAAATTAGATGCAGATTACTGTACACGTGAAACCACAATCACTAAATCAATTATTGATCACATCAGCTCAAATCTTAAGTTTTTCGAAATATTGCTATATTTAATTATACTAATAAATTTTTTTTAAATGTTAAGAAATAAAATATCGTAAGATACTTTAGTGCCATTTTAGAATTTTTGAAATCATTTTTGTAAAATAGTGGGTAGACACTGTCTGTAACAAGTATATGTGTTTGAGTCGTCTATAACCTTAGTCTCTCCCGTGACCATGATTGCTGTAAAGCATTCGAAACGTCGGGAACCAAAAATCAAAATAAATACGCGAAATAATCCGAAAAGATAGTTTTATTTAAAATGTTCAATAATTGTTTTGCAACCATTAGTTAAACTCTTGCTAATAATATAATAACAATTTATAACAAAAATTTACTTTATACTACGGAAACAAAGAATACTGAAGGTGACACACTTTTATTGCAAGTTGATAAAATAATAAACCAACGCATAATGAATTGCTTTAATATGTAAATAATTTTAAATTTTACAAGCCACGCACAAGCTACGGCAAAAATGTATTATGTTTGTAGCTGCAATGCTATACAAATAATCAATTATCAAATAATATGAAAAGTAAAAAATCAATGGAATTTTACAAAAAGAAATTGAAAATTCATATTGGCGATAAATACACTAAATAAAACATCAATAACCTAATAATAATTATTATATATATATATATATATATATATATATATATATATATTATATATATATATATATATATATATGTATATATGTGGAGTGTGTGGTGTGTGAAGATAGTAGGAGGGCTGGAGAGTGACATAGGCATCTTTTTACCGCGGTAGATAATCTCATTCCTACGGGAAAACACATTATAATACAACTCAAAAATTATTTATTATCAGAATCACGTGAAACTTGGTATTAATACTCTTCAATACAATTAAATAAATACGTATTTTAGCATTTTTCGATATTCATGCCTTAAGGGGGTAAAACAGCGGATGAAAGTTTGTATGAAACATACTTTTTTAGAGGTTTTCTGTAGTCTTAGCGCGAGCAAAGCCGTGGGTTCTGCTAGTATATATATATATACGTACAATGTGCATAGATAGGTTTTTTTATTAGAAATGGGCTTACTCTTGAGCTTCATCTTAGCTCGAAAGCATAGATAAGGTCTACGATCTAGGGAGTTTGCCCAGGGAAACAAAAACAGGTATAGAAAAGTAGGTAAGTATTATATAATATATATATGTCACTTATTTTGAGAAATTATTGGTTTCTCATCCAATCTTTCACCACCCTTTTCACCCCCTTATATATGATATGTTTTCTGGGATGAAAACTATCTTATATTATTTCCAGGGCCTCAAACTATTTCCATACCAAATTTCTTCTAATTTGGTTCAGCTGTTAAATGTGCAAAGATGACGGACAGACAGACAAAGTTACTTTCGCATTTAATATTCGTATATATAAAGCTGGCTTTTTTGTGGTGCTGGTCTATCATGAGTCGCGACATTGCCTTTAATATATAATAAAAATACTACTTGCGAATTTATCTTAGTAGATAGACATATACTATTGGGAATTTGTCTGTAAACCTTGTTAAGACCTACAATTTTCTAGTACATTATTTTGATGTATTTCCTACGGTTTAGCCAGAGTTAGTCATATAAACTAATGACGACTCGATAGAATCAGTTAGTTTTTGAGTTTTCATGCAGTTTTCTTTTCCACGCAAATTATGGTCGATAATTTCACACGCTTTGATATAAGTATCGTGCTCAAGCGGCTAAGTCGCAAGATTGACAATCATAGGTGTCCGGGTTTGAAACCCGGTCGGTCATTTTTACTTTTTACTTGTATTTATTCCAGATTTTTTTTAAAGAAAATTGTACCTTTGGTCAAAAACTCCGAGCGAAGCTCGGTCGCCCAGGTAGTGTATACATAATACGTTACAGTTATTGTTTTAAAAAATATTTCATGTAAAAATTTCGCTAAGTTACTGCTTTATAAAGTATAGATTAGCTGTCCCTTTATAATGTTACCAGAGTAAAACTAATGTTTCTTAATAAGTGTAAATTGTATTTTTTTGAGAAATACATGAATTTTTTATCTCAAAAATGGCGAATTTGAGGCGCTAATTTTATGTATCCTTAACTTTTTTCTTCCAAACCTACCGAGAGAAGATCATAAAAATGTACACAACTTAGATATATGTATGTTTAAAAGTAATTTGTGATAAGAAATTGTTAAATAAAACTCCAAACGACTAATTAGCCAAAACTAAAAAATTGTAAATAAAAAAATAAATAATGAAAAAAGTCTGACTGCGTCTAACGCGAGCAAAAACATGAAAACAAGTTGTCTAACATAGAACTATGCAGTCGACGACATATGTACATACACGTAGAAAAACTTGCAGCGAGTGGTTTATTTAGTCTAGAATTCGTTGCTTTAGTCGTTCGTTTATAACTAAACACAGTACCCATTGTAAATGAATAATAATTTGATTATTTGTATAAATGTTTCGGTACTATGTATTCGATGGTTCTAAAAGCCCCCCCTTAGATGTGCCACCTGCATTTTGCATCATAACACGGCACGGGACTGTTATGTACTATGTTAAAAAAATTAACTAAATAATATAAAATTTACTTACAACATATCAATATTAGACGCTTCATGTTGTCGAGTACCAGACTTGAATGCTGCGCTTGTACTTACCTATTTTCTTATGAGTTACTCTTTTATAAATATGAAGTTTCTATACATATAATAAAAGTGTAACTGATCGCTGTCTGTATACATACATGGAAGATATTTAAAAATATTTTTAGAATTTTAGAATTTTTGTCTGTTTGTGCGTTTGTGCGCGCTAATCTCAGAAACGGTTTAACCGATTTGGATATGGTTTTCACTAATGTATTGTGGTAAGCTTCACTTAACTATTTAGTATTATTTTTTCAATCGGTTCATAAATAAAAATGTTATGCCAATTTAAAGAATCACATGAAACAGAAATTATTAAAAAAAATGCTATAAAATACTGTTCAGTTGATTTGGCTGAAACTTTGGTTAACTACATTATAGTTCGTAAAACGCTGGTGATTGAAAGTTTATATTAACACAACTAAGTTAAAAAATTTATAGTTTCGCAAAATTTAGAAACTTCCAATGTGTGTTGAGCTCACGTATACATACCTCTAGGTATATGATCGAGTACATTAAATCTCTGTGCCAAATTTCATCCAGATCCGTTCAGCCGTTCTGGCATGATTGAGTAACAAACATCCATCTAAACATCCGAACATTTAAATTTTCACATTTATAATATCAGTAAGATGTATAGAATACAAAACAGCCATAGTTAGCCACATTCATAGGTAATCTATATCTACACACATAATTAAAATTGAAGTGTCTGTATTTAATATCAAAATAACAACTTTTTACTAAATGTATATTTTTTATTTTAGCATTATGTACGGAACTTATAAGAAAACCACATGTTTTTAAATTTTTGTTTGTCTGTCTCTTAGTTCCAGCTAATCTTCGAAACGGCTGAATCGATTTTGACGAGAATTTCACTGGTAGATAGCCTATGTTATAAGGAGTAACGTTAAAAGTAAGGCTACCTTAAAAAAAAATAAGATTTGGCGCAAAAAATGAAAAGCACACGAGCGAAGCGAGGGTACGTAGCTAGTTATACATATATTTATGTGTTTCCAAGCGAATAATGTATTCGTCTATTGGATTGATAAGCACATCAGATCGATATGCCTATAGATTAGGCATGTGAATAAAATGAAATTATTGTGAACTAATTATAATTGTAATAGTAAATTATTATAGTTAAAATTTACTTCATTCAATTAGATTTCTAAAAGCACTTTACAATTGTCAATTTAATTTAAAGAGTTTTTTTAGTATAGTCAGTCCGTATTAAAGTTACCACCGTACTGTTGGGAAAAGCCGACGGAAAACTGAACAGTTGTTCTTTTAAACAACGAGTTTTAGTATCTATACATATAATAAAACAGTAAATTGGCGAAATCTGTAGGTACATGAAATATTTAAGTTTTTAAAATAATGACTGTAACGTATTCTGTACAGAGTATAGACCCCAAAACAATAGCTATTAATTTTTTGTACATTTGTCGTAGGTCTGCTTGTCTGTGTGCTTGTGTGTGCGTTTCACGCACAAAGTACTGAACTGATTTTAACTAAATTTTGTTTAGTGATAACACCTATTACTTCGGCCAACTTTTAGGATACCTTTTACTACAGGAAAATCTTTCATTCCCACGGGACAACACAATAACTGGTTTTATCGAGTCGTTCTTAGAAATTTACATGTCTAACGCTGGCTAAACATAATGTATTACAAAATTATAGATCATAATATGGCCTACAGACAAATCTATAATAGCATAAGTCTTTCTCCTAAGGTACCCTCGCAATAACTATTCATATCTATTTAAAACGTATCTAGAGACGCACCCAAACAAAGCGAGGCTAAGTCACTAGTTTTTATTATAACGTAGCTATCCCGCATATGAACACACATTTCTATCAACAAAAAAACATAAATCTAATATTATATATATATATATATATATATATATATATATATATAGTCTCATGCCTAAAATACTGCTCAAATATTCATATTTTGCTTTTTTTTTCATTCAATGCTAAGTTGTTTATTTAAACCTAGCAAAGTCTATGTGACAATCTCGAAGCTAGTGGTGGACGGAAACGTCGTAGCTAAGTATGAAAAAGACCATATTGGACGAAGAAGACAGTTTAAAATAGTTGTCTAAAGCTGAAAGCTTTGCATTATTTTTACAATTATGTATTAAGAATACCCTGAAACATTCATATGAAACGGTAAGAACCGTTAAAATTATGTATATAATGGCTTTATCAAAAATGTTTTGAACTTAATTAATCTTTTTATTTACTAAATTAGATAAGACAAGATCAAGTTTGGAGCGGATTGACCCTTGACGGCTTCAATCTTATTGTTTGACTGTAACTTCGCAAGAGATTATGAAATTTCAGTTTGACTTTGCATAATTTTGATATTTGTGGATACCTAACTTAGCAGATCTGTGTGCCTCTTACTGCTATTGATTACACTTAAAGACTTCATATTTAGTGGAATGTACTTATTTGTCAGTGGTTTCGTCCGCGTAGAAAGTGTAGTTTTTAAATTCTTTCAATAAACTTATCCATTAAAAACTTCAGGATGAAATGTTGCAGAAATTATATTTCATATTATATTTTTTCGCGGATATATGGGTATAAAATTATTCTATTCGTTATGCATTTTTCTTTACATAATTTCTTATTAGGATGATGAGCGGGAAGCTCCTTTTAAAGTATAACAAATATAATATGTACTTATTCTTGATCAAACTAACATTATCATAACTTTGAAGTTTGACCAATTTTAAAAAAAGAGGAGGCATTCTATTAAAGGGTAGTTCACTACGAACTTCAAGAAAATTTTAAATCACATATTATATGTTCTTTTATTATGAATATTATATTTTATAAAAAATATATATCAAAACATACAAAATTATTGGGTCTGTATTGTACGTATTCAGTCGCCTGTGATCGTAGAAGTTTCTTTGGCATATAATAAACTAAAATAAAAATATTTCTCCTATAAAATATAATACTTAAAGAAAACTTTACTACATTTAAATTCTTATAACGTGGTTAAAATTTGAGAGACTGAGAAATTATCTTAAATATATTGATGTCCAACCCGCCAAAAGCCAACCCGCACTTGGCCAGCGTGGTGGACTATGGCCTGATTCCCCTCATGCTGAAGGGAGGCCCGTGCCCAGCAGTGGGACGTTAAAAAGGGCTGAATACATACATACACATATTGATGTAGGCATATCGCAATATCTCTAGTGATGCGTAAAGAGTACAATAAATAGACTATCAGTGGTACAAACGGTTTACAATAATTCTCCTTTTCATTTGTTTAGAACAGTGGTAATGAATCTTAATCACAGACGCGTGTGCAGTGACAGGCCACGGTGACTAACTGGTACTCGGTTGGTTTAGCTGCTGGCAATAACACGACCGTCCGTCGCATATGTTTGATGTCTATGAGGCAAAGATTAATGATTGCCAGATATACAAAGTACTTTACCGAATTTGGATAGGCATGAAACTACCATGTACAAATACTTATGTATATATAGAAATATATAGATTTTATTTAGTAAATTAATTGTTATTTTGACCATATATTTTTATATAGGTTAAATAAAAATGCAAATTTGTACTATTTTTTTATTTATTTTTATTATCTCCAAAATATTATTGGACTAGTTTGATTGGATTAGGCTTTATAATAACAATTATATGTATAAAGAAAACAATCTAAATATTAATAGCAAAATAATCTGGATCAGTTCACGGACAACACTCTATAGCTGTGCCCGAGTCGGATTATCAAATTTGACTTCTGAATTTCTCTTAAAATCTCTCGAAAATCTTGATTCCTAAAAAGATGCAACAGAGTCCACTGCAATAACACTTCATTTGAAGCATATTAACTGTATGGCGATCTGCTTCGACAATATTAGGTTGGTTTGAGCTGAGTAACACAAAACAACTTTTTTAATATAAAAATGACCCTTTAACAGTCTAGAATAGAACTTATAATCTGCAAGCGGCAGAACGGATTTTCTTGATTTATAGGTAAGAATCTATATACAGTCGATCAAGTCACATTTCAAACAAAAAAATTGCGTTTCATCCGTTTGGGTGCTAAGTTGCCACAGACAGATACACAGATACAAACGTTAAACTTATAACTCTTCTCTTTAAGCGTTGGGGATTAAAAAGAAGTGCCAAATGGTTCTTTAAAGCACATAAAATTCTTATTTACAAAGTAAGAAGCTAGCAACAAATGGAAAAGTTCCACTTTGGACAGTCTGCTCGATATCTTTGTTCTTTGCCGAAAATGACTTGAATAGGACATGTTACAGACTCGGGCGGGTTACATTGTATACAATATCTGCGCTTTACGACTCCAACTGTTCGCTTTGTTAAACGGAATATGTATAATGATTACTTAATTCGTCGCCTTAGTGTTTACTTGTTCAAACGATTATTACCTATTGTAATTTACGGTACAGAGTTTTTATCTTTTAAAAAAAAACTTTTTTCTAAGATTAATATATTATACAAATACCTATATTATATAAATAAAATACATTTTTCCGGCATTATAAATTTAAATGTGTATTTAATACCAAAAGAATGGGGAAGAATTTTGTTTTAGAAAAGTTTTGGATGAAAATTATACTGATAGACTTTGACCTGGAGTGACACATAGACAGTACCTACTAGAGAAAGACGTATTGACGTACTTGTACAAGAAAACAACGGTAAGCCGCTAATTAAATATATTAATTTGCAATACAGGAAATCAAAACATATTTTTTTTTATAATTTTTTTTTCATAAACCTTTTGCTTAGAATGAAATAAGTGTCCTCTTGTATTAAAAGTTACGTTTTGGTCTGAAACACAAAAAAGACACGAACCAATGAGAAAGATTTACATAAATTGCAGTTATAAGTTATGTTAATAATAAAATTGATGAAAAAATAAAATACTTAGTAGTGGAGTACCTAGCTCCAAGAATATTCAAAAGGACACTTCAGGATTCGTTTAAAATTGTTAAAATTAAATTCGTGAGTAGTATATGTATATAACAACATAAAGTTTCGTACAAAAGTTCTATGATTATCCATTCAGTTGTTATTTTCTATACATTTAATCAATACAAATTATAATCAAACTGTATTCTTCTTTTAATATACATATTTATATTCATTTTTATTGATACAGAGGCCATCAGGTTTTTACGGTATAAAAATAAATTGTCTGTCTTTTACCGCATCACGCGAGAATCATTGGATGAACTAATGAAATTTCCTAAAGAAAGTATCCTATATGTTGACCCGGATAACCAGCTATCATCATACCAAATTTCATCAAAATCCCTCCAGTGGTTTTTCCGTGATGCGGTAACAGACAGACAGACAGAAATTCTAAAAACTATAGATTCGGCCTCTGTATCGATAATAATGTCTATTTCAATAAAATTTTCCAAAAAATATTCAATGTACAGATTCGGCTTAGTTACATTACGTAGTTATTATATGTATAGATGACGAAAGAATACTTTATGTAACAAATTATTTTATTATAAAGCTAAAAATATGCAATAGGTAATTAAAATAACGAACGTTTATTATTAGATAACATTTTATTTCATTAAAGGTTTGCTTTGAAGCACTGAAATTTCCTCCCAGATGTAAGGTCACAATTTGGTCTGAAACATATAATAAATATACATTCAAACAAGGCCCATGTGAAGAGTCTCGGTGGCTTGAAATTAATGCTTTTGTTAGTTATTAATGATGTGACAATAATCATCTTTTTGTTTTTACAAATTCATAATAACATGCAGAATTATAAAATTCTAATGAAACAATAATTCTAAAGTAAAGCATGAATAAAAGAAGAAAAAGTAGCTTTACCTTCTAGATTTTTAGCTAAAACCTTAAACATGCACGACATATTATATATAGATAAATTTAATATACCTTCAACCTGGTAACATTAGTATGATTGCAATGTTATAATATTCAAAAGAGAAAATAAGAAAATTAATAATAGTATGTTTTGAATATTTTCATTCATTTTCTTCATTATTATAAGAATTAGCACGCATTTAAAGTAGGTATATGTACTATAATTTGATTATATTTTATATAAAATATTTTTTTATCTACACATTGACCAATATTGGTAAGCAAATGGAATATATTACAATACTCTTTTTTAGTTATATTGAATGATTTATTTTTATAATACATCAAAGTTTATTTTGACGTTATCGTTATGAGGTTATTTTTGGGTATAATTTATACTATTTCAATTTATTTTCAGTGTATTATGTTGTATGTAGTAAGAATTATATAAACATAAACATTTAAATGTGGCGCATTTTTGCAGAACACCTCTAGCTTTTTAGATAGAAAAATTGCGCTTAAGGTCAATCAATAGGGACTCCATATTGAACATTAAATTATGATCATTAATCATATAAAATAAACTAATGTAATACTTTTAGCATTTTAACATAATTTTCTCAAACCCATTATCCGCTTTTCACAGAAACCATTTTTTTGAGAGCTAAGAATTATTTTAAATGTAGACTCAAATCTACAAACTAATTATAATTAGCTTTACCAACCGTCATACAAATTCAAATGTTAACAAACAAACTGATGATATATAAAAATTATTGTAATTGATCCTCTTACAAAATAATAAATATTTTCCTTTAATCAATATTTTTTTTAAATATATGGACGAAACTAGATACTGCTATTTGGAACAGTTTTGTTTGGTTCTGAATTTTCTTATATACATCGCTGACGACTTAGTAGTTACTAATGTATTATATATTTTATAAGTATAAATAAATTAACATAGAAGTAAATTTTAGTATGTTATATAAAATTATTCATCGAATGCCAAATTCATTTTAAAGAAACGTATACATATACATACATATACAGATAGATATATACAGATAGTTAAAGAAAACCATTACCAGTCTAAAAATAAACTAGAATTCTTTACTTATACTTCATATTTAAATAAAGCTCTAGTTTGTTTTACTTTGCTTTGTTTTAACAGAAAAATTGTCCATATTAGTAGCATACATGCATTATTGGATAGGTATAATTTGTGCAAAAAAAAGAAAGCTAGATATTTTGTAGATCGAAGAATATACACATATCTACAACAGCATGCGCTTATAATTTTGTGTAAATACCTAAGTAAAGTAGACTCCATTGAACAAAATATTTCTTCCATGACATAAATAGAACATGAACGGATGGTCTGCTTCAAATTTAATATTTTCACTTATGATTGCTGCCAGATAACTAACGCCAAAAACTGGAATACCAATAAATATGAGATATTTTTTAAAGCATAATATGATGAGAAAGCTTAAAATATTTAAATATTTACGCTATTATTTTTAAAATACATATAGATATACTACAATTTATACTTGTGTATTTATTTCAATTTTAAATATACTTTTTTTTAACGTTAAAATGCGGAAAGTGAAAATCATCACAACCCAAGAATGAATTAATTTAAATCTATATAATATAAGTACGGGTTAAAAAGAGAACATGGCAAACAAAATAATTGTTTCGAAGATATATATTATTAGTAAGAATTACTACTAAGTATTATTCTTTGTGAAATACTCCGTTAAATAAAGTTATTGTTAAATTGCATGCCAATTCCTCTGCCATGCCAATAACTTGCAAATGCTCATGCAATAGTTTCGACATAAAGGAATTTCCATTGAAATATCGTCCCCTTCTCCTAGGGAATAAAATTCTAACTCCAATCTGTACATTCAATAATTTTTTGAAAAATCTTACTGAAACAGTCATTATTATCCATACAGAGGACGAATCTATAGTTTTTAGATTTTTTTTCGATCTGCCTGTCTGTCTGTCTGTCTGGGAACGCATCACGAGAAAACCACTGAACAGATTTTGATGAAATTCGGTATGATATCTGGTTAATCGGGTCAAAATAAGTATCCTTTACTTTTTACTGCGGGAAAAAATGTCTGAGAAATCTATACTGACCCTTAAAACGTACCTAGGGACGAACCCGAGCAGAACGAGGCTGAGTCGTTAGTCCAACATAAGTGCGTTCAATACCGTAGGTTAGATAAATCTTACCGTATAATAAAAATATATTGTATGTTGGTATATGCATAGAGGATGAAAATCTGGAAATGCTATAGGAATTTTATGTTTTTTTTACTAATAGAAAGATATGCGTAAATAATACAGGCTATATTTATTGGCTTAACACCAATCAAAGCCATAAATGAAAGCTTATTTTTTGTATTTTCAGAATAATAAGACACGTTTCATAAAAATATAAACTTGATTCAATTTAATGGTTCTATAAAAAAAATTGTTCTCACATAAAAAGAGTACATAATTAAATATTCTTATATGAAAATCATAAGTTTACAAAGAACTTAGTATAATATTTTATTTTCCATACATAATTCCGTTAAACATTATATTCAATTGTTTGATAACAAAGTAAAATGGTCTATCGGCCTTGAAGACTGGAGGAGGGGTTTCATTGATCAGAAGACTGGTTGCCACAATATCAAAAACTGAAACGAAATGAGTTTTTTTTATTTATGTAGTCTCACAATTCTTCTCATGTCGCGGGCGAGGAGATTATTATGATTTTTGATATTGTTTACCTTTTTTGAGTTAATGTTTAAGGCGCCATAACTCCGAAAATATACCTTTAAGTTATTTTTTTTAATATTTTATATAGCATTTCATGTTATATAGAAATTGAAATTATAAATTCAAAAAGAATTTCAAATTGTTTTACTCTGTAGAAAAAAAAACAAAAGTTTATTTATATTATTTTTCAACCGACTTCATAAAGGAGGAGGTTCTCAATTCGACTGTATGTTTTTTTTTATGTTTGCTACCTCAGAAATCCGTCATTTATTAACCGATTTGGACAATTTTTGTTTTGTTTGAAAGGGTATACTTCCAGATTGGTCCCATTTAAATTTCAAAAAAAAATACCACCCCTAAGGGTGGAAAAACAACTAATGATGAATTTAACCTACTTCTAATTGTCATATTGACTTGAAACTTTGCAAGTATTTCTATTTCCGTTGATAGTACAGTGGTTCGGTGTTGTTGACCTGATCTGATGGCAAGGCCAAAAGGTGGATAGGTGGAACTCTTCAACGGCTAATAGTAGAGACTTTGAGTTTGAGCTTATTTTGTTTGATTTGACAAGCCTAACACGTTAGAATCCTTACTTTGCTACTACTGTCTACACTAAAAAGGGAAAAATAAAAACTTTTTAACAAAAAAATAAAAACCGACTTCAAACAAAAGCACTAAAAAGTAAAAAATAACTGATTGGTAGTTTTCATTTACTATACATACCTAATCAAATATTTTCGAAGTCGGTGTGCTTTGCTTTGTATGGGCTGGCACCGATTTCGAAAATATTTGATTAGGTATGTATTTAATTTAATAGGTAGGCTTTAATTACTTAGCCAAAGCACACCGACTTCGAAAATATTTGATTAGGTATGTATAGTAAATGAAAACTACCAATCAGTTATTTTTTACTTTTTAGTGCTTTTGTTTGAAGTCGGTTTTTATTTTTTTGTTAAAAAGTTTTTATTTCAATATAATAATTGTAAGTAATAAAATGTACAATTTCAAATGTACTTTTATACAAAGTATTATTTGATTTAAAAACATAATATTACTATTATTAGTCTTGAGTCTCTTTTCTTTTGTCTTTTTGAGTAGTCTTAAAAATGACAATTTTAAGTATGCTTTTAAGCACAAACCAGTCCATAGACCACAAACCAGGGCATAGATTTTATCAACGTTGGATTTTATGCTTGCTATGCTGCATCAGACATAGCTTATAAAGCAATAAAAGAGGAAAATATCAGATCTTGAAAACACATCGAATGAAAATCGAACTCTAACGTGTAGCTCGCTAAGTAGACAGAGAGATTTGTCACTCCTTTATAAGCATAAACATTTTTTTGGCCTATGGCGCCTTAACGTCAAGCTTATTCCCAAAATGATAAATAGGTGTACTAAAATAAATGAATATACTATTTATATATATATATATATATCTTGAAATTGATATAAAAGAAATGCTACATTTTATTCTATAAGATGAAGATGTTTCAAGACCCTGGGACGTACATAGGATAGTTTTTATCCCGGAAATCATCCCTTAAGTGGGTAAAAAGGGGGATGAGAGTTGGTATGGGAAATCAATCATTTCTCAAGTAAGGGATATAATACTCATTATACCTATGTATATACATATAGATATATTATATGTACTAATATATAGACTATCTATTCCATGCTAACCGTTAAACGGTACAAGGGACAAAGCCGAGCGAAGCGAGGGTGAGTCGCTAGTTAATTATAAAAATTTAGAAAAAAAAATATATAATTTAATATTTTTGTCGATATTTGAATATTTGCTGTTTACAAGAGAATAAATAATTAAACATATTTTTTTTGCACTTACCGTTAGCAGCAGCGGCTTCTGTTCCTTCTTCGTTGACTTCGATAAATGCTTTTTGTGTAGCCGAGTCTACATATAAATCAGTAGCACCGTTTAAAAGGTTATCTAATCTTGCTTTACCTGGGGTAAATAGTTTCTTCACGTTCAACTGCAAAAAATACATTAACGTTTGTCATCTATACATATTATAATAAAATTCAGACACAACAGAACTAAGAACACTTCCGACTAATTTGCCTTTCAAACAAAAAAAAAAGCAAAATCGGATCATCCGTTCGGGAGCTACGATACCACAGACACTGCTCACAGACAGACACAACACAGACACGTTAAACTTATATCACCCCGTCGTTTTTGCGTGGGAGGCTAAAAAGATAGCCTTATTTTTCTAATTTGCATGTACTTACATTTTCAAGAACTTCTTTCAGGTCTGTTTTAGTTTCAATTTTGAATCTAGGTAGGTAAACTTCGACTTCTTTCTGATACATATCATTAAGAGCACTGTTTAAAGCTGAAGGATCTTTTAATTTTTCTTCTAGCTCATTTATTCCATCAACATCACGTGGTAGGATAACAACAAGAGACATTTCATTTCCTTCATACGGAAGCTCGAGAATCTATAAAGTTAGACATTTAAATCAATAATCCTATTTTATATCGTATTTCTATTATTTCTTTAATTTAAAGTGCAGTAATAGTGATCACGTACCTGAGCTTTCAGTTCATTACTTTCTGCATAGTTATAATAACCTTTTCTATACATCATTTTAACTTTGGTTGTCTCGCTCTTGCTGACGTGAAAATCTTTATCTGATGTTGCTTCCTTAGAGAACTTATGTTGCCAAGTGCCCTGAGGATAACATTGTTGGAATAATTTAATTCAATATAATTCTAGAGAGTTTTATGTGACTACCTACTATATAGTAATGGTAAATACCTTGAAGTATATTGCGTTAACTAGAACAGATTTAGTGTCTCCATTAAAGCTGTCAGGTTCAACCAAATCTTTAATTTGATTATTCGTTTGCTCTTCAACCTGTAATAATTGATATTATTAATGATTTATCGTATAGAATTATCTGGTTCAACATCGAGTATGTGAAAGTTACATGTGTAAACTACACAAGGTGTTTTCCGAATTATTATCCTTGATATTCAAAAGTCCAAAACGGAATCCTTATAATTTCGTTATGTCCCAGTTTTTGAGATATGAGATATTTTTCGTTTCACACATTCGGCCACAAAATTAAGTTCGATTCTCATCAAAATGAATGTGTAAATATTATATTTCACTTCTAACGTGTATGCTAAACTTATCCAATTTTTAATTTAAATATATTTATTGAACATTGATATTAATATTGTCATTAAACTTAAATAGATTATATTATTAGGATATTAGTATCAAAAAACAATTGAATATGATAACATAAAATTTTTACTACTCATGAGCATATTCCAAAAAATATTGTTGAACAATTTTCACTTTTCTAATTTTTAAATAGTTATTATTATATAATTATAGAGATAAAATATACAATATAAAATACAATAATGTTTGATATTCTAATACAATATTTCTTGCGATAATCTTTTATAATCTAAAAGCATGTCTTTTAAAAATGTTTTTAAAAAAAAGAAAAATATTTTGGTAATTGTAATGTGTAATCAAGTAAAATGAAATATTACTCAAACTTTTTAAAAGAAGTCATTGGTAAAGCCCGATAGTGCCGAGATAGAGACATCATATATTTGATGACGTAAATGAAGCCAAAGGGTTTTGTCTAATAAAAAAAATTAAAAAATATGTAACTTACCCATTGATTAATTTCATTCGCTGCAGCCACATTGTTACTGAAGTCAATGTTTTGTACTTCAGATCCAAATACGTCTCGCGTAACGACAGCAAAACTTTTGTTTAATTCATAACCTTTTCCTATGTAGATTTTGTTGGCAGACTTTAATGTTACGTTTTTTACTGATCGCACTAAGGTATTAGTATACGAAAAGACAGCCTTGGTCTATAAAATAAGATAAAATTATGTGAAAGATGCGAAACTTAAACCAGCTATAAATCATATTATGAGCGTGATTTTTCATGAGGTATGTAAATCCATTTATGAACCTATACTTTTCAGACAAAATATACTATTTATTTAATTATTCTGCTATCATTGTTAATTTTACTTACGTCGTTATCATTAGCCAATCCCATACTGTTAAGAAGTTCATCGTGAGATTCACCCACAGACGCTAGGGCTAGTTCACCCAGAAGAGGCATAACAGAAAATGCTGATAGCACGAAGCTTTTCCCGACATTGGCCTTCGCTACTTCCTATGATTACAAATAAGGTAAAAATAGTATATATCAATAATCTGTATGTACCTTGGTATATATATACCTTCAAAACTTATGTTATTTCACTTGCAAAATTAATAGACAGAATAATAAATAGCAATACAGTTTTTGCGATTATAGTATAAATAACTCACATTAAACATGTTGGCGGTAAATTTATTGCTGCCATCGTGAAGAATTGACTTAAGTCTTGCCTCATCATCATTTGCGCTTAATCCTAGTACCAAAGATGTTACTGAAAACAATATAATATTTAAATAGATATATATATATATATATATATATATATATATATATATATTTTTATTTGGGATAACTTTTTTTAGAGGCGAAGCGAATCTGACGAATCTCATTTTAAGTTTTTCACTGCAAAGATAACACTATTGAGTCTGTTACCGAAGTCCAAAAGAGATGCATTTTTAGGCATCTGTTTCGCATCTTCCATACCTTTAAACTGTATTTCTTAAATGCTATTTCATCCACTAGTTTTTTGAAAATATAATTTATGGACAATTTAGTAACTTTTGTTCTTATTTTATCAGCTGTGGTTTGCTCACAGCAAATCTAGATATACCTAATGTCTCACAGATTCTTTCTACTTTTTCAAGACCTCAAAATTTAGAAATCTTCTGGTTAGTAGCCAAAAGCTTTTCAGTGTTCCAAAAAATATGTTTATGTATCTCAGTTATTCCAAACCTTGAACTTAAGGTAATGTGCATTGATTTACAATATCGTATATTCTTATAATTATTATAATTATATCTCAGGTTGCATAATCTTATATCAGATGTGCATAATAACAATCTACATATATGTATTTTATAATATTTTTTTTCTTTTTATTAACAATTTTATAAATAATAATTGCTATGTTTTTGTATTGATACGTCTTTGTATGATTTTAAAATAATAATATAGATGTGTATACAGTGTAAACGCGTTCGCTTAGGAAACTGACTGAAGGGGGTCAATTCCGGGTCTCGCACCTCTGATGACTAATTTCCAACATGATTACCACTTGTCTTAGGAAGAAGGAAAACATCGTGAGGAAACCTGTACGTCTGAGAGAACATAGCAAGTTTTCCAAAGACATGTGAAGTCTGCCAACCCGCACTTTGCCTAATCCCCCACACTAATTACCCTCGTAGGTGAAAGGAGGCTCGTGCCCGGCAATGGGACATTAAAAAGGGCTGATGTATATATTTTCTGCGATGTAATTACAATGAAGGCGTGAACGGCCATCAATCCGTTAATTGGGACAAGATTAAAACATTAAAGCGTTCATTAGGAACAAAACTTTTATGACTTTTATGGTTTAAAGTTTAAATCATAACGGTCGCGGTGTTATTATCACATGGAATGCCATTAACCCTAGCCAGCTAGCTATATGTTTAAATTTAAATTTTTTTTTGTTTCTGTGATATTTTAAGCGTCTATGACACATAACATAAACAAGACGATAGCCTTCAACTATTTAGTAGTAGGTATAATAATAAAAATCATGCTAAAATAAGTAATTCCCATTTTCCTGCATATAAATAATATTTATTGTTAACTATGTCATTGTACATTACTTAAATAATGAAGGTCTGTCGTCATATTTTATTGGCAACGATTTAGTAGTAATTTTACCCGACTGCGGCGAAGCCTACGAGAGGGTTTTGTGTTTAATCTGTATGTATATACTATGTATGTATGTACTATACATAGTATATACATACATACAGATTATACATACATGTATGTCCGTTTTTATGATTTATACGTCATTAGATTTGTCTTGATAACGCGAGTGCCATCTTATCTTACTACTATATAAATGGGAAAGTTTGGATGTGTGGATATTTGTTAATATTCGCATTCGTATTCGCGAATATTGGAGATGAATATTCGAACATTCGTATATCACTAGTATAGACATATATATATATATATAACATTCATATATCATTAAAAATCAAAATGGCGGATCTTAATCGCCAATTTGTGTCTTGAAAAATTGTTTTTTGTCCGAATCAACCGAATGGGGTATTAAAACCTAGGTTTTTAAGAGGCGATTACAAAACAAATTATATGTTTAAAAATAATTTAGTATAAAAAATTGTTAAATAAAACTAAAAAAGCCTAACACACCAAAACTAAAAAGCTGGAAATAAAAAAAAATAATAAAAAAAAATCCGACGGCGAAAAAGTAAAGTAGGTAAGTAAGTACTGCTAGTATATAACATGTACATGTCCCATCATTTCAATTCAAACATCATTATTATTAGCGTATTTTTTATGGTTCTATGATCGGTTTGTCTCATGTTTATTTTTAGTTCGGGATTTCTATTATTTGTTCGCCTATGTTAGACACTGGACAGTCATGTCGTCAAATACATCATGAATACACATCTCGCATGTAAGAGAAGTGGTTTGAATGAGTCTAAGTGGTACACTGTATGGCAAAAAAGCGAGTTGACAACCAAAATTTGTCCTTGACATTAAATGTACGCTTAGTGCGAGTAAAGAGATAAGGAATATTGTAACAAACGTTTATAGATCGAATATGGTTGGTTAAAAATTTAAACTTGATATAGACTACAATAGATTAAACAATAATACAGTTGCAATACTTTTTAATTAATTGTCTTAAAGAAGTTTACATTTTGATATTTTGTTCGTTAAACATATTTAAGACATAAATAAAATTAACAAATTGGTATATCTATTCTATCTATACATACATACATATAATAAAATTGTAACTGAGTCGAATCTGTACATGAAATATTTTTTGGAAAATCTTATTGAAATAGACATTACTATCGATACAGAGGCCGAATCTATAGTTTTTAGAATTTTTGTCTGTCTGTTACTATACTACTGGTGACAGCTGGATATCCGGGTCAACATATAGGATACTTTTTAGCCAGGGAAGATACTTCATTTTTGAACAAATATACAAAAACTGCAATTTAAGAGTATAATATGTAAAACCTAAGAATTTGGTTTTTGGTCATCTAAACGCGGGTGGAGCTGCGGGCAATGCTAGTGTGGTACTAAGAATATTCGTATATCCAAAAATATAACATAAGTATAGTACGTTATAAGCTACAGAAACTTCGGTTTATGAGTTTTTTAATTGCAGGTAACAAAGTAAAAAAAAAGCATAAGCAAGCAAAGTACCTATTTTAATGTATTTTTTATTACATAATGTGTTATTCAATTTACTTTTGAGACATTTTTGCCCAGAACTTAGTTGGGATTTTGTCTCAACTAAGTTGTTTTATTATTTACTTTAATTTTATTGACTTTATGATTTACATATTAAATCTTATTTATCTCAAACAACTAAATAAACGAACCTGATGCGGACACAAGGCCAGGGTCAGGCGTATTATCAATTCCTTATAATATTTTTGTCGACAAATATGATTTACTAGCATTGCCCGCGGTTCCGCCCGCGTTGAGATGACCAAAAACCAAATTCTTAGATTTTACTTATTAGTATACTCCTACATCGCAATTTTTGCATTTTTTCTCAGAAATGAGACATTTTCCCGCGGTAAAAAGTATCCTATATGTTGACCCGGATAACAAGCTATCACCATATCAAATTTCATCAAAATCCCTCCCCAGTGGTTTTTCCGTGATGCGGTAACAGACAGACAGACAAAAATTCTAAAAACTATAGATTCGGTCTCTGTATCGATAATAATGACTATTTCAATAAGATTTTCCAAAAAATATTTAATGTACAGAATCGACTTAGAATTTTATTAGATGTATAGATATAATTTAATGTGCTATAGATATTAAAAACCAGAAAACAAATTATCATAGACCAAGAAAACAAATTCTTAATCATTATAATGTTAGGATCAACGAGAATCGGAAAAGTCATCCGTATTAATATTATAAATGTTAAAGTTTGTGAGTATGGATGTTAGTTACTCTTTAACGCCAAAACGGCTGAACGGATCTAGATAACATTTGGCACAGAGATAGATTATAGTCTGGAATATACCTATATATACTACCTTTTATTCCGGAATAATGTACGGTTCCCGTGGGATAGGTTTGTTTTTGTTTTCCTAGTAATTAATAACTTTTCAAATCACAAAATAATTGCCATCTAACAACTTATAAAAATGTATTAAAATATACAAAATGATTTGAATACATAAATAATACTTACAACATATTAATATTAGTCGCTTCATGTTGTCGAGCACCACACTTGAATGCTGTACTAACACTAACCAGTTTTCTTAAGCGATTCCCGCTTATAAATAAAACGTGTTATGTGTTACCATAGCAAACATTGTGCGAGTTGGGTCATCAAATATTTCAGAGAACTGGTTTGTTTTGTTCTTTATTCCTATTACAAAAACGTTGAGGATAAAAAAATGATAATTAAGGTATTCTCTATGCGTGATTTTGTTCTGACAATATTTTTGTCGATTGTTTTAATTACATAAATGTTCATTTAGACAAAATTAAATACCTTAATTGACTAATACATTAACATTTCATATTGCTTTATCTATAGAGTTCAAATTTTGACAGCGAATTTTTTATAATAACATAAAAAAGAAGTCATAAAGCGGATTTTGAAGGTACTTACAATATTATAGGTGTTCTATCCTATCCGCTTTGTTAAATGAAACAGAATTTTTGTAATTATAATTTTACTAGTGTAACAAATCTACTCACCAATTCCACGGGAACTGTACATTTTTTCGGGATAAAAAGTTGCCTATGTGTTATTCCAGACTATAATCTACCTCTGTGCTAAATTTCATCCAGATCCGTCCAGCCGTTCTGGCGTGAAAGAGTAACAAACATCAGGACATCCATATTCACAAATTTTACTTTTATAATATTAGTTTAGACTAGCGACTCACCCTACCCTCGCTTCGCTCGGGTTCGTCCCTAACTTGATTCCCCGTACAAACTTTCATCCCCTTTTTCACCCCTTTAAGGGATGATTTCCGGGATAAAAAGTATCCTATGTCCTTCCTAGACTATCTTACCAAATTTCAGCTACATCGGTTTAGTATATCCAGAGATTACCCCCTACAACGTCACAAGCTCACAAACTTTACCTCTTTGTAATATTAGTATAGACTAGCATTGCCCGCGGCTCCGCCCGCGTTCAGATGACCAAAAACCAAATTATTAGGCTTTACATATTAGTATACTCTTACATTGCAATTTTTGTATTTT
The DNA here is from genome assembly GCA_947093115.1 of Brenthis daphne. Classification (NCBI taxonomy): domain Eukaryota; kingdom Metazoa; phylum Arthropoda; class Insecta; order Lepidoptera; family Nymphalidae; genus Brenthis; species Brenthis daphne. The sequence goes on along the minus strand of OX352477.1, from coordinate 2,770,727 downwards.
TTCTCAGAAATGAGATATTTTCCCGCGGTAAAAAGTATCCTATATGTCGATCCGGATAACTAGCTATCAGCGTACCAAATTTCATTAAAATCCCAGTCCCAGTAGTTTTCCCGCGATGCGATAACAGACAGACAGACAAAAATTCTAAAAACAGATTCGGCCTCTGTATCGATAATAAAGTCTATTTCAATGAGATTTTCCAAAAAATATTTAATGTACAAAAACTCCGATTTCGTCACTGACTCACTGATGATCATCAAAACTCTTAGGGTACTTCCTGAAGTCCTATTATAAAATTTGGTATGTAAGCTAGTATTATAGTCCAATCGGAATCTGGGAACAAAATATTGAAAACCTGAAGTTTTATAATTTTAAAATGTTAGCACTTAGCAGGTATATAAGGATTAGAAATTCGTAAAATGCCCCCTCTGTCCAGCTACACCCGAGAAATGGGAGGACGCAAAGCGTTGAAAAATATTTTTTTTTCAATTTCCGGCTCACTGTGACGTTCTATCGAAAATTTTTTTACGATAACCTCAAAGTTTTCGAGATATTTGCAGAAGACTCGGTTTTTTAATTTATCTTGAGTTTTTTATTTTTAATTTCTAGAATAATCTTTTGATTTCCATGGAACTAAGGGAATGTAATCTTCGAAATACTTATAATAAAAAAAAAGAAATTAAAATATTTACAGAAATTTTCCGTTTCCGAGAAAAGCATGTCTCGATACGCTGAAAATCACCCCCAACTTCAAGTGGGCGTTTACATTTAAAATAAAAATCATTCAGGTTTTCAATAAAAATTTTCTTTTAAAAATAAAAGGATTTCGATTGGTCTATTAGTACATAAACAACAAAAAAATCTAAAACTTTCAACTTTTGGAACGAGATAATTGTAATTGATCTAAACCACCTATTTATTTTTTTATGATTTTTTGAAGTCATCAATCTAAACAAGTCAAATTTTAAATGATATTTGCCACAAAATTGTAATTTAGAGTTATTTCAGTTTATGAATAAAGGTGCGATGTAACTTGTAGGGAATGTATATTGTACGCAAACCATAGATATTAGATAAACTTTGAAATTGCTCTTGCGCCGAGTCGCGCCGCCCCCGCCCCCGCCCCCCGCTAGCGCCCGCGCGTCACCGGCTGCTGCTATCATAGTGTGCGTGAGAATTTGCGTATGTTGTATTTGTGTTGTTCACATTTTTTAAAATACCTACTCTCGCCGCGTATCGGCACTTCACAATCGTCTTAATGGGGAAGAAAACTGTCAATTAGTTACGCGTAGAGGGCGCCAAATGTTTGTTACAAACGTACTGTCAATCTCTGTAGAAACTGTAAAAACAATAATATTGGGTCGTTGTGTATCCTTTGGTTGTAAAGAAATTCGCGTTTGTAAGTTTCCAAGTGTAGGATATCTCAGCAAAAGCCAGCATCATGTTTCAAAACTTAGGTATATATTTTAACTAGTTTTAGTAACAATTTAGTGGAAAACAATTATTCTCAACATTTTCTTATTTTTTTTGCTACAGTTAAAAATCACGGATCATGTCAACTCCCCGCCGACCAATCCCCACTTTCTTTAATTTCTTCTTCCTGTTTTTAATAGTATTTTAGATATTTTTTTCGGCCTGACTAATCTCGTCATTTTTAATTGCCTGATAATTAAAGATTATCATAGAATTGCCAACTACTCCTATAGATTACAGAAAAGTGAGAGGAAAGATGTTACACATAAAAAAATTGTAACTTACCCATTGATTAATTTCATTTGCTGCAGCCACATTGTTACTGAAGTCAATGTTTTGTACTTCAGATCCAAATACGTCTCGCGTAACAACAGCAAAATTTTTGTTTAATTCATAATCTTTTCCTACATAGATTTTGTTGGCAACCTTTAGTGTTACGTTTTTTACTGATCGCACTAAGGTATTAGTATACGAAAAGACAGCCTTGGTCTGTAAAATAAGATAAAATCATTTGAAAGATGCGAAACTTAAACTAGCTATAAATCATATTATGAGCGTGATTTATCCTATACTTTTTAGACAAAATATACTATTATTTAATTATTCTACTATCATTGTTAATTTTACTTACGTCGTCATCATTGGCTAATCACATACTGTTAAGAAGTTCATCGTGAGATTCACCCACAGACGCTAGGGCTAGTTGACCCAGAAGCGGCATAACAGAAAATGCTGATAGCACGAAGCTCTTTCCGGCATTGGCCTTCGCTACTTCCTATGAACACAAATGAGATATTTTTATATTATTAATAATGGAGGTATTTTTGGTAAAAATGCATAAATCAATGCCCATTGGAGCCGTCATCTGTATATAGATATATATGTTATATTATATCTCTTGTAGAATAGATACCCAGAATAATAATACAGTTATTGAGATTATAACTCACATTAAACATGCTGGCGGTAAATTTATTGCTGGTATCGTGAAGAATTGGCTTAAGTCTTGCCTCATCATCATTTGCGCTTAATCCTAGTATCAGAGATGTTACTGAAAATAATATAATATATAAATAGATATAATGTTTTTTTAAATCGGGTATAGTTTTTTTAGAGGCTTTCGAATCTAATCTGACTCTATGACTGCGAAGAAAACAATATAGACTCTGTTACCGAAAGATGTGTCTTTCGGCAATGGCTTCGCTTCTTCCATCCCTGTTAAATTGTTTTAATGAAATTATATTTTATTTACTAGTTTTTTGAATTTATTATTCATAGACATTTTATTATCATTTGTTCTTCTTTCATGAAAACTAATAATACCTTACCCTTAGCTCCATTAAGGATTACGTATTCTAACGATAATTGTTTATGCTTGTTAAATGCTTGCATGCACTTCGACATCTGCGGTAATTACGCAATTAATTATAGCTTTCTTTCGTTCAAAATATATATAATAAAGCGGACGGTAAACTAAAGTAAAGATCTCACAGGCTACACACAAACTTTGACATAATATTTGGATAAAGTTGTCATGGCTCATAACAGCTGACACCTACTCACAGGATATCTAGTTATACTTAATGTCTCAAATGTTTTTTTTTACTTTTTCATAACCTGAAAACATAGAAATCTTTTAATTAGCAGCCAAGAGCTTTTCAATGTTCTAATAAATTAAGATTTACATGTTTGTATTTTCATTATTTGAAATCCTTGAAGTAAAGGTAAATAGGCAGTGGTAGCCCAGTGGAACAGTGGTAGCCCAGTGGGGTAGTGGTAGCCCAGTGATAACGCGCTCGCTTTGGAAACCGAGTGAAGCGGGTTCAAATCCCGGGTCTCACACCTCTGATATTTTCATGTGCGAATCTTTTCTAACGTGATTACCACTTGCCTTACGGTGAAGGAAAACATCGCGAGGAAACCTGCATGTCTGAGAGAATTTAGCAAGTTTTCGAAAGACATGTGAAGTCCGCCAGCCCGCACTTGGCCAGCGTGGTGGACTATGGCCTGATCCCCCTCGTATTGGGAGGCTCGTGCCCAGCAGTGGGACGTTAAAAAGGGCTGAATACAAAGGTAAATACGCATCTCTCCCGATGTGTGTTCACCTTATCGTGGTGGGAGGCTCATTAGCGTCTGCCAACCCAGTCGGGCGCGAAGGTAAGAGACACATGGGGAGGTGGCCCACTTCAGTGGAAAAAAAATGCAACCAACAAATTCTTAATAATGTTAGGATCAATGAGAAACAGAAAAGTTATACAGTTAATAACTTCTCAAACAACAAAATAATTATCAACCAACAACAAATAAAATGTATTAAATTAAACAAAATGATTTAAAATATAACATAAGTTGTTACACTTACAACATATTAATATTAGACGCTTCATGTTGTCGAGCACCACACTTGAATGCTGTACTAACACTAAACAATTTTTTATGTGATTCTTGCTTATAAATAAAACGTGTAATGTGTTTACTCATAACTTTTTATTCTTTAATTTTAACTTTAAGTAAACACTGGAATATTTTTTTATGGAATAAATAGTAATAGTTTATCGTTAAAATTACTTATGTTATTAGTAAAAGGTCTATAATAAAACGGGAGTGGAGTAATAACAATCCACTTCCATAGCAAGTATCGAAGGGCCACGTAATCTTATAAATGTTTAGTTTTCCAGTTGCCAGTTTGGTTTCGACCATTTTGATTTTCTTACGCACGTTAAAATTTGAACAAGGTTTTGAGATGTTTTCCCCTTTGACACCATACTCGTAGCGTGTTAATAAGCCAGGCCATTACACTTAAACGTGTTAGTCCATATCAGGAAAACTACTAAACCAATTTTGATAAAATATTTCCTGTTTCCTGAGTGGAAGCAAATGAAATAAACTTAAACAGGAATCGCTACAATCCTATTACTAGTTTCGGAGAAGTCTGTGGACAAACATACATACAATCATATTATATACACCTATAATTATATAAATATATTTTGAAGCCTTAGATTATAATATACGTGAATATTTTGCAGTTCTAATAATAAATATCTTGAAAAACTGTTTCCTTCAAACCTTTCAAGTGTGGTATCAAAATAATTTTTTTTCTGTCTATGTATTTGTGTGCGTGTGTGTTGTTACTCTTCAGGCTTAAACGGCTCGATGAATTAGGATGAAAAGTATACAGAGTCCTTTTTTTTTAACGTTGGGAAAATGCATTTACGCACGAAGTGTGGGACTCACCGGCGAAGCCAGTACTACCCACTAAAACCCAACAAAACCTTCCCCCGTCTTAATGGGGCGTCGCAGGATCGCTTACGCATTCAACTACGACGCCCCGACGGCAGGTCTGCCGAAGCAGACCACAACAACCACGGGGTTGCTCCAAGGTCCACTCTGCTATCAGAGAAGTACCAGGAGCAACCCGCATGATACACCGCCCGCCGAAGAGGGCCACCTCCCACCGCCTACCGAAGTGGGCCACCTCCCTGTGCGTTCTTGGCTTCGCGCCCGGTTGGGTTGCACTACTGAGCCCCCCCACCACGACAAGGTGAACGCACGTTAGGGGGGACAAGTATACAGAGTCCTGATCTGACCTATCGACTTGAGTAAGGCATGGACTACAGTTTGGCACTCAAGGACGCACCCGAGTAAAGCGAAATAGGTCTAGTGTTAAATATATGCAAATTAGCGTATATGAAAATAAGCCTATAAAAGCTTGTTTTTAAAATGTTATTAGCATTGATTACATTTTGCGTATTAGTTAATCCTAACATTAAATTATTTTAACTCACTGCAATCGAATAAAAATATATTTATTTAGGAAAATTAAATTTAGGCGGAAAATTTCTAATAATAGTTGGTGAACTAAAAGCTATTGCAAATCTAATTTCAGATTATAGATTGTAAATGTTTATTTTACCATTTATATACGCTAAGTTACTTTTATCAACAAAAAAGAAAAACGATTTTCTTAGGAACGGAAAATAAAATTAACATCTATATAGAACAATCGGAATCCGTTTATTTTTAAGAGAATTTTTTTATTGAAAACCTGCAGTTTTATGACTTTAAAATGTTATCAGGTATAAAAAGAGAAATGGGGGGACGCAAAGCGTTGAAAAATAGTTTTTTTTTTCAATTTTCGGCTTACTGTAATGTTCTATCGAAAATTGTTTTCTACAAAAGTTGCAGGTCTAGTAAAAATCTACAACTTTTTCAGATAACACTTTTTACAATAATCTCAAAGTTTTCGAGATATTTGCAAAAAACTCTGATTTTAACTTTTCCTTGCTTTTTTATTTTCAATTTCGTGAATAATCTTTTGATTTCTATGAAACTAAGGGAATGTAATCTTCGAAATACATATAATGAATAAAAAAAAATTGAAATGCTTCGCCATTTCCGAGAAAAGTATGTTTTATGGTCTCGAGAGGCTGAAAACTTCAGTGGGCGTTTACATTTAAAAAAAAATTTGTTCAATTTTCAGATAGGACTCATTCTTTTTTTGACGTAGAATATATTTATGTTATATTTTTTTTTAATTTATGGATATTTTATTAGTTTTTGATCGATTTTGGAGTTAATTTTATTGATTTTATTGAAAAATTTGATTTTAAGGTAATTACAGAAAGAAATGAATTTCATTCATAATCTAATCTTGTTGTTCATTAGTTAAAAATATATTTAAAAACATTAGTAATACTTTTGTTAAAAAATCATAAAAAAATGTAAAAAATGACTAAACTCTGTATGACGTTTTTTCCTGAGATATTAGACTTTCAATAAAAAAGGATCCTTCTCTTTTTTATCATCAATATTTTGGCATTTAATGGATGCACAGTAGATTAAAGCGTTATTTTATAAATTTAAGTCATATCTCTAAAAGGTACTAGCATAGTTTATTTTTTATGATTTTTTAACAAAACTATGATTAAATTTTGTGAATATCAACTTATTTTTTTTAAATATCAATCAATACAATGTATTCGAAAATTGTAGGTCTTAAACCTTTTTAAGCCTTACAGAAAATTCCGCAATTTTTTCGGAATTTTGACAATTTCTTGCAAGGAAAAAAACTCAATTTAGTTAAGGTAATCAAAACGGTGTTCAAAGATTTTATTGATTCTCGCTCCCACAAATTTTTCAGCAAAGGAATCAATGAACTAGCTATAAAATGGCGGAAGAGAATAGATAACAATGTTACATATGTATTTTGAATGATTATTTTTTTTTGTTTTGCTTTTTCCATATAAAATCTTGACATAAATAGAATATGAACGGATGATCTACTTCAAATATAATATTTTCACTCATGACTGTCAAATAATTAACGCCAAGAACTGGAATACCAATAAATATCTGTTTTTAAAAAAAAGGCTATCATGATGAGAAAGCTTAAAGTATTTAAATAATATGGGAATTCCTTTTAAAAGACATATGGGAAATACTATAATTTATACTTGTGCATTTCGATTTTGTAATGTTTTTTATTGTCCGACGAAATGTGGGCTGACTCCATCACAGATTTGAACTACACAAAACGTCAAAGACATCACTCCCAGACGCACGTGGAGGGACGACCTAGATGCCTTTATAAAAGACTGGTCGGCTATCGCCTGGCATAGAACAGAGTGGGAAAAAGACGAGAGAGGCCTTTGCCCAGGAGTGGGACACTAACGGATTGAAAAAAAAACTTTTAAATGTTGAAAGTAAAAATCATCACAATGCATAAAACAAATCATATAAATCTATACATTATATGTACTTAAGTCTATATAAAATAATTTACGGAAATTAAGTACCTACTTGAGGAAAAATATAAAAAATACGGATAAAAAGAGAACATGACAAACAAAATATGTTTATTTAATATAAGTATTATTGGTTGTGAAATTCTCCACTAAATAAAGTTAATGATGGTGTCTTCACAGCAAAATAAAATGGTCTATTTGCGTAAAACTCAACTGGAGGAGGAGGCGGTTCCAGTGAAGCAGACAAAAAAATATGGAATTCTGAAATTAAATTAATGTATTATTATCTATACTAATATAAAAATAATAATTAATTTCCCATAATCAGATATATATATATATATATATATATATGTATATATATATATATATATATATATATATAAGAGACATATCATAAGACATATTCCTCGATAAACAATAGCATTCCCAAGGAGGGTTGACGTCAGGCAGGCGGCCGGTCGTAAAACTTTTGCCAAATCCTATCAGCAGTACACTGAAGGTGTACTGCGCCGACCCCAAGTGATTTGGGAAATGGGCAGGGAGAAGAAGAAGATTATCTATACTAATATTATAAAAAGGTAAAGTTTGTGAGTTTTTAACGTTGTAGGGGATCTGGATCTACTAAACTGATTAAGATGAAATGAAAGAAAAAATAAGATAGTTTGAGACCCTGGGAAGGACATAGGATACTTTTTATCCCGGAAATAATCGCTTAAAGGGGTGAAAATAGGGTTGAAAGTTTGTATTGGGAAGCAAGCTAGGGACGAACCCGAGCGAAGCGATGGCGAGTCGCTAGTTCATTATAATAATTTTATTATTTCTACAACTGACAGTCGAGATTAAAATAGCACTCAGTACATACGCACATATGATGTTTATACGGTGCAGTCAGATTTTTTTTTAAATTATATTATTATGCTACTACACTACTTTTTAATAAAGTTTGCAGATATATATTCTGTACATGTGGAATTTGTATTTAAATTTTACCTTTACCGAAAGTACATCTGTAAACTTTATTTAAAAAGTTAAGCATAAATGACATATGGAATTATCACTTATTGAACTAACGATTCCAGCGTAAAAATTATTAAATCGAATATTATATATCAATGATAATCCAAATTAGCTCATCTAGGAGGTTACCTAAGTTTTAATTTAAAATACTTGGAGTAATTTTCGTTAAATAAAAATTACACAAAATGCATGCCAATTCATCTCCATGCAATAATAAATAAATAAATATGTTGAAACATTAACACACAGCACCATCTAGTTCCATGGTATGCTACGAGGCCTGTGTTATGGATACCAGATATTTGATACACTACACATATATAAACTTTAAATACATACATATTATAAATAAATATAAACTCCCATGACTGGAGTACAAACATTCGTGCTCATCACACAATGAATGCCCCCAGCGGGAGGATGATTTTATGGGATTAAAGCTATCCTTTGTCCTTCCCAGGATCTCAAACTATCTTCATACCAATTTTCATCCAAATCGGTTCAGTAGTTCCAGAGATTACTTCTTACAAACAAACTCACAAAACTTACAAACTGTACCTTTTTCAACCGACTTCAAAAAGGAGGAGGTTCTCAATTCGGCTGTATTTTTTTTTTTTTTTTTTATGTTTGTTACCTCAGAACTCCGTCATTTATTAACCGATTTGGACAATTTTTGTGTTGTTTGAAAGGGTATACTTCCAGATTGGTCCCATTTAAATTTCAAAAAAAATACCACCCCTAAGGGTGGAAAAATAGCTAATGATGAATTTAACCTACTTTTAATTGTCATATTAACTTTAAATTTGCAAGTGTTTCCATTTCCGTTGATAGTACAGTGGTTCGGTATTATTGACCTGATCTGATGGTAAGGCCAGAAGGTGGATAGGTGGAACTCTTCAACGGCTAATAGTAGATACTTTGAGTTTGGGCTTATTTTGTTTGATTTGACAAGCCTAACACGTTAAAATTCTTACTTCGTTACTACTGTATACACTAAAAAGGTAAAAATAAAAACTTTTTAACAAAAAAATAAAAACCGACTTCAAACAAAAGCACTAAAAAGTAAAAAATAACTGATTGGTAGTTTTCATTTACTATACATACCTAATCAAATATTTTCGAAGTCGGTGTGCTTTGGCTAAGTAATTAAAGCCTACCTATTAAATACATACCTAATCAAATATTTTCGAAATCAGTGTCAGCCCATACAAAGCAAAGCACACCGACTTCGAAAATATTTGATTAGGTATGTATAGTAAATGAAAACTACCAATCAGTTATTTTTTACTTTTTAGTGCTTTTGTTTGAAGTCGGTTTTTATTTTTTTGTTAAAAAGTTTTATAATATTAATATTATAACTATAGTATAGATTATACAAATATAACATTTTAAACATGTTTCTTTTTGCATACTTACCGTTAGCAGCAGCGGCTTCTGTTCCTTCTTCGTTGATTTCGATAAACGCTTTTTGTGTACCTGAGTCTACATATAAATTAGTAGCACCGTTTAAAAGTTTATTTAATCTTGCCTCACCTGAGGTAAATATCTTCTTCACGTTCATCTGCAAGAAATATATAAACGTTTGTTACAGTAATATAAAAAAGCTAGCTTTACTTCTCTGATTTGCTTATACTTTTAAGTACTTACATTTTCCAGAACATTCACCAGATCTGTTTTAGTTTCGATTTTGAATTTTGGTAGGTGAACTACCACCGTTTGTTTTTTTAAATCATTAAGAGCTCTATCTAAAACTGAAGGATCTTTCAATTTTTCTTCTAGCTCATTTATTCCATCAACGTCTCGTGGTAGAATAACAACAAAAGACATTTCATTTCCTTCATACGGAAGCTCGAGGATCTGAAAAGTTGCACATTTAAATCAATGATCCTTTTTTATATGTCCATATAAATAAATAAATCTTATTATTTAAAAAGTTGTACTTATGTGTAAATATTGAGATTTATCATTCAATACTTAATTTAAACTGTAGAAATATTAGTCACATCTTTTAATGTTCGTCATAATACGCACCTGAGCATTCAGTTCATTACTTTCTGCATAGTTGTAATCACCTTTTCTATACATCATTTTAACTTTAGTTGTTACGTCTGTGCTGGAGTGAAAATCTTTATCTGATGTTGCTTCCTTCGAGAAATTGTACTGCCAACTACCCTAAGGAAAACATGGTTGGTATAATCAATAAATATAATTCTAGAGAGTTTTACATGACTGGCCACTAAATAGTAATGAGAAGTACCTTGAAGTATATTGCGTTAGCTAGAACAGCTTCAGTGCCTTGATTAAGGCTGTTAGGATCAACCAAATCTTTTATTAGATGATTTGTTTGCTCTTCAACCTGTAATAATTTATATTACAAATGATTAATGATATAGAATTATGTGATTCAACATCGAATGTGTGAAAGTTATGTGTGAAGTAAGGTCTTTTCCGAATTATTCACCTTAATATTCAAAAGTCTAAAACGGAACCCTTATAATTTCGTTATATCGTTGTAGTTTTTGAGATATGAGATATTTTTTAATTTTACGAATTCGCCCAAATAATTAACTTGAATCATTTTTAACGCGTATAATAAACGTGCTATTAATATTATTGTCATTAAACTTCTACAGATTTTATTAGGATATTAGTAGCAATCAAAAACTGAATACGAAAATATAACATTTGTACTACTCATGAGCATATTTCAGAAAATGTTATACGAGTAATTTCCCCCCTTTTTTAATATTTTTAATATTTTAAATAATTATTATTATCAATAGAGATGAAATTTATCATGTAAAATACAGTAATGTTTGATATTCTAATACAATATTTCATGCGAGAATGTTTTAAAAACTAAAATACAAGTTTTAAAAAACAAAAAGAATTTTTGCGAATTGTAATGTGAAAACAAAAAAAATTATACATTACTCAAACGTTTTAAAAGAAATCGTTGATAAAGCCCGATAGTGGCGAAATAGAGACGTCCCACATTTGATAGCATAAATGAGCCTTATAGTTTTTGTCTAGTTAAAAAAAAGATGTAACTTACCCATTGATTAATTTCATTTGCTGCAGCCACATTGTTACCGAAGTCAATGTTTTGTACTTCAGATCGAAATATGTCTCGCGTAACAACAGCAAAATTTTCGTTTAATTCATAACCTTTTCCTATGTAGATTTTGTTGGCAACCTTTAGTGTTACATTTTTTACTGATCCCACTAAGGAATTAGTATATGAAAAGACAGCCTTGGTCTATAAAATAAGACAAAATTATGTGAAAGATGACGTTTAACAGCTATATAAATCATATTATGAGCATGGTTTTTCATGAGGTATCTAAATCTATTTATGATCCTATAGTTTTCAAAAAAAATATTCTATTATTTATTAAGATACTTTAATAGGGTATATTAGTAGATTTACAGAAAAAAAATTTAAAACAAAGTAAAGTGATGAATGTTTGATGTTATTTCTTATGTTATTAATATTATTCTGCTATCATTGTTAATTTTACTTACGTCGTCATCATTGGCCAATCCCATACTGTTAAGAAGTTCATCGTGAGATTCACCCACAGACGCTAGGGCTAGCTGACCCAGAAGCGGCATAACAGAAAATGCTGATAGCACGAAGCTCTTTCCGGCATTGGCTTTCGCTACTTCCTATGATTACAAATGAGATATTTTTATATTATTAATAATTGAGGTATTTTTGGTAAAAATACATAAATCAATGCCCAGAGCCGTCATCTGTATATAGATATAAACGTTCAAAAGGGTTCAGTGCTGGATTTATACTAGTGGCACTTGGGGCTAGTGCCCAGGGCGCCAATATTTTAGGGGCGGCAAAATTGGGAGGGCGGGAAAAAAATTCTTCGCGTTTTCGAAAATGCTTTTTTATTTTGCAAAAAATGAGAAATAAAAGAAGAAACTAGTGGGTACATTTTTCGAAAAACTGATATTATTTATAAATTATTCTTTTGCATTTTTCAAAAAAAAAAAAAAATATAATGAAAAAAATTTAAACTTTTCAACATTTTGTTCAAAATTTCGATAATAGGGCGGCATTTTTTATAGTGCTCAGGGGCGGCGCTAAGGTTAAATCCGGCGCTGAAAGGGTTGCTATATCTTTTGCAGAATTGATAGGCAGTATAATAACACAGTTATTGTGATTATAGTATTAAGAACTCACATTAAACATGTTGGCGGTAAATTTATTGCTGCCATCGTGAAGAATTGGCTTAAGTCTTGCCTCATCATCATTTGCGCTTAATTCTAGTATCAGGGATGTTACTGAAAATAATATATTCTTTAAATAGATATAATGTATTATTTTAGTCAATTAAAACATTAAAGCGTTCTGTAGAAACAAATCTTTTATGGATTTCATGGTTTAAAATTTAAATCATAACGTTCGTGGTATTATTCTTATGATATGAAATGGCATTAAATATATTTATTTTTGTAATATAATTTGGTGCGACCCATCATAAAGCAGCTTATCATATCTATAGTATGTATTTAGTATTATTATAGATCAATTTGTAGCTTTGATATCCCGTATTACATTACAGCAATCATGGTCACGGGAAAGACTAAGGTTTTAGATATCTCAAAGGCATTATATAGTTGTTACAGACAGCCTACCCACAAAATATCGAAATTAATTCAAAAATTTTAAAAAGGCAACCAAGTACCTTACAATATTTGGTAATTTTAATTTTAACCATTTTTATAATTTTAATGAGTTATAATTGAACGTGGAATATTATTTAGTGTATTTTAGCTATTGTTATTATAATTATTGCAATTTTTTTGAAAACTATATTAACTATATTTATAAATAAACATGAAGAAAATAAAATAATAATTATTCAAGCCACGTTATCGGTTTACGTGAAATTTAAAAAAACGAAGAAGTTAAAATTAATTAGAATAAAAAATTTAATTTAGATTGCTATTTTTTAAATATTATGGATAATTAAGGACAGTTGGGAAGACTATTTTGAAAGGCTTATGAATGAGGAGAATGAAGGGAGTGAAAGGCTTGACGCAAAGGCTGAAAATATAGGATTAATAGGAACGATAAGTATGAATGACAGGACATGAAAGAGAAAGGAGTGAATGAAAGAATGATAAGATGACGAGTAATAGGGGAGAGTGGAAGAGGGAGTGTTTCTGCGTCGACCCCAAGTAACTCGGGGAATGGGCAGGGAGAAGAATTAAACGTGGTGTAGTCAATATAAATCTTCAAAATTAAAGTTTTAAAATAATTTATATTATTAATTGTAGCTTGAAGCCAATCTTGAACAAATTTTCTTAGAGCTTTAATTAAACCTTCGGTTTCGGCTTCAGCCAGAAATCGACCTTTGGTCAAACGCTACCTGGCAGTCCATTCTACGCCACATTGCATGAAATTACATATAAGAATATATAGTAACCGGACTACTATTATAAATGCAAAAGTTTTTATGTGTATGTGTGTGTGCGTGTGTGTGTCTGTTTAATGATATCTATGATACTCACGTTATCAAGATGAATCTAACGACGTATGTATCATCTAAATCGGTAAAGCTGTTTAGTAATTACGAGGAAGCATACATATATATGTATACAGGTAAAACACATAACCCTCCTTTGTGCTTCACCGCAGTCGGGTAAAAACGAATTGACAACCGAACTTGTTCTTGACATTAAATGTACGTATGTGTAATGCGAATAAAGAATAAAGGTATATTGTATTATAAGTTTAGTGATATGGTAGGTTAAACATATTTAATACATACATAAAATTAAGAAATTAGTAAATGTTGTTCTAAGAACAGATGAAAAATATTAATGCAAATATTTGCTAAAATATAACATAAGTGAGACGTTCAATACTACGGAACCTTCGATGCGTGGTTATACGCGCACACTATTGCGGGTATCAAAGTAAAGAAAACACTAATCTTTTAATATATTTTTTATAGCATACTGTGTTATTCAAATTATTTTAGAGACTAGCATTGCCTGCGGCTCCGCCCGCGTTCAGATGACCAAAAACCAAATTCTTAGGTTTTACATATTAGTATTCTCTTACATTACAGTTTTTGTATTTTTTGTCAGAAAAATATCCTATATGTTGACCCGGATAATCAGCTATGACCATACCAAATTTCATCAAAATCCGTCCAGTACTTTTTCTGTGATGCGGTAACAGAAAGACAGACAGACAGACGGATAGACAGACAAAAATTCTAAAAACTATAGATTCGGCCTCTGTATCGATAATAATGTTTATTTCAATAAGATTTTCCAAAAAATATTTAATGTACAGATTTGGCTTAGTTAGAATTTTATTATATGTATAGATTTATTTATCTTAAACAACAAAATAATCGAACCTGATGCGAACACAGGGCCAGGGTCTTTATCAATTTTTTATAAATATTTTTTTCGATAAATATGATTGATTAAAATAATTACATTTTTAATATACTTAATGTATATTGGAAAAGTTGGAAAATAAATTATCATAGACCATAAAATGCAACCAAACAAATTCTTATTCATTATAATGATACGATCAATGATAATCAACAAAGCCATAATGGATAACTTCTCAAACAGTTTCTCAAGTTAACTTCTCAAACGATTTCAAAAATAACATAAGTTGTTACACTTACAACATATTAATATTAGACGCTTCATGTTGTCGAGCACCACACTTGAATGCTGTACTAACACTAAACAATTTTTTTCGTGATTCTTGCTTATAAATAAAACGTGTAATGTGTTTACTCATTACTTTTTATTCTTTAATTTTAACTTTTAAGTAACTGGTATATTTTTTTTGAAATAAATAGTATTAGTTTATCGTAATAAATATATTATTAGTAAAGGGTCTGTAATAAAATTAACCAAGTGCGTGTCGGGCCACGCGTTATGTAGGATTCCGTAGTTGCCCATCACAATAATACGGACTAAGAAGAAGGTTTTTTGTAAGGATGTTATGATTAAATTTATATTTACTACCTCTTTTACAACCACAACCAACCTTCCACAACACCCTGGTTGCACCCATAAAACCCATGATACCACAAATTTTATATAGGTACCTATTCAATTATGATTTAGTTGACTTAAATAGGACGCCCATATCATTGTCTTGATAACTAAAAAATGGATAAATTAATAATAAAAAAAGTGCGTGTGTGAGCAATTCACACATATATAGTAAAAATGAAACTTCAGAATAATCGTATATCTCGTCGAATGAGTTGAATATAGAGTATCAGGAGTAGGATAATGATAGGTAATAAAGCTTATTTTTTATAATATTTTTATCAAGTTTAAAAGTTATTTTACATTTTATTTGACATATTATTCAATAGTTAATTTTATTATTTTTCACTTCCTGTGTAAGTATTCTATCTCAAATAATTAAATAAGGCATATTAGGCATATTACAATCATATATTTATAGATTAACATATACGGAAAGAATATAATATTATATATTTGTCAGACAATAACAACGGTTACCATGACAACATGGCAATGTATTCTATCTCATCCTTTCGCCGGTTTAATCCTATATATTTATGTGTTTGTTTCTTTTTAGAGTCGCATTTTCGTTTCATCGAGTATTAAATCATAACGATTCTAAAGAAGTTTTACTTCAAAAATAATTACAAAACAAGGTTTTACTTTAATATGCTAAACAGTAGAAAACAAGCCTGTAAAAGGTTATTTTTGAAATGTTTTTACTATTGATCATATTTTGCGTATTAGTCTATCCTAACTTTCATTTTCTATTATTACTTGGTAAACTAAAAACCATTGCCAATTTAATTTCTTAGTATAGATTGGAAATTATTGTTTTTTATCTTCATGCTTAGCTACATCAACAAAAAAAATCAATTTTCTTAGGAACAGAATATATATATATATATATATATATATATATATATATATATATATATATATATATATATATATGTACAGGGTCATTTTTAATTTATTGAAAACCTTTTGGGAATATTCTGTTTACATCATAACAACAACATCTGTAAGAAAAAAAAAATATTTCTTAAATTTTAAGAAAATAAAAGTATTTTTATTGCTCCCACTAAACAGTAATAGTCAAGCAATTAGCAAAAGAAAGCGCGTGACCGGTGGAGGGGGAGGGGTGGAGGGGGAGGGGTGGAGGGGTGTAGGATGTGGCCCTTACTCATTTAAACTTAGTCAGATGCTAGAACTTTACCGTTTAGAAGGTCCAATGAAAATATTTTGATTTTTGTATGAAAATAAAAATTTAAGAAATATATTTTTTTCTTGTTACAGATGTTGTTGTTATGATGTAAATAGTATATTCTCAAAAGGTTTTCAGTAAATTAAAAATGACCTATATATATATATATATATATATATATATGTAAATTATATTAAAAATGAAATTATAACAAATCTCAATTGTAATATTTCTACTATTACGAATTATTTTTAAAATTAAAATATAATATAACATTATGCGTATATCTCATAATTCCATTCCATTTTGAATAGTTTAATAATACGCAAAGTAATTATGAAACCGAATCGATTTAATGGCTGGTAATCGATATGTTTTGTAAAAGCATAGTAAATTCACTTATCAAAATTTCAATATACAGTATTTTTTTCAACGTGTACTTGAGATTGCTATTGATATCAGTAAAGACAAAAATACTTCGATTTTCTCACAAGTAAAGAAATTTTGAATTTAACAAATTTCATAAATTCTACATACATAATATTACGTAGCTTTTTACGAGGCGAGGATCACAATTAGTGGTTCTAAACTAAATAGAAATGCTACAGGTTTGTCTATCTTATGGAACACAATTCTGAAATCAATACAAAAGTTTGTTTTTAAATATTATTTAAGAATCTTATTACACTTGACTTAACGTCACTTCGTCAGATCCGTCCTAATGATGCGGACAATATTTTAAGATATGAATATCTAATAGGTAAATAATAAATATGTATTTTATGTATCGAAATATATTAGATTTGCTTTGCATCGGCTGGCACCGACTTCGAAAATATCTGATTAGATATCTATTCTAAATGAAAATCCCCGTTTAGTTATTTTTACATATTAGTTCCTGGAAGCCGGTTTTCTTTTTTTATTTTTAAGTTTTTTTCTATAATGTTATTGATGTCGTGACGCAATCACTTAATTGATAATATCATTATGTTCCTGATTAAGGAGTCGTTTTGTCACTAATAATTATCGATATGGTCTTATAACTAATTATACTCGTAACAACCCCATGGTTGTTGTAATCTGTCTCGGTAGGTCGGTTGTCGGGACGTCGTGCGTAAGGTTCCGTTGGGTTTGTGTGGGTAGTACTTACTGGCTTTACTGGTCGATAATTCCCACATAAGCTGTATGTATCCATAGGTGTCCGTCCATACCTGTAAGTATGCAAAAAAATATTATTTTGTAACATTCACTAACATCATAATAGAGTTAGTTATGCTTTGTGAGAAAAAAATACATATTTTAACTTAAAATTAGCGCGACACTTAATGTATACAAAGTAATTATCGTAAGGAAATTACCTTACGGTAATAACTTTTTAAAATATTTTAATTAGGTAATCGCTTTCTTTGACAATTTCGCGCACGGTCAGAACGTGTAATAAAAAAATAATTTAAAAACATATCTAAATTTCTAGATTGAAGTACATAAATATGTTTTTATAGAAAAGATTCATAAGTATATTTAAAATTCCGGTTTTGACTGTGATAGTTTGCTTGTCTGAATAAGTTTAGTTTAAACTACGAGTATATTCTACAATCGTTTACGACTAAACATTTATAATCCATACATACTCGTATAATAAAATTGTAACTAAGCCGAATCTGTACATTAAATATTTTTTGAAAAATCTTATTGAAATAAACATAAAGGCGAAATATATAGTTTTTAGAATTTTTGTCTGTCTGTCTGTTACCGAATCACAGAAAAACTATTGGAGGGATTTTTATTTTTAGTATGGTGATAGCTGGTAATCCGGGTCAACATATAGGATACTTTTTATCGCGGGAAAATATCTCATCTCTTAGAAATCTATACTAAACGTTAAAACGTAACTAGGAATGAAGCAGAGCGTAGCGAGAGACAGAGTTTCATATAAAAGTAAAACGATGAAAGAGCTTAGAGAACATACAAAGATTTTAAGTTTTTGTACACTTAAGCTATACAACCATTTTTCATTATTCATTTATTCAACCTTAATTCTACATTTTAGATATAAAATAAAAGATTTGGTTTGAAATGTTAGAGAATCGAGGATTTAGGCGAGTAGGTGGCACGCGTCCGGCCTTTTCGCGTGGTTTCCTCACCGGAGAAGCTCATAAAACGTTGAATATGAAAATTCCTCCAAATAAAAAGCTAAGAGTTCATAAGCGATTACGTCATGGCGAGTGAAAAATGGCTTTTAAAATCCGGCCACCGCTCTGAACTGTTGCCGCCCCCGTACTCAAGATGAATTGTTAAAAATTGACGTGAAGATTAGTTACTATAAACGAATATAAATTTTCATATTATTAAATGTAAATTGTATTATATTTGAATTAGCATTTTTCTTTTCAAAGAGTTTTATATGATATTTGAATGTCAAATACTCTCTTATTTTTTTTATTATTAGCTATAGTTACCTATAGTATTAAAATAGTAATTATACGTATGTATACATATATAAAATTGTAACTAAACCGAATCTGTACATTAAATATTATTTGGGATATCTTATTGAAATAGACATTATTATCGTTATAGAGGCCGAATCTATAGATTTTAGAATTTTTATTTGTCTGTATGTCTGTTACCGCATCGCGGAAAAACCACTGGAGCGATTTTGATGAAATTTGGAATGATGATAGCTGGTTATCCGGGTCAACATATATATCATAATATCTCATCTCTGAGAAATACTAAACGTTAAAACGTAAATAGGGACGAACCCGAGCAAAGCGAGGGTGAGTCGCTATTAATATTATACAATATAGATATTATACAATATTGTAATTTTATACATATTATTTTACGATTTATATGCACATAACTGTTAATTAATTCATTAATGTAAAAACAATACTCATAACTTAGGTACGTAGGTCTTATATGAGAATTAAAAGTATGCAATAGTAAGCAAGATGAATAAATTTAAAATTTCACCCAAGTTATACTTTAAATATAAGAAAATATTAACCCCGAGGGCTTTGTTATGTTTGCTATAAATAACAATAACTGGCAATAAACGTATATTTACTGTTTAAGCTCATTCCTTAATGTAGCTTATGAATTCATTATGTTCGGCGCCGGAGAGATAATTAAAATATTTTGATTTGAAATGTATAGGTAAATGAAAAAATATTTAGTGCTAATGTAAAATGTCCTTTAGTGGCAGTGCTTTTCTATGGCGTAGGTATAGTATTAAAATGAATGATTGATATTGTGTTTCGTAGCTTCAAAACTATAATAGTTCTACAAAAGCTTTAATTCACGGAATGGAATTACTAGGAAATCTAATAAATAATCTAAAAGAAAAATGTGGCAGTGGTAACCCAGTGGTAACGTGTCTGCTTGGGAAACCGAGAAGCGGGTTCAAATCCCAGGTCTCGCACATCTGATGTTTTTACGTGTAAATCATTTCTAATATGATTACCACTTATCTTACGATGAAGGAAAACATTGTTAGGAAACCTGCATGTCTGAGAGAACCTAGCAAGTTTTCCTACGATATGTGAAGCCCGCCAACCCGCACTTGGCCAGTGTAGTGGACATATAACATACTTTTTACTGCGGGAAAATACTTCATCTTTGAGAAATCTATACAAAACGTCAAAACGTAAGTAGGGACGAACCCGAGCGAAGCAAGGGTGAGTCGCTAGTTATAATATAAATTCGTGTAGCATTTTCCGTATTGTAACGAAATTGTATGTGAATAAATCTGTGCAGGACATAAACTATGCATCGGTGGCTGTAAGACTGAGATTGTATTAGTATGTCACATGCTATTATTGTCAACTACTGTTTTCTAAATTATTTCATACCTGCCTTGGCTTCCTACAAAATATGCATGACAGTGTACATTTTTACCGACTTCAAACGACGAGGTATTATAACTCGGCTGTAACTTTTAGCTTGCGTGTGTGTTACTCGATACCTTCAGCAAAAATTGTGATTCTTTTTGTAATGAATAGATGATACACTTCAAACCGGTCCCATTTACTTTCTATATTCATCATTGCACATATGTTTATCCCTTTCTATGATCCAATAAAGCCCTAGGGAATAGGCCTAGAGAATATGAAATATTACTTGGAAATTATTAATGAGTGAATTCCTCATTCCTCAAACTACTAATATATTAAGATTAATAATTAATTTATGTATCACATCGGGTTAGTATGATGTCCTGAAGTAGTTGCTTGGCGAGATTGCTGGATAGTAGTTATTGTTGTAATTTTAGGATTATGCTTAAATATTATAATTTCATGAAAAGGACAGTAATAGCAGTTTTTAGTATGTGGGAAGGAGATAGAAAATTTTCCAGAAAGGTTCCAGAATTTTCGAAATTTCTGTTAATGTTATGACTTATTGTTTCTAATACGGCAGTAATTGCGTGGTACGAGTAGTTAAGTCGATAACAATTTAGTAGTGAGTAAGTCTATTCAACTGACAAATTTTTACATTTATAATGACAAAATACATGAAACATGCGATAAATTAAATAGAGATTATCTATCAGTTTAAACATAATAAAGCAATGGACATAATTTTGCTAGGTACCCTAGGCTAACCATTCACGGCGATATTTCGAATAACTTAAAAATACGGCTAAAATATTAACAAAAATTCAATGCCCATCGTACGAGTATATTATTTTTGCCATCGCATTTTAATTCTTCGCAGTTATTACAAGAAAAATATATAAGTAAAAATAATTTACATTAATAAATTGTTTTTTGTCCACATAAATCAAAAATAATTTTTATATTACTATTTTGTGACATTTTTATCATATGACTATTTACATTAAAATGATTATTTTTATATCTTGTAATACTAATGACTTACCATCACTTCACTCGAGTTCGTCCACTTGGTGCGGATTTTGTCCAAAATTTCATGGGTTTTATTTTTTTGCGCGGAACACTGATTGCTTTGCTAAAACAAAAGTAGCCAAGTTACTCCTTACAATATCAACATCAGTCCCGTCAAAATTGGTCAAGCCGTTGCGGAGATTAGCCGGAACAAACAGACAGACAAACAAAAATTTTAAAAATTGTTTTTGTTCTTATTATTAGTACCATATATTATTTCATATGAATTAGTAAAAAGCTCTTATTCTGACATTACAAACAGATACTTCAATTTTATTTATCTGTATAGATGTACATAGCTACTACCTACTACCGAATATCTTGTTTCATTTTGGCCCTTGCTATTCCTCATGCCAGAAAGACTATCATTCTCTGAATAAATGTTTTTTATACCATATTTTTGTACATTTTTTAAATTTAGAAGTAATTATTTAGCTTATATTGAGATACTAATTGTGTGGAAGCGGAAACCAACATACTGTAAGACCAATATATAATAGGTGTATAAAATTTGAAAACGTACTTGAAGGAACAATCAGTTTTCACATACTTAATACAAACTCTCTCCGATCGGCTTGATCCTTTAGCTCTGCGTAGAGATGTTGGATCACTCTGCATCTTCTACCGCATCTATCACGGGGAGTGTTCCGAGGAATTGTTCGGACTGATCCCGGCTGCTGAATTTCACCATCGGACATCGCGCCAAAATAGTAAATTCCATCCACATCATCTCGATGTCCAGCGTTCCACAACAGTGCGATTTTTAAGGCATTTTCTGCCCCGCACAACCACTCTGTGGAACCAGCTATCGCCGGCGGTCTTTCCGAACCGCTACGACCTGGCCACCTTCAAGAAAAGAGCGTATTCCTTTCTTAAAGGCCGGCAACGCGTCTGCAAGCCCTGCGGTATTGCAGATGTCCATGGGCGGCGGTGATCACTTTTCATCAGGTGAGCCTCCTGCTCGTTTGCCCCCTTAGTCCCATAAAAAAAAAACAAACTATGTACATAAAATAACGCCTATTGCGTTAAGCCTGAAACAAAATAACCTATCACAATATATTACAAATATTTATCCCAATAAATACGATTTAGAGCATATTATACTGTCATTAATATTACATAGGTCTCGGAGGCACGGTTTGTAATTGAAGCTGGACTGTAGTTGTTGCTATCGCATTCTCGCAGTCATTAGTGGGGACACAAATCATTAATGGTCATAGAATAGTCCATTAACTATTTGTCATTTGATAATGAAGCAGACAAACAAGATAATATGTATAACTAGCATTGCCCGCGGCTCCGCCCGCGTTCAGATTACCAAAAACCAAATTCTTAGGTTTTACATATTAGTATACTCTTATAATGCTGTTTTTGTATTTTTCCTCAGAAATGAGATATTTTCCCGCGGTAAAAAGTATCCTATATGTTGACCCGGATAATCAGCTATCACCCTACCAAATGTCATGAAAATCCCTCCAGTGGTTTTTCCGTGATGGGGTAACAGACAGACAGACAAAAATTCTAATAACTATAAATTCGGCCTCTACATCGATAAAAATGTCTATTTCAATAAGATTTTCTAAAAAATATTTAATGTACAGATTCGGCTTGGTTATAATTTTATTATATGTATAGACTGTGATAATATATATGATTGTGATTTGTCTATATTTTAACTATAAAAAATATTGGCAAATTGGTTGAATTTGAAAGAAATAGAGCCCACCGCATTTAGTCCCTGTAACAGGTCGCGGGCGACAAAAGGAGTGGGGCCAGTTACTTTGTGCCTCAAATTATACTATCGAATATTAAATAATTATTTTTAATAGCTACCTATGTCATTTATACATATATACGGATAAATAAAATTGAAGTGTCTGTTTGTAATGTCAAAATAACAGCTTTTTTACTAAATCCATATAGAATTTATATACGATATTTATAAGAAAAACATATTTTTTAAAATTTTTGTTTCTTAGAAAAAGAATTATTTTAGAAAAAAAATCCGCTAAAAAAATTAAAACGTAACCAGGGACACACCCGAGCGAAGTAACGGTAAGTACGCTACTCGGTAGTAATAAAATAAGAAGATAACTAAGGAACATTAATCATCATTATAACAAATATGATAGATAAACTTAAAAATGATTTCATTTTTTTACCAATAAATTAAAAATAATTAAAATTATTTTAGTCACTTTGTTGAGAGGTAGAAAATATCATATATTCGCATTTAAATTTATTTAGAAGAAGGATAAAGTTCAAGTAGCCAAATGACATTAGCGGGCCCGAGAGGAGAGAGAAGTGAGGTCGCCTTTTACAGAAATTTAAATTCTTGAAATATCTGATCAAAGAAAGTTGGCTTTTACGTACACCTAATATTCATTTTTTAACTGCCTCATTGGTCTAGTCACCTAGTGGCTTGCATGTATATTGTGCGGCTGCAGATCCAGAGGTCCTGGATTCGTGTGCCGGGTCGGGTCTTGTTTGGTTATTGATTTTTTTTCTGTCAAGAAATTCTCAGTATAAGAGCCGGTGCTATGAGCACTCTGTACTACTATTATGAATTTTGAGAAATTATTATTTTTGGAATGAGGAAGTACGCCTCATCGAACCTATATTAATGACTGTTTGTGCAAACTCTTAAATCTCCGAAAATTCATTACCGAATACTTTGCAATTTTGACTCATGCAAGTGCTTTTACATAAAGCGGTTTTTTTAATTAACTGCGCAACTAGATGGCGGTACAACATATTAACGTCTACATTGTTCAACCGATCGCCATGAAAATTGGTACACGTCATGGGTGGGTGTTTGTTTACGGAATGTACTCACGTTTCATTTACTGTTATCTTACCAGAGTAAGCCACAAGAACTAGTGGTTAGATACAGCTTCTAGAGTAAATAAATGAATATTTACTAATCGAAAATAATAATATTTGTATATAATATTATGTACCTACAATCTACATAGCTTACCAGCGAAATGTATGATACAGTATATTTAATAAGTATTTTTGTTTGTATTTGAATTGAATTCGATGTACGTCAACAGATGGCGGTAATCTCGTTAATTTAATGCAATGTAATTGAATATATTAGTCATATTAATGATTATGTTTTAATAAAACATATACTTTTATTATTTTTTTATTTTTCGATATAAATTAAACATCAACATAAGTTATTTTCTTTTAATATTATATAGAATATATTTCATTTTCATATTTTTATTTTAGTTCGATAACCATCTAGTAATTATTATTAGTAGATAGAACAATTGATAACACATTGTCACGGCTGTCAAAAGCGATCTATAAATCATCGCCATGTATCCATTGTGCGAATCCGATTCCGTTAATAATGATAGATTGTGTAAACGCGTAACGTTTAAACGATAGCCAATGTTCGGAAAATAGGCCAATATATTTTTGATTTTTTTGTAATTTATATGTATGTATGTATTTCTGTTGTATCACCTTATTAAATTGATTAAGAGGCCATTTTTTATTTATTTATTAATTTATCGCCAGATGGCTAATATAATGTAAAACTTAAAATAATAAAGTATCTTTGTGTTGTATTTTGTATTAAACTAGCTTTCGCCCTTGGATTCTCTTGATTGTTGCGCTAATATACACTTAGGTACTTGATATCCATACTAATATTATAAATGTGAAAGTGTGTTTGTTTGTTTGATTGTTTGTCTTTCTTTCACGTCAAAACGGCTTGGCGGATCAGCCTGATTTTTTGTGTGGAGATAGTTGGAGGGCTGGAGAGTGACATAGGCTACTTTTTACCGCGGGAGATAATCTCTTTCCCATGGACAAACACTTTATAATACTATCAAAAAAAATGAAACCTACCATTTTAGAGTTTTTTTAGTTGTTGTTGTTTTAGCGCGAGGGAATCCGCGGGTTCTCCTAATTCTATAATAAACTGATTTTCATAATTATTTTTCTTTATAATATAAATTATAATATGATCTCAAAAGCCACCTCTAATGGTGGAATAACTAGTAATATTAGTTAATAATTTTTCAGTTAAAAAGTTAATTTAATCAAAATTTTAACATGGCGATGAGTATTAGACCTCATCCATCACATGTTATGAAATAAATTAAAAAATTATAATTCAACGTTTAGTATAGATTTCTCAGGGATGAGATATTTTCACGCATTAAAAAGTATCCTATAATATGTTGACCCGGACAGCCAGCTATCATCATACTAAATTTTATCATAATCTGGCCAGTGGTTTTCTCGTTATGCGTTTCCAGACAGACAAAAATTCTAAAAAATATACCTAGAATTTATATCGATAAGAATCACTATTTCAATAAGATTTTCCAAAAAATATTTAATGTACAGATTCGATCTCCAGAATTTTATTACATGTATATATATATATATATATATATATATATATATATATATATATATATATATATATATATATATATATATATTTAAATTGGATATTTGTTAATTCCTGTACAGTTTCATTTGTAAATATAACGATAACAGTACAATTTCAGATACCACGTCTACATTAACTGTAGGCGGAGTGGTGACTGTACATCGCCCGATAATCGTGCATCAGTACGCCGCTCACGTCCAACACTAGCGCTGAAGCGACTAAACGGGCCGAAATATGCAGTCACCCATTTTCACTACTCCCGTCACGAAACAGGAATATAAGTTGAAAAATTTGAATTTAAATTTGTATAGCTGTTAAATAAATGGAATTGTTATTTTATTATCCCATTGTAGCTTTGTGAGCTGTTTTCTGTTCAAAAAAATAATTTTACTGTTAATATTTTTTTCGCAGAAGTTCTTCTTTTTTTATTATTGAAGTTTTAATAATAAAATTGGGGCATCGATTGTTTTTGTAATTGTGAAGCGGTTTGAGTTATTATTTTGTTGAATATTTATGTCAGCCGATACACAGAGCACATCGACTTCGGAAATATTTGATTAGGTATCTATTATAGTAAATGAACACTACCAAACAGTTATTTTTTACTTTTGTGTTTTTTTTGAAGTCGGTTTTTATTTTTTTTATTATTTTGCTTATATAATGAATTAGTTATTTCGTATTCGTTTCGTTTTAATATGAAATGAGTATAACTCAACGTACCTATAGTTTTAGAACGAGTGATTTATCGAATCGTTGCTTACCAGTTATTTAGGTATATTAAAATTGTTAGTTCGAAATATTAGTTACGTAGTACACCAGAATTCTAAAATGGCTTTGCAATACGAATGAATAAATCTGCACACGTATTTTACTAAACCATAAGTATTCCATTCCGTTCTTGTAGCATTTCGCCATAGAACCCTAAAAATGAATCCCTAGAAAAAGTCTTCACATAACTAATTAAAATATCTTTTAACTTAGAGGATTTACTGTCGTTTAAAGTAAATTGTCCCACATTTCAACATTAAATATGCCTAAATTTACACTAATATTATCAGGAGATAAAGTTTGTAAGTTTGTATGTATGGTAATCTCTAAAACTGCTTCTGCCATTAAAAGGAAGCTATATTATCGTTGAGTACCAAAGGCTATTTTTTTTTCAATAAAAATGCGTTTACTGTCTAAGAAATCATAATAAGTTTAATTGAAGTCGGAAAATGGCTGTTGAGTTATTTTATAGGCTATTGATAGCATCTAGGACGCGAGCGAAGCGAGGTTTAGATGCTAGTATAATACAAAAAGAGATGTGGCGTCAGATTATTATCTTATGAAAATTAAATTAGAGCCTCTTTCTGGGTTTAATGTTTTATGGAAAGGAATATAAAATTACTCTTTGTTTCATCAAGGAAAATGCAACTTTTGCTACTTTATAACGAGATCCGATCGATTTCTTGTCTTCATCAAATAATAAGACTTATCAGGCACAAGAAAAGAACAGGAAAATTAAGAATAACGTACTTATGTATTATGTAACATAAGAACAATAATATAATAAAATAATTTTCTATAATAAATATAAAATAATCAAATAATTTAATAGTTATAAATAAAATTTCTTTAGCTTAAAATAAACTTAATCAGTTTTTAATACTTATTAAATAATAAGTTAAACTATATAGATTTCTGGAATAATTTTGCTATAGACAAAGTCTGTAGGCTTTTAAGGTACTCGGTTAAAGACGATTCCATTTCGTATGACTGGCATACATGACCGGATGGAGCTTTACAAAAACAGTAAGAAGGAGTTAAATAAAACATACAGAGGGCGGGTGTTCCGATTTCATTTAAAGGCTAAATTCAACCAAATTTATGTGGCATTAAATAAATTTCAGATTTAAATAATTTTTAATTACTTTTAAAGTTGGGAAATCGAAAAAAAAGCTTTTCTATAAAACATTATACGTTTAACTATAAACACCTGTACTAGCCTTTTATCTTTTTATTACATTTCATGTAAAAAAAGATCTGACAAGGAATACTATATATCGAGATGGTTTTTATATTTAAATAATAAATTAAGTAAGGCTAATCTTATATAAATTTTAGAAGAGGTAGCTTATATCCTAATAGGTTGCCTGTTTTTATCGCCGCACTTACTATACGAGTAGAGCAACGGGCAAAGAAAAAGTTGATCATTATACACTCACAGAGTCACTTAGGTACTACCGAATACCGACCAAAAATAAATATTTGGACACTGATAGAAAAATTTATTGTGTCAACTTTGCCTGCAAAGATTGCAAAAGGGAGGTATAAGTAATTGGAAATTTTTTACGAGGGTTACTTCAAGAAAAATACACTATAAATATAATATAATAATACATAATATACATATATAATATATTCTACTACAAACAACAAAACTATGCTGTTTAATATACTTTTTCTTTTTTTTTATGTTGGGAAATGCATTTACGCATACCACCAACATAGACATACAGTACTGGCTAGAAAAGCCAGTACTACCTACTAAAATCTAACAAATTCTCCCCCCGTCTTAATGGGGTGACGGAGGATCACTTAATGCTGCTTAATAATATACTGCTACAAGTATTAATCTATACATATAATAAAATTGTGACTAAGCCGAATCTGTCCATTAAATATTTTTTGGAAAATCTTATTGAAATAGACATTATTATTGATACAGAGTCCGAATCTATAGTTTTTAGAATTTTTGTCTATCTGTCTGTCTGTCCGTCTGTCTGTTACCGCATCACGATAAAACCACTAGACAGAATTTGGTTTTTGGTAATCTGAACGCGGGCGGAGCCGCGAGCGATGCTAGTTGTTAGATAAATTGAATCTGAAAAACAGAAACACAATTCCAAGAACAATTTCTAACGCTACTAAATCATTGTGCGAAGATGGGCGTCATTAACGTCCACATTTTTTCAAACAATCAAAACTCTTAAAGCCTTTCATTGTGAATTGTTTAGGAGTACTAAGCTGTTTTCCGCAGACGAAATTAAAAGTATGACGAGAGATACAATTGCTCCGTCTTTATTCGCCCGGGTCTTGACATTTATTTTATTTGTTTTTATTAAAGCTCATTTATAAGGAAAACCGCAAGATATTGTGCTTTATGAAAATCCCTTTTCAGATTTCAGCGCGATATAAAAGTGATGAATAATAAACTTTGATATTGTTTCTTTACGAAGCGGACCTTAAGCATGTTTTTAGAAAATGAGTTTTTTCATTTTATTAAAGGGACGTTATGTTTAAATTTTGATTTTTACGGGTGAGCAACTTTAATGGAATGAGAGGATAAGATTTGGTGAACATCTTTGTAATTTACTTTAGTTTGAAGTGGACAGGTAGACGTTTTACTTTGAATGTGAACTTTAGCTCACGTGCTCTCTGAATATAGTTGGCATTATGTAAAGCTAAGAGTCCACGAGTGGCGCATAAGAAGTGCCGTGTTAGTAATTTTGAGTACGACAGCAAGTTTTCAGCTACTGATCTGCATGAAATGCAACGCATACTGATTTCAAGGTCCAGATCTTTTTTGTTATAAAGAAGCTCGATAGTTTTATAAATAGGTAACTTTTTGTTCAAATTACTAATTTTACTTATATTATATTGTTAAGTACATGCAAAAATAAAAATAAACCAAAAATACAATTTATTTTAATCATAATATGATTAATTTTCAAAAGCATTTTCCTTTCATTATACCGTTATTGAATGATAATATAATGCAAGCTGGTATTGTATAATATGAAAATATTTTATGCAAAGTATGTCCGCGGAGCTACGAAAAAAGTCAATAAAGATAAACGTACAGTTCGTTTTATAAGAATGGACATAACGAGTATTAATAAAAAACAAAATGTATAATCAAGTTAGCACGCAAACGGACGATTAGTCTATTATCAAATGCATGTTTAATCTGTAATCAATGGCTGTCGATCACAGATGATTAATATAAGTAAAACACGACCTGGGAAAGTTGTTTTTCTAATTAATGACATTTTGCTTGCAGAATTTTTATTAATGTTTGTATAGTACGAGTAAGTGACAGGTATAAATATTATGTACATAAGGTGAAATATCACAAAGTAGTTAAGTATTAATTGTAACTACCCAGTTGTTGTAGTACCCAGGCAGTGGTAGCCTAGTCAGGCAGTGGTAGCCTAGTGGTAACGCGCTCGCTTGGGAAACCGAATGAAGTGAGTTCAAATCCCGGGTCTCGCACCTCTGATATTTTCATGTGCGAATCATTTCCAACATGATTACCACTTGTCTTAACGGTGAAGGAAAACATCGAGAGGAAACCTGCATGTCTGAGAGAACCTAGCAAGTTTGCAAAAGACATGTGAAGTCCGCCAACCCGCACTTGGCCAGCGTGGTGGACTATGGCCTGATTCCCCTCGTGCTGAAGGGAGGCCCGTGCCCAGCAGTGGGACGTTAAAAAGGGCTGAATACACCCAGTTGTTACCATTATAGAACACTTGTAGACATTACAGATTAAATAGGTTTTCATTTTTATTGTTCAAGGTTTTTAATATTAACAGTTAACCATTACTGGTTTTTAGGTAACCGTCCCAATTCAACGAAATTAATTTAAATAAATGTATCTTTTAAGATTTTCTCGCGGATTTTTTTTTTGGCTTCCGACGATTCGAATAGGTACTTTACAGCATACATGGTCACAGGAGAAATATTTTTGTTTAAAATATCAAATATTTGCGCTAATCTTAGAAAGTATTAAAATTAAATACCTATGATGTTAAATACCTATTTCAGATATTCATTATGATGTTAAATACCTGGTTCATTAACAAGAAATTGAATTTATATTATGGGGAAACCCATCATGAATTTCCTGCATTTCAAGCACACTGGGGAAGAACTCTATTATCAATATAGTAGGATGTTGTAGAATCGATTGGGCATGCACATCTCATAACAAAATCTACCTAGTTGCTGTAATGTCATTTTAATATTAAAATAAGTTATTTTATTACTTTCGCTAAATAAAGAACTAAAGTTGAAATGGCAAAGATTAAATTCGATTGAGACAGATTCTTTACATTTTCCTTTGATATACTAAAGGGAAGCGAATTCAAACGTAAAATGCCGACGTTGCGTTTCTAAGAATTAGTATAAATAATGTGTTTAGAGTAACTGTAAAACGTAAGAAAAAAGTTTCCCTCCGAAGGATAGGAAGAGTAGGGACAATAAAAGTAAATTGAAGTTGGATAGAATTTTCGCTTCGCGAGTTTTAGTGGACGATTTGGCGTAACGAGTTTTTACCGCTTCTACAACTTTTCAGGTCTCCCGACAAAGTTCAGTGGAAAAACTCGTGTACTTATGTGTTATTTGCCTTAATCTTATACAGATATTGTGTATTAAAAAATTATAACACATATTTCAAACTTAATTAATACTCAGGTAGTCAAAATCTGGTGTTTTTCAATCTCTACAATTTTTAATATTTTAATTCCAAAAAGATTTTTAGAAATTAAAATCATGCTTAATGTGTTTAAAGTTAAGTTGTCTTCAGTTGTCAACTTAACTGTCCGCAAAATAGACACAATAGTTAAACAATCGAAATGTTCATATATGACTCACGGGACAGGGAAATGGTTAAAATACTTTTTAGGCGTTTATTTTAGAGGAATGATAGCTGATAAAACTCATATTTAGAATGAGTCTAAAAATACAAATACAATTTAAAGCTCGCTAGCTTACCGAGCACGTAATTTATTTAGTGGCCTCGTATAAAAACGCTTAGAACTCGCGTCCAGCGTTAAGGGGCCTAAGACAAGATAGCATTCTATAATCTTTATCGCTTAAACAAGATAAACGCTATAGCTAATAGAAAACTTCCAAATTCATGAAATTCAATTCAATTGTTTTGTTAAAGGCTTTAAAACGATGCTTTTATAGAAGTGACAAATCAAAACATTATGTCAGGCTAGCAGAATATTCCACATCTATACATTTTTTGGATCACTATTAGCGATATTGATTGTAGAATTGTCTAAACGTTCAATTGTTCAGCACGACTCACCTATTTCCAGTTTATTGTCAAACATAAAGGAACTTGCCTCGTGTCCGCAGTGTACTTGTTGATGTGTGTTCTGAATTCATGTATTTTCACCGTAAGTATCGAAGAGTCATAAAATGGACTTTGTTTAAAGTAAATACAATACAACACGAATAATAGATTTTATAATATTTACTATGGTTTCTAACACAAATAATTATAGTGTTGGCTTATTATTTATTTATATATAGTGTAATAGCTGGCATGTACTGCTGCACATCCGGATATCCCGGGGTTCGAGTCCAGGGTCGGGCCATGTTTAGTTTCCCGGGAGAGAAGCCAACTCCTACCGGACGCGTCCTCAGGTGGCCCGCATCCGGCGGAGGTGTAGGCCGTGGCGGGAGAGGAGTGCCGGTATTTCGGTGCGCCGTTCTCCCTACCTTCCGCGGCCTAGACGGGGCCGCCACCGTTTGATGGCGGACGCGGTAGAGCTGCAGGGGAAGAGGAGCGTCGGTGTTTCGTTGCCGCTCTCCCTGTCCTCTGCAGCCGATTGGCGGTGGCCCATTTCGGTGGGCGGAGGTTACGTTTAATGGGGCTGCTCCGGGTACCTCTCTGGCGTAGCAGAGTTGACTGTGGAGCAGCCCCATTGGTTTGGTGGTCTGCCTAGCGCTTAGGCAGACCTGCCGCCGGGGCGCCCTAGTAGTTATGCGCAAGCGATCTTGCGGCGTGCCACTGAGGCGGGGGGAAGGGATGTCGGGTTTTAGTGGGTAGTACCGGCTCTTCTAGCCGGTGAGCCCCACATCACCACCTGGGGGATCAGGTGGTTTACGCAAATGCATTTCCCGACGATAAAAAAAAAGTTTAGTTATTGAGTCTTCCTGTTCTGTTGTAGTAAGCCTCAGTAACAGCCCGGAGTTGGAATGTTGGCGTTGTTTCATCCCCGTCCCGTGTCGTGTCGAGTACTCATCCCAGCCTCAATGAGTTTGGCCGCCGTAGCCAAAATTGATCGGAAGGACATTATTATCATTATATTATTTATTAAATTACAATTTATTATTATAATAATACTATTTTATAACATGGATTTTGATTCTGTTATCTTGGTCTATATTAAATTCAATTCTTTTGTTAATCGCGTCAAAAAGTACCAGTTGAGCACAGATTACTTCGCTATTATCGAGATTTTTATTATCGCTATTATTATAGATTTATTCGCTACTATCGCTATGCTACGAACAAAATTGAATGGAATTGCCCGCTTACAGTCGGCTCACTCAGCGTAGATATATGTATTATAAAAAAATCATAAAAAATAAATAATTACATTTAAGAGATTCATATTGAAAAGTAAAAAAAAACCCACTAAGGATAGTTAACTTCAATGAGTGGTTATTATTTAAAAAGATAACTGAAATACTATGCAGTTAATAGTTTAATTAAATTTAGTTTGAAAATATATTCTAAATATCAAGTTTAGTATAATAAATTAGTAGAGACTGGAAATATAAATCTGCAATCTAATTGGATCGTAGGTCGGTCGAAACTTACGATTTACCTATCTCAACGTTAACCTAAAGACACAGAACATAAAAATAAATAATGCGACGAAGAAACATAATTTAACATATAAACTTTTGTAATTGTAATGACTTACTGTACTGAACTACATACATTTAAACTAGCATTGCCCGCGGCTCCGTCCGCGTTCAGGTGATTAAAAACCAAATTCTTAGGTTTTATATATTAGTATACTCTTACATTGCAGTTTTTGCACTTTTTCTCAGAAATGAGATATTTTCCCGCGGTAAAAAGTATCCTATATGTTGACCTGGATAACCAGCTATCATCATACCAAATTTCATCAAAGTCTGTCCAGTGGTTTTCTCGTGATACGGTAACAGACAGACAGACAAAAATTCTGAAAACTATAAATTTGGACTCTGTATCGTTAATAATGTCTATTTCAATAAGATTTTTCAAAAAATATTTAATGTACAGATTCGACTTAGTTACTATTTTATTATATGAGTATAGATATCAATTTTAATTATTATTACTTTTATTTGATAGATGTCAATACAAAACGTCATGTTGGATTTAAGATGTTTGGTAATAAAGAAAATAAATTAAGACAAAGATCGCTTATCACATATTCAGGTAATCAAATTTTCTAAGATATCATGAGTCCATTTCAGTGGCAATTGTTTATTTTTTTTCTTTGCCGAATCTATGTAAAAGTTTAATCTTATAAATAAGCACTTAAATGAGATACATAGCATTGATAACCGAATATACATAAAGAAATTGTAATATTTGATTTTATGCTACTTCCGAAATCTGGTGTTCTGCGTTATTACGAAGCGAGTGAGGCTGCCGGCCGGCCGCATTGCCGCATATTCGTTTCTCACTCCATATCGATCCAATTTTAATAAACCTAGGCCTACTTATCTCTTATATTAATTAAAAAGCTCTATCAAGTGGTTTTATTATATCATTGATGATATTTCAATCACTGGATGATATGAAATTCTGTCGATGGCTTTTTGTTCGCCTTTGATTACTACCTTCTTTTGAATCATATTTACTAATTAATTATTATAATTTAAATAATAACGTTTTACACTTCATTATTAACTTAATATACGGTATATAATAAGTTTTATGTCATTTTTAGAATTATATCTTAATTAATTTACTTTGAAAATTGCTACGTTCAGTAACAAATTTAGCTAACATATTAATCAGTATAATAGAGCTGTTTCAAATTATTCTATTATCATATAAAAAATCTTCTCCTGCAGGAGACTTTGCAAAGTACAATATTTTGACTAAGTACTGTATCAATTTTGAATTTGGACTTTGATTATAAGATGACATTATTTTCTATTTTTAAATTATTTCAATGCTGACACACATCGCTCTTTTTTGTAAGTGTTGAGATATAATAAATAAACTACTTATCCTCGCTTCAATATTATGGTTCCCTTGGTGCCTAGCAACAGCCTATGTGTTTCTTCAGGTCTATCCGTATACTAAATTTTATCCAAATCTATCCAGCCATTTAAAAACACATAAAATACAGACACCCGGATTAAGAACTTCCTATTTTTTGATGTCGGTTAAAGATTTTCGAAATTGCGCGGCTCGCTCTTGAATTTATAATATCTTAGATTAGATCTGATTATTCTTTATAATAAGGTTTGATTCATTCCTTAGAGTTGATATCTTCTCATCGTTTATCTCTTAGAGTTTAAAAGTCTTCATTTGAATAAATATTCCCCGTAACACTTTCAAAATGACATTGAATTTCAATTAAAAGTAACCGTTACATAAGGAGTTATCATTAAGTAATAACGAAAATAGCTTGTATCGTATCTTAAGTATAATTAAGTTGAACGTAAAAAAGGTTGAGAACATCTATTAACTAGTTAGAATTAAACTCTATATCTAGTATTTAGACCTTTTTAAATACTTACTGCTAAGCACAGGCCTCCCTTCAATATGAGGGAGATTAGGCCATTCTCATGGGAAAAATATAATAGGAAAATAATAGAGAGGAGTGGAGGCGAATAGTCGAGCGGGTTACAAGACCTATATGATGACCACGACCAGACCAGTTTCTTTAGACTAAGTATTATAATTACCTCAATCTTTAGAAACTGTTGGATGAACATATACATTAAACAATATAAATATCTTTATGTTTTTTTTCCTGTTCAGAATTTTGACGTATGCATATTTCTAACTGGAACAGATAGCGCATTGGGAAGTATCGTTTACATGTTCGTGGACATAGAGTATCATACCCTGTTGGACTGAACCGTCTGGTTTTTTTAGCTCCAAGCTTTAGTGGTTTTAGTGGGTGTTTTGTTTACTGATCGTAATATAATAGAATAGAATTTTGAATGCTGATTGGTTATGGTCTTCGTCTACTAGACCATAGTCTCATCAAAGACAGTTGCGGAGACGTAGCAAAATCTACCGCCTGATTTGCAGATGCTTGCACGGAGGTAGAAGGCGTTGCTTATGAAAAGCGTTTTCCTTTTACCTTTACCGTAGAAGATATTCGATGGGATAGTCATAGAAATTCCTTGAGATACCACTACCCGAAACACTATAAAGTGAAGGTAACCGACCGACCGGTTACGGATCTATGTAGGTATAAACAAGCTAAAATAAAATAGTTACTTCAAAAGAGAAGTTAAAAAATATATATTCGTAAAAGATATAATTAAAATGACAAATTAATTAAATATTTTTTTTAAAGTAAACAAATGAATACGTAACAGAAGTACATCCTTTCATACAGCCTGAATAAGTATTTTAATTTAGTGCTAGGTAAATCTGGTAGTTTAATTCAGCTAAGTCTGCTAATCTCGTTAGCCGTATATTAACAGTTAGATAAAATAACTTTTAGGAATTATCTGGATTAATATATGGCTATTGCAATTTCATTTTGGAACAATGCATCTGACTGAACACGACCGCAGCTCCGATAATTTGTGCTGCGAGATATTCCAAAATTGATGAATACATTTCTGATTCATTATACACCTGCTATTTTTTCAATGCTATGGTTTAGTAATCCCTTTCCATTTATCGGTAATGAGCTTTATGATGTACTTTAAAGCTTTATTAATGAAGATTTTATAATCTAATATATAAAAATCTCGTGTCACAGTATTTGTGGTCCGACCGAACCGAAACTGCCGAAACCGAAACCGATATTACAGATTTTTTTTTGTATATTTGGTAGGTATAATAATAGGTCGTAAAGTATTTTTCACCCTCCTACCCTTACTCCCCATTTGTAATCGCGATTTTAGTATTTTTGTATGAACAATATTATATAAATACATATCATCGCTGTATATCAATAAAGCCAACTAGTTTTTTTTGTAGATTGAACGCGGGTGTAGCTGCGGCAAAATATTCACATATTTTGTTTATTCAATTAATTATATGCCAAATCGAATAAAGATCAATCAATATAAACAGATATGGAACATGGACATACTAATAATGTAATTAGCAACATAATTATGATGTCCATGTTATATAGTCAAAACACAATATAATTTTTATATCTTATTGTTAAATAAGCCCGCCTCGAGCAATAGCTCTATGAACGTCCTCAGTCAGCTTTAAAAGGGATTCTTGTAACAATCTTTAATTTTATTTCTATCTACTTCCGATAAAGCAGCTGTTCAATATGGAATAGAGCCTCCGGCGATTGTGTTTCATTCGATAACGAGCTTCGACCAGTACTGGTCTGTCTAAATGTAATTTGATCAGACAAATTGGTATCTAATTTGAATTCAATTTTCCATCTTTAACAATGAATAATTTTGTTATTTTTAGAAGTATGTCATAAATGTAAATATATTTATATGTATTACCAGAAATTACAAGGATTATTTTCGCCCGTAATAGATAAACGTAAATTATTTTGAAAGTCTGTTCAACTAATTAAAGCGGATGGCTTATATGTATTTTTCTTATTTCAATACGACTGTGACTTCAGGGATTTGAGGATTGAAGTTTAAAGTCTAAAATGTTTCTCATATAAAATATATTATGTTGTATTACCAATAAAGGGTACTTATTAATATATAATCAACTGGCGACTCACTCTCCCTATACAAACTTTCATCCCCATTTTTACTTCTTTAAGGGTTGATTTCCGGGATAAAATCTCCTATATCCTCTCCAGGGGCTCAAACTATCTACTTACCAAATTTCATCTAAAACGGTTTAGTAGTTCCAGAGATTACTTCCTACAAACAAACTCACAAACTTGCAAACTTTACCTCCTTATAATATTAGAATGATAGTGAGCAGGGAGAGAAAGATTTTAATTACAAAAAGCGTCCTTTTACATTTAAGTAGGGTTTTCTCTAAGATAGCACTTATATATTCACAAAGGTCAGTCATTCGCCGAATTATTTATAGGTTATTTTAAGAAAAATCAATATTAGGAAATATAATAAGTTTCTTTACATATAATAAAATTATATTAATATACGCGAAATCTGTACATGAAATATTTTTTAAAAACAATGATTACTACGGATTGTACATAGAATATAGACCCCCAAAACCCTGAGTGAAGCAGGCGCGAGTCGCTAATCGCTAATAAATATGTTTATCCTGCCTAGAATGCGTTATGCGATTCATTATAAATTTCTTTCCTCTACATACTTATTTTTAAAAATCTTATAAAATGCTGCCTCGGTGGTGTAGTGGCTAGCATGTACGGCTGCACACTCGGAGGTCCTGGGTTCGAGTCCCGGGTCGGGCTATGTTTAGTTATTGAGTCTTTCTGTATAGTAAGTCTCAGTAGCAACCCGGAGTTGGGAAGTTGGCGGTGTTTCACCCCCGTGCCTCGGAGAACACGTAAAGCCGTCGGTCCTGCGCCTTAACTCTCACTGGTCATGTCGAGCAGTCATCCCACCGGAGTATGAGAGTGACAGAAATAGAGAGTGCACTTGTGTCTGCGCGTACACTTGTGCACTATAATATCTCCTGCACAGTTGGCTAGTCTCAATGAGATTGGTCGCCGTAGCCGGAATCGGCTAGGAGAACATCATCATTATCATAAAATAATATATACATTTTTGTATTTATTTTAAATTATAACATAAAGTAAACTTTATTATTATAGCCATGACGACACCTTCACAATTCACATAAAGTATGTAGATTGTAGGTATGGTTGTTAATAAGGGGTACACCTTACTAGTTCTTATCCGTGACTCCGCTTATGTTTATCAAGTTTATATAGCAGATTCGATCCTAAGCTCGGACCCAGATCCTAGATTGTTCCAGTGATTAATGCGTTCAAATAAACCAACAAACTCTTGAGCTTTATAATATTGGTAGATATAGATTTTTTGTACTCTACTATTATCAGTCTGAATTATAAAGATTGGCCTAAGTTTCATTTTAATGAGTTGAGTAAATAAAGGTTCAGTTAGAATAACTCATTATATGACTTTCTTTAAAAGGTGAGGATTTGATTGGTTGCAGACAATATATTTCATAAATTTATTGATTCACATCATAAATGAAAAAGGTTGTTGTAAGCTTTTACTAAGATTAACTTTAAGCAACTAAAGCTCAAACCTATCACACTAATACTTTACTTACAAGTTCCCTAGGAAATGACAGTAGTAAACGGTACAATATAGAAACTAGAACGATTTCTACAATCCATCCTGTAAAAGCTTACGATATCAATATGCCGATTAATTATAATTATCATACAATTTAAAGCATTCGAAATGGGAAGGAAATGAAGTTATGATAAAAGTAATTACATAAATATAAAGTTAGAATTAGCTTAGAACAGTAAACATTAACACCTACATATTTCTGTTTCAGTGTGAATTCATGTTTGTACCGATGTGGTCTAATGTCGTATTTATGTCGCACCCACTCTGCCGGCTCACGATAAAAGGTTTAAAGCTATGTGGCTGTATTTCGGACATTCTAATCTGCAATTTGCTTTCTAACAGCGGCTGTTTTATGGCTACCTAATATGAACACCCTTTAGAGCAAAATAACCAAAACTTCTATAGTTTATACTCATCAAGTAAGAAAAGTCTCGGAATTCAAGATGCCCATAGGGATATTGTAGAAAGAATCTAATTCATTTTTAATGTCAGTTTTAAACTACGGCATAAGTTT
The DNA here is from genome assembly GCA_947093115.1 of Brenthis daphne. Lineage (NCBI taxonomy): Eukaryota > Metazoa > Arthropoda > Insecta > Lepidoptera > Nymphalidae > Brenthis > Brenthis daphne. The sequence goes on along the minus strand of OX352477.1, from coordinate 2,731,171 downwards.
AGATAAATAAATTCATGATAAAACGCTGTTTGCAATTTTCTGTTATAAAAAGTTTACCTATTAAGAGCTTAGTAAAACTACGTCAAAAATGTTTTCGATAGAAAAAACTTACGGAGCGCTGGGAATATTCTGGTTGAACTTTCAGATTGCTGTATTTAAAATTTTCGTTTACACATTTTACAATTTGAACCTAAATAATGTTTTATTTATAGAGATCGATTCATCGAAACATTAAGGACGTTAATTAATTTAATATTACATAATAACCTAAGTTACAATCTATCTAATGGGACAGCGTTAGTTTAAAAAAGTTAGTTATTTTTACACCTTATAATAAATATACTGAACATTAGGTATATGGAAACTTCAATATTGTTATCTGCTTTCTATGTGAAGTAAATTGTGCACAACTAATGTGCCTAGAAGCCAAAAGCATATTTATAATTTAAATTTATTATTTTTATACATTTAAAGACTTTTACATATATAGAGGTGTATAGCATATTATCTTTTAAACATATACCCACCGGTGGAAGGATTCTGTCAAGCCTGAGGAGCCCGACTGGATGGGTACCATTTTTTTTTATAGTTGGGAAATCCTATTACGGATACCACCCGACTTCCCCCGGGGTGGTTACATTGTTGTATTCCGGTTTGAAGGATGAGGTAGCCAGCGCAATTACAGATAAGAGGCATATCATCTTAGTCCTCACGGTGACAACGCACCTGTGGTTCTGTATTTTTGTAACATAAAACTTAAGTGCATGAACCGTACGTGTTATGGGCGACAGGTACCGCTTTTCATCAGGTGGCCTGTATGCTCGTTTGACACTGAATACTATAAAAAAAAACATACAGTCGAATTGAGAACCTCCTCCTTTTTGAAGTCGGTTGAAAATATATAATTAAATCCTAAGTCGAATCAGTAAATTAAATATTTTTTGGAAAAGCTTATTGAAGAAGTCATTATTATCGATATAGAGGCCGAAACTATAGTTTTTATAGAAGTTTTTTGTCTGTCTGTCTGTCTGTCTGTCTGTCTGTCTGTCTGTCTGTCTGTCTGTCCGTCTGAGAACGCTTCACAAGAAAAATACTAGACATATTTTGATGAAATTTGGTATGATGTTAGCTAGTTATCCTGGACAACATATACATAGGATCAGGGCCGGATTTACGTTAAGTGCCGCCCTGGGGCACCGTGAAAAATTCCGCCTATATACTGCATTACCTATATCTTACACTAGCGTCTCTAGGTACGTTTTCATTTGTTTGAACGGGACCCTAATTCTATACCCTAACCTAACCCTTATAGCATCAGCTATCTATCTGCCAGTGAACGTCCCGTTAAAATCAGTCCAGCCGTTTTGGAGATTAGCCAGAACAAACAGACAGATAGACAGACAAAATTTTTGAAAATTGTGTTTTTCTCATAAGTGCCATATACAATTTTATATGCATTTAGTAAAAAGCTATTATTTGGTAATTACAAACAGACACTTCAATTTTATTTATCTGTATAGATTTATAGATTAACCAGGCGAATAATCTCCGCGGCGACATAATATATAAAATGAATTTAGTAAAACCAAATCTGCTTTCTTTATGCACCCATGCTGTACAAGAGTATTTTTTAGGTTAAAGGATAAGTATATAACAACTATTTATTAAAAAAGGATATTATTTTAAATTTTTGAATAAGTAAATTAAATGTTAATAAAAAAAATATGTACCTACTGTATACTAAACTTCAAGTCGTCAAGATCCAGTAAGTACTCGATTTTTAAAAATCGGTATAGAACCAATAACTTCCTAATTTTTCAAAATCATTGATTTTAATAGCATAAAGTTAAAAAATTTTTTGCTCACGCTCCAAATTTTGCCGCTCCTAAAAATTTGCCGCCCTGGGCACTAGCCTCGAGTGCACCTAGTGTAAATCCAGGGCTGCATAGGATACTTTTTACTGCAGGAAAATACCTCTTGGATAACCAGCTATCATAATACCAAATTTCATCGAAATCCCTTCAGTGGTTTTTCCGTGATGCGGCAACAGTCAGACAGATAGACAGACAGACAAAAAATCGAAAAACTGTAGATTCAGCCTCTGTATCGATATTAATGTTTATTTCAATAAGATTTCCCAAAAAAATATTGTATACACAGATTCGGCTTAGGTACATTTTTATTATATGTATAGATTGTTTTCCGAGTCTTTCAATAAATAAAGTGAAATATAAAACTCTATTTCATTTCACTTATTGAGTATACGATTCGTGTAACGAAAAATTCGAAAGCCACATTCAATATAATTTAAGCTGAACCTACAGTATAAAAATAATAAGACGAAGTCTGCAGTTCTAGATCCAAACAATCAAGTTTGCGTGTATATTTGCTCGTGTAAGTGCAATCAAACCAGTTCTGATAAAAAATCTTTTACAGTGTAGGTAGGTCAGGTATTGATAGAGGTTTAGATTGTTTACTTTCCAAGGATACTTTTGCTATAAAAAACGCAAGACGCGCTTTTCTATTTAACAGTATTCATCTATACATATAATAAAAGTCTGAGTCGAATCTGCAAAAATTGCAAATGTTTTGGAAAATCTTATTCAAATATTCATTATTATCGATACAGAGGCGTAATCTATAGTTTTTATAACTTTTGTATGTCTGTCTATGAACGTATCACGAGAAAACCTGGACAGATTTTGATGAAATTTGGTAAGATGATAGCTGGTTATACGGGTATAGGATACTTTTTATTGCGGGAAAATATCTTACCTCTGAGAAATATATACTATACGTTAAAACGTAACTAGGGACAAACCAGAGTGAAGCGAGGGTGAGTCGCTAGTATTGAATAATTTTACATAATATGCTAATCGACGGACAGACAGACAGACAACTCTCTGTATAGATAATAATATCTTTTTCAATAAGATTTTCCAAAAATATTTAGTGTAGAGAGAGATTCGGCTTAGTTACAATTTTATTATATGTATAGATACTCGTAGAAAAGGAAAACTTCATTTTCAAATTGATAAGATTGAATGGAAATTATATTGCAGAGTATTTTTAATTGATTTCAAAATAGAAGCACATATTATGTTACAAGCGTATAATTATTATGTATGATGCTCTATGATGCTCGGCGATTTCGCGAAAACGCCCAGAGCGATCTGGCTAGTTTATATAGTGTAATTTAATAGTGTTAGTAATTAAAGTCTAATACCCTAGGCTATAGAATTGCAATTTTCAATAAAATCAGAACAAGCCATAAAATGAAAAGCAGCAAACAAGAGCGTACTGTCGACCTGATATAAAAATGGAGTTGGAAGGTAGCTTGTAAAACTCTTTCATTGCTACTAAGTAGTACAACAATTTTTAGAAAGTTTGCATATTGGGTTCGTTATGACTAGTCCCATAACTGGGGAACGATATTCTCTAAATATTGTAAACCACTATAAATATTTTATCACCACTTTATAATTTATTACTAAATGCCGTTTATTTTCTACTAAAAAGTTAACAATGTTCAGACAAAGGGTGATAATTTTTGTATTTGACTCAACGTTATCATATTACTAGTTTGAGACCACAGGCATAAATGTATCAAGTGCCGTTAGGTGCTTTCTATCCGTGTCATTAATCTTCCGTTAATGGCGACGTGTTCTAATGGACAACGACAAAAATACCTATTATTAATGAACTCGCCTCTTAAAGCAAGTACTCTTCAGGCTCAAGTTACAACGAGTCATGGTACTTATGTTGACTGTAAAGGTAACAGTTGGTTGGCCTTTGTGGAACTTCTGAGTATTGAGTCATATAACAGTAAGCGTACTAGTAAAACATGGCTTTTTATTTTCTTTCAAGTTAATTATTATTTCTTTTATTTGTTAACTTAATGAATGTTATAGCTTTAAATAGCAATATATATTGAGTTTCTTACTTAATAACAATTTGTTCGAATATAAAATTTTATTTTATGTTAAATTTTAATAGCACATAATATGAGAGATATTATACCAATTAATTCAGTATCAATCATTAGGTATAATTGAAGCAATCAAAAATGTGGACTAATTTTGAACAAGTGTTACTGACAACAACAATTAGGTAAACAAAATAATTATAATTTAATTCAATTCTTTTGTTAATTACTTCAAAGCGAAATAATAATTAAGGTAATTGTTATAAACAAATTGCTGTACATTTACTTTTTCAAATATCATAATCGAGAAAGTTCTACTGGTCTGTTATTCGATGGACAGTATTTACCTACTCTTCCTTTTATGAAGCTGGGTTCGCCTGTTTTACTGCGTTTCTACGAGTGGAGTGTTGGCTCTAAAACATCTCATTATGTAGAGTTAAGTAGATTTCGCCTTTTTTATATTTTCAAAGATCTAAAGTGTGCAGAAATCAAAGCTTTATATATCCACCATAGATAACGATGAATGATGATTATGTATTCAGCCCTCTTTAATGTTTCACTGCTGATATGAGATATGTCCCTTCATATATGGAGCATCAGATCATAGTCTAGCACGGTGGTCAAGTTCGAGTTGGTAGACTTCACATCTTTTGAGAACTTGCTAGGTTTTCTCAGACATGCAGGTTTCCTCACGACGTCTTCCTTCACCATAAGTGGTAATCATGTTGAAAAATGATTCGCACATGACAATATCAGATGTACAAGACCCGGGCTTTGAACCCGTTTTATTAGGTTTTCCAATTGAGAGCGTTTTCACTGGGCTGCGCTTTTTATTCCTTTATAATAAAGTAATATTTATTATACTTGAAACCCTGAACTAAACTCTACCTTCAATCGAATTTTTATATAAAAATGATAATATTATAAAAAAATACAAAAAATCTCTTAAAATGACAGAATTTTAATAGACTCTTCTAACGTTTAAAACTGAAATTTAATATTGTGTTAGTCTCCTATACGCGTATCCTAAACGAATTATATTTATGCGCGTCACAACGTTGATATATTTATAAAAATACCGTTTCGAAACGCGCCATCACTTTTGCTGGTTGATTGATGCATGCGAAGTGCGGGTTGGGCTATAATACGTTTCTGTTGCGTCACACGCCCGGGATTGGATCCGGGATTGGGATGTGAGATGTGGGATTATAGGGATATAACTATCACTCTCAATTGCGAACATTAAGCGTGAAAACCAATAAAGTTTTATATATTTTGGGATAGATAATGGAGTTAGATTATATAGCGCGTACTAAAAAGGTTTTGTTAATTTATTCGTGTGAATTTATCAGATATTGCTATTACGAGAAATATTAGTCATTTGATAATAAGAATCAAAAGCTTTCTATGTATAAATATATGTATTAACAGTAAAGGTGAGCTTTTTAAACGTACTGATGCTCATATCAACAAAGACATAAATTGAAATTTGGATATAAAATAAAACAAGTCACATTTTTGTTTCGACATTATTAACAGGTGCACAGGAGCGCTGACAGGCTTGATGAAAATTTAATCTTTAATACATGGCTGCAGATAGCTATGATGGATTATAATAGGGTATCAGTCGTGAGTCGTGACAATTACTCGGGGTCTCAAGTGTGCTTCGTCACGTCGGCATCCAATCAACGCGGATCAGCGATATGCAAACCTAACCTTGTTATGCATTCCCATTGAAGAGAGATGAGAGAAGACGTGCAGTAAACTATACATATCGTTTTCATCATTTTCAGTTAATAAATAAATAGAACTGAAGTGTCTGTTTGTAATGTCAAAATAACAGCTTTTTACTAAATGCAAATGAAGTATAAGTACCTACTAATAAGAAAAAAAACGATTTTTATTTTTTTTGTCTCTGTCTGTTACTTCCGGCTAATCTCTAAATCGGCTGGAGCGATTTTGATGGAAATTTCATAGGTAGATAGCCGATATTATAAAGAGTAACATAGCCTTCTTTTTTATTAGAAAAATAATTAGGGTTCCGCGCTAAAAAAATAAAACCTACGAAATTATGAACAGAATTATAGCTCGTGAATCGAGGGTAAGTCGCTCGTATGTAACTAAGAGGCTGCTAAAATAAACCTGATGTGTTTTGATATTAGAATCTCTACATATCCATAATCATAATATTTTTAAGATATTACAGATTTTTTTATTATATTAATATATAATAAAAAAATCTGTAATATCTTAAATAATTTTCGCTTATGGTTTCACTCGTGTTTATATATAATTGTACATATATGTACTAACTTTTTAGTCAAAAATTGTCCAAATCGGTTAATAAATTACGATCTAATAAAGTTTCATGTAGGTTTCCCTCCTTCTTTAGTGCTCATCTTCGTTATATAAGGAACTGTCTATTAAATTAAGTATGTCACTTCAGTGATAGGGTAGACTTTTATTTGTGATAGAATCTTTAATATCCTTTTTTAACCGATTTCCAAAAAAGAGGAGGTTATCAATTCATCGGAATCTTTTTTTTCTTTTTTTTTATGTATGTATGTTCACCGATTACTCGAAGACGCCTGAACCGATTTGGAATTTTTTTTTCATTTCAAATCCCAGGTGGTCCCATATAAATTTTATCGAAATCGAAATATATTAGATTTGCTTTGTATCGGCTGGCACCGACTTCGAAAATATCTAATTAGGTAATAATAAATGTATTCTAAATGAAAACCTCCGTTTAGTTATTTTTTACATTTTAGTGCCTGGAAGTCGGTTTTTTTTAAGTTTTTATTTACCTCTTTAACTAGTTAACAACCGTCGTAGTAAACTGATGCATGCATTATGCTGTGTATAACCAAAGCTTACGGATATGATATTCGTAAAGATGGAAAAAATATATAAATTTTGGTATGGATGAGGTTTAAAAACATCTAACAGCTATTGCCTTGGTATAGGCCGTCTTTCTGAAAAACAATAAAATAACCTCTTAGCTAAACGTTTTTTAGTTTATTGTATATCTACTCGTACTCATAATTAAATTTTATCTCACTAGCGGCTCACCCTCGCTTCGCTCGGGTTCGTCCCTAGGTACGTATTAACGGTTAGTATGGTATAGATAGTCGATCGCTTGCTCTATGAAAAACAAAAACAAATCTATACTACGGGAACCATACGTTTTTTCGAGATAAAATGTAACCTATGCGCTATTCCAGACTAATATATCTGTGTGCCAAATTTCAATCAGATTGGTTCAGCTGTTCTAGTGCGATTGAGTAAAAAACATCCATCCCAATTTTCGCATTTATAATATTAATTAATTAATGGGATTATATTATATATTTATTATTATTTATTATATTTTATGACCCGGGTAATAAGTTATCACTACATCAAGCAAAAATCGGTTCACTTTTTGGGTGAAACGCGCATACCCAAACAGACATACAGACAAAAATTTTAATAACTATTGTTTTGGGGTCTATATTATGTACACAATACGTTACAGTTAACAATATTTCATTACTGTTGTATTATACGTATAGATAAAATAGGTATTGCGAGTGTACCTTAGGAGACAGACATATACTATTACAGATTTTTCTGTTGGACTTTTTAAGACCTACAATTTTCCAGTACATTGTTTTGATATATTTAGTCAACGTTAGTCATATAAATTTCTAAGGACACTCGATAGTACCAGTTATTGTGTTTTCCTGTGGACATGAAAATTTTCTTGTAGTAAAAGGTATACTCAATATTGACCCGAGTAATAAGTTATCATTACACAAAATTTAGTTAAAATCGGTTCAGGAGTTTTTGCGTGAATCGCGCACATCGATTTTGCTAAGTTACTGTTTTATTATACGAGTATGTATAGATATACAATATACATACATATGTACATACATACATATTATACTTGTAAAAGCTCAATTAAATTTATAATAGAGCTATACCCCCTTATTCATACAAGTAAAGTTATTCTTTTTATTGAATACTTTATTATGTAAGAAGTAATTGGTCCCGAGTAATTTATTTGACGAATTTCGATTAGTATTGGGAGGCCTTTTGACGGTCTTAATGATATACTCGATACTGTAGATTGGATCGAGAAAATGTGAAGGGCGGAAAATCATTAGTAATTAATGGATAGGGCATTATTTCGTACAAAAAATATGGACGACGTATAATATAAAACCATTGGTAAATATGAAAGGAAACAAAATGAATAACTATCTTCGTGAAAAACGCGAATGTCTCATTAATTACGTGATATTTTTTCATATCATTCGCTGTAATAATATAGCGAGAGTGGGAAAATGTGGAATACGTTTGTAATCAAAATAGTATTTTTCTATAGTTCAGTATCTATAGAGATGGTTTTGTTTTTTGTGCTCTGAAAATGAATTGTCCCATGTATTGAAGATGATAAGAGTAGTTAGTAGTTAATTTTATCTCTTAAAACTTAGCAGTGCATAAAAAAAGTTCTATTAACTAATTTAATAAGGAGGTTTTACAAGCTTTTATTTAACTTGAAATGTAATATTTTCTTAGATTTACGCGAATGTTTGAAATTATTAAATAAAACTATCTTTTCGGATTATTTCGCGGATTTATTTTGATTTTTGGTTCCCGACGTTTCGAATGCTTTTACAGCATCCATGGTCACGGGAGACGGGAACCAAAAATCAAAATAAATCCGCGAAATAATCCGAAAAGATAGTTTTATTTAATAACTTGAAATGCTTATTAGGTGATATGTTTGAATGGATCAACTTTTTCAAGCTAAATTACAAGCACTTTTTCTTATCCTTAAGAGTTAAAATTTTACATATTGGTTCAGTTTTGTTTACAATAGCTTCTTATAACCTTTTATTTAATTTTCAATGTTTGTATGTTTCTTCGGGTCAAACCTTGCAACTGAATTTTAAAGCAATTATCCTCAACCGATTTAGCTGAAATTTTGCATTCACGTTTGGCAGACTCCGGAAGATGGCGTATTTAGTTTTTTTATGCACCCCCCTGATATGGATATCAAAAAATAGGGTTTACTGAGAAGAATACGAATAAAATGACATCCGCGTTTAGATCTACGAGGAGATAGTGTACTGCCCGGCTAAACGGTAAGACTTAGCGGGGTCGTATCTTAACTAATATCCACCTACACCCTGGGTAAATTCTAGCAATGGTGAAAAAAATTCAAAATTACGACAAACAAAAATTTGAAATGACGGTTAATTAAAGAGTAAAAAATAAATTTTTAGTAAAAAAACATTTTTAAAAACAAACTTTTATTTAAATACTCTAAAAAAGAGAAAAAAAACGTTGAATTAAACTTAACCCATCAATTTATTACATTACACAAATTATATGATATAAAAGTTTGTCGCGAGATTTATCTATGTACATACATAAACAAGAATTCAATATGTAACTTGATCTTGAAATTCTAGTTGTAGTGGTAGTAATATTTGACTGCCTCCGTGGTGTAGTGGCTAGCATGTACGGCTGCACACCCGGAGGTCCTGGGTTCGAGTCCCGGGTCGGGCCAAGTTTAGTTATTGAGTCTTTCTGTATAAGTAAGCCTCAGTAACAGCCCGGAGTTGGGAAGTTGGCGGTGTTTCACCCCCGTGCCTCGGAGAGCACGTAAAGCCGTCGGTCCTGCGCCTTAACTCTCACTGGTCGTGTCGAGCAGTCGTCCCACCGGAATATGAGAGTGATAGGAATAGAGAGTGCACTTGTGTCTGCGCGTACACTTGTGCACTATAATATCTCCTGCGCAGTTGGTTAGTCTCAATGAGATTGGCCGCCGTGGCCGGAATCGGTCGGGAGAACATCACATCATCATCAATATTTGATAGTTTTAAAAAGATCATTAAAGATTAAATAAAAAAAAAACTATATACAAATTGTTATAAAATTTTGGCATTGATGTTTATTTGTGATTTGGTAAGTAATTAATTCTTATAAGAAAGTCACCGCAAGTTAAAACCTTAGAAATACAATAAGTAAACATAGATTTATAAACATGTAACATACATAAATATTTAATAACAAAACAAGTTTCGTTTAAGCTCAGGGCCATTTATAACGTTTCACTAACAGATATAGAAATATTACAATAATCAAAACACAACATAACATAATATTTATACAGCGGCTCTTTCATATCATTTTTCGCAAGAAAACCGTTTGTTCCGAATAAGTTATAGAAAAACCGAGGTAAAAGTTACAGAGAAATGGTTGAATAGTGAGGTCAATTTATAAATGAGTGTTGCACATCAGTCACGGAGAGCGGTCTCACTCGACGCACGACCGCGTGATATATTGGCTCATTTTTACCTCTTTGATATTTTTAAAAAATCCTATTTCTAATAATGAATAGTAGTGGAAAATAATTTAGGAAAGCTCCTTAAGCTTCTTCAGTGATTGCCTTTAAATGGTTTTCGATTTAACTTTCCAATCCAATCATAACTTCGATAATTTAATTTTTATATAGGTCAAAGTTTTTTAATGAATTCAAATTATTGATAATTCCGTATATTAATAAAAATTAATTTAATATGTCCGTATATTAATAAAAATAGTATATTCATTTTTACTTTGTTCTTACTACATTTTACAGTGTATTAAATACGTAGTACGTATAATACTATCCTTCATTCAAACTTAATCTGATAACATTAATTGAGAAGGTTTTAGGGTAGTCTCTTCAAGACTTTTTAATCATTTATTATTTAGTCAACTTGTGATTACTTAAGTTTGTTTTAAGAGCTTTAAGTTGTAAATTTATCAGACTCAGTCATTAACTAAGTTAAGGTTTGTGATATCAAAATTTTATCAGCCAATATAATCTTACTGAGAGTTGCGAAATTAAGAACTTCTATTACTTTTACAGTGCTTTGGAAAGCTAAGAAATAAATTGAGCTTTCACTTTTTAAAAAATAGGACAAGTGTTCTTAAAGCTCACGTACAAAGGAGTGAAAGTTTCAGTATCACGACTAAAGGGAGCAGCTTTGCGCCTCTTAATGTAGATTAAAAACATAAAATAGCACTTCCACGACGCTAACCACTCGCATGCTTTCTTATCAAGGAGCTAAAGAGCACCCGCGTCGTAGACGCCGTAGGCGTGTCACGCGATCCGACGATTAAAACGAATGCTCTAAATTATATAGCATTTTTAATTATTTGCTTACAAACGCAAGCTTAAAGTTTAAATGCGATAACATGGCTATTTTAATTCAGCATTGACGATAATTAAGTTATATAAAATGAAACTCATTCAACCCAAGTAAGTTTCATTACACACGTTATTAGAAAATTGTTTATTATACGTTCATATTATATTATATAGTTTTTAAAACAAAAACAATGGAAAATGATATAGGTAACTATGTATATAAGAGCTGTTGAAAAACTTTACAAGTTTTTCAAAGACAATAATTATTATATCTATTGTACTAAATAAATATAGTATACGAGCAATGCCCGCGGCTCCGCCCGCGTTCAGATGACCAAAAACCAAATTCTTAGGTTTTACATATTAGTATACTCTTACATTGCAGTTTTTGTATTTTTTCTCAGAAATGAGATATTTTCCCGTGGTAAAAAGTATCCTATATGTTGACCCGGATAATCAGCTATCATCATACCAAGTTTCATCAAAATCCCTCCAGTGGTTTTTACGTAATGCGGTAACAGACAGACAGACAGACAAAAATTCTAAAAACTATAGAATCGGCCTCTGTATCGATAATAATGTCTATTTCAATAAGATTTTTCAAAAAATATTTAATGTATAGATTTGGCTTAGTTAGAATGTTATTATATGTATAGAAGTAGTAAAAATAAAGTGTCTAATGTTTGTGTTTTATATCAAAACAGTTTATCCAAATTGCGCTCATTCGATTGATTGTAGATCAAATATTTTTATCCGTCTATCTGTGTATCCTTCCTACGTAATCTTAGAAATAATGAAAAAGGGTCGTAATTAAATAAATAGCTTCTTAAACAAAGTATTTGTACAAAACATAATAGTGCCATACTAGAGATTGTAGATATATTATGTATATATTTAATATCTTGAATAACTTCACGACATACCATTGTAAGTACAAAAACATAAAAAGTAAACTGATAAAAAGTTATAGCTGACTTTGAAGCCCGGTTAGAATTCACTGCCAAAGACTCCATATCTAAACTTAGATAAACTGTTACACTGCGATAAAATAATTTCTTCCACAAACTACTTTTCTTAGAAGAACATCGATATTCTTCGAAGTTTCGATCAAAAGATTTGTTTCGCAAGCATATTTTGACAATTTACAAGCTATTAGCTAAGGTCGTTATGGCGCAGGAAATTACTGAATAAATTCGATTGACTCCACCACCTGAGGCGGACTATTGGTGCTTGATCGCCTATTTGCGTGTCCACCTTATACCACTCTTGAAATACGTCGCGATATAATAACTCGCTTAAAATACAACGCCATATTAAATATAATTATGTAAAGAAGCCATTAGAAGTGTTTCATAGCATCATCTTGCTATTTTAAATGATCTAATTAATCTGCCTGCAATTATATTTGAGTATCATCATGTATTTAAAAAGGTTTTATATATTTTAAAAGTAATATTATTTGGTTTATAAATAACTTCATGGTGTGTTACAAGTAGTAATAAAAACTCATTATGTCTATATGAGTTTAAAATTAGTTTTGTTCAAACATTTGAAGTGGTAACCCTCATAGTTTTGTTATGTTTGCTAATTATATGCTTAGTCTGAGTAAGTTCGCGTGTAAATGGTGTTGCTTTTTGCCTTTTCAGTTAACTAGGTTTCAAAATTTAATAGAGTTCATTATAATTATACACTATTAAAGAATTACATTTCGATTTTGCGTACATTGTAAATGAAGTGTTTGATTTCGTAAGATTAAGTTTCTCTTCTGCAACAACAGCGGATCTTCTCATAACTAGAACTATATAGCTCGTGTGGTTTTATATGATAGGTCGTAAAACTATTTAGCTTACATCTATGTTTTTTTATATACAGAACTTTTATATTGACCCCTTAAAAAGTCCCGATGTCTATTTCAATAAGATTTTCTAAAAAATATTTAATGTACAGATTTGACTTAGTTACAATTTTATTATATGTATAGATATAAACTTGTTCATTGTAAAATAGTAACATAAACTGAAAAAAACTGTTAACAGTCCCCAACTTCAATTTGGTTTCCAATGTTGCTTAGTTTTTTTGTAGATTGCGAGTAATTTAAAACTATGCTTACAGCCCAGCTGCAATGGCCTAGCAATCTCGCCTGCGCAAACCAACTAAAATAGATATCCGTAAATTAAAATGTCCAAAGAAAGCAAGATATAACGTAGACATATTTTCTAATTATCTAATTATACTGAAGAGCGTAGATTATTTTACTAGCAAATTAAATGAAAACATTTCATCTCGGCTGTATCCCGCTTGGGTAAGAAAAAATATTAGTCTATAGATTATGAAAATCGTGAAATACTTAATTTTCATGAACGATAAGTATGTTTTTGGGGAATAATTTAGGATTGCAGATTATATGTTTTATTATATTAGAGATATTAGATTATAGATCTTTCATCAAACGATATTGATATAGTTATGTATTGTATTAAAATATTCTAAGTAAATGAAAATGGAAATATCCATTTTCCTGTTTTTTTTAGTTCTTAAAATATTTAGTTCTTACCCTAAATAATCGTCCTTGATAATAGAATGATTAAATATAAACGTTATAGGACAAAAATATCAAGGATAGGCAAGATTATTTTAATAATGCTACCAGTGCCGAGTGCATCTGATTTTATTATATGTATAGAATTTTTCGTTTAACATTTCTTTCAGTAAAGTGACTAAAAATAATTGAGGAATATTAGAAGAGGATAAAGTTGAATGTTGATGAAGAGTCTGTTCCTTTATAGTACTGTCCATGGTACTTGAAGAGGAGAGATGCTTGTAAAGCTCATTTATATTAAGATTCTCAGAGCTTACGCTTTGGCGTGCTTTTTTCATATCTAAAGTTTTCAGAAATGTCCAAACTTTGGATAAATCTTCTCTCTCAACCACAGATGTGTAGAATGATTAACTCGACATACTTCGTTGCAGTAAATATATTTAAGACGTGTTTTTGTTACAATTTAACCATTAATGTATTTATTTAAAACTTTATTCATTCATTTTATCTTAAAAGTGTATTAGTTTCTTTATATATAATCTGTAAATAGTATAAAATATTGGTTTCTGTGATGGATTCATCATATTTTATATTTGTAATATCCACTTTACGAGCAGTATGAATGTTGAATTAAGACATTTTACGTTGGAAAAATAAACAACATCCTTTAGTAAGGCTCGACTTCAGAAGACATGAATCGGATGTTTCATTAATACACGTGGAATGTAAGTAAAAAGCTAGATTTATTCTTTAAGCAATGTTAAAATATGATTTTTTAAACTAATAAAAAATCATATTTTCGTTGGGTATGTATAGTACGGTTATGTTTATTTTATTTTTAATATTTGTTATTGACTTATATATACATTAGTAAGAAAATGTAGTTATTTAATAACTTTGTGGTGTTAATTTATTTCGGAGATAGCATTATTAATCATTTACTAGATGCTTTTCAACCGACTTTAAAAAGGAGGAGGTTCTCAATTCGACTGTATGTTTTTTTTTATGTTTGTTACCTCAGAACTCCGTCATTTATTAACCGATTTGGACAATTTTTGTTTTGTTTGAAAGGGTATACTTCCAGATTGGTCCCATTTAAATTTCAAAATAAAATACCACCCCTAAGGCTCGAAAAACAACTAATGATGAATTTAACCTACTTCTAATTGTCATATTGACTTGAAACTTTGCAAGTATTTCTATTTCCGTTGATAGTACAGTGGTTCGGTGTTGTTGACCTGATCTGATGGCAAGGCCAGAAGGTGGATAGGTGGAACTCTTCAACGGCTAATAGTAGATACTTTGAGTTTGGGCTTATTTTGTTTGATTTGACAAGTCTAACACGTTAGAATCCTTACTTTGCTACTACTGTCTACACTAAAAAGGGAAAAATAAAATTTTTTTACAAAAAAATAAAAACCGACTTCAAACAAAAGCACTAAAAAGTAAAAAATAACTGATTGGTAGTTTTCATTTACTATACATACCTAATCAAATATTTTCGAAGTCGGTGTGCTTTGGCTAAGTAATTAAAGCCTACCTATTAAATACATACCTAATCAAATATTTTCGAAATCGGTGCCAGCCATACAAAGCAAAGCACACCGACTTCGAAAATATTTGATTAGGTATGTATAGTAAATGAAAACTACCAATCAGTTATTTTTTACTTTTTAGTGCTTTTGTTTGAAGTCGGTTTTTATTATTTGTAAAAAAAAATCTCGTTAGTTTTTAGCGGTATCCGAAATTCTGCTTTATTTTAATTAATATGTCAAGTAATATGATTAAAATTAAATTAAAAAATTAGACTATGGTTAAAATAAACATTTTCTTCCAGAACCGAATTAGTGACCTACCGTGTTCAACCTAAGTCTAGTAGCCAAGAACGGCCTGACATATTAGATCTGAACTAGATAGATAGATCTATCTAGATCAGATCTAATATGTCAGACCGTTATTGGCTGCAAGACTTAGGTTGAACACGGAAAGTCACTAATTCGGTGAGAGGTTGACATCTGTCAACCTCTCTCTTTTAGTATGTATAAGAGCTCTGTCTTTTAGTATGTTTATCCCCTTAAGTGCGTAATCCAGTCATGCGCATGCCAAAATGCAAAAAAAATGTGGTATAAATACCTACTAAGATAAACTACGCATAGTATGAATATATAAACACGCTGTAAAAAATTTGACCCATTTTCTCTTTGGCTAGATAAAAATATCAAGAAAGGAATAAAATGTAGAAGAACCTTATAAGGAAGACTTTACTTAGACCTCAATAACTGCTAGAGTACTTTAAATTTAATTTTACAAACGCCCATCCACCCGCTTTTCTCTTCTCATTAATATTTATACTGATTTTTTAACGGAACCAAATTATTTTTAATATATTACACATTTGTGTAATAATAATAACTTGACAGTATAAATCTGAGCGGAAACTTAAAGAATAGATTTAGGAATAGTTAAATAGTTACATATATGATGGAAGGATCAGTGTTACAAGAACCAAGTAATAAAGGTCGAATATAAATTTATAGAAAAAAATATTAATTATTGAGTAGATTTTTTACTGAATATATTATGAATCTACCAACAGTTCGAAAAGAAAAATGCTCAGTCCTGACAAGAACTGATGAAAGAAACTCAGCGTGACTAAAAACACTAAGGTTTTTTCAAACTATGCATGAATTTTCCTGGTACTTCTCACACCAGTGTGGACCGAACTTCGAGGCGTCAAGGTTGAGTGCTTTAGTGATCCTGCGGTGCCCCATTTAGATGGATATGATTCCAGTTCCGTTGGGTTTCAGTGGGTAGTACTGACTTCTCTGGAGTTAAGACAGTGAGTACCACATGACCACCTGTATGTATGCAAGTGGTATGCGTAATTACATTTCCCAACGTTATGAAAAGACAGTAGAGTAGAGAAGCTAAAGTAGTCTTAAATTATTTATAATGTAGCAAAAACACTTTAAACACCTTTATTCAATTAAACGAATAAATTTCTCTTACAATTTCATTACAATTTTGCGGGCGAATACCTGCAAAAACAACCCTTCATTGTATCGTATATCCTATTGTAAATTCTTAATAAACACGATAATTCAAAACGATTCGCCATTCATACTAGCAAGCAATTAAAATTGTGAAGATGACCTAATTATTCTCTTTCTTTATTCTCGAAACAATAATAGAAAGAGCTTAGTACATACTAGAGATATAACTCTGCTTTTTCGGTATTTATTATTTTTTACTTTAATCTTCTCTCACTGTGCAGAAAAAAATGGTCTAATTAATTATTATTACGTATAAAACATGGTATCTTGAGGATGGTATAGCCTTTTGGGAGCTTTACATTTCAATGTCAGAGTGGCTGGCGCTATCCCGGTGTTGTTTTTCATAGGCGTAGGTCTCAAGGCGTTAAGAGACATAAGTTCCTTATAATGGACCTGAATTTATGTCAAGGATTGAAATTTTTCGTCAAGGTCAGGTTTGGGATATATACAATTTAACAATGAACAGCTTTAAAAAGTCTTATATTTTAACTATTGCTTATCATTCGATTTTTTAATTTAACCTAAGTGGACCTATGCGCTCGCATATGAAATAGGGCTTACGTTTAGTGCTACAGGGTGCATGCAGAGTGGAACAAATGGATAGGACATGGAAGAAGAGTACGTTTAAAAAACCTCAATCGATAATCGAACCTACTAAAATACAGTAAAATACACCGTTACTATTTTATCGAACTAACTAAAATCTATCAAATAAACATTGTATCTTACAATTAAAGAAAACCATGAAATCTTACAATTTATAAAAAACGACTCTAACATCGTAAAACAAACGCACGAGACATGAAAGATAAATAGATAATTTAAATTAAATTAAATACTGAAAGAAGCAAGTTTCACTCGAGGGAACATTATTTTATTATTACAATCAAAATAACTGCATTTAAATCATTTTTTCGAAAGGAAATATCGGAAAACAGCAAATGAAGAAAAATAATAAGAATTTTGAGACGTTTATTTCAGTTTCAGTTTGACACTTATTTATTAAAAAAAATATATATTTTATAACATAATACAGTATAAAATATGATACTGAATTATAATAATTTATAGTTGCAGCTTAATTAAAACAATTTTCACTCGACAGTTTTTCATATAATTTATTTCTTTGATAATGCAAGCGGAAGATATGCCCTAGAGGGTTATTTTTTCCTTCGAGTTAAGAAAAGATTCTAGAATTTATTTAATAATTTATCTAAAACCATTTTACCCTACAGGATGAAAGTTGTCTGGTATATTGAGAGGAAAAGCATTCACTGAAATAATTCGCTAAATACATAATATACTCGTACATATAATAATATTGTAACTAAGTCGAATCTGTACATTAAATATTTTTTGGAAAATCTAATTGAAATAGACATTATTGTCGATACAGAGTCCGAATCTATAGTTTTTAGATTTTTGTCTGTCTGTCTGTCTGTCTGTCTGTCTGTCTGTCTGTCTGTCTGTCTGTTACCGCATCACGAGAAAACCAATGGACAGATTTTGATGAAATTTGGTATTATTATAGCTGGTTATCCGGTTCAACATATAGGTAACTTTTTACCGCGGAAAAATATCTTATTACTGAGAAAAAATAAAAACTGCATTGTAAGAGCATACTAATATGTAAAACCCAAGAATTTGTATTTTGGCCATCTGAACGCGGGCGGAGCCGCGGGCAATGCTAGTCAACTATATATTTTGATAATAGATCCTTTACTTATAGATTGTAGGTATAGTTTAGTTTTACTTCACCGAATGTTGTTATATGCTTAAGTAAAGACAATGTGTTACCGCTTAATGTCAATAAATTCTCCTTATCTCCTTTATACTGATATATGCAGTAACCGGATGTGTCTTTTTCCATATATCGCAGAGTTGTATTTTGTAATAATACCAGAATTGGCTAGTAGAAATCATAAATATTTACTTTGTTGTTTGTTGCATAAGTTGTTTGCTTACGTTACAAAATGTAAAGTATAATAAACTTTTAATTCAACGGTAAACAGAAGTTGGTATATGATCACATAAAATAATTAAGAGCTAGACTGAACAATGTTCCGTGCCCCAAAATCTCTTATTTACCTAGTTTCCGCATAACGTAACTCGAAATAATATCCCAGTACATTTTTCTTTTAATAAGGTTGAAAAAGCAAAATTCAGTGTCGCATGCTATGTCGAGATCGTTTTGGAAAATGCGGCTAGCCGCAGAATGGATACGTGTAAGTAAATGAATGAAATTGTATGAAAAGAATATTTAAATTTTCAACTCCACGTCGGCCGGCCACTCTGTTAAAGTCCATAGACTACCATGTTTACATTGTTAGTATTGAGGTGCACTGTAATTTCGTTAACATTTTACGACAATGCTCTCTGTTGTGAGTATTTATCTTAGCTTTTCTACTTACGTGATGGCACTACATACTATATAAAATAAGAAACTATATATGACAACTAGCTATTGTACGTGGCTTTACATGAATTACATTTTGGTTTTTGAATTCCTATTTTCAGTCTAGGATTATTTAAGAATTGGCTTAAAAGATATTCTTTAATGATTTTATAAATTATATCAAAATTCTCTACATATAAAAATCACTTAAATCAATTTGAGCTATCTGCCTTCGAGCACTACGGGCTTAATATTTTTATAAACAAATGTAATAAACTAAATTCGACATGATTCGAAAGCTCGCATATTTCGCAAATAAAATGAACATAAAATTTTGTTATTATTCGTATGAACATAAAGGGGAATTCGATATGCGCAAAACGTCTGAGGGCTCCCACTCATCTTTATTTGTTTTAGATTACTTTGGGCTTGAGGAAGTTTCGTGCGGACCGTGAACACATCCATGGATTTATAAAGGCCCCGCGAATAACAAACTTATACGATGTTGAAAAAATAATCACTAAGTTTTTCAATTCGCGTCGGATTTTATATGTATTATGTACTAAGCTGACAATGGATAACTAACTTTCTTGGGAAAACTCCAGACATCGTGAAGTATTCTTATATCGATAGTACAATAATTTTATTTTGAAAAACGTTCCGTGGTTTTTATGAAATGATACGACCTTCTTTTATTAAAAACTCTTTTATAACGCCGATATTTTATCCTTTGAAATAAATTTAAAGTACTTCATCGTGATATTTGAGCGCTTACTTTTATTTATTTAAAACAAGTTTGAATGAAGATGATTTTTTATTTCAGTTAAGTTTTAGATTCTGGCAAAGCGACGAGGCAGATTCCCTAGTGATAAATGAAGTTAGATAGCAAAATATACGACGCTTTGCACTTTGAAGTTTTTACTTTTATACATACAATGCTACAGGTTTCCCGTTATTTTGATCGAATTTATAAGAGTTATTTTTACTACTAACATTGCCACTCTTTTTGCCCGTTATGGGTTTGATTTTCCAAAACTCTTCCTTTTTTTAATGTTAGATATATCTACAGGTGGTTATGTGGGACTCACTGACTAGAAAAGCTAGTACTACCCACTAAAACCCAACAAAATCTTCCTTGTCTTAATGTGGCGTCGCAGGATCCGCTTTCGCACTCAACCACGACCCCCTGACGACTGGCTTCGCGCCCGGCTGGATTGCCGAGCCCCCTAATGAGAGAACGCACATTGGTGGGGAGGGGGAGGGCAGGATCGGAAAGGAGGAGGATAGGAAAGGTCCGAGTGCAACCTTAGTGGACCACTATAATTAGAAATACTCTCTTATTTCTTTTTAATCCTCGACGCAAAAACTACGGGGAGTTATAAGTTTGAAGTGTCTGGGTGTAGCATCGTAGCTCCCGAACGGATAAACCAATTTTGATTTTGTTTTTTTTTTGTTTGAAACGTGAATTAACCGGGAGTGTTCTTAGTTATGTTTGATGAAAATCAGTCCAAGATGGTCGGATGTTTTTTAAATATTTAATTTCGTTATTATTTGTAAACTATCGCTTCTCGAAATTCATAAATATCAATGTGCTTATTGGATCGTCCCATAAGGAATGATTTCCGGGATAAAAAGTACCTTTTGTCCTTCCCAATGTCTTAAACTATCTTCTTACCAAATTTCAACTAAATCGCATCATGAGATCCAACAGAGTTACCCTCAGATGGGTCCCGGGTCACTCAGGCATAGATGGGAATGAAAAGGCTGATGCATTGGCAAGAAGGGGCGCTGAAACCCCAGTTTGTGGCCCAGAACCATTCTGTGGCATTGCAAAACAACATGCCTATTCAATTCTCAAAACTCACTGCAATCGCCAAGCACTTCAAGAGTGGCAATCCACTTCTGGACAAATACACTCTAAAGCGCTAATTAAGGGATATCACAGAAAGTTTACAAAAGAGTTGCTTCAACTCAACAAGTATAAAACCAGTGCAGTAACCAGAATACTTACTGGTCACTGCAAACTCAATAAACATATGTTTACCCTCGGCCTCAGTCAGACCGCAATGTGTAGACTATGCCATGAGACAGAGGAAACTGCTATGCACATCCTCTGCTCGTGCGGTCCACTCATGCACCGCAGAAGTATCTATCTAGGGCAGCATATTATGCAACCGGAAGAGATACAGATGCTCCCCGCTCAGAAAATCTGGAAGTTCCTGGAGTCAACAGGACTAAGCGGAGAACTTTGAACTCACTATAAAGGGAGCTACAATGGACCAAAACTGGTCGACGTAGCTAGGGCCGACCTCGGCACCACACCCAACATTAAAATAATAAAATAATAATATTGGATCGTCAGTTTGTCAAACTTTTACAAGGTTCGTTAAGTGACATCGTCGTAAGGTTACATGGTATCAACAAATACCTGTCTTTTTATGTACAAAATATTTTTTTTGTCAAAATGTACAACGCTACTTTTAATCTTATTATACACGTTTCATTCCCAGGAAATATTAGTGTTAGGTAATAATTATTGCAAAATCTACTGTATAAGCTATGTATAGTTAAGGTATGAGCCAAGCGATAGTAGATAATATTTCAATTCCAGAAAGTGTAGTCTTACAGATTGCACCATATTTTTGAAATTAATATATTTGAATAAAGTCAATACTTATTTGGCTTACTCAAGTACCTCATGCCTTAATAGTCTTACTCCTTAACTTCTCCGTATCAAATCTAACGAATTGAGGCTTAAATTCGCACAGAAATAGTCTACCAAGTAGATCATTCTACAAAAAGTTTAGACGGGAATCGACAAAACTGTTGCGTTTTATTCGCAAAAACCTTCAAGCACTTGCGAGGAAAATCGCGTAATGTGATAGTCGAGGCCACCGGCGCAGTTCATTTGAATATTTCATAGGTTTGCGGCGGCAACGTTTGCCGTAAGTGATTACCGAGGCCGGGGCGTAAAGATATGACATCGTAACATACACGTTTATCTTTTATAACAACAGCTTGCGTTGTTGTACTTTGGGGAAAAATAATGCATTGCACGACTTTGATCATGCAAAGCGATTCTAATTTGAGATAAAGCTTTTAAGCTTGCGTTGATTGTTGTATTGATATTGTGTATATTTAAGATGTTTATTTAAAAACTTATAATTAAAGTAAGATATCGAAAATGATTACCTACAGTAATCCTACAGTAAAATGCTACTTTGACTAATCTTTCAATATATTATAATTTTGAATAAGAACTAGCAATTCGGTTTCTCGTCAACTATTAACCGTCTTAGAAATCCGCGAATTGTTAATTACCTGTCGTAGCCAATATGTAATATGTACTAAAATCTCAGCAAATAACTAATAAGTATTTTATTTATTGTCTACGAATAAGTATGAGTATTTATTCGTAGACAATAAGTTATTTAATTCATTAATGTAGGAAAAAACGAGTAAGCAGAAAAAATATTTTATAATATCACGCAAGAAGATTTAAATAATATGATACATAATAACTTATTTAATTCGTTTTCGAATATATGTTTAATATTTATGTTATAGGTATGTCACGTCCGGGAAATGAATACGGACTTTCAACGATACACAAACGTCATAATGGCGTGTACAAAGACCAGGCGGATAGGAAAAAATAATAAAAGGAGTGTTAAAACTAAATTTGGTTAGTTCATTTTATTTCTTCATTCGAGAAAGTCATTGAAAAGCTTACCGTAAATACTGTGTTGCTTATCGTATGGGTTTTTTCTAACTTGAATTCCCTTTTATACCACAATGAGTGAACCAAAAAATAATGATCATTCGAGATATTATATTATTATATTCATAAAGGCACAAAACGTCTAATATAAATTGAAAATTTATTTAAAATCTTATTATAATTCCTAAAATTTATTATTCATGAAACAAAATCATTTACGTTATTACAACGTTATTTTTGTTCAAATTCATTTACACGTTTTCCTCTCATTCCCTGATTTCTAGATATGTTATCTATAGTCCAAAATCATCAAACTAAAGAATAACATCAGATGTTATTACTTTGGTAAGGCTAGATCAGCGATATAAAATTTTCCTTTCAACAAGGTTTGTCCTAAAATTATATAAATACTAGCAGAATCCGCGTCGTCGCTCGTGATCAAACTATAAAAAAAAACTTTTTCGCAATACATAGATAGATAGATAGATGCTTTATTGTACACCACAAATAAATATACAAAAAGAAGATATAAACAATAGATGATGCACAGCAGGCGGCCTTATCGCTATAAGCGATCTCTTCCAGGCAACCTTAGGGCGTA
Source organism: Brenthis daphne (assembly GCA_947093115.1). NCBI lineage: Eukaryota > Metazoa > Arthropoda > Insecta > Lepidoptera > Nymphalidae > Brenthis > Brenthis daphne. The sequence goes on along the minus strand of OX352477.1, from coordinate 2,707,745 downwards.
GGAGAAATTATATGAAATGGTAGGCGGTGTACTTACTACACACAATTGCATATCCTAAATACAGATATATATAAATACATACATACATACATACATATATACATACATACATTCATACACACACATACATACATACATAATACATACATACATACATACATACATACATACATACATACATACATATATACATACATACATAAATGTAGATCAGATGAGAAAGTATAAAAAGTTCAATATAAGATACTATAGAGACAAATAATATGATTTTAACTGTACCTTAAAATTATCAAAACTTTTGGCACGCCTGATGTCTATTGGAAGATTATTCCATAAGCGTGCAGCCTTTACTACGAAGGAGTTGGTAAGGAAACAGGAGGAGTGAGAAGGAATTTTAAGCAATAACGTTTCACTAGAGCGAAGTGGAAGAGTATGGGTATCACTTAAAAACTGGAAACGCTCTCTAAGGTAGAAAGGAGAAGAAGGGTAGAACAGCACGCAGTAGAGAAGATGAAGTACATGAGTATTCCTGCGAAGGCGGATTGGGAGCCACTTGAGCTTTTTGCGAAATTCTGAAACATGGTCATATTTACGAAGGCCAAATATAAACCGAATACAAAGATTTTGAAGCCGCTCAAGTCTATTTAGATGCTCCTCTTTAACGTCTAGATAGCAAGTATCAGCGTAATCAAGAATTGGTAGAAGGAGTGAATTTGCTAGTGCAATTTTGGTTGATATGGGCAAAAAATTTTGCAACCGCCGAAGAGCGGAAACTGCACCAAACATCTTTCGGCTCAGTTCACTTACCTGTGGTGCCCAAGATAAATATTGATCAAAAACGATCCCCAGGTTCTTTACCTTATCAGAATACTGAATTTCGACACCATTCAATATAACCGGTGGCGTCCCAGATCGTGATATTTTTGATAGTAACCCCTGGCTGCCTATTATAATTGCTTGTGATTTAGAAGGATTAATATCAAGGCCATAAGATTCACTCCATGCTGAAATACAGGACAGATCTCTATTAATTAAACTAATTGCATGAGGTAAGTCTGGCACGGATGACGATGTGTAAATTTGTAAGTCGTCCGCATATAGGTGGTAGAGAGAAGAGATGTGATGGGGAATAGAATTAATGAAAATCGAAAATAAGAGAGGAGACAACACGCCACCTTGTGGTACACCGGCTTTAACCATAGACCAATCAGAGAAAAGATCTTCAATTCGTATGCGTTGCCGGCGCCCGCACAAGTAACTACGAAACCAATCAATCACCTCAGGAGATATGTTAAGAGAAGATAATATGGCAAGTAGGATATCAAAATCTACAGTATTGAAGGCATTACTGAAATCCAATAATGTCAATATGGTAACTTTCTGGCTGTTCATACCTTCTCTAATATCATCTGCAATTTTGACCAATGCAGTAGTCGTACTATGACCGATGCGGAAACCGGATTGAAAGGGATTTAACAATTTGTGATTGTAAAGAAAAGTACTTAGCTGTCGGTGCACAAGTCGCTCCAGCACTTTCGACAAGAAAGGGAGAATAGAAATTGGACGATAATCGGAAAAAGAAGAAGGATTAGATTTTTTCGGTATAGGAATTATTTGTCCATCTTTCCAGGAAGTAGGAAATTTATGGGAGCATAAGGAAAAATTTAAGATTGAAGTGATTGTAGGAGCTATTATTTCAAGGACGGGAACGATCATTTTACGACTAATGCAGTCGGCCCCAACAGCATTGGATTTTATAGACAAAATATTTCTCTTAACATCACTTATGGAGAATTGACTAAATTGAAAATGCGGAATATCAGGAGTAGGTGAAGCTGAAAGATGATTTATTGTGGTAACCTTTTTTGTACTATCAATAGTACCTGAAAGTGAGAAGTGCTGATTTAACAGATTTAAATCGATATTATGAGGATTAATATTATTTTGTGTCTTCCCTACTCCAATAGATTTGAGCCAATTCCAGATTTTATCTGAATCTTCTTCTTCAATCACAGATTTATAGATATGGCGTCGTTGGCTATCTCTACACACCATATTGCAACGATTACGCGCCTTGATATATTTTCTTTTGTTATTGTCATTGGGATTTGCAGCATATTTCGATTTAGCCATATATTTTTTGTTTTGCAGTTTTTTAATCTCAGGGGTAAGCCATGGAGCCGGAAGATGCTTCATTCGAACAGGTCGAACAGGAGCGTGAATGTCATAAAGCCCAATTAGAAGTGAAGTAAATATTGACATTTGCTCATCAATGGTTTCCGCCTTTGAAACCACCCCCCAGTCAATCCGTTCAGCGTCTTCTCGCAAACGTTCCACGTCCATACTACCAAAATTGCGCTGCAGAAGAATTCTTGATTTAGCTTTTGGCGGCTTTAATTTATAAGATAAAAAAATAAGGTCATGAAAGGAAAACTCTGGAGCAGAACACTGACCATGCTTAGCAACATGATCAGTGGAAGAAACAATTATAAGATCAAGGAGTGAGGGACTGCAATTTGGGAAGTAATGGGTAGCATCTAATGGAAGAATATTTAAATTCGCTCCATCAACTAAGCAACGGAGGCGATTAGCTCGGTGATCGTTCTTTAGAAGACAAGTATTAAAATCACCCATAATCACGGCATGATCATAGAGAGGCCTATACTTGTCTAACAGGATTTCAAATGAGGAGAAATAATCAATCGTGAGACTGGGATTATAAAATACCCCCAATAGTATTTTAATATTAGAGAAAATAATCTCAATAAACATGTGTTCCGCCTCTACGTTACCCTGTGACTGAGACATGTCTATAATGGAAAAGGGAATATGGGAACGCAGGTAGATGGCAACACCTCCGCCGCCTCTTCCAATGCGATCATTTCTAATCAAATGAAATCCTGGGAGCCCATACGAGCTTGATGGGAGACATGGCTTAAGCCACGACTCAGAGACTAAAACCGCGTGTATGTTTTTATTGTTAAGACAAGATAACATATCGGAATAATGTGCTGGAATACTCTGTGCATTAATATGAATTAGATTAAAATTTTTCAAGACATCTGAGAAGTGCAAATCGAGAGTTTCATTCAGGGTTAGGATACTATGAAAACTGTCGTTGCTGCTAGCACCTTCAGAGGGGGAGGGAAAGGACATAAAAGATTCATTTACACTGCAATCATTTATCATTTTATATGTATGTTCTATATAATAATACAAAGAATAAAAGTCAAATACGTACCAAAGATATCAAAAATATATGTATATGTATATATTAATTTATATAAAAATAATAATGATAGTATAAAATAACAAGAATAAATAAATAAATAATAATATAATATAATAAAAAAAATTAAATTTGCAAGTATACTTTCGTACCTACTCACCCGCCAGTTGCAAGAGAAAAGAATCGACACTTTACTAACAAAATTTAAATCAAGTCGGCAGAACACAAAAATACAATATTAAAAATTAAATAAATATAACGAAGAAAAGTTTTAAAACAACAAATAATATTTATACGATACAACCATTAAATTATCATAGACAATAAAAACTATAAAGAAATGTTGTCTATTGACACTTATGATATAATCTGTGAAAATAACAGTGATCAGTGACAGATCACAGACTGCAACAAGTAACAAACATAATTATATTTATATAACTTAACATAAACAAATAGTACACATTTACAGAAAACTAAAAAGAAGAAAGAAAGTATTGTTATGTATTATTTTTTTACAGTGCGTTTTATTCGTGAAACTGTCACTTTGTCCGTCGTATGCTTAGAAGCGGCCGTGGTTTGCGGAGGTGATTTAGAAGCGAGGGGAATCAAGTTAAGATCCCCTTTGCATTCTACTCGATGTCGAGATCCATCAGGAGCAATAACATGAATGTATCCATCGCGTGTCCAGCACTTACCAATACCGAAACGTTGCCGCGCCTCCAAAAATGTGTTATGCCTGCTCTTTGTGAGGAACTCCGACTGTGTTATACCAGTGCCTTTGAGTTTAGTTTTGCTAAACCACACCTTGTTACGCACCGCAACATCAGAGAATTTCACGACTATCGGTCTAGGTTTGTCGGAGGAACGACCTAAACGATAAGAGTCTTTGATGCTTGCCGAGGAGAAATTAGTCAAATCAAGATGTTCGGCGACTAAGCTTGTGACTCTTGCAGTAGTGTCTTCAGCACTTTTTTCTGGTACCCCATGGAAAAGGATCATTTTGTGACGCCTTCTCATTTCTTGGCGATCAATCTCCAACGCTAGACATTCGACCTGCCGCTGCAACGTGTTCAACACCGAAAGAATAAAACTTCTGAAGCTACTGAATTCAGCAGGCAAAGCATGATTTGTAACAGGTGTTGAACTCTTATTTAGGTCTTGCTGAAAATCATTCATCCTGGTATTGAACAAATCAGTGAGTGCAGACAGTGATTCTTTGATGGACTCCATATTAGTGAAATTAGTGCAAAGTGAAAGGATATTAAAGAAGGATAACTCTTACTGGTAGGTGGCTTTACTCACAAAAGCATAATATGTCGCGAAAACAATCCAAAAATAATTTTAAACAATTTTACAATAAACAGCTGTTAAAATATAGTGTGTCGCGTTTCACTCCTACCCTCGAAAAAAAAAACATACTTTATTATTTGAAAAAAAAAATATAGTTCGTATTTCATATTATTTCTTAAACATATATATGGCAAACAAATTTAATTTTAGCGATCGTAACTCGAAATATTTAGGATTTTAAAGAGATTTTAAACGTAGGTATATTCTTTAAATAAATTTTCATTTTAGGTATTTAGCAAGCTCCAATGCCTCTATTTTTTGCACATTTTTCTACTCCATCTTTCTCAAGTAAGAGAGTTCAATAATACAACTCGCATACAATGTTTACGACTTTAGAATAATGCAATTCGGTTAATATGGGCTTTTTCACTAACAAACCAACAAGCTAATATCTATGTTATTTTTAAGAAACACACGTGTACATCTATCTTTGTTATAGGTATAATATAAAGTGCCATTCTTTATTTATTTTACGTTTTAAATCGGATTGAGTTTTCAAACATGTGATAGAATAAAATGTAATTTAAATCAAAATCACTAAGGAGTATTGATATCAACTTCGAAGCAAATCACCCCCCATAATAAGTTCCTACCCCTTTTTAACCCCGTTATCCATCAATTCTGTTAAAGAATGTTTATGCAAAATGTGAAGTAGATTGGACCAAGGAATCTCGTTGTCCCATACAAACTTTGCCCCCCTTTTTCACCCCCTAAGAGGTAGAATTTCAGAAAATCCTTTCTTATTGGATGCCTACGTCATACAAGGAACACACCCTCCAAGTTTCTGGTCTCTACAATCAGCGGTTTAGGCTGTGCGTTGATCCGTCACTCAGTCATTCAGGACAAAGCATTTTATATGTATAGATTTTACTTTATAAAATGCGTAAATTATTATATTTATGTCTGATTACATATTTTATGATACACGCACACTCTCGCACAAGTACGCACACATATATATACATACAAACTTTCGAATTTACAGTAGTATTCCGGTTACTACTCGTATATACTTATAATTTCATGTAATGGGGCTTTAGAATGGACTGCCAGGACAGTTTGAATATATTAATATTCAAATACCGCAAATCTATGTTTGTGTTTAAGACAATTTATTAGTAACGAGTGGATATTTCCCGCATCGTCATGAATTTCTATTATTTATTTATATGTCAGTACAAATATACAGTCTCCAGAAGTCATAAAATCGAAGTTAGGATTGTCGAGCTCAAATGCCGCTGGCAAAATATGTTGTTGACAACTAAGCCTTTCATACTCGTAAAAGTAATCTAAACTATTACAGAATTCGTTGCGGGCGATACGATTTGAATGAATAAACGCTAGATGTCTGTGATAGTAGTTAATTTTCCATATTAATATTATAAATGCGAAAGTGTTTGTTTGTCTTTCTTTCACGTCGAAACGGAGTGACAGATATGCGTGATTATTTGTGTGGAGATAGTTGGAGGGCTGGAGAGACATAGGCTATACATGATGACATAGGCCACTTTTTACCGCGGGAGCTTATCTAATTCCCACAGGAAAACACTTTATAATACAATCCAAAAAAAATATTTCTGAACAGAATTACACGAAACTTCGTATTAATGCTCTTCAATAAAATTAAATAAATACGTGTTTTAGCATTTTTCGAAATTAATTCCATAAGGGGGTAAAATAGAGGATGAAAGTTTGTATGTTCGAAATATTCGAAATCGATATTTTCGATTTTTTTTGTAGTTTTAGCGCGAGCGAAGCCGCGGGTACTGCTAATATACATACTCTTGTTATATATATATAGATTGATCATTAAATGACGTGACATTGTAAAAATATTATTAAAAAAAACTTTTTTAAAAACAAATTTTTATTCAAAAAATCAGATGTACTAAAACGGAAATAATAATTTCATGAAAGAATTGTACAGATGAATAAAATAAAATATATCGATCGAAATACTTTGCATAAAACTATCTACGTATATAGGCACGATATTAAGATAATTAACCACTGAAAAGATAAATATCCATAATTGTACCTAACATTTTATTATATGAAAAAACTTCAAAGGCTTGTAGTGCGTTTAAATTTCTATTTCTGCGCGAAACATGCTTTTAGAGTTATTTGATATAATAGAATGTTAGTTTAAGGTATGTACATAGGTGAGTTAAATTAATCAATCACTGAAAAAAATCAATACATATAATAAAATTCTAACTAAGCCGAATCTGTACATTAAATATTTTTTGGAAAATCTTATTGCAATAGATATTATTATCGATACAGAGGCCGAATCTATAGTTTGTCTGTCTGTCTCTCTGTCCGTCCGCCCGTCCGTCTGTCTGTCTGTCTGTCTATAGTTTTTAGAATTTTTGTCTGTGTGTCTGTCTGTTACCTCATCACAGAAAAACCATTGAAGGGATTTTGATGAAATTTGGTATGGCGATAGCTGGTTACCTGGGTCAACATATAGGATACTTTTTACCGCGGGAAAATGTCTCATTTCTGAGAAAAAATATAAAAACTGCATTGTAGTATACTAATGTGTAAAACCTAAGAATTTGGTTTTTGGTCATCTGAATGCGGGCGGAGCCGCGGGCAATGCTAGTACCATCTATAATTATTGGTATCATATTATTTACGCCGCACTAGGACCTTACCTTGTTTATTAGAGATCATTTTTGATTTTTTTTTCTATCGAAGAAACTACGAGTAATCGTGTTTCTAAAGTGAACGATTTATAGAATAAATTCTTAAATATCCTACATATTAATCGCATAATTAAAGTTTTAGTAATAACAATGCAGCAAGGGATCAAACGAACGTAATTATTTCGTAACTGCCTCGTTGCAACCTTAAATAAAAACTTGTAATAATAATAGGTTAAAATACTGAAGATCGCGAAGAGTTGATTATATTTAAGTTTAATATGACAGCATTCTTACAAAAGGTTTAGAAAAGCACAAGCAGATCTATCCCACGGAAATCGTTCATTTTTCCGGGATGAAAAGTAACTTGTTGTTTGACCGGCTATATAAGATATCAGCATGCCAAATTTTACTAAATTAGGTGCATAAGTTTTTGTATACTAAGCTGTATAAGTTACTATAGTTGTTTAACTACCCCACGGGATCTTTTAAATTTTTCGTAATGTAAAGTATTTAAGATGTTTCCCAGGGGTTATAAGGTAACACCATGCAAAATTTCATTTAAATCTATCCAATAGATTCGGAGATTAGCCCGTACAAACAGACAAACAGACAGAGAAACAAAAAAATTGAAAAAAACTGGATTTGTTCTATTTGTCTTCTTACATCCGCCAGACTCGGTTTTTAGCATTTTTTTTCTATGTACAGACATTCGACCTCTACAGTTTTATTATAGTAATAAATAGTAAAATAACTTCATTGCTTGTTAAATACAGAAAAATCACAATTTATTTATGAACAAATAATTATCCTTAAAATTTTCATGCCAAATTACTGGACCGATCTCGATGAGTTTTTGTAAAAATTACTTGTAATCTATGGATGGAGGGTACATTTTATACCACCCAAATAAACCATACCCCTCGGGACAGAGTGCGAAATTTATTTTAAAATTTACTTGAAATATTCTGATAATCTGCTTCGGGGTATAATTTATTTACGTGGGAGATGTAATATAATATACAGATATTACTGTATTTTTAATAAAAATAAAATTATATTTATTGGGTAACCTTATCTGATAATTCACAATTTACAGAATTGAAGATGCGTAGTAAAATGCAAACGTCTTAAATTTGGCTCAATTCAAGTATCACTGACTAGATACAATTCACTCCGCGTCTCGGACATCTGGACCAAGCCAGATGCATCTGCTGCCAAGTAGATATGAAATAATAGGAGTAGCTGTAAATATCGTGTGTCTACTGTCACATGCAAGGCTCGATTAAGCCTTCTGTTAGTGACTTCAATATAAATCTGATGGGCAATGGGAAGTTGTGTAGTGGTTTAATTATCTAAATTACACTATGCTAATATTGATACGGTTTTACACAAATTATTATTATAATATTGTTGTACAATTTTCAATTCTATTAAGTTTTTTAAGTAAAGTTAAAAGATTAATTGAAAATTCTGGTAATACGTGGAAATTAGGTACTTCGTAGATTATGTATTTTGATGAAAATTAACAATATTTATAATATTAATTAATTACATTTATGTATATTTACAATGCCTTTTATCTCTGGGAAAATATAAAAACTAGGGTTTATTTGCCGTACAAACTTTCATCCCTATTTTCACCCCCTTAAGGAATAATTTCCGAGATAAAAACTATCCTATGTCCTTCCCAGGATCTCAAACTATCTTTTTACTAAATTTCATCTAAATCGGTCCAGTAGCTTTGGAGCTTATTCGGTACAAACAAACAAACAAAAATCTTACCTCTTTATGATATTAGTATAGAGTATAGATACAACATTCAAGACTTTCAAAATATTATAAACATAATATTTTATATTAAAATATAAAGAATTACAATATTATATTACATACTAAATCGCGTCATTCAGAGTTTTGAGAATACTCTATATGAATGCGCAAATGTACTGGTAATAAAATTATTTATGACTTAACCATTGATCATTTAAGACTATACCTCTGACTATAAACTTTTAAAGCGGTAGGTACGGTTGCGTAACAAACGGATTCGCGACCGAAATTCCAAGTACAAAGCTGCATATATTGAGGATGTTAAGACAGCGAATATCAAGCTTGCTTCGGAACTAAGAATGAGTCTCCAAGGAGATTGGAATTATGCGACAAATGTGCCAACTGCTAAGCGTTTTACGGCTGAAATGACACGCCCAATCGGATTTGGATCACGTTCTCGAAGCGAAGACGGTTTGACGTGGTGTCGTCGACTTGCATAAATTTGCAAGATTAAACAGGCCTCCGTCGACCTACACTCCACTGTACTTATTTACATAAATGTATTCCCTTTCAGTGTTCGTCTGTCTGCTTAGACAAATAGCGGAACCATGTTTCGTTGATATTTTTTGGCTAATGTCACACAAAGCTTTGTCGTGCCAAAGGAATTTGCTTTGCATTTTACCTTTCGAATGTTTTCAAATTGTATAGATCAGTTTGGACTATATGCACAAATAATATTTTGGAATTATAAATAAATATCTTGGAACATTTACATACAGCACCATCTAGTTCCATGGTAAGCTTGTGGCTTGTGTTATGGATACCAGATAGTTGATACACTACACAAATATAACTTTAAATACATACATATTATAAATATAAACACCCAGCAGTACAAACATTTATGCTCATCACACAAATGAATGTCCCCAGCAGGACTCGAACCAGCGACCGCTGGCACAGTAGGGTCACTACAAACTGGCCAAACGTGTGCTCTAATTTTACGCTACATATGTTATTATATTATTTGTGTTACTAATTTTTATATATGCCTATAAAGCTTTTATGAATACTTTTAGTAAATAAGTGCAATCATTAGTCTATAAACTAGAAAAGGTCACATGCAAGTTACGAGTGAAAACAGCTATTGCCTTGAAGTATAATAAAAGCTCCAGTAATAAAAACATCTGACAAATTGCTTTGTTTAAAATGCGATAGCGTGAGGTGGTTTTTCATTTTTTAAATGTCAGAGAGTATATATTTTTAGCTAGGTAAGTAGAGAATATGAATCAGTTCGAATCCATTTTATCGGTCTGTATCTGCGCGAGACATGACTTTTTATACGTGATCTGAATTCGGCCCAATTATGGCCGGTTTAAGGAGTGTTGTCAATTGTAAAAGCTACAAGTGACAAGATTTTGGATATTCACATTATATTTATGAGCAAATGATGACTCTCTAATGTCAAAATACTTACTTCCTGTGATACTTATCTTTCCACATACGTACCACATTCCCTCTGTATCCATAAATGTGGTTATATGGGCGGGGGATGATAGCCGATTAGATGTCCCTGAATACCCATTATCAGCACTAACCTCATTGTCTTGACATTACACCGTGAGATCGCATTTGATTACTGCTATGAATAAGACAAAGTAGTCATTATTAGGAGCTGTGAAAGTTAGAACTACGCGTTTATCTATTTGAGCGTATGTCTAAATCTAGATCTAAGTTAGACTCAGCATTCTACCTGCAACTGTAGTTTTTTTAAGAGTTGTTATTTTATTCCAATTAATTAATACAAGGAAATAATATTCATAAATATTTTTATATAAAATAATTTAGTTTACAATTATAATATAATTTAGAAAAACGTTCAATTCAAATACTAATATTTTATTGAGATTTATTTTGTAGTGTAAAATTATATAATATAATTATTTTTATATATGTATGATATCGTCTAAAATAAAAGAGATAGGTATATAACATATAAATGTTATATATCTCTTATGTTTTTATATATAATATTATATACATTATATACATAACTGATTAGCTTACGATTTACACCATCAAGTTTTCAAATATGAAACGTATTCAGTTCGCCTGTAACAATCGTTGACAGCTGCATTAGTGAACGCGGCGCCATAATTTACTGCTTACATTCTCATTGTGATGTTGGAAAAGTCACTGTTGTAATTATCTTCAATGGTTTGCATTAGGTTAATTTACAGTTTTCAAGTTAGTCATTATTTTAAGTTATGGGAATGCATGAAATGTATTTGAAGTTATGCTTCTTTTGGCAAGTTTTGAAAAAAAAATATGAGAGTAAATTTTTACTATGCGCGCGCACACCGACAGTTAATAAAAACTAAAAAAAAACGACTTCAAAAAAAAAAAGCACCAAAAGGTAAAAAATTACTGATTGGTAGTTTTCATTTACTATAGATACCTAATCATATATTTTCGGAATCAGTGTGCTTTGATTTGTATCGGCTGGCACCGACTCGACATGACGGCTACACTCAACAAACATATTACTGAAAATAGATTTTGTTCGAGCAAAACAACTGGTGCATGTTACGAATACAATATTAGATTTCAATTTGTCGTCGGGTTTCAAATTTCAATAAACCAATAAGATATAATCGTACTAGTGGAAACCAATAGCAAATATTACAACGCCCAGGGTGGATAAGGATCTCGTTCATCTGATACAAGTCGGATTGCTGTTGAAGACAGTGTCATATCCCTTGATCCCTCTTGATTGGATATATGTATGACGTATTTCATTTTCAGAGAGCTGTAATTTACAGTTTTCTAAACTGCCATTCTATTGAAGCATTGAAAATATTTTATTCACCAACTTGCTTATGATACTAGATATGTGTTGTTATGGAGCAATATAATTTTTTTCTGACCCTACCTAGTCTATACTAATATTATAAAGGAGAAAGATTCTTTTGTTTGTACCGAATAAGCTCCGAAACTACTGAATCGATTTAGATGAAATTTGGTAAGAAGATAGTTTGCAACATTGAATCTAAAGTGTTTGAAATTAAACATTTTAAAGTCAAACAATTATATTTATTATAATGAAACTTTATTGAAAACTGTTCATTGTATTTCAAGTAATGTGGGTGTAAGCACTGTCGAGGAGGAAACCAAAACAAGACTTTTCAGAATACTTCTACTACTTTCTTGGCTTCTTCATCTAAAATATACCCAAAAATTAACTCATTACCATACTTTCATTTATAAAGTCAGCCTCCTTAATACTTTACAATACTCAGTCCAGGGATCCGGCCGCGTTAAAACGACCAAAAACATAAAACCTTCGACTTTATATATCAGTAATACATGTTAGCCGAAACGATTTTAATTAAAAATATTGTTAATAAATTTTTGCTCTAATATAATAATAATCAAATATGCAAGCTAAGCGCAAGTCTGACTCGAAACTACGTTGATTATTTTACCCCTTCCTGACTTTCTAAAATTTATTTTGCAGTATGCTTTCTTGCTGGTTGAAAACTGGCAAAGCCGCTGGCTGAACTAGTAATTGTAACCGTACAGAGGTCTGTATATTAAATTTTTATGAGAATTTAAATTGTGCGTAATTTGAAAACTCATGGCGATGTCTAATCAAATACATCGAGATATACTGACAATAAATAATTAAAAACTATGTATTTGGCCTCTTTATCGAAAATATTAAAAAAATATATTTTACGTGCAGACGCGGTTCATTTACAGTATTATATATATATATATATATATATATATATATATATATATATATATATATAAGTGATAATTAACTTCTGTTGTAATCAAATCGTCGAGTTTTAATGAAATATAAACGATCTTATTTAAATCGGCTTTAGAAGACCAACGACCTCTACTCTCCCACAGGATAGATCACGATTTAGTGGACGTAAGCTTAGAAGATCTGCCGCTGCGGGAATTGCCTTGACGTTTGATATTATTTAATTAAAGAATAACCGAAATAACTCGAGTTCATTCTGATTAAATATCTATATATATAAAAGAAAGTCGTGTTAGTTACTTCGCTTATAACTCAAGAACGGCTGAACCGATTTAGCTGAAAATTGGCAGGGAGGTAGTTTAGAGCCAGGAGAAGGACATAGGATACTTTTTATCCCGTTCGACCGCGTTCCAATTTTTATGATATTTTAATTTTTGGATTTCTCTTAGTCCGGAATAGGTAAGTATTAAAACATATAATTAAAATGTGAGAAAGAAAGATTTTTTCTTTTTATATCTATTTAAAACGTACCTAGCGACGAACCCGAGCGAAGCGAGGGTGAGCCGCTAGTTTTATATATAGCTTATTATTTTTAGTACAGTTTGATATTTGAGTATAACATTACTGACTGATATTAATTACGATTCCGCGACTGCGATATTTCGCAAAATAATATATTATCTACTAGCGACTCACTCTCGTTCCGCTCGGGTTTGTCCTAGTTATGTTTTAACGTTTAGTATAGATCTTTCAGAAATGAGATATTTTCCCGCAGTAAAAGTATCCTGAGTATATGTAGACTCGGACAACCAGCTATCAGTATACCAAATTTCATCAAAATCTGTCCAGTGGTTTTATCGTGATGCGTTTCCAGACAGATAGACAGAAAGACATACAAACAAAAATTCTAAAAACTATAGATTCAGCCACTGTATCGATAATAATGACTATTTCCGTAAAATTTAAAAAAAAAGTTTAATGTACATGTAACATTCGACTCAGTTAGAATTTTATTATACAATATACATACATATTTATAGATAAAAAAATACAATTATGGATTATATAAAGTGTGTACATGAGAACTGTCACCCAAAATGCGCTGGTGGAAAGAGTGTAACGCGTGAGTAGCAATATTTTAAAGTTTGTTAGAGAAATAGTGTCGAAATAAAAGATAAAGATAGATCTTAGCTTTTCCTAAACTATTGAATGTAAGCGTCAAATGTAGGATTTACTAGTATTCCCAAAAGGTATGTAAAACTCGACCCGCATAAAACTGGTATATTCATCACATCTCGTAAAAATTCGTCGGATATGCACTACGGCAGCTGATCTAGCTGATTGCCGCGTTGGCAACGAGTTTGAAGAGCTGCCAATATTTTTATTTTCAGTCGGTGTCTATCCAATTAAATTTTATTACAAAATCAATCAAAAAGGTATTGAATTGTCAATTAAAATAAAATTATGATTTTAATATTTTTAATCTTGTTACACCAATTAATAAATGTATGTACATATAACATGTACGATATTATTGAACTTATTATAATTTATTGTCAAAATAATGTTTAAAATCACTATATAACGTTATAATAATAAAGACATGTACAAAAAATAGCTGAAATTATTAAATATAATAATAATAATAAATGTTAGGACATTAACACACAGCGCCATCTTGTTCCATGGTAAGCTACGAGGCTTGTGTTATGGATACCAGATAGTTGATACACTACACATATATAACTTTAAATACATACATATTATAAATATAAACACCCATGACAAGAGTACAAACATTCGTGCTCAGCACACAAATGAATGCCGCCCCCAGCGGGAGTCGAACCCACGACCGCTGGCACATCAAGTAGCGTCACTACCAACAGAGCCAAACGTGTCGTCAATATATAAATATAATCACTTAATTTATACGGTTCGAGAAAGTGAACTCTTCAAAACCATATTTACACATCAAGAACGCTGTATTTGACACTTCTGACATAATATAATCATACTAACGTAGACTTGTCAGAGAATAATATATATAATATTGAAAAGATTTTATTTGCATGTTCTACGGTTATTTTGGAATGTACTTACGTAGAAAATAATAAGAAGTATATTTTGTTTTTGTTTAGGTATTTTGTACTACACCATTCGAAATCAATTTACTTCGGTCCACCATATCCATTTAGCCTAAAGCTCTCATATGTTACGAATTTCTACTCGAGAATTAGTCTTTTCTACAGCCATGTAACCGTGTTTGGCTAATTTTATATTTGTACTAGCAGAACCCGCGGCTTCTATCAGTCAATCTACAAAAAAAAACTCTTTGGCTTTATGTTATACAGTGATCGAGATTCGTCGCTATGTATTTATTAAAGAATGGGAGTAGGGGATAGGAAATAAAAAATACGTTATGACCAATTCTCATACCTACCAAATACAAAAAAAAACGTTAAAATCGGTCAAACCTTTTGGGAGGAGTTCGACCAAAAACACTGTGACACGAGATATTTATATATATATATATATATATATATATATATATATATATATATATATATATATATTAAATGTTACCCAATTTTACTTCCTTTAGCTTCACGTATATATTTAAAAGATGATCATTTAATGAAGACTAATTGATAAATATAGCACATTAGATAGATAATACCTGTAGACATATATTTTATTCTTAGGTTTAAAAATAGAAGAAAAAAGTCAAATATGTAAAAAAGAATTGAATTTGGAAGAATTATTTTAAATTTACTATACCTATTAGAATTGCTCAAATAGCCCCATGTGTCCATATTGCTTTCTCGGTAGGTATATAATATTTCAAAAAAAATGTTTTGGCCAAGATAATTGATGATGATGATGATGTTCTCCTAGTCGTTTCCGGCTACGGTGGCCAATCTCACTGAGACTAGCCAACTGCGCAGGAGATATTATAGTGCACAAGTGTACGCGCAAACAGTGGGAGACAAGTGCACTCTCTATTCCTGTTACTCTCATATTCCGGTGGGACGACTGCTCGACATGACCGGTGAGAGTTAAGGCGCAGGACCGACGGCTTTACGTGCTCTCCGAGGCACGGGGGTTAAACTCCGCCAACTTCCCAACTCCGGGTTGTTACTGAGACTTACTATACAGAAAGACTCAATAACTAAACTTGGCCCGACCCGGGACTCGAACCCAGGACCTCCGAGTGTGCAGCCGTACATGCTAGCCACTACTCCACCGAGGCAAGATAATTATCATAATATCATCTCAGGATACCTTATAAAGCCTCGGGTTGTAATCATAGCTAACCATTAGATCTGAATCAAGTAAAAAGATGCAACAAACCTAAACAAGTTGTTTTATTAGATAAATTAGATATTTGTTACTCAATCATGCAAGAAAGGCTGAACGGATCTGGATGAAATTTGGCAAAAAGATAGATTGTCTCCAGACAAATGTATTATTCTACTAATACATAGGCTTTTTATCCCGGAAAATGTACAGTTCCCGTGGGATACATTTGTTTTTGTTTTTCTAGAGGCGAACCTGAGCAAAGCGAGGGAGAGCCACTAGTTTGTCATAAATAGTGGTAATATTATAGTATAAATTTAAGTATAAAGTAGTAATTCATAACAAAAATAAAATAAATAATAAAAAAAACAAAGCGTAATAACGTCTTCGTTAATTTTTCAATCATCAAAATGTGTCTAATTATGTTTAAACAATTTCGTGTGTTATTGCCTTCATTTCATCTTTAACAATTATGAGCAATTATTTACACTGAGGTTTAATTAAAATTTTAATAAGATTCCATTTTAAAAGCGTCTTGGAATAAATGATGGCGCATCGTAACGAGGATGGAAAATGTAATCAAATGTTAATTGAACAAAACCTTCATTTATAAACCGTTATATTACACAAATATTACATGTTTCTTTGTTTATTTTTTTTTGCTGAACTATGACGTATTACTTAAATGAACCCCCGATAGGCATTATTTTAAGTTATTGGATATAAAAATCTGTTATTATATAAAAAGTTATAAAAAACAGCAATAAAACAAGTTAATCGCCACGTTAATTATAATATGAGGAGGTAGGCGGTAATGAACATGATGGACTGGATAGATGGATTTAATTGAACTTTTTGCTTTAGCCAATCCTGTTGCCCCCTCCTTAATAATAGTTGTAATATAGTAGACCTAAATACTTTAAATATCATTGTAGAGGTAAACGAAAATTAATTTACAGAATATACGTAAAATATCTCTTCAGATACTGGATATTTTGAGTTACGATCACTAAAATTGATAATATCTTTAAGAAATAATATGAAACGCGAACTCATTTTTGCTAATAATAAAATATTGCGAAAATTTAAAAGTTTTATTTGTGTATAAATATGTTAGTAAAATCAACACAATATTCGTTGGACGGACTCTCAATGAGCGAGTCAAAATCAAACTCATCACAATCATACACATTTGAAAATCATTACAGCCGTCAAATTTTTAATAAATTATTATAAATAAACTAATAGCATAAAGCCAGAGTGTTTTTTTATAATTTTAGCGCGAGCGATGCCGCGGATTCTACTAGTTTGTAATACGTAATTAAATTGCGGGAAAACGATATTTGACCATATAAGTTTAAATGTTAGCCTCGTTGTTTCTTATGTCTACAAGATGAGGTTAGAGTCATTTTGATCTTAATCATTTTTTAAAAAAGTATTCATCTTATAACAAATCTGTGCAATACCCCGGTTTCTTACGTATTCTTTGTTCTAATACGATACATTTTGCCATACTAAAGCCTATTAGGATTAAATTAAAAAAAAAGGTTCGCGATATTTTACTAGATAACAGGAACTTTCTTTCAAATCAAACTTTTTGGTCTATGATAAGTCAGACAGATCAGCACTTTATAAAGATATATAAAATTTGAAAATCTCACAGACAGACGTTTAATGATATATTTTTCATCTAAATTGTATGTTTCAGGTTTATTCAAGTCGTAAATTTGGCGTCTCAGTGGTCCCATTTGCAACTGAAAACGTCCTTTATAACAGGGTATGTCCGGTCGCACTTTTACGACTGAGTGGGTATATGCAGTCTCAATGCGAACTCAATAAAACTACGATCGCGGTTCTATTTTATGTACCACATATATTTAGTATGATTTCGTTGTATAGTTATCATTGTTCATAATTTTAGTTTGGTTTGTTTAGTCAAGTAACGTAAGTGGTGTCGCGTAGTGGAGAGTATGTAACATCCTTACAACAAAAATAGTAATTTAAAACGATACGTCTGAAGCATGCTTTATATTTCCTAAGATATTTGTCAACATATGACAATTAACGATAAGAACAGTTAATCGTAAATCCTCGCGAGTAAGAGAGAAACAAAACATTTTCCAAAAACAAATTGAAATTACGTGAAAAGTTTCGAATTTTCGAATACTAGAATGTTATTTTTAATTTGTATGTATTCTTGAGGTATAACGACTCTCTTCTCGATACATGTGCACCTTGCCTATCCAACCAGGCGTGAAGGGCTAGTATACATGATATATATACATTTATATATACATAATATCATTTATTCATAAAAAAATATCAATGTCAACAAAAAATCTTAAAAATTTATATAGTAATATAAAAATTGATTTAAAAGACGTAAATTTAAGGACTCTCAAAGTATTAATTTAGGGTTACTTATTTTATTTTATTATTTATTATAATTGGCTTTTATATAATATATAATAAACAAAAAAAGTATTTTTAAAACCTAACTAATTTATGTCACGAGATCATTGTTAAAAGCTGCCTGACAATTAACCGCTTGAGAACGTCAAGACCTTAATTGACACCGGAAAATCTGGGTTTACATACTACCACACTAACGTATATTTATATTCGTAATTTAAATATTTAATACTAGGTTTGCTCGCAGCTTTGTTTGCGAGCTATTATATAAAAATAGTCTATTTCACATTGTTTTTGGATCAGCTCAGTTCCTAGTTTTGGGCCTATATATTCAAATGGTACCTCTTTTTAGTGTAAGCATTACACAATTACTGTTCGTTATAAAATGAAGCAACAGTTTGTGTTACCCAGTAGTTTTAAATGTATTAGGAAATTTTCACGAATTTTCTAGAGAATATAAATAAAAAAATACTGTTAAGCTTTATTATATTATTGTAATAAAGAATAATTTTTGACCGAGATAAAACTTAAAATATATCTAATAATAGCTTGTTAAAACAAAAGCACCACGAAGCAGCGTTTTGCTGAGCAAAGAAAATAAAACATATTTTATTAAGATTTAGAGTCAATAAAAATATATAGGTACACATTGAGAATGGTCTCAAAATGGTCAAATGCGAGTTGAATTTTTTGCACCGAGGGATCTGTACCACTTACAAAATCCTATCAGTATTATATATATATATTCACCAATAAACCTTATGCTTGAATCTAAATAATACTTATTGTTTTAGGTAACGTTATACGATAAAAAATTGCTTTGAAAACATACCCCTTGTAGAAGACTGTTATTATATTTTTTTTCAATTTGTTTCATTATTATAGGATTTCAACTGTAGTGTATGTACTGTACTATACCTTCTATGAAAATTTTATTATTTAACAAATGTTAATAGAAAATGTAACTTGTATGATATAAGGAATCCTAAAATTACCTCAAATAATATTTATAATACCAATATTTGCCCAGACTGCTCAAGAAATTGTCGACCACAACCAAAATCGAGTCAACAAAGACGTTTGTAAACAATAAGTAGGTACATTCCCGTAACTTTGAGCGCTTAGTCATAGAAATAAATATCTAGATTAGTTTTTTTATTGAAAATAGATATAACAAAAATATAAGCAACTATAACATTTATAAATATGATTTATGATTAGCTTTTATGAGTCCATTGGTCCATTAAATAACATCGGATTTACTTTATCGATTTAAGGAAAATTTAACTACATCGGTAATATGTTTTATACAAAACCTATTTATTATGTACTTGACATCTGTACAAGAAAATATATTTGAATTCCTTCCAATTGCTTCTCAATAGTGTGAAATTGAGAAAAAAAACACATTTTTAATTAAAAAGTTACTTTTTGTCTTGAAATTGATGTTGGACGACCCTCGATCAGCGTATACCTCAATGGTAATTAAAAAGTATAATTTTAATTATTTCCGTATCACCTACAATATATACAATTTATACATAGGTAATAAACACATAGTAAAAACCTTCAGTCGAATTTATTGCTACCTCCAAAAAAGCCTGTAAGTAATTTATAAACTCTAAACTTATTTTTTATCAATCCACTAATTATATATTTTTTCCATAAAAAATATTGAACGTATAAGTTTAGCCTTGTAAAATACATTAATATTATTATAATCATTATTATAAATATTAGTAGTTATTTAGGTATTCAAATACGTACAAACCGGTCACAACCACCCTATAATCACCCTATCTAAAGTAAACATAGCCTTTTCATGACTAAACAATGCGTGTTTTGTTACAGTTTCTGAAGTAAATTTTGCCTTAACAATATTCAGGTTAAGAAGTTTGGCTTCATCAGAAACTATCATCAATCATTTGTGTGATGCATCAAAAAAATATCCAACGAGCATTAATTCCGTGAGTTCCAGTTTAGTTACCAGATCGCTTTGGTGCGTTCCTTTGTGTCTTTTGCAACTTGATACAAAAACATCGTATTTTTTTTACCTACCTTATTCATCACTAGTGATTCACCCTCACTTCGCTCGGATTCGTTCCTAGGTAGATTCCCCATACAAACTTTCATCCCCTTAAGGGATGATTTCCGGGATAAAAACTATCCTTTGTCCTTTCCAGGGTTTCAAACTATCTTTTTACCAAATTTTATCCAAATCAGTTCTGTTGTTCCAGAGATTACTTCCTACAAACAAAATCACAAACTTACAAACTTTACCTCTTTATAATATTAGTATGATTTGGCAAACATGAGCGCCGCCTTCTGGATTTTTTTAATAAATATAGGTATAGAATAGTCTATCTGTGTAGTGTGTACTAAATTTTACCCAAATCGGTCTAGCCGCTTAGCGTGATAGAGTTCCAAACACTTACAAACTTTCACGCTTATAATAATATACGTAGTATAGTGTATTTATGAACCATCTATGAAAGTTGTAGTTTTGATTTAATCAATAAAAATATGTGACGCAAATTTTATAAATTATACTTATATAAAGTATGTACATTTAAAGTTATAATTTTTATCACGCAAGGTTAGTATTAGTGGTAAGTACTAATAGTTTGAACGCAGTAGAAGCGTGTTTCATGTATTTGACTTGGTCTTGTAGATAAAGAAGATAAGGATGATTTATTTATAAGCTAATCACAATAACTTGTAAGAATATTACGTTAAAACCTTTTAAATAATATATCCATATTACTGTAAATATATTTTACTTCTTCTGACTTTCATTGAGTTAATCGTTTACTTTACTACCTTTGTAGTCACAAAACTACAGCACTGAAATTTTAATTTTTATAAATGTACTGTGTTGATTCATATAAATATACATAAACAAAAATCCATTGAAATCCACGCAGTCGGTTTTGCACCGCAACATGCCTGCAAAAATGATTTATAGATAGATGTACTAGTAGTATTCAAAGTACGGTCACCCTTCATCCATCTTCCTACCGGATAAAAAGTATTTCGTTTAGACAAATTATATAAATAACAAAACTCTACTATTGCATCTCAAGCATTACCCCAACAAATTATTTTATAAAAAAACATTCAATATGATTATCTTAAACTGTATTTGATACTCTTTTCAGGGTTCCGTAGCCGAAGGGTGCCAACCCTATTACTATGCGTCCGCTGTCCGTCCGTCCGTTTGTCAGAGGAGTGTATCTCATGAACCGTAATAGGTAGAGAGTGAAAATTTTCACAAACTTTGTATTTCTATTGCCGCTATTACAACAAATAATAAATACAAAAAAAAAATAAAAATAGAAGAAATATTTTTTTATCGTTCGTAATCGATCATCGAAATTAGTATTACTACATACATAATGTTAAAAGTAATATTAAGAAAATAAACATGTGCGATAGTACGGAACACTTTGTGTGCGAATTCGACTCGCACTTGACCGATTTTTACAATCTACATACTCACGAATCTCTTTGCGTGGTGAGTTGGTAAAAAATAGCTTAAAATGTGTAGTCAGGAATAGTAAAAGATTTAAGAAAAACAAGAAATTATGCAAGTATAAAAAAATCAATTAATAGCAAATTTTAGGTCATAATGGTATTCTAACATAACATTATTTACAAAAACCCACTTCATAAACATATCGATGCTATACCTAGACTCATTTCAGCAATAATTTAGCTTTACATAATTTATTAGGTACGTTGTTTTTTTTTAATTTGTTTTTTTTTAAGTAAAAATTGTTAGCTATAGACATATTTATAATTTAAATAAATACACTAGGTATATGTATTTCAATAATATATTCAATATATACATTATCTGATATTGGAAAATCTTTTGAGACTTTCAAAGCTTTTGAAACTTTAAGCTGCTAATGGCAGAAGATACGATAAACTATTTTCTATCTTAACTAGTGATGAGAAACTTTTAAATACTAGCTGTTCCCGCATTGTTACTTGCACGGAATAATAATGCACAAAAGCTTTAAAGTCTTTCTAACAGAATTAAATTCCTTGTTTCATGATGCAATTCTTGTAAATAAAATCAAAATCTTTAGTTGAGTCAAAATATCCAAAACAACTAGGTACGTTATACTAATATTGAGCTCATTTGCTCATAGTTGTGTGAACCAGCGGCTCTTAAAATCTTGTTTTTTTGTTTGTATGTCTGTCTGACAGACTGTACCTAATGTCTCTCTCAAAATATTGTGGACCAGATTAATGTGAGAGTGATATAGTGTGTGTTCTGTAAAATTTCTTATTGTTTGCACGTAGAGCGGTGGATGACAGCTACAATATAGTTATCAATCTTCACCGGATTTTCTACTCTAATATTTCTTCAGTCTAGAATCTAGATAGTACGTCTTGAAACGTCTTTACTCGCGGCCTGCTCGTAGCCTATGCCCGTCCCTAGGATGCAATCCATGTCCTTGCCAAATTTTATCTAAGTAATTCTGTTCGGCGCTTTTAGCGTGAAAAAGTAAGAGACAGATTTAGCGCATAATTACGCTAAGAATATCTTACTTAGTAATGGCATTTTTATATTCTTAATTTTTCACCTGACTGCGCGACGTAAAGGAGGGTAATGTGTTTATCAGCCTATGTATGTATGTGGGTTTGTACTTCTTGGCACTATTTAGACCAAACGCGTGGGTCGATTTTGATAAATGACACGTTTGATTCGTCATGCGAAAAAGAAAAAATTAAAATCGACGAACTATGTCAAGTGGGGCATCGCTGAATAGGTATTTAAAAATAATTTTTAGGTTTCTTTATCATTTTTTCATTTTAAATAACAGTTTAGGATATATAGTGATATAAAGGTGGTTAAAAACCATTATCGCTAATTTTCCTACTTAAAAATACTTAAAAAGCTGTAAATAAATAAATATATTATAAAAATAAAAAACCCGACTGCATAAAAGCTTACTAAAAAGATGAAGACAAGTTTACGAAGGAATATACAGCTCGGATGACGTCTCCGACTGCATAATACCTACTATATTCCTTCGTTAACTTGTTTCCATCTTTTTAGTTAGCTTTTATGCAGTCGGGTTTTTTTATTTTTATAATATATTTATTTTTTTCGCTCGTAACAATCACTAATGAAAATTATTTACTCTTATTTATTAATCGTGTTACATACTACATATTTTTTAAGACTAAAAAAGCAAAAATCAAACAAAGAATATATAAATACTTCAAGCAAAAGGCTAATTGGTGCCTTATGTTATATTTGTGTTATTTCAAAAAGCTTCATACGTACAAAAGCAAAATATAAATCACAATTGGATCGAATCTCTTCTCTGAATATCATAAAATAAAATCACTAACAACGTCTATTTGTTTATTCGTTTAGTTATTCTTTACCATGCAAGAGATGTTAATGCAATTTTCACTTCATCAAGAAATTTTCTAGTTGGTTTTTATGTATAATAACATTTCAATTAGATTTATAAGCTGAAGAGAAAAGTTAAAAATTTATCAACAACATGATTAGTCATCAAAAATTTCATTCCACTTCGCAATTTTTAACAAGTTTTTTTATTAACAGCTAAGAATACTCTTGATCACTTTTAAAGGAAAAAAAAACTAAATTGAAACCGGTTCATCCATTATTCCACACTCGTACACACAGATACACAGATTTTTGCATTGGGGGTTAAAAAACGGATATTTAAAATAATATATGTAAATGACATTTATGTTTTTATGATATAACCCTTTATTTGGCTAAACAAAAGTAATTGTGATGATGAATAAATGTGTGATGTAACATTATTCTCCGTTCACTCTAAATTA
Organism: Brenthis daphne; assembly: GCA_947093115.1. NCBI lineage: Eukaryota > Metazoa > Arthropoda > Insecta > Lepidoptera > Nymphalidae > Brenthis > Brenthis daphne. The sequence continues at coordinate 2,683,420 of OX352477.1, read as the reverse complement.
CAGTGTAATGAATATCACCCTAACGAACAGAGAAAACGCAGAATTTATTCTATTGCCTCTGCAATAGTACTAAATACAATTTTTTGAAAAACTTTTACTGGCTTAGTCGAGTAGTTTTGTAAATTGTACCACTAGTGCGATAAATATTGGCGGAAAAAGACACATTTTCAAGGCATTCTGGTTGGTTTCTGTGGAAAGTAGGTAATATAAAGAAGTGTTTTTGCACTATGGCCTAAAAGAACAACGATCTATACTAAAACATAACTAGTGACTTGCCATCGCTTCGCTTGGGCATATTTTGTATTTATAATATTTTTTACAGGTAACAATACCAATTGGCAGATTTTATTACTTAGAGGCTATGATCAATATATGCAAGTACTAAATTATTCCCAATCTGTCCCACCATTTCAGCGTTAAGGATAGTTAGTTTTACATACGCATATATAAAAACTTTAGCATACATAATGGTAAAGTGATAATTAATAGGTGTTCTGTAATAATTACAAGGTTCGTGTGAACTTGTAAGATGAATGCTATTTCGCCATCACTTTTAAAAGTCTCAACTGTCGAGACTGAGATTTTTTAAGTCTCGATTATTCAGCATTGTCTAAATGGTACTAGATTATTTTTAAACTTCGACCCAAAAAGAGTAGATTTATAAGTTACGTATATATACGAACCTATGTATGTATTTCTGGCATCAGAGCTCCCAAATGGATAAAAGCTGAATACTAATTGTAGTAATGCAGATAAATCTAAAATCATACACTTTACACTATAATCAAACAATCTACTGAGCTTCAAATATCTAAAGTCAGTATTGTTCAACACAACCTACGTCACAATTTTCAGTGCAATAAACATTCAGTTGACATTCGGCACGTACAGCTTCTCAATTCTTGCGATAGCGGAACAAAGCCTTATGATCTTAATATTTCGTCTCCAATATAACCTGAGCATTATGGCTTTAAACTAACTGGAATAGCATTACGTATGCTATAAGAGTACCTTGTATTAATATTGTACCTTATATTATCTTGTTTCAACAACATTTTCCTCTAATACAAGTATAATATTTGTGGTTGTGAGTTCTGGAATCGGAAATTAAAAGGCGTCTTTTGGACTTTAGATGTTTTATTCCTTTTGTTTCATAAGAATTACATAAGACGGTTCACAAGCACACGAAGTGCATGCACAGTTTTGGCTTGACTCTGTGTCTCTGAACGCTATTTTCCACAACACATAATTGCACTAATTTTACTCCGCTTTTCCTTACTTTTACGTATTTCTTCTTAATCTTCTCTTAGCTCCGAAATTAAACTAAACTCTCGACACATTGCCGCCCTTTGTATATGCATAAACAAAGAACATTCTAGTGTTCGAAATTCTGATTTTTTTCTAGTAATTTCAATTCCTTTCTGGAAAATATTTTGTTTCTCTCTCACCTACGGCCATTTGCAATTGACTGTTCTTGTCGTCAATTTTTATATGTTGCCAACTGTCTTAGGATGTGTCAGGCATGCTTTAAATGTGCCACTTTTAATTATTATCTATGGTATAAAGACTTTCGATCAACAATACTACTAGATATCGGGTCGGCGTAAGAAATCCGTCTCGATAAATATCAGCTCACTTGCAAAGTGAGCGTATATTTCGATTAGTTCTATTGAAACACTGCCAACGTAAACGTGTTCACAATGCCGCAATATATATTTAAAAGTTGAAAAACTAATGCGTGAAGAAGAAATTTTTCAGACGGAGTGTCTTATTTTCGGTAAATACATGTAGATTAAGTCAATATTTTAAGATTTAACCTACGAAATAATATAAAAATGAAATTTTAAACAAATTTAAATTCGCTAAGAACGTTGGCCCAGGCCGGCCAATATACGCGCCAGTACAAAGAAGCAAACAAAAACAAAACATAACGATTTAGCTCACAAAGCAAGAACGGGAAAAAGTGCTTTATGTTTTTGACATAAGGTTGATTTTACAATAAAGATTATAATTCGAATATTTGTCATTTTATTACAAGGTGTTGATTAGGTTGAAAATAAAACTATTATAAGACTTTGTCTTGGTTCGTTAGTATACAAATGAAGCTGTATAAGTGCATATTCGTGTGGACAGAATTTAGTTTTGATTTTGTATGTGACACGTTATCTAGTAGCACGGTAATGTTACATACAGTATTCCATCTTCATACAAAAGGTCGGAAATCGAGTTATACCTACGCGCGTGGCGTTCGGTATACACTCGGTAGACAACCGTGCGGGGCTGCCACATCGTATAATGTGATACGAAAATTTTATAAGATGGTTATGTTATGTAACTTTTATAATTGGATACAAAAATAAACATTTTATTCCTTCCGTAAATTCTCTATTATGTCAAACAAAAAAGTATCGAGACATCGTATGTTTTAATAATATTTTTTAAATAAAATATATAATATTTAAAATATTTCTGGCCGGCGGGCAGCCCTGTCGCGTGGGTACGTGCCGCTCGGCTGTAGGTAATTATTTCAAGGATAGGCCCGAGTTGGAATACTGTATGCATTACATTACCGTGCTAGTAGTATTGTTGATCGAAGTTTAAAAACGTTACACATTCTCCACTAAGCGGCAATATGTTTATTACTCCTGAATCTGCTTGTTCGTTTGTCACATCCTAATATTATGAATCTACTCGACGGAAAAGTTTTAAATTTAAAACTTGTAATATATAGAATTAATTGACCCTAATCAATTATATAGGGTTCATGATAGAAAATTAAAAAAACATGGCAAATCCATTTTAAATAAAACTATCTTTTCGGATTATTTCGCGGATTTATCTAGATTTTTAGTTCCCGGCGTTTTTTTTGATTCGCGAAGCATAATCCGAAAAGATAGTTATATTTAAAATGTCAAATATTCGCGTAAATCTAAGAAAATATTATGGCAAATCAAAACAAATGGCGAATTAAAATTGTAAAAATATATCTTTCATTATATTTTAAAATGCAAAATATAAAAGTATGAATATTGTGCATTTCCCTACAATATTTTTAAAAGTACTGTGTCTAGAAGAAAATAGAATTTGTGGTTCTACTCATAGCTAAAAGAAAAATGAAAACAAACCCTAAGTCAAATTATTTTTAATTCCCATATTCACGCAAGTCCGTCTCGTACTTATTATTTAAGGCTTCCATCAGCACGCAAACAGTGAAATATGGTGTTAATACTTAAAAAAAACTTTTAATTAATCAAATTATTTTATAACTTTAGTATAACATTGCAAATATAACAGTTTCAAATAAGTTATTTTACATTTATATTTTATAATTTTCTAAGGAAATAATTATAAGTTGTAAGCTTCCAACCCCTTATCTATTAAAACTAAAAGGCAAAAAATTCATTGTGTAACTCCACAAAGTTTTCGTATGCACAACAAAGAGACTGAGTGTAGGAGAAGCGGTTTCAATCCAACCGGATACGTGACCTGCGTCAATATATCTGTCTGCATACGTCAAAGCAGTACTAAACCAACAAAATGAACGAAAAACAATTAATTTCTTTATTTTACTTTGAAGGATGTTTAGAGAATATATTTGTAACAGTTGAATAAAATTTTATATAGCGCGCCTACAGTACAGTACAAATAATCGCTGAGTACACAAAAATCTGAGCATTTTCTTTTATTAGCGGGTATATTAAATCATCGATCCTGTTAGTTATTGCTTCAGACCATACATTGAAATTCTCTGATATTAAAGTTGGCCTCTTAAAACATCGGTCAAGGGTGAGTCAGATTTGTGTACAAAGAATTCCGTAGCTCTATGCAATATCATATTATATAAAATAGAGGTTAAAACTTAGCACAAATCTGATACACTTGAAATTTACTATTAGTAACTTATGTAATTATAAATAGTACCTATATATTTTCGTATGGGTAAACTCTTAAAAACAAAAAACAAAACAAAAAAATCTCTTAAAATTAATAAATCTTCCCATAATTATTTACTTTTGTATTTCTATTGTGTTGTACCCTTATCTATTAAAGTACCTCATATATTATAAAAAAATTAAGCTGCTACTTATTCAAAACAGAAACCTTCAATGGCTACTAGTCTAGTACACGCACACAGTGCACACGAATAATTCTTGTAGAAAAATACAGCTTTTCAGGTTTCAGTTAAAACTTATAAGATTTCATATATATTTTTTGAGAATGAATTTGAGTTTACAGTAACGAGTTGTGTTAGAATTCCATATAGGGCAAATAGGTTACATCGTTCATCATTATTTCGTTGAAATTTTCCATGACTGTATTGCATTTTTTTTTAATATGTTGGGACATTAAGCCACAGCACCAACTAGTTCCATGGTAAGCTACGAGGCTTGTGTTATGGATACCAGATAGTTAATACACTACGCACATAACTTTAAATACATACATATTATAAATATAAACATCCATAATTGGAGTACAAACATTCGTGCTCATCACACATATCAATGTCCCAGTGGGACTCGAACCCGCGACTGCGGGCACAGCAAGTAGGGTCACTACAAACTGAGCCAAACGTGTCGTCATTACATATGTAGCTGAATTTTGTTAATACAATGCTCAATTTTCTCCAATATGGCGGTCATGATCTCTTGGTATAAATATTTCAATAACCTAGATTTCAAAAGTTACAAAGTAAAAATATTTTAATTTTGGAAGTCGATTTAAAGATGTTAGTTATTTATTCGATTTTACATTGTAAGTATGTGAAACCCAGGTGACAATAAAATCATTGATTATTCTTGAGCTTATCTGATAGATGGATGGACTAGGATATGGATAGCTAAACTTGAATGTCTACATAAAAAACCTTTTTTATGTTCATTTAATTCATTTTGAGTCAAGTCACAGTTGTCATATACGCGTGTTATTTTCTGAATATTATTTGAGTTATTTTTATCTTTATCTAGGTGCAATTTTTACCTTATAAAATATATAGTCATTTTTTTTAAAATTACGCTTTTAATGGTCAAATTAGTATATCTACTATTTATGTTTCGGACACATTATATTACCATGGTAATTTTATAAAAGAATTTAGTAAATATTGAATTAATCATAATTTATAAATACGTCTTTATATAATGATTAAAATTCAGAATCATAATGTTTCTCAGAGCCATCACAAGTGCAGAGGAACGGCACGTGCCGGCTGTCGACGGAATGCTTATTGCACACAAGATATACGAGTATTATACAATATAGCTTGCCTCTTATAAAGTGAAGTTTGAAACCTCTTTGAGCTAAATGAGTTATGATTTTGCCTGGAGCTATTCCGCTGATCTTTTATAGACTAACACTATATTATTAAACTTTTCATCTGTGAATTTTCATGACACATTTCTCTTTAACTCTTTAATCGGACTGTTTTTAAAAATGCGAAAGCTTGAATGTGTGTTTGTGTATGTTTGTTAATTCTTCGCGTTGGACAAATATATGGATTTGGATGATATTTAATACATACATATACTATGACCCTTCTGTAATGCCTTTTTTCGCTTATTATGGGGTCGCTGCTCGCTCCACGAGCAGGGGACTGTGAACGTATTTAACAAAGGTAAAAAGTTGAACAAAGATGTTATAGGTAAAATAAATAAAATTGTACAGAATTAAATTCTTTCTAAATTCCATTGACATCTTAGTTATTTTCTTTAGCAAGAAAAAGTTTTTCGTTTGCTATACAAAGAAGAATAGCTACGGAGCCGCAGTGATGCGGCTTTAATCCGACGCAGTACGTGACGCTTGTGTCAATATAATTTAAAGCATGAGTGTGTCAGGCGTACAGTTAACGTGGGATAGGATATTGCAGTCACGTTTTAAAAGGAAGAAATTTCAAATTTTAAATTGCATTTACGTTTAAATTTAGAATTCAAATCCTTTATAATTATTTGCATTTCAAATAGAAATATCTTTGTTATCCTTTTCACAGTTTTTGCACGTTGTATTAATTATAGTTTATCTACTCATTGGTTCGATGCAGATTTAATTTTATTTTTCATTATAACTAGGTTTAATATATTTACTTTTTAAATATATGAAATTAAAGTAAATTAAAATGAAGTTTAAGCGGTTTGCATGAACAAACGTTTAGAAACTTTGTATTCCCCTAATTAACCACTTTCAGGCGACCCTCCTTGATTAGATCACGTATCGGGGGATCAATACGGATTTCAAAACAAATTGAAACTCATTTCTCATTTTACTGTTGTTTCACAGTAGTCTCTTCATTGATAAATGACGACTCTTGATATAAAAAAGAAATAAAACATTTTAATATGATGGAGAAACGTACAATTCTTTATGTATTTGTTGTCTTTGGATTTGTTAGAGTTGAGTTAAGGTATTTTGTTTCTTTTTTACAGTGTTTTTCTTGAAGAGTGAATCTTATACTGCATATTTATTTTATTATTTGCTATAAATAAGTATTAAAGCACTGTGTATCGTGTGTTTATGTTGACTTGTGTGACTGTGATGATCTTTCTTTATAAATACGTGCAGTGGTAGCCCAGTGGTAACGCTTGGAAAACCAATTTTTGGTAGACACAAAACTCATGGGTTCGTGTCACCGACATGCGACATGCTAATGTGACGTATTGAACTAAACTGGCGACGCGCAGTGTCATATTTTTTAATTACTTAATAAATAAATAATATTAAAATGTATATACTTATTGCTCTGAGAGATGATATATTATGTAGATGTGAAAACGAGAGTAATAATGATTGAATTTACAAATTATGAAATTTTATTTATTCATACAGAAATTTATTTGAAAATAAAAAAAATCTAAAGTTATAAGTTTTCACTTCTGACAGCAGTCCCCATTATTGCCTGTCTATCTATATAAATAAAAATGAATCACCGAAATGTTTTTACGCGCATCACCGATCGACTGCACCAAATTGGATAATTCTTTTTTTTTGTATTGACAGGAAATAATTTTGTATAGAAGAAAAATAAAAGAAAAAAATACTAAAATAAGATTTTTTTAAATCTCATGATATGAAAAGTGAGTGAGTGAAATCGTTTTTATACCGGAAATAATCTCTTAAGAGGGTGAGATTGGGGACGAAAATTTGTATGGGGAAGCAAAAGGAAATATTTTTATTATGTATTGTTATGTCCAGTTAAATTATAAGTAATGATTAAAATAACATTTTCTTTTAGAATGGTGATTTATTATGAACTCAGTTATTAATAAATACTTATTAACAAAATACTTAAAAGTAATTAAATATTCCACCCATATGTAAGTGTGGAGTTTTTCTTTTTAAACTTGGTTGAAAGTAAAAACGGTTATCACAGAGCTCTTCAATTAAATTTGATCTTTCCCATTTGTTATTTCCGTCCCTTTTGTCAGACGGTGAGTAAAACAAAACATAATTCTAACTCTTTTCCAACTTTCACAACTGTAGTTAGAGTTCATCCCGACTCACTAACTTTATGAATAATATCCTCTTTAGACTAGAAATATTTCATTTCTAAAAAAAATCTTTCTTATTGTATATAGTTACTTATAATACTATAACTATATATATATATATATATATATATATATATATATATATGTATATATATATATAGTTACTACTTTTTAATATTTTTAGCCACTCGGAGAAAGTAAAGCTTCATATTGGTTATATTTGATTCGGTTCAATAGCTACAGAGATTGTTTCCCACATATACTAATGACTCACCCTCGCTACGCTTCGGTTTCGTTTCTAGATATAAACAAACCTATCCCACGGGAATAGTACATTTTTCCGGGATAAAAAGTAACCTATGTGTTATTCCAGACTATAATGTATTTGCGCCTTTTATCCAGATCCTTTCAGCTGTTCTGGAGTGAAAGAGTAACAAATATCCAACCATCCTCACAAACTTTCACATTTATAATATTAGTATGGATAGTATATAAATATCTAACATAGTGTGGGACAGCCATTACTAGCCATTTACCCTGTTATATTGACTTTTTTATATTTACAAATTGTTATTTTTAAAATGTTTACTTAATAATCATAATATATATTGTAATAATGTATCTTTTTATCTACCTGCGGCGAAGTCTAAAGGAGCCTATGTTTTTGATTTATATCTATCTCTGTATGTCCTATATGTTCTCTGGTAATTAATGAACGGCTTAACCGATTTAGATGATTCATATGTCGCTAGATTCATCTTAATAATGCGGAAATATTAAAAAAAATCAAAATAGCAGTTTTTAGGCGTAAAAAAAAATATTTCGTCCAAATAAATCAAGTGGGGTATCGTAATACGGGTTTTTAAATGGCGATTGCAAAAAAAATATACACGTTATATATTATGTATATTTAAAAATAATTTAGGACAAAAAATTGTTAAATAAACCAAAAAAAATATGTCTTTTTGACCAAAATTATAAAGCTGTAAATTAATTTACAAAAACAAAAAAATCCGACTGCTTAAAAAGCGAACTAAGCAGATGAGCACAATTTGACTAAGGAACACATTTTCTATGATTCTTAGTCAAATTGGTACGCGTGTCACACACGTGTAGCAAGACTCGCAGCAAGTTTAAAATATGTATATCTTCGATTGTATAATTCTAATTACTATATCTTTACCTTTAGTCAACTTGTTCTCATCTTTTTAGTTTGCTTTTTAATAAAATAGTTCATTTTTTCTACATTTCGGAAAGTTCATTTTATACAATATATTATGTATACACTATACAGTTTTAGTCTTTAACTCTGTCGCCGCACATTTGCATCGTAAAGGAATCGAATCTTGGACCTTGATCATTTCAATCATTGACACATATCTCACTAGACCATTTTATTAATGTAGGTTTCCTATCTGTACTTATGTCTATATAAATTAATTAAAATAAATTTAACAACTTTAACAGATATTGAATGTTTTTCTCTTTGTTTGAAACGTATGCATTCCATAGCAATTAGGTTATTGTGATAACATTTTGGTCAGTTGTTATATGCCTGCCCGTAAATGTTTCTAATATATGTATGTAGTAGGTACTACCATTAATGTTCGACTAGAGGTGAACTAGATATATCGAGCAGTTTAAGATTTATTAGCCTAAATACGCGTACAACCAATAGGTAATTGATGTACCTACATATAAACATATAAATAAATGGGGCATTAACCCCTATGTGAAGTCAGAGCAGGCCTAGTAAAGAGTAAATATTTACTTATATAATTATTTATTTTAAATGTGCAACTAAAGACCTAATCCTGTACGTAAATATGGGTCGGAAGTGAATAGCTAGGTGCTAACCGCTGACTCGCAATGAATAACCGGTAACGAAGCGATGTTATACGATGAATGCGAGATTTTCAACTAAGTAAAATGCTGGCTTTTACTCTTGATTACTTTAGCTCGTTCGGTTATTTACTAGAGTACTTATTTATTAAGTATGAAAGCTCTTAATCTGCTTTAATTCATTACTTTACCCAGATACCAGTCCTGAATTATCAAAATATTTCCTTTGGGACTCCGTAAAGTAATTCAAATTGAATTTTATTGCGTGGTTGCAATATGCACGTTTTCAACTTCAATAAATTAATAGATATATTGTTTTCCCTTAGCAATAATTATATCAGAACTTCGCAATATAAATTTGCAAAATTTTGTAATAAATACGATTTATAAGCTAGTAACAGTTACAATTCATAGAGTTTATTTCGACTGGCAAACCAAACGAAAGATTGAGGATGGGCAATTTTATTTGATTAACGTTTCGCGTGTATATCCAGTGTGACAATATTACATTAAGCACAGTTTTTGTCAGCGTTGTAGGTTTGATTAAAGCAATAAATCGACTCGAAGCGGTTATCTGGCAGCTCTGTGGAATTAAAGCGGCGACGGGACGGGATTTGGCCGTAAATTGTCCCTCAACCGGCTTTCTTCTCTTACCATCTTATGTACTAAATAGTTTGAACATTTTCACAACTTATGAGATTTCTAAAATTGTCCGCAAAGATTTTAGATGTGAAGAAAAAAGGGGACCTCTCATTCTCATAACTTATGAAGTTTTAAAATAGGTAGCTTTTAAATATTTAAGACGTGTAGAAAAAATGTGAGTAAATCTAATTTAAGTTACAACCAAACAAATAAATCTTAACAAAAATTATGACTAAACCTAATAAAACCTATACTTATATTATTAAGAGGGAGAGTTTGCTTGATTCATGTTTGTTTGAACGCGCTAATCTCAGGAATTACTAATCCGATTTGTAAAATTCTTTTTGCAATAGGTAGACTGCTTATTGAGGAAAGCTATATATGGGCTATGTATCAACTGACAATGACATTAACACATAGCACCATCTAGTACCATGGTAAGCTACGAGGCTTGTGTTATGGATACCAGATACTTGATACATTACACATATATAACTTTAAATATATACAAATTATAAATATAAACCCATGACTAGAGTAGGTACAAACATCCGTGCTCATCACACAAATGAATGCCCCCAACGGGACTCGAACGAGCGACCGCTAGCACAGCAGGTAGGGTCACTACAAACTGAGCCAAACGTGCGTCAAATATAAAATATATAGTCTATTCCATACTAACTGTTAAAACGTACCTAAGGACGAACCTGGGCGATAAGAGAGTGAGTCGCTAGTAGTAAAATAATTTTATTTAAATACATTTTGAATTACTCTATTACTTAGATATAAAAAAATCTCTCTATCTTTCTCTCTCTCTCATCATACTTTTTCGGTACATTATAATTTATATTACTCGGTATTCAAATAGATGCTTCTGTGCATTGTGTTAACATAGTTACAGAAGCCTTATCAAGAGTCCTCAGACCTAGCGGCATAGAAGCTTTCGCATTCGGTGCAATAAATTATACTAGAGTTGATCCCACTCAGCAGATAAATCAAATATAAGGCGAAATAGGCTTCGATGATCTATTCTCTAACTAACCATTATTTACCCCTTCATTAAGTCAAGTCTTAATAGCCTTTCATATTAAATTAACAATTGAAGTTACGTAATCTTACAGTGAATTTACATTATATTTAGTGTGTTTTATACTAAACTAACGGCTCAATCTCGCTTCGGTTGGGTTCGTCGCTAGGTACGTTTTAAATAGATATAAGTAGTATATATAAGTAGTAGCCAGCATTAGCCATAGTTTTTTTTCCTTGATTTTTTCTGATTCGGGGCCGAAACAAATGCAGCAATATATATATATATATATATATATATATATATATATATATATATATATATATATATATATATATATATATTTCATGATAAATTATGTTAGTTCAACATCTTGCCTGACATTTTGTGATAAAAATGATCTACCTTATTTCCTTAATGCATCCTGCAAGCTGGTTACATATATAACTTTAAAATTATCTTGTCCATGCAAAATTTCAAGTCGACAGCTACAAATATGAACAAATGTGAATATACTTCGCGACTCACGAATAAGCATTCAAAGATACACAATACATGGACACACACATTATTCTTAGGACGGGGTAGTGAAGTTTTCACATAAATCAGTGGGTTAACTTTATTCAAACGACTCTCAGGCGACACTCGTTCGGAATCCACGTCATCTCTTACTTTGCAAAGTAACTTCTTTGCAAAAGTGCCACATATTTCTTTGTTTCATAGACATGTTACTTTTTATAACATTAATTATTAAGAAAACTTTTAATATACTTTTAACTTTAGGAAATAAGCGTAAAATTGCTTAAACTATTTTTTCGTATAATATAATATAATATTAATATGTTGTAACGGCTTTATATATTTCTCCGAATGACCTATTTCTACAATGCATACGTGTATTATTTATACAAAATATAACGGATTTAGCATTGGTTTTAACATCAGTACCTATGTTAAGTGTTGGATTTGTTAGAGTAATATTGAAAAATAACCTTAGGACTGTGTATGTATGTATATACATTTGTATGTTTTAATATATATATATGTATATATGTATATATACATATATATGTATAAATATTTTTGTAAAAGGTAACTTATTGGATTTTAGTAGCCGTAAATAAAGTTACATATATTATTATTTAAAACGTTACACTACTTACGTTTTAACGTTTAGTATAGATTTCTCAGAGATCGGATATTTTCCCCCAGTAAAAGTATCCTATATGTTGACCCGGATAACCAGCTGTCATCATACCAAATTTAATATGGTAATGAATATAAAATAAATCTAACAAAATTATTCCAAACGTTTTAAAATGCTAATTTAATAATGTGTAATATAATAAAAATTATAATAAAATTTCTGACCTTTCTCTACCATCAGATTGTAATATGAAATATCGCCATAAAATTTTAATATAGGTAGGTACTAATTGTTTTACTTTTTAAAATAGACTAAGTTATTAGTAAATACAAGTTTCTGCCTGCAGCTGTAACCAGTTCGAAAACTCTTTCTCCCTCGCATCATAAAGTCCATTATAGGAGCTTACAACTTTTTCTAACTCATATATATTAAATTTAACTAAGTTTTCAAATTATAGAATACTAGCAGAACCCGTGGCTTCGGTTGCGCTAAAACTCCAAAAAAACTCTAAAAAGGTAGTTTTCATACAAACTTTCATCCCCTATTTGACCCTCTTATGGGATGAATTTCGAAAAATGCTAAAACACGTATTTATTCAATTGTATAGAAGACCATAAATACCAAGTTTCAAATAATTCTGATGATAAATATTTTTTTGGGTTGTATTATAACGTGTTTTCCCGCAGGACTGAGATAATCTCGGTAAACAGTAGCCTATGTCACTCTCCAGCTCTCCTACTCCACACGAAAAATTATCGCCAATCCGTCACTAAGTTTTGACGTGAAAGAAGAACAAACAAACAAACACACTTTCACAATTATAATATTAGTATGGATATTATGCAAAATAAGAGCTAGCTGGGAGTAAGTTAGTAGTAATCTACGTTTTTTGCGTGATGCGCTTAAATGGATAAGCAAACCTTCTAAAACTGTTTTGGCTTTTACTCCAGCGCTTATTTTGTCTATACTGCACTCTCCAACAAAAATAGACGTTTAGTACAAATTAGTTCTAGTCATTGCTTTGGTTAGACTAATAGGTTTTCGCTATATCTACAAAATTGTGCTATCAGCGTCTGGACCTGCAATGCCGAAGAAAGATCATAAAACTTTTTAAGGAGGTACTCGTAATACAACTATAAAATTGCTCATAACAAGTAGTGCGTATAGCGAGTAATTTAACACAAAATCGACATATACGAAAACTTACAATCGACTAATCTGCTTGTTGGCAACCATTTTGAATGATGTGAATCACTGCACACGTTCAATTAAATTTAATCTGCGCTCTGTTTTCATATTGCAATCGAGACCATGCATTCGTAACGTGTTGCATTGAAATCAGTTTTTTCTTAATTGAGGCCCTAAATTGTATTATTTACGTTTCATATTTTTGTTTAATTTATTATTTTTATTAAAAATTATATTGTGATAATTAAAACGCAATGTGGATAGTTCAGTAGCATTCTTACATTATTTTCAACTAGTTATTACATGTCTTGCTATTAATCCATGCTAATATTATAAATGTGAAAGTGTGTTTGCTTGTTTGTTTATTTGTTTGTTTGTTTGTTTATCTGTCCTTCTTTCACGTCGAAACCGCGTGACGGATTGGTGGGATTTTTTTGTGTGGACATAGTTGGAGAGCTGGAAAGTGGCATAGGCTTCTTTTTACCGCGGGAGCTTACCTAATTCCTACAGGAAAACACTATATAATACAAGCCAAGAAAATATTTATGATCAGAATTACTTGAAACTTGTATTAATGTTCTTAATATAATGAAATAAATACGTGTTTTAGCATTTTTCGAAATTCATTTCATAACAGGGTAAAATAGGGGATGAGTTTTAGCGCGAGCGACACCGCGGGTTTTGCTAGTATTCTATAAAGATGGCTACGGCTTAAAATTATCCTCGCTTTATATGGTGTCACGTAGAAAGTATAGACAAGCTGTATCTTTATACTAAGCTTGATTGATTGAAATATGAACGAATTAGCCACAATTCGTTAATTGATTGAAATTACTCATGTTGTCTGTATACAAAAAAAATGTAATTCTGTCAAGCTGTTCTGAAGTAATGCGCGAATAAGCAGGCTGGCAGACCAAAATTCTTGAATGTTTAGTTAGCTTTTCTTACATGGGTTTTGGATATGCTTATCCGTATTAATATAAAAAAGTTACGTTTTTTTCAATTTAATTCAATAAAAGATACATGAACTGTATTATGGGGGTCTGATGTATCCTACATAATATCCCCGCCCCGGTTTCCACGCTCGTAGAGACATATAGATTGGCCAGATACTAATTATTATATAAGTGAAGTATATGTAATACTTCATTTTAAATTATCACAATTAAAAATATATGTGAAAAAAACATTGTATATACAATTTAGAATTTTGTATAGATGATATATATTATAAAGATAGACAGCATTAAGTGATATTATTAATAAAGTTAAAATACAAAAGAGCCTATTTAAGAACACAATATATTTCTTTTGAACAACATTGCATTTGTGGGATGTTCAATGTAATATATTCAAAGAACATTCTTTTTTCTAATATCAATGTTTGTCAACGGTATTTATCTTCAGCTATATCTATAGAAAATATCAAATATTTCCGCTAATAATATTATTTCTCGCATAAGTAGATAAATCGAACTGGTGCCCGGCGGCAGCCACAAACAGCATTTTAATAAAAGTTAATTTATTCAATAAAAGCTGGCAGACTGCTGGATCCTTATTGGTAATGGATTTAGATCTCGAATTCATTTTGAATTCGCTGACAATTGATGGGTATTTACGTGTCTAGAAATACAAAATTGAATATCTTTTAATTATAATTTTCTGCTAAACTAAAGATTAAATGTAATCGAAATAGATATAATTTAATTGATAACAATGACACGTTTGGCACAGTTTGTAATAATACTTGCTGTGCCAGCGGTCGCGGGTTCAAGTCCCGCTGGGAGCATTCGTTTGTGAGATGAGCACGAATGTTTGTACTCCAGTCATGGGTATTTATAATATGTATGTATTTAAAGTTATATATGTGTAGCGTATCAACTATCAGGTACTAACATATTTTAATATTTTTTTTTAATTTTTAACTGATTTATATTTCATATATTATTTTTCTCTTCAAATACCGTTAAATAACTAAAATATTACTAGATATATTATAGCCTTGAGATTTCAGAAAGTTTTCTTTTGAAAGACAAGTGAAGTGGGTAAGATAAAGAAATATATGTATTGGGTATCTAAACAATATTGGTTTAGTCACAAATCTTACAAACTAAAAGTTTGATATGACGCTGGCGTGCTGATATGAACATTGACACAAAACTTTTGACCGTCGTCATGACATCTGAAAGCCGTATATAAATTCAAAGTTATCGTTTGTCAAGGTTATATTATATATATTCTATAATTTCTTTGTGCCTATACAATAATTGCTATAGAAATTCTTTTTATTGGCTATAAAATATATTTATGTATATGAAAAATAATAACTTTAAAGTTGTACATAAAGACTGCCTTTCAGAGATTTTCGAAATGTAAACTTTATGTAGTTTATCCTAAACTTATGTAATTTTTATTAATTTATAAATAATCCTTACTAATATTATAAATGTGACAGTTTGTGAGGATGGGTATTTGTTACTCTTTCACGCCAGAACAGCTGAACGGGTCTGGATGAAATTTAGCACAGAGATAGATTATAATCTGGAATAGCACATACCACATAGGTTACTTTTTATTCCGACAAAATGTACGGTTCCTGAGAGATATATTTGTTTTTGTCTAAACATGAACTCCGGGCTGTCACTGAGAATTTCTACTTAAAACTAAACAATTCAAACTATGCATCCTGAACCCAAAAGGAATCGAACCCAGAATCTCTAGTAGCCGTCTACGACAAAACCAACGAATCTATTACTTTTGTCTATCTCTTTCCTTGGACTCGTAAAACTCGAGAAGGGTAGGCTACCAACTTCATTATATAGTTTTATAAATAATACAAAAACTTGAAAGTGAAGACCAAAGTTACTAATAGAAGTAATATTAAAGAGTAGAATACATATTTAAGATAATAAGTAATTTGTACACAAATTGAAGTTGTATCTTATCTTACAATATAATATTAAACGAGCAATTCTTGTACGAGTATATTTATAAAATATAAAATTTCGTGTATCTTGGAAACAGCTCTAACGATTTGGATCAAATGTTGTAATTAGATAAGATTTTGATTTTTAAGTTTATCTATACTTGTCTTTTCCGAAAAAAAAACACGATTTAAAAAAAAACGCTGCTATTACAAATACTAATTATTACATAAGTTATGTACTATGTAACACTTCATTTTAAATTGTCACAACTCAGATATATTAATAATATATTTATATTTATTAAATACTACAAGAACCCGCGGCTTCGCTCGCGATAAAACTACAAAAAACATCTGAAAAGGTAGTTTCATACAAAGTACTTTCATCCCCTATTTTACCCCATCATAGGATGAATTTCGTAAAATGCTAATACACGTATTGTTTTAATTTTATTTAAGAGCATTAATACCAAGTTTTAAGTCATTCTGATCATAAATATTTTTTTGGATTTTACAACGTATTTTCCCGTGGGAATTAGATACACTCCCGCGGTAAAAAATAGCCTATGTCACTCTCCAGCTCTCCAACTATCTATACACGAAAAATCACGCCAATCCCTCACTCCGTTCCGACGTGAAAGAAGGACAAACAAACACACTTTCACATTTATAATATTAAGTATGGATTAGTATAGATTTGTAAACATACTCATAAATAGGTACTGAAGCCTTTTGAAAAGCTTAAATTAAAAAAAATAATATAATATTTAATATTATAGCAAACTAACAGTCAGATATACGCAACAGATTATATCAAATCAGCTATCAAAATGACATCTGCGTATTATATGAATCTAGCTGGCGTATTTCATATTCCTGCTGAAAGTAAACATTGGGGTATTAGAATAATCATTACGAAAATGTTTTGCTAGTGACATAATAATTCTAGTGTGGCGTACAATAGCGGCATATTATACTACTGAACCCATTGCAATGTTTACTTGTTGGCGTGAATACGGTAATTTAGGTGTCACACGCATATCGTGGACAACCGACCGTCATTAAGATACTACATATGTTAGTGTTTTTTATATTGTCATGTTTTTTTCACGTCACAATCAAAAATTTTCAAGAAAAAAAATTATAATCGATGATCTAAAAATGGTACATCGATATTTTTACATACGAATCTGAATCGATTCTAAAAAAATATTACAGCTGACGTTTTGTTGGATATGCCTATAGCTGACGTTTTGTATGGATATGTCCTAGGAAATAAGTAGAGTAAGATGCCCTGATCCGTCGTCTTTATAAGGCTCCTTCTATTAATCTTGTAGTTCAATTTTTACCTTGTCTTAAGCTAGTATTATTTATAACGATAGCGAACAAAATATTCTTTCGTGCTCAACTGTGTATCTCGCCCCACTTTGGTGATGATTTTTGACACTACAACTTCTTTTTTACTGTCCTCATTTTTAAGTTAAATTTAAAAATTAAAACTTAAAAACAGACTAGTCCTAAGGCAAAGGCTAAAAGTTCAACCTTTTTCTGAAATAGTAAAATTTTATCTGGAATTCAATGAATAAACATTTACCCGATCGGATGTGGAACTCCATATTTTTTTTTAATTTAATCATTTATTTTAGGCAAGATTTACAAAAGGAGAGATTATATTTTTATATAAAGATTTTATGTGAAATTAAGAAATGTATTTACCTTACAAATTAAGAACATACAATATCAAACATTATTGACATATCAACATCATCATCGACTTCTTGCCCATTTCCCAATCACTCGAGGTCGGTGCAGTACATCTTTCGGACTTCTGATAGGATTTGGCAAATGTTTTACGACCGGCCGCCTTCCTGACATCGACCCTCCTTGGGAATATAACAAATTAAAAACATGATGGAAGCGCAATAGATTTAGATGGATGAACTGTTGTTTTCATATATAATTTCTTGTAAATGTACACTCAAACAAAATTTTGCGTTTTCCCATGAAAATGAGAGATTTTACCACATTAAATTGTTAAAAAGTTAATTTAACCTTGGCACTAATTATAGTCTTGTGTAATAAATCATTGAACTTTTACTATGAACAAAAACTCCACGGAACCAGTTATTGTGTGTTCACGTGGAAATCACAGATTTTCCTATAGTAAAAGGAATATTAAGAAATATTGACCCGAGTTATAAGTTATTGCTACACAAAATTTAGTTAAAACCATTCAGTACTTTTTGCGTAAAAGCAAACAGATAAACAGACAAACAGACAAAAATTTCAACAATTAATGTGGTTTTGAGGTCTATAATATTATTAGGTATATTGCATACAACTCAATAAGATTTTGCTATGTGCCTATTTTAATAAATGGGTAATATTATACATATCTATAGATAGATATTTATTATATATATTTAATTTAATTTTGAACTCTATCCCTCATAATTTCATTTGCGTATACATCTAAATATAATGTTGTGCAAATTGAGAACAGTAAAGAAAATTTTATATATGAAAATATAACTAAGCCATAGTTGAGGTGCTACATTGAATAATGTCTCGTGAATACCTTAGTGCAATAAGCGACACTCGCGACGGCCACCCGTAGGGAAATTATGCTCTACTTGCAACACACGCGTGTTTTAAACCCGCTGCTTTGCGGATTTTATAAGAGCATTTCGATAAAATAATACATGTTCATAAATTTTTATATAATGAACGATTAAAAATATATTATGAACGATTAAAAATTTATGAAAAAAAATTGCTTTAAAATGTCTTGTACTTATATTCTTTCGTGGTTCTGAATGAAATTACATGTACTGGGTAGACAGTGCATAGAAAGGAAAGTGCAAGCTGTATATCCTTATTTTTTCTAGTCTAATCCCATTAATATTATAAATGCCAAAGTTTGGATGAGTTACTCAATCACGCCAGAACGGCTGAACGGATCTGGATGAAAATTGTCACAAAGATAGATCATAGTCTAGATTGCTAGTGCATAGATTGCTTTTTATCCCGGAAAAATGTACGGTTCCCTTAGGATATATTTGTTTTTTATTTTCACAGGAATCGATTATGTATCTCATACTGTTAAAATATACCTAGGGACGAACCCCAGCGAAGCAAGGGTGAGTAACTAGTATATATACCTAATTATAACTGAAAAACATATTTAACTTTGATTGTATCATGATGAATGGTGTTATCAATTAAATTCGAATAATACTTTAAAAACATTACAATGTTATTATAATAAACTTCCGGTATGTAAAAGATAAAAATATTTTTAATTATTTAGTTGTTTGCATTTTTACTTTATATAAGACACTACGTTACAAATAAATGCAAGAATATTTTACAGAACAAGTCAGATGACTTAGCATACTTCCGATACAATAAATTGTGTTCCCGAAGGAGCACCACACCACTGCGGTGAGAAATGCTCAAAACATGCTCGGTTGCACGAAAGCAGAATAATATTGTTAGGAACCGGGTTGTGATATTTTATAAATTTTTGTTTTACTCAATTTAACTTCGATAATGTAAATAATATTTAAATAAATAAGAGAAAATAACTAAACGATTATTTTACCTTACAATAGGTCTGTATCTGATCGGCCGATTTGTCTTGTTGTCCCGATTCATCTTGTCGTAGCAAGGGGTTCATTGGCATGCGGCAATCCAGCCGGGTGTGATGCCGAGAGGCGGCACTAGGTGTACGGTGTACCATACGGATTGATTCCAGTACTTCTACGATAGCAGAGTGGACCGTTGGAGCAAATCCTTATTTGTTGTGGTCTGCTTCGGCAGGCCTGCCGTCAGGGCGTCGTGGTTGAGTACGTAAGCGACCCTGCGACGCTCTATTAAGACGGGGAAAGTTCTGTTGGGTTTTAGTACTGGTTTTTCTGATCGGTGAGTCCTACTTAACCACCTATATGTATGCAGGAGGTATACGTAAATGTATTTACCAAGTTGAAAAAAGGTACCTAATCAGGACTGGCAGCTTTACTCCCTAACGACGAAGGATGGGCCTTCCCTAACTCTTCACAGAAACTTGACAGAAAAACTTTAATAACTACTACTTCCTATCCGGAACTCGAATTCGTCTTGGATACAAGCCTTTCATACAAACTAACGATTAAAATAAGGAAGAACATATATGTAATAGTCAAGACTTATTAGTGTGAATCACTGAGAGAGCTGCACTGTCATGAAATAAAAGACAAAAAACTAAATACTTAAAAAACCCAACAAAGCCTTCCCCCGTCTTAATTTAAAAAACAACCCCTAACACAATAGCCTACTTATTCAATGAGGCCATTTCAATGAGTCTAAAGATGATATCTCTGCTACTGCAGAAAGTAGTTTTAGTAAAGAATTAAGTATTTCGCAGATTTCAGGTGACGGTTTTGGATCGATTAGATTTGTGGAAGTTGCTCATATCCTTTTACCGTCTAGAAAAAATCTAATAACCTTCTAACTACTGAACGGTTTTTCTTGATTTATAGCTAAGAACATTTTCGATCAATTCACCTTTCAAACAAAACAAAATTAAAATCAGTTGATCAATTTTGGCGTTACGAAGCCACATACAGATACACAGATATACATGTTAACTTTATAACTTCCCTCTTTTTGCGTCGGGGGTTAAAAAAATTGTAAACGGTAGTTTGTGGTGCAGAAGAATTGAAATAAAATCAATCGAATTTATTTTAAAATAAAATTTACTTCATATCAATAGAGCAAAGGTATTTATTTGGTTTTCGAACGATGAGGTGAATATAAATGGATATTAAATTAATACCCGTGACACCGTGTTCAGGCTTCAATAATATTCAAAATCGATACTTTAATTAAATATGTATTAAACTACCATACGATCCACTCACTGGCTACAGATAGAGCTTTTAATTTTATATTAAAGGATATCGCACATGAAAATTAAAAAATGAACGAGGATGTTTATTATTATTGACTTATATTTGCTTTAACCACGCTAAAGTATTTCTTAATAACAGTTAAGAACTTTAACGTTAAGAGATGCGCCAAGTCTTTAATACCAATCCTGTGGGAGTCTTTTCTTTTAGGTATTAGTTTTCGTATAATTTTGCATTGTCTGTAAATATTAATTGTTTTTTTAACATAAACTCTTGTTGTACAGCGATAAATTCTGGGCTAATTGTACAGAGAGAGTTGTTGTGTTGTTATTATAGTCAATAATAAATATAAAGATTTATAAAGAAAAAGAGCTGTGTGTGTACTTATGTAACAGAACAAAAATAGCTAAAGATTTCATCTTGTATATCACAACTTTTATGTTTGTTAAAGGAATGCAGCTAACTTCATCATGTCGTTTTTTATATCTCATATTTTTTCCCAACGTGCCAAAAGAAGTATAACTTCAAAAAAACGTAAATATATGTATTTCTCATCGGACTACTATTATTATGTTTTTATTATTAGTTACGTCTAAACAGAGCCAGGGGAAGTTTCTAGTTTAAAATGTAAATATTTCTTTTTTTTATCTATTAAACAACAGAAGCGCAGTGGATAAAACTGTTACCCATCAATTTAAAGAAAATAGACACACAAAAAAGTTAGTAAGTCCGAATGTGGTGCGAGACTATTTATTTATTGTTAGTATTTTTATTTTTCAATTCGAACAAAAAGTGCAAAAAATAGATCTAACACTTGTTTGTTAAGCATAGCTGCATACTGTACAAAACGAATTTGTGAATTTGATTGACTTCGTTACTTTGGTGCATGCTTTTACTAGTAGTAAAATTATTTCCGTTTTTTACTAAGTACAATTATTTCAAGATCTCTATCATAGAAAAATATGTACTAACTATCGGCTCACCCTTGCTTCGTTTGGATTCGCCTCTAGAAAGCCAAAACAAATCTATCCCACAGGAACCGTACATTTTTCCGAGATAAAAAGTAATCTATATGCTATTCTAGACTATAATCTGTCTCTGTGCCAAATTTCATCCAGATTCGTTCAGCCGTTCTGGCGTGATTGAGTAACAAACATCCAAACTTTCACATTTATTATATTAGTAAGATTTAGTTTGGAAAACAGATTTTTTTTATTCTTACATATAATAATTTCATTGCGCATCGCATGATTGGTAAATAGTGGCAGTGATTGACAATACCACAAAGGTTACTCCGTTAATTTCATATTTGATTTAGTAATATTGCATCTTTCTTTCTCTTTATCGTCTATTTCAATTATATTTAATGAACAAAAAATATTTAATGAACAGATTCGACTTATTAAATAAAACTATCTTTTCGGATTTTGTCGCGGATTTATTTGCATTTTTGTTTCCCTTACGACGAAAAAACTTAGTTTGGGAAATAAAAATGCAAATAAATCCGCGACAAAATCCGAAAAGATAGTTTTATTTAAAATGTCAAATATTCGCGTAAATTTAAGAAAGATTCGACTTAGAATTTTATTATATGCATAGATGAAAAAGTATGAATATAGGACCTCATGTTAATAATGTTTGAGATAGTAAGAAACACGAAACGTTGAAATGCGATGAAACTTAGAGAAGTTATATGAGCACTCGAGAATGTTATACAGTATCACTAATGAGATTTATTAGTGTGCAAAATAAAAGCAAATGAGACTAGAAAGATACACCTTTTTGATTTTTATAAACCTTAAACTTTTATGGAGTTTGTTTTAAAATACTTACTTTAATTATTCCCATAGTGCATCTATCATTGACTTGCTAAAATTATTCTCATTTTACAAACTTCAACTTTAAAACTGAGATATATTTTTTTAATGTTGGGCCATAAACACACAGCACCACCTAGTTCCATGGTAAGGTACGAAGCTTGTGTTATGGATACCGGATAGTTGATACACTACACATATTATATAACTTTAAATACATACATATTATAAATATAAACACAAATTATTGCCCCGCAGCGGGACTCGAATCCGCGACCGCTGGCACGGCAAGTAGGGTCACTACAAACTTAGCCAAACGTGTCGTCATTTAAGTCCAATATAGGGCATTTCGAAGCTGATTCCTTTGTTATAACGGCAAAGTATACCAATGATAACGGTGTCATCTTCTATACGAGTATTATCTGAACACGTAATTCTCTGCAATACAATATTTTATTCATATTCTTCTATACAATTTTATTTATTGCCCGTGCTTTATACTTTTTATTTTTTCTTTGAAATGTTAGAACCTTAGTTTTGTCATTTCTGTATTCAAGCTCAAACCTTTTTTGCAGATGCCACATATACTCATGACCAGTACGTGACCCGCATGAAGCAGCGGTTTACCTGTTAATCCATAGTTCCGCAACAATTGCTATTCTTCAATAATATTACAAAAAAACTTAGTTTCTCTTATTATATACAATAAAACATATCTGGCATTTTAAAATATTTTAATTTTTGTACACTTATTTTATATTTTTGATAAATAACATTTTAAGTTTTTGTAATTTTACCATTGATTTAGCTTCGATTCATTCAGGTGCGTCTCTAGATACCTAACTTTAGCCAATATGTTATTCTATTATACTGTGTACTTATGCGAATCTGTCCGTCCGTAATAAACATACAGACACGTACAAAATTTTGCAATTATAATTGTAGTCCGATGCACCAATTGGAAGGGAAAATATTGGTGGTTTGTGTTTTTTAGATATATTTTATACGGTATATTATATGGTAAATATAAGTCTATTCAAAAGGCACTAAATATATGCTGTTAAATACATCGAAACAGTATTGGTAATGTATTGCTTTATTGCAACATATATTAACAAATAATCAAACCACGAATCGAATAAAGGAGGTTTGGGAAACGATTTTGCCATTATTTAGCCGCTAGTGTTACTAAATAAAATCCGGGTGTGGTCGATAAAGGATCATATCATACAATGTTCACTTATCGGCGATACGGCAATTTAGATAACATCTAAGTAAATATCCGCAACAAGTATATTTTCCCGTAGTAAAAAGTATCATATATGTTGACCCGGATAACCAGCTATCATCATACCAAATTTTATCAAAATCCCTCCAGCGGTTTGTCCGTGATGCGATAACACACAGACAGACAGACAAAAAATCTAAAAATTATAGATTCGGCCTCTGTATCGATAATAATGTCTATTTTAATAAGATTTTACAAAAAATATTTCATGTATAGATTCGGCTCAGTTAGAATTTAATTATATCTATCAATGTATTTTTAACTGTAACGCCGACATGTCCGCGGTCTTGGAGGAATTAAATACTAAGTTTTTCCTAAGAAACTCTCAATGTGCACCTGTGCATATTTAAATGGGTTATTCAGCTCAGCATTTCGTGAATATATTACAGTTGAAACAAGCATCTCTTGTGACGACCACCCGTAGGGAAATTACGCTTTCACTTGCATTACCCGCACATGGTTAGCGTTGCTTGACAGATTTAATACAATATTCTCATACCAAATGTGGAATACGTATTACGGATAATATAGTAAATCTTTCAATTTCAAACATATAGACCTATGAAATGAGTAAGTTAATATGTTACTTTTTAACTGTAAAATATTCGATATAAGATAGATTTTAAATATTTTGAGGATTTAGCGTTATCCTGGGTTCTATCTGTCTATCTATAGGTATTTATATTTATAATATGTATGTATTTAAAGTTATATATGTGTAGTGTATCAACTATCTGGTATCCATAACACAAGCCTCGTAGCTTACCATGGTACTAGATGGTATGTGTTAATGTCCTAACATATTATTATTTATTATTATAGGTACATACCAGTGGCGAAGGGTGAAATTTTAGCAGAGATAAGCCGTTCTAAAAATATACAATTTTTATATATGTACCTATTAATTCAGAAAGAAATAAAGCTATTATATATATAACTATATAATTTTATATTTATATATATTTCCAAAAGAACATTTATACATTGAAAACATTAAATGTAGGTATAATCATAGCAAAATAACTTTAAAGTAAGACGTCTTGTATGGACCCTTCGCCACTGGTACATACGTATTTGGTTCGAATGTAAGATCTTAGATTAACTTATAACAGCATTATAAAAATTAGTTAGATCATTCATAGAAAGTTGCAGTATTTTTGAATAATATAGACTTTTTATCTGCCTTCGCGGACATTTTTTTATAAAATTTACACGATAAAATTAAAATCGGCATATACACTTCTCTCTTTATTTGATTCTTTTACATAAACTCCGGGAAAGAAAGAAGAGCGAAAACGTGTAATTTACGCACACAGTTAAATGAAAATCCATAATAATATTAATATGTATGTATTCAGCCCTTTTTAACATCCCACTGCTGGGCACGGGACTCCCTTTATTACGAAAGAATTAGGCTATAGTCCACCACGCTGGCTAAGTGCGGGTTGGCGGACTTCACATGTCTTTCTAAAACTTTCTAGGTTCTCTCAGACATGCAGGTTTCCTCACGATGCTTTCCTTCACCATAAGGCAAATGGTGGTAAGGTGGTAATAATGTTAGAAATGATTCGCACATGAAAATATCAGAAGTACGAGACCCGGGATTTAAACTCGCTTCACTCGGTTTCCCAAGCGAGCACGTTACCACTGGGCTACCACTGCCTCTAATACTAATATATAAATTCTAATACTAATTATACTAACTGTTAAAATGTACCTAGGGACGCTCCCGGGCGAAACGAGAGTAAGTTGCTATTAATTTATATCTATACTAATATTATAAAAAGGTAAAGTTTGTGAGTTTGTGACTTTGTAGGGGGTAATATCTGAATCTACTAAACCGATTTACATGAAATTTGGTAAAAAGATAGTTTGAGATCCTGGGAAGTATCCCATAAATCGTCCCTTAAGGGGGTGAAGACGAGGATGAAAGAGGACAAACCCGAGCGAAGCGAAGGTGAGTCGCTAGTAGTCAATATAAATATTCATCCTTCGCGAGAACTGAACTAATCGATTTTGGCGGTTTCATATTTCGGTACTCTACGCTAGTAATGAAAATCGATATTGAAGTGATATATTAAAGGCTGTAACAATGCAATAATTCGACAATTCACCTTTATAGAAATTCATTCAATCGTAGATATTTTAGAAATACGAGCTTCATAAAACAGGGCAATTGTTCTACAGAGCAATTTGAAACGGAATCCGGCAGTAGTCATTGGCGTCCAATTAAATGGATTTAAATTTATTCTAATGGAATGTAAAATAAATCGAACTTCCAATAGATAAAATAAAAATTGCGTCTGTAATATTTTTTTTACATTTATTTGTGTATTTTTTTTAATATTTACATTTACATAAGAGTGTCATTAAATATTATTACTAATTTATTATATGTATGTACGAGTTATAATGGTCTGTTTTCTTTTTATTTATAATTTAAAATGAATTAAAAATAACTAGCCTGTGTACCAAATTGTCAAAAATTAGCGCTAACCGGAAATATTATGTTGAAAAGGCAATAAATAATAAAATTAACATATTATCTTATCTTCAACCTGAATTTATTTAAAATAGGAAAAACAATTGATTTTTTGAAATATATTCAAATTATTAATAAGAAAAAATGAAACAATGAAAACATGCAAGAGTGTCATGAGGTTGTGAAATAAAACCACAGTGTTATCGACACTAATACAGTCAAACGGTTAGCCAATCTACTTCATATTTTAAGCTCTCTCAACTTAGTAGGTATTTAGTAATTAGCAAATGAGGCAAACGCTTGTCATACGCTAACCCTACTTGGAGGTATTTACGTAATGGCTGTCAGTGGAAGCGACTAATCAGATTTCACCGGACGGGGTGTAACTGAAGCAGATCCACTGCTGTTACAAATGCACTCCATTTAGCCCAATTAGTACTATTCAGGTTGACAAGTTTACATAGTACTAAAATCTAGCGCAATCTTACGTCATCAAGAAGTTGAGAACTGTAAAATAATTTTAAGGCACTGACTGCATTATATTTCAGAGGTCGCGTATTCAGTTCCAGCCTACTATAAAAACAACTACTAATAAGCAATTGAACTAGAACAACTCATCTTTGTCTCTAGTAACAAAAACATAGCTATTTATACCGCCTTATCTCCTACTTATGAACTAACTGCATACCTAGTACACTACTACAGAGTGAATAACCCAAAGGATTGGCTTTTATGTTTTATTATATAATATTTAGGTAAAGTATATTGTGTGTTATAAAAGGAGAGAGAGAGAGTCATATCTCTCTGTCTCTCTCTCTCAGCTAGCTCGCTCTCACAGCTAAATTTTCTCTGACAATCCCGCAAGATTGTATCCACTGTTCATATGACAAAAGAATACTTTCTTAGATTTACACGAATATTTGACATTTTAAATAAAACTATCTTTTCGGACTTTTTCGCGAATTTATTTTGTTATTTTGTTTGGTTCCCACCAAACCAAAAATCAAAATAAATGGACCGCCAAAAATCCGAAAAGATAGTTTTATTTAAAACTAGCATTGTCCGCGGCTCCGCCCGCGTTCAGATGATCAAAAACCAAATTCTTAAGTTTTTCATATAGTATACTCTTACATTGCAGTTTTTGTATTTTTCCTCAGAAATGAGATATTTTCCCGCGGAAAAAAGTATCCTATATGTTGACCCGGATAACCAGCTATAACCAAACCAAATTTCATCAAAATCCCTCAAGTGGTTTTTTTGAGATGCGGTAACAGACAGACAGACAAGAATTCTAAAAACTATAGTTTTAGCCTCTGTATCGATAATAATGTTTATTTCAATAAGATTTTCCAAAAACTATTTAAAGTACAGATTTGGCTTAGTTACAATTTTATTATATGTGTAGATGTATAGAAGATAACAAAAGAAGTTGCCAAATATTTATTTTCCCTGAATAAATAAATTTGTTAGTAAAACTTTCTTTTATACTGTACTAAATAGTTACTCTTAAAATTAAGTTCCTTCATGTCACGCTGCCTTCCTGCTTCTCAAGTACATAACAATAGCAAAGTTATTACACACTTAACCCCGCCTCTCTTGCATTTAGCATAAACGAGCCTTGAACAATAAGTATGTATTGTTTGAGTAAGTTAGATGATTTCAGTAATAATACCCACTTCTATCCGCCTTGAGAAGCGTGTTGAAATTGTCTTGAGACGTGCCACCATCTTCTTAAGATTAAAATACTATTATGTCATATGCAATGGAAATGTAAGTCATATATTATGTAGGTTGTTTAGATAATAATGCTTTCAAAAGATTTTCTCATTTAATTATATAGATATAATGTAAATATTTTATAAAATCTCCATTTTTGCATGTTGCATTTACTATAAGAACCATTTTACTCGTATTTTATAATAAATTACAATATTATAATTGACACTGGTGAATCTAATAAAATAAAATAAGAAATTATTTTATGATTAAAAATATTAAAAAGTCTTTTGCATCTGTCAATCAGTAATCCTGATCAGATCCTGTGGATTGGCGGATAAATGTTTGTACCTATTGGTTGGTGAGTTTGATTTGATGTTTCACAAAATCTTAAAAAGTCTTTTGCATCTGTCAATCAGTAATCCTGATCAGATCCTGTGGATTGGCGGATAAATGTTTGTACCTATTGGTTGGTGAGTTTGATTTGATGTTTCACAAAATCTCTTTTCTTCTTTCTTCTTTTTGTTCTTTTTAATCGAAGTTGCGTTTTTGCTAATAATGTTATGTTAATTTATGTATTCAGCATTCATTGACTTCACGTGTCTTTCGAAAACTAGTTAGGTTATCTAAGACATGCAGGTTTCCTCACGATGTTTTCCTTCGCCGTAAGACAAAAACAAACGCTTCATAGTAATCATAATGAAAAAAAATATATGTACAATATGGAATATTATATAATTAAAAAAAATAAAGTTAAAATTTCCCCTCTAGGAATGGAATTTCAACTTGAGATTTAAATGAGACCATCTTCTAAGTAAGTCTATTCACAAAAGTTGGACATGTTATTACGTGACCGGTGACAGAAAAACAACATTGAAAACCTCATCCTGTTTAGAAATCTGTCTTCAATAACACTACCTTGTACTTAAACTAGACGAACTCAACAATATTGATCCTGGTGAATGCAGTGCTTATATAAATCGCAATCTGACGATAACTTTCACGGGGTTTCAATTTCAAATCTAACATGAACCGTTCTGTGCACTACAATGGCACTGACAAAAGTAAAAACCTATGGTTCTAGCGATTTTATCTACATCGACTGAATTGTTGTTTTAGATATAAAATTTTGTTTTTCATTGGATAATTCTTTTAAATGTAATAAAATCTTTACTGTAATAATAATATTTGAAGAGGCAAATTGTGCTTAAACACGTTATTAAATGTTTTTTGAGTGATTGGCGTTTTCCCTTGGTGGCTTGAAAACGGTGGTAAGTAATATTGGAACTTTTTTATTATATAGATAGTAATAGCACAGTATATAAAAATTTAAACAGAAAAAAGATTTAAGGAAGGAGTTTAGATGTCAATGAATGAAAATCGCGCAGCGTATCCGGAGCATGTAGGGTGAGACGCGGGCGAATACCGACTGTAATACGTACCTTTACATGACAGTCGGGATAGGACTTTAGGGTTGATGGGTACTATAACTGTAAATTCAAAACCATATGCCTTGACCATGAACAAATTAGCCACTCGTTCATGGTCATGATATTTGTAAAATCCTTGCATATGCCGATGTTTCCTTCATAAATAGTCCGTTTGTCATTTTTTTCAATTACATTTTATTTAAGTAAGCCTTGAAGTTTGTACACAAGTTTTCTATCGAATATTTGGACGTCCAATGTTATAATCAACAAAAAAGTATCGAGAATTTAATATAAATAGATTTCATCCAGTGTTTGAAATTCAAACAAATTCATTCCATTATTGATAACACTATAAAGCTATTAAACAAACAATAAGAAATTCGGTTGAGAGACAATGGAGAAACGGTACTTAACTATTTTGTCCGTCTTGAACATTATGATATTATTTTTAATGGAAACATGGCTGATATAAATTAGAAAATGTCACGATACTACCCAAGATAAATAATATATTATTATAGTGACATAATATTATATATATATTATGGGTAAATAAAATTGTAATTCAAATTTGAATTTAAATCACTTATTGTAATATAACACTTCTAACTATTTTTAACTTATTGTTTATTATAATATATCAGCCGATGCAAAGCAAATCTAATATATTTCCATACGTAAAATACATAATATTTACCTATTAGATATTTATATTTTAAAATATTGTAGGCTGGCACCGACTTCGAAAATATCTGATTAGGTATCTATTCTAAATGAAAACCATCGTTAAAAAAAGTTATTTTTTACATTTTAGTGCCTGGAAGTCGGTTTTTTTTTATGTTTTTATTTTTCCATTTTTAGTGTAAACAAATAATTTGTAAGTGGAATAAGCAGATAATTTGTAAGAAGAAAGTTTTTTAATAAAATATTCGATTAAACCATTTATTCAAAAGAAAAAATATTATTGATTTTTTTAAAAACCGCTCGACCGATTTCGATAAAATTTATATTGAACCACCTGGGAAGTATATACCCTTTGAAACAAAAAAATCCTAAATTCAGGCGTCTTCGAGTAATCGGTGAACATACATAAAAAAAAGATTCCGACGGATTGAGAACCTCCTCCTTTTTGGAAGTCGGTTAAAAATCTAAATTAATTTAACATCATATAAAGAGGTACGTAATTGTAATAATTATTTTACGCCTGTACTACAAAGGCTGGTAATTACGAAGCATAGTTTGCAACAGAAATCTATTCTAGAGTTGGTGTTGGCCGTATGTTGTTATTTATGCAGGAGGCGCAAACGGAATAATCATCATTCTCATATTTTATAGCAAATACCGTTTTACTGATGTTTTCATTATAATCTTTAACACAATATTATTTTTTAAAGAAATAAATATATTTATCTTTATTAAGGTGATGGGTTCGATTCCTGTTTCATGCTTAACTTTGTATGAATCGAACTTGTATTATCCCTAATTACTTTATTTTGTGGGGAGAAAAACAAAAGGAAACGGTTAGGAACTATGTATATCATGTGATTTTATAAATATAAGATTATTGTACTTAATTTTTTTTTTATTGTTTTTTTATAACTGTTA
Source organism: Brenthis daphne (assembly GCA_947093115.1). Taxonomy (NCBI): domain Eukaryota; kingdom Metazoa; phylum Arthropoda; class Insecta; order Lepidoptera; family Nymphalidae; genus Brenthis; species Brenthis daphne. The sequence continues at coordinate 2,651,940 of OX352477.1, read as the reverse complement.
GGAGTTGACATTGAAATTTATTTTGAGTATTTTAAGTGACCATTTTTTTATTTAATGTATTTAATTAGATTAATTTACTCATAAGCTTGCATAAATAAGATATAAATGTTAAAGGTTGAATGGATGAATTTTTGTTACTCAATCACGCCAGAACGGCTGAACAGATTTGAATGAAGTTTAGCACAGAGATAGATTACAGTCTAAAATATCACATAGGTTACTTTTTATCTCGGAAAAAATACGGTTTCCGTGGGGATCGCGAGCGAAGCCGCGGGTACTGCTAGTAAGCTATATATAAATAGGCAGAGTAGAAATGGTTCAGTACCTTTTTCTCTTTCTTTTTTTGTTTAGTAGCTATTGATCAATAAATATTATCAATTAAAAATGTCAATAGTTAGTTTCTTTTTTTAATTTTAAATGAAACTATTTTTTCGGATTTTTTCGCGGATTTATTTCGATTTTTAGTCTGAGAAAGTATTCGTTTTTATATAGATAATTAAATTCTATTTATTCATACCTATACATTTTCGTCAACTTCAAAATAATGATTATGATCGAATTTTGACCTCTAGGTAAAGACTAGTATAATTTAAATGTCTATCAATTTATATTAAGGTAAGTTTCCCTAGTAAGGACTTCGTTTTTACAAATACTTATACGTATATAGATTTTGAGATGTGTTTTCATTTATAAAACGTATTGGGGATGTAAATTGTACTAATCTGAAATGAAAGCATTATGCCAAACTAATAATTTGAGAACCTTATTGGGGAAACTTACCTTAGTCTTCTAACACCTTAGGTACATATGCTTAGATATAAATTATTATACCTTGTGTAATCCTATTACATCAAGAGTTATTGGGCATATTAATTTAACTAATGTTTGTAAATAAGAACATACTTCTTTGAGCTCATATTCTGACAAGGCTTACGCAGGTGCGTTTATATTCAAGATACCTTTCTAAGTAAATATTATTTGAACATACAAATATATTTCCCAAAATTCAAGCAAAGATTTTACTCGTAGTTGAAATATTTGATATGTTTTGATGCCTATGTCTACTCTGAAATAGATACGTTTAAATAACAAACATATTCTGAAAGGTACCTACATATGTACTGTGTTTAAACAAATTTAAGAGCTGTAACTTCAGCGATACATAATATAATATATACCTAAGTATAATTTCGAAATATATGAATATGTTTTTAGCCCCCGACGCAAAAAGAGGGGTGTTATAAGTTTGACGTCGATGTCTGTCGGTCTGTGTGAGTGTGTGTCTGTCTGTGACATCGTAGCTCTCAAACGGATGGTCCGCTTTCGATGCGGTTTTTTCATTTGAAAGCCAGTTTCCTTGCGGTAGATCTTAGCTATATTTTGTCTAGCAGTGTAACAGTATCAGCTCTTTTCCAAAATGATGTAAGGCATTTTGGCGTATGATTACTCGATTAAGTGCTTCACGCGTGCCAGTGTAATCGTTAAATGACAATTAATTTGCGTAGGGTTTCTTTTTAATTTTTAATTTGTAATTATTGTAATTAAAATGACATCATTATAAATAGAAATGTTAATTTAATTTGCAATTTGCACGTTTATGATAGAATTTGACCGCAATGACATGCAAAATGACTACTCTACGGTTTATGAAACTAAGTGTAAATATATAAACTATTAGTTTTAGCGCTTTGCTCCGCTTATCCTCATGATGAAAATCTACTTCCTTACAACATTTTATTAAAATCGGTTCAGGGGTTTGGGCTAGGTAGGAAGATACTGAGTTGCTTTCATTTTTATTGTACTAATATGAATAGTAATATGAATAATTATTATTGTTAATATAGTAATTTTTTTTATATAAATGTTGTTTCAACATTTTTTAACTTTTCATATTACTTCTTTTAAACGTTAACGTTTATATATTAAGAACTAGACTCACCCTCGCTTCGCTAGGGCTTGTCCCTAGTGAAAAACAAAAACAAATCTATCCCACGGAAACCATATGTTTTTTTCGGGATGGAACGTAACCCATGTGCTATTCCAGACTATAATCTCTGTGCCACATTTCAACCAGATCGTGATTGAGTAACAAACATCCATCCATACTTTCTTATGTATAATATTAATAATGGGATTACACTGATTATTAACAATAAATATGGAGTGATCTTTTATAATGCTAACATACGTTAGCATTATCTATATAAATAGATTTAGAACTCAGACTAAATAAAAATGCTTAAAGCCTCTTAAATGCTTAAAGCTAAAAATGTGGCAAAATGGCAATAATGAATGTTAGTTTTTGCCAATAATATGTTATGTAAAGACCAACTTTTCTACTATCCGTAGGTTAGTAAGGTTTTTTTTGTGCATTAAGTACCTGCTTCTGGTAAAACGGCACCGCTCTCAACGCTTACATTCGTACCTATATAATAGACTATTAATCCCCAAAATTTTAGATTTGTACGTCTACTGCTCATGGACAAATAATATTAAGTAAAAATAATATTATGTAATACTTTGAAAATTTATAATATATAATACTATGATATTTACCAAAATATACAAGTCGGCTAGTATCCATGTCAGTTTGTTCTTGAAAAAGTTGAGATATGGGAGTTCTCCTGAAGTTTCGAGTAAGGTCTCAAACTCCCGAGAATGCCGTCGAAGTAGTGAACCGTACATTAATATTTTGGAGTATTTAGACATAAGTTTTTTTTTAATTTACTAATATTAAATTCAATAAATTTTGTGTTTATAATATTCAAAACTAAAATACAAATAATAAACTACTGCTAACACGCTACGGTTAGTTTAAATAATTCTTAAAAAAATAAGTTATTTTATATATAGACTTTTGTGCTCGCTTAAAATATAATTAAAAAAATATATTTAAAAAATAATAATATCATGTTAAAATAAATTATTATTATTTTTTTATTTTTTTTTATTTTAGGAAAACAAACAGTACAATATTACATAAATAATAAATAATAATAGATAACACATAAACCAATGAAGTTTCTACATATTAAAAAAATACATATAAGAAGCAGACCATAATGAAAATAAGAAACACAAAAAGCTAAACACTAAACTAAAAATTAAAAATTTTACTATAAAATATTTTCTAGTAAATATTGATTGCAGACGACATAAATAATCAGGGCTTAATAGGGCGAGGTTTATTTATTATTATTGCGTAGGTTCTAATGTTTCTAATTAGTGACGATATTTTTGTAATTGTTAATTATTATATTGTTCTTGTGTAATTTATTATTAGCTTAAATATATTACTGTCGAATTAGTCCGTAACAATTTACGGACTAATTCGACAGTAATATATTTTTAATAACACTAAAGCTCGTCAAAGCTACTAAAAAAAAAAACAAAAAAAGAACCGATTTGTGTAATGCAAGATATCTGTCTGTTATGTGACTGTCTGTGTGTAGGTATGCCTGACTTTATCGATAACTAGCGACTCACTCTCACTCCGCTCGGGTTCGTCTCTACTTACGTTTTAACGTTTAGTATCGATTTCTCAGAAATGAGATATTTTCCCGCAGTAAAAAGTATCCTATATGTTGACCCGTATAATTAGGTACCATGGCACCAAATTTTATCAAAATCCCTCCTGTGGTTTTTCTGTGATGCGGTAACAGACAGACAAAAATTCTAAAAACTATATGTAGATTCGGCCTCTGTATCGATAATAATGACTATTTCAATAAGATTTTCGAAAAAATATTTAATGTACAGATTCGACTCGGTTAGAATTTTAATATATGTATAAATAAATTAATAGTAAAAAACAGTTTTAAAAACCAACCTTTATTTAATGCTCTAAAAAGAAAAAAAAGAAAAAAAAATTAAATCAAACCCATCAATTTATTACATTACACAATTTATCTATACATATAATAAAACTGTAGAGGTTGAATGTCTGTACATAGAAAAAAATGCTAAAAACCGAGTCAAGGGAATGTAAGAAGACAAATAGAACAAATCCAGATTTTTTAATTTTTTTGTTTCTTTGTCTGTTTATCTGTTTATCTGTTTGTACGGTCTAATCTCGGAATCTATTGGACCAATGTAGATGAAATTTTGCATGGTGGTATCTTATGTCCCCGGGCAATGTCAAAAAACTATAGTAACTTATACAGCTTAGTACAAAAACTACTGATAGTTTTTTTTTTTAATTTTAATTAGGATCTCCAACAAAAGATACACATAATATACAACATCATATAAAATAAGAACTAAGGCCCACAACACGTGTGCTCCTTCACTTATAGGATTTTTTGATGAAACTTACAATAATATAGAAGTAAAATAGGGTATAAAGGTTGGTATGAAACTGTCTTTTTAGAGTTTTTTTGTAGTTTTAGCGCGAGCGAAGCCGCGGGTTCTGCTAGTATCATATAAAAGCTTATTAAAAAAAAAATTGTCCGCCATTTTTGGGAGTTCGCCATATTGGATTTAAAATGATGCCACTTAACTAACCATGCATTGTCATCCAAACTGAGCACGTAGGAATGCAAAATTTCAGCTCAATTGGTTGACGATAATTGCTTTAAAATTCATTTGCAGCATTTGACCCGAACAAACATACAAACATTGATAGTTATAAAAGCTTGTATCTAATAATTAACTAACTTTTTTACTTACTATTTTTTAGTATATTAGTTAAACTTGAAAGTCGATAGCTTCTTTTAATATATTTTATGGAATATTTTAAGTTTTATTTGTATTATCAACTGACTTCAAAAAAAAGGAGGAGGTTTTCAATGCGGTAGTATTTTTTTTATGTTTCTTACCTGAGAACACCATCATCAGACCACACCACATCAGAAAGTGTATACCTACTTTTTACAGTTATTTTTTTATTTTTTAGTGTTTTTAATTTTATATTTCAGCAATGTGATATAGACATTTTCTTTTTATAGCCTAAATTTACTTAAAAAGAAACTGTATTTAAATATTTAGATTACATTTTTTCTTTTGTTTTGTTTGTTGTACAAATTAAATGGCTCCTCATATACTCGTAACCACATAAAATTTAAACGAAATACTTCTATAAAAAGTTGTACATACTTTTAAATTAAATTTAGTTATAAGCCTTTATAATAATTAAATGGAATAAAACCTATTAATGATGCCAAGAAATACAGTCTACCCTAAGATTTAATTGTTTAAATTACTATATAGATTATTCATAAAGTAAAGTTTACTATAAGTAAATACGACTACGTGAAAATTCTATTTAATAAAAGGTTTAAAAATAGCAGGAAATGGCAGTTTGTAGCAAATGATAGCCAACTGGACCGAAATAAAATGTCATGAAAATGTAAGTCTGGGTGATATATTCAGCTTTTCAGTTTTACTCTACCGAAACAAGCTTAAACTTAAAATAATGAGTAATTTAATAAGTACAGAACATAATATGGATAGAAATAATGTTAATTACTTACATAGTGTATAATTTAATTTACCATATTTAAAAAAACGTCTCAAAAGACACTATCTATCACATTAGGATTATTCTGCCATTGGTGCCGTACTTTGTAGTGTGTTTATGCATATATTTACATATATAGACATTATAATATTATTATTTATATGTTTGTTTATGTATATATAATAGAAACATATATGGTAAAATTATTAGTTTATATAAATATACGTAATCGTTTATTTAAATTAGTATATATGAATGTTTATTTATATTAAATTTTAATGATTTGCACTTTATGCACCTTTCCGCTCTTCTCACTTATTTTTTTGTATCCTTTTCTATCAGTGGCCTGTATGAGATCACTTTTATTGATATGACACACATCTCTTTAATTGTATTTTTGTTTGTTAATGTACCATTTTCGTGTGCTATAAAATAAAATAAAAAAATAGATGTGTGTGTATTACAATGTGTAAAATAAACTAAATACGCACTCATAAATGTTTTATGTAGATTAACAATATAAAATATTAAAGCATTCAATACTTTAGAGTTGATATTATAAGTGTATTCTAACCGTTATATAATATTTTAAATTATAGAGAGTGACTTCGGTGAAAAGGTTTACGTGATCACAATACGAAAAGCAACCGTCGGGCGTGTAACATGTATCGTCACTTTGGGAAATGCAACGAAGGAATGCCATATTGCAAGAGTAAATAATTTTGTAATATTTAATATTACATTATTTTTCATAGTCTTAAAAAAACCATAAAGCAGTGGTAGCTTAGTGGTAACGAACTCACTTGGGAAATCAAGTGAAACTGGTTCAAATACCGGGTCTCACACCTCTGATTTTTTCATATGCGATTACTACTTGTCTTACAGTGAAGAAAAATATCGTAAAGAAAAATATCTGAGAGGACCTAGCAAGTTTTCGAAAGACATGTGAAGTCCGTCAACCCGCATTTGGCCAGCGTGGTGGACTATGGCTTGATCACCCTCGTATTGAAAAGACGCCCATGCACAGCAATGGGACCTTAAAATGGGCTGAATACAAGAGAAATGAGATTCCTAGTTCAAAGAAAGTACTCTACGTCCAGATCTTGATAATACTCGCTTTTTCCTTTGTTTTTACTGTCGAGAATTCTTATAGTTTGTTCACTGCTACTAAAACTACTAAATAATAAAATACTGTAATGTTTTTTTTAATTATTTACGCTCAATTCACAGTCTGATTTTACAGATCTAGATTTTTGTACGACTCTATAATATATTTGCGTCTAGTTTTAATCTAGCTTTAATGGCAGAGTATATTAATATTTTACCTGTATATTTTATATTTGCTATATTAACGAATATTCCGCAAAAATTTCAACCATGAATATGAATAGAAATGCCAAATCTTCTTTATAACAGAGCCCTGATTCGTAAACTTTAAACACCTTAAAAAGTTCTATTTGAATCAATAGTAATGCGTTAAAAAGAATTTAAAGAACAAATAAAAAAAAAAATTAAGATTTGTATTGAGTTTTACTACGTCCAAAACTGCTTAAGTATGTATAAAACCTAGGTCGTGTATAGTGGGCGGGGCATATCTCTTGTAAAGCGGATGATCGATGAAAATAATATTCGCAGGCTATCCACCAGGTGGACTGAGGACTTGATGAAAGTCGCAGGACTGAAATACTTAGGGAAATGCCTATATCCAACAATAGATATCTTTTGGTCCAAATGAAATTTACAAAATGTAACCCAGTTAATGGTTGGTTTTGAAGAAATTATTTTTAGTCCTACTTTAAAATGTAAATTTATTTTTTACTAGCGACTCACCCTCGCTTCGCTCGGGTTCGTCCCTAAGTTGATTTCCCATACAAACTTTCATCCCCATTTTTACCCCTTTATGGGATGATTTCTGGGATAAAAAGTATCCTATGTCCTTCCTAGGGTCTCAAACAATCTTATTACCAAATTTCCTCTAAATCGGTTCAGTAGATTCAGAGATTACCCCCTACAACGTCACAAACTCACAAACCCACAAACTCACAAACTTTACCTCTTTATAATATTAGTATAGAATATTATCATTTTTCATACCTTTTTTTATTTTAATATTATGTATGACTTTAGTATAATATAACAACTTCTCTTTTATTTTAGCTTCCATTTAAAGTTTTGTATAAGGATGAAAATACTGAGTTTCCTTGAAATACGGAAAATCTTTTGGCTATTTGACGTCTTTCCCGTATCGGAGATTGTATCGCATGCAGAATGGATATTGAAACACTTTGTGCCCCTCTATTTCATTTCAAAGACACTATAAGCTCTTATAATAAGTGATATATTATTGTAGTTTTATTGTGAATTAATTTCATTTTAACTTTTATACATGCCCATTGGATGCTTATTGGTCGAACAGTTAAGCTTATTAAATAAAATAGATATATCTGGATATAATAACTATTTAAAAAAAATTTGATTGTCTGTCTGTTTATAAATATTTGAAACAGTAAAATCATCATTCACATGGTTTTTAATGTCAAATAGAATATTTAGATAAAAGTTATGAAGGCACTTTGTTTTTTATATCGGGAAGGCTACAAGAGAGAGGATAAAAAAAGAACAGCTCAACTCATTTTCACCAAATTTTCACTGGCTATTAGAGCTATGGGTGAAAGTGATAAATCCTATAATACAATGTGAAAAACCGTTGGATAAAGTTAGTATATGCCTAATACAATTTCACTAAAATCATGACTTAATCATCAACACGATCACAATTATTTACCACAACAGATATAATTATTGTTTTTAAGTATTTTCCTAGAATATACATTATTACTCCACGCCCATTAGACCGCAGAATAGTCGTTGTTTACGGCACTCTGTGCCACTAGCATCGTCAAAATTTATATTAAATTTTATCTTCATTAGAACAAAATAACTACCGTATTTTAAAAGCTTGAACATATAGAGTTACAAAGGAAATTTTATTCTTCAATAAGATACTGTCCATAATGTTTCGATCTATAAACATTTTAATTATAAAAAAAGAAAAAATATACAATATTAGGATCATATCATATTAGGCATATGACCCTACTAAGTTATGACACTAATATTAAAAAGTATGAAATTAAAAAATAACCTTTAAAAAACCGATTTTTAGGCACTAAAAAGTAAAAAAAACTAAACGGGGTTTTTATTTAAAATAGAAACCTAATCAGATATTTTTGAAGTCGATCTCCAAATATAGGTCAAATAATTTTACTTACAAAATTGCTCATTAGCTATATCTTGATAATCTATATTTTATTTAGGTGCTCCAATAAGTGTCTCTACATCTAATTTTTGAAAAAAATATTATCATAGGTTTAATCTAGAAGGCTGAATTTTTTAACAAAAAAGTAGAGAAAAATTTACTTAAATAGAGTTTGATGCTTATGTAGAATTCAAGTTTTACTGAGATGAGAATATATTATAATAATTAAAATTTTTTTATTATAGTAGTCCTTGTTAGTTTTATACCTTTTCCACAAAGCAAACTGATAACTCTTAAGGTGGAAGAAATATGGATGTTTGAAATTCCAAATCAAAACTTACTGTAGATATCAAAAAGTTTTGAATGTTATGTTTGATTTATTTCAAAAGTTCTATTTTAAAAATACCACGTAGATGAAACACATTCACCTCAAGTGGTGCTTCGAATATAAACAGTATTTGCTAGAATTATATGTATGTATATACTATAAAATATTAATTTACTAATTATTATTTGTCACAAGAGAGTGGTAGACCAGTGGTAGCGCGCTCGCTTGGGAAACCGAGTGAAGCGGGTTCAAATCCCGGTTCTCGCACTTTTAATGTTATCATGTGTGAATCATTTCCACCATGATTACCACTAATCTTGCGGTGTAGGAACATGTCGTGAGGAAACCTGCATGCCTAGGAGAACCTAGCACGTTTTCGAAAACCGTTTAAAATCCACCAACCTACACTTGGTCAGCTTCGGCCCTGTCCCGCTTGTAG